>JARFIW010001119.1:658750-1317500 GCA_036346225.1 Platerodrilus igneus | reverse complement strand
CAGCCGCTCTATCCACCTTGCCACTTGCCCTTCAGGATTTCGAAACTGCAATAACCATTTCAGTGCAGCATGGTCTGTTCTCAACAGGAATTTACGGCCGTATAAGTACTTATAAAAGTGCTCTACGGATTTGACGACGGCCAACAGCTCCTTCTTGTCACACAATAGTTCCTTTCTGGCCGCGACAAGACCTTGCTGAAATACCCAATAACTTTTTCTTGTCCGTCCTGCACTTGAGAAAGAACGCCTCCTATAGCTGTGTTACTGGCATCGGTATCCAACACAAATTTTCCCTCCATCCGTGGATAACTCAAAATTGGTGCTGTAACTAGTAGCCGTTTCAGTTGTTCGAATGCACTGTGGCAGTCGTCATTCCAATCATATTCTTGTCCATCTTCGGTTAATTTTGTTAACGGTTTGGCAATGTTCGCAAACCCAAGTATAAAACGTCGGTAATATGTGCACAATCCTAGAAAACTGCGTAGTTGGTGTATATCTGCTGGTGTAGGCCACTCTTGTACCGTTTTTATTTTGTCAGGGTCAGCTCTTATTCCGGTCTCTGAAACGACATGTCCTAGGTATTTCACCTCTTTTCCAAATAGGTGACACTTCTTGGGGCTCAATGTAAGGTTTGCCCGCGTAATCTTTGGAATATCTCCTCTAAGTTTTAAGGTGTTCTTCAAAAGACCGGCCTAACACTATCACGTCGTCTAGGTACACCAGACATGTTTTCCAGGACAGTCCACGCAGTATCGACTCCATCAATCGTTCAAAAGTAGCAGGAGCATTGCATAATCCAAATGGCATGACCTTGAACTGCCATAATCCAGTTCCAATTGTAAACGCAGTCTTTTCTTTATCGTTTGGCTCCAAGCCTACCTGCCAGTATCCGCTTTTCAAGTCCAAGGTCGAAAACCATTTAGATCCGGATAGAGTATCTAAGGTGTCATCAATTCTGGGCAAAGGATAGCTGTCTTTCTTTGTCACATTGTTAAGCCGCCGGTAGTCTACACAAAACCTTGTCGACCACCGTCCTTTTTCTTGACAAGCACTACCGGGGATGCCCATGGACTATTCGAGGGTTCAATCACTCCCTGTTCTTCCATATCGGTGATAATTTGCTCAGCTTCCTTACGTTTTGCCAAAGGAAGCCGCCTGGGTGTTGTCTTATCGGTTGCGCATCTCCAGTATTGATCTTGTGTTGCACAACATTCGTCCTTCCCTTCTCACTATCATCCAGTGCAAACACACCTCGATATCGTCCGACCAGTTCTTTTACCTTGCCCAGTTGATCGCCATTTAATCCTTGACACGAGGGTATCAACATATGCAGCAATTTCTGTGAGCAACCGTTGGTTGGTTTATTTTTCGTGTCGTCAATACAACGTTTAATATGACATACTGGAATGCAACTTCCCACAATCATGCCTTTCTTCAGGGTCACTGTATGAGGGTTAATGTTCAGCACCCTTACTGGTACCATATTTCGAGACTTTACCAGCGTTCTTCCAATCAGAAGTCCCTCCTGACCCATCCCCGATTCAGTTGCTTCCATCATGCATACTTGTCCTTCCCGCAGCGTACCATCCGGGCGTCCCATTACTATCATCTCCGCCTTCTCGGGTATTTTCATATCGCAAATCATTCGAACTTGCATCGTCTGGTTACTCGTCCCTTGAAATGGAATCTCATCAATATCTATCCGAAGCACATTTTCTTTCATGTTTACATGAAACCCATATTTTCTCATGAGATCCATTCCCAAGATCACTTCTTCTGTAATTTCAGCCACCAACACTCGATGATTAATTAATTTGTCCCCAATTGTCAACATAACGGCAGTCTCTCCATGAGTACCAATCTTCTCACCACTTGCCGTTCGGAGACACACCGATACAGGTAGCACTTTTCCACGACCAACCAAATCTGGTCTCACAATAGTTCTTGTCGCTCCTGTATCCACAAGTAATCGGACAACCCTACCATTAATTTTACCATCGATATAAATGCTGTCCAGACTTTCCACCGACGATGCAGCACGGATGATAATCTCCGGGCACTACGCTGTGCTGTCGAAGTTCGCCCTCTTACATGGACCAGCTTTGGCACAACCGGTTGTTTCTTTGGTTGAGTACAGCGTCTCTGCATATGGCCAACTTCACCGCAGCTCCAGCATCGTAGACGCCATCTCCGCGGTCGTAGTCTTTTCAGCCTTTCCGCCTTTCGCTTTTCAAACACACGGTTGATTATTTCATCTATGCTGTTCTGAGCTTGACCAGGTTCCTCTAAGGCAGACCGAACTTTGTGACTCACCCTATGTGATGTCTGCTTAGCTGCTTCAAATTCAAGCGCATGGGCCAGTGCATCATCTAACATTTTTGGCCGTGCTAGTCTTAGCGCTTGCTGTATTTCGCCATCCTTAACGCCATCCACAAATGTTTGGACAGCAAGTTGTTCGAGGAAGCTGTCTGGTGCCGTTGGGTATGCCAATCTAACTAACCTGGCAATGTCAGCTTCGAATTCTTGCAGGCTTTCACTTGTCTTTGCGAGCGGTTCTTAACTTGTGCGTGGTAAACCTGTTGAAGGTGAGCATCTCCATATCTCATCTCAAGCTTTGATGTTAAGAGGCCGTAATCATTCTGCTGGTGAGCGGGAATCGTTTGTAAGATGTTAAGAGCCTCCCCCCGTAGGGCCACTATTAAGGAGATAGCCTTCTCTTTGTTGCACCAACCGTTGGCTATTGCAGCAGCTTCAAATTGTTTCAAATATGTGGGCCAAGGTGTTTTACCATCGAATGTAGGTGGTTTTACTTTAAATTTAGACGGAATTGACTCGCTTCTTTCCGTGGTTCTTATTTCTGGAATGTTCTGATTAACAACTTGGCTTGGCAATTCAAGTGGCCGCGTTGTTAGTGAAATTACTTGTTCTTGCAGCCTCATCACATCTTCTTCCATTTTTATCAATTTACTGTCCAACTTTTGCTCAACTGTTTTTACCTGTTCAGTGAAATCTTCTTTCAATGCAATGGAACTTTCCATTAATCTTCGTTCTAACGTGGCTGTATTTTCACTTAACTTTTCCTCTATTTTCTCAGCATTTTCACTAAGTGTCAATTCTAGTTTAGCCGACCTTTCCTCCATACCGGATTTAAAATCCTTGAGGAAATTCATTAAAGTGTCTGCCTCCATTTTACTTTGATTTCTTGTCACTGGCATATACAAACTACTTAAATGTCTTTAGACTTGTGTTTTAAATTAATCACTATATACCCCACAAATGCCTGACACCAGTGTAACGCGCTACTACTTCCGCGTTTCTTTAATTTAAAACAAGTAATAATAATGGTCTTTATTACTCACTGTTCACAAGTCTAATTTACAGTATATGCCTTATTTATAGATGTTTTCAGTCCACTTAACAATGAAGCACTATTACACTAATGAATTTACAAGCACTAATATCTTCTTAAATTAACTCCTTTACCATAAGTTCATTAACAACACTAACACAACTATTTGTTTATACACTTCTATTTATTTATGTATACTGCAAGCTGCATGCACATTAGACACAGCATATCATTTATGTATATATTCTAAAAACTCAACTACGTTTACTTTACAACGATATAATTTATATTAGACATTCAAGAATAGACTAACTCTTACATTCATAAGCGGCCTTATATATACCCTGCATTAAGATTTGACTCATTATCTAGAACTTTGTAGAAGGATTCTCGAATGCTGAAGAATACGCTGTGCCCCGGGCGTTTGTATGTTTGACGGGTTGCCTAATAGTGGATCGCAACAATATTATGAATAATTTTCTTCTTGTATTTATTTAGGGCCGTGCACATTATGTAAATATACTTGTACCTGTTATTCATATTTTAAGATTTTAAGTGATTGGCAAATCCCTAATTGATATTTGTTTAAATTGTATGTATATTCTGGAGGAATGTAATGTTATATGCGAGTGACGTTTGTTGCATTCAATTGTACCCCGTTAAATATTTCCACTTAATTTAGGATTGTGTTTAAATATCCCCAGTATATAAAAGTTCTCCTTTATCATTTTTAATTTAATCTTTTACATGTAAGTCCCACGAATATTAGGTTCTCGTGCATTTTAGGATATTAGCGTACAATTTGTGCTGTAAAAGACCATAAATGTTGTGTTCCCATGCCATGAAAATGCAGCTGCGTTTAATGGTTTTAGCCGTGGGAGCATGTAAAAGAAATGGTGAGGAAAACATAGTTGGTGAGAACTAAGCTTCTAATTCAGAACGATGTTCAGTTCTGCCAGTACTGTCAGTTAAAAACAGAACATGGTCTTAAAGGACAGGAGTTGACTACCACCCATGAACAAATAGAGACACGAAATTCTGAGTTTGGCGAAATGATTCCTTTCATTGCTACTTCCTCCCCATATCTACAAAATTATCTTGACTTCATTGACGAGGACAGTTGGGCCGCATCGAGGAAACCCGTGCTGAAGAATCCACAAGCCTATGATTTACCACTGAGGCGTATAACACAACCTGACCTTTAGTGATGCATCCGGTGAGTTTCTGTTACTATTAATTTATGTACTTGTTCATCGCACCAGTTATGCAACTCAATTTGTAGACATAATATTTTACATCAAGGTTATGCAGAACTGACGACGCGAGGGTATTTAATCTTAAATAAATTTGTACATTATTAGTTGAAAATATTAAATCTCTTGGCGCAACATTTATAATTTCTTTTAACTTTGTCTTTAGTAAGATGCAAACCTTTCTTAATAATGCAAAATCCAAGTATGATACATTATCAAATAAATTTGTATGTCTATTTTTGTAAACGTACATCATTCTTTTTAAGTATAAAGAATACTTTTGACAAATTTTTCAAATGCGCTGCAGTTATGGAGACTTACGATAATATCATCTTGCAAAACTCTCACGCTCAGACTTTATATCTATTGTAGATCATTCTTGTGATGATTCATCCAATGGTAGGTGAAAATACATTATACTGTTTAGTATATCTTTATATCTTAAATGCAGTAATGTATATAAAGAAGTGCCCTACTCATTGTATAACTTCAAATGAGATATCATCCTACAGACTTAGGGCGGAACACACTAAGATTTCAGCAGCATCATCTTGAAATGATTCATAGAAGTAGTCTTATATTTCCAATAAAACTCTATAATCACATACCATTTGCGATTAAAAATATAAAAAAGTACATCAATTTTAAAAAATTTTAAAGAAAAACTTGCTATTCTTTTGCTTGTACTCAGTGGATGAGTTTTTTGCCATAAATACTGCCGACTGAGTTTTGTTGTGCCTTTAATTGTATCATATATAGTATTACAACCCCCTAAACGAGGTACGCGAGCCACTATGTCAGTTGGTAACAATATTAGATAATGTAAAAATTGAGGCGCAAATTATAGATGACGTCACACAATATGCAATTTATTGCAACATAATTACACAAATTTTAAAGGAAATAAATTTTAAAGAAAACCCCCAAAGGGGGCACTCACGTGAACATGTAGAGCTTCCTTCAGGATTCCTCCATGATGGTCGCCGGCTGCTTTGGCTAATCTTTCTCGGGTGTGGGAATTCTTGAGCCAGGTTGAATCCAAATTCGATTGTCTTCTTCCTATATGTAGATAAATAAGGTAGGGAAGGCAGGTAGAGGCACGATAATTGGGATCACAGGAAACCTACATATCAGAAAAAAGACACGGTAAGATACCCCACAACTACTCTTGTTCGCGTTTCGGAGGCTAGTTCCAACGCGTATATCGGAAATCCCCCACTTCCTCTCTGGCCCACCGCGTCGACGCGAATCACGCGCAACGCACTATCTGAAGTGACGGAAATACGCGCACAAATCTTTTTAAATTTATGGCGCGAAATTCTCACATATTAAAACTTAATTAAGAATGTCTAGTGCCGATTTTTCGGCACGTAACAAGAGAAAACAATAAAGGGGATTGTCTGTATTATGTTCTTACCTTAAGTATTTTAAATGTTTAAAATGTACTGTATATTATGACACGGCTTGATGTACAATTTGTACCTTATGAGCGCAATAAACCATACCTTACCTATAGAAAACTGTAAGCTACCAACAAGTTTAAAAGATATCATCAGCTGTAGGTAAGCTGTATTTTTCTACTAATAATTGTGGTTTAACAGTAATGTGGTAGTCACTGCATATTTTTATGTTTTTGTTTTTCTTTTGAACAGGAATTATGGGAGTAGCCAATTAAGTGTGTTTTGTAGGTTGTAGTATGCCCTCGTTATTAAATGCGTGAGCTCTTCTTAAATTTTAGGGTGCAACATAAAAATTATGGACCTTGCATGAAACAATTTTTGAACAGCATTTTCTTTCAAGCATAAAGTAGCAGGAGATCCAGTACAACAACTCAAACATCAAAAATGTTGTACCGACTTAGTAGTTTTAAAACTTGTTTGTATTGCCATCCCGCTAAGATTAGGTAAATTAGTAAATTTTGAAGTTTACTAGGAATAGTAACAAAAAAGGTAGTCTTGTCAATTTTGTAAGATAGGAAGAAGTAAGGACAAGCCCTTTATTTCATTATTTGAGTTGTGAATATAATTACAAAGATTTTCCCAAATGACTCATTATATTCAGAATAGTGGAAGTTGCAGTGATAATAAACAAAGACACTGTAACTACTGGTAAAAATTGTGCTGTATGCTCTGTAGTAACTACTAACAGCATAATAGTTGGAGAAGACTTTTCCATACAGGGTAAGATATTTTCAACAAGTTTCTCAATATTTGTATCCTTTTGTAGTGTTATGAAAAATTTCCATGATGTAAAATAATGTATTCATATTAATATTAAAATTAAATTGCTCTAGAAATGATTTCCCAACCAGTAAAGCTCCTCCATTTGTAACAAGAACAGTGCGAACCAAAGATACGTATTTGATATCCAACGTAAGGATTGCCTGCATAATACTGAAAAGAGTTGGTGTGAACGAATTTTTCTTTAAAATTTTATTAGGTTTGTCATTTTGTTGTTTTTGTAAACACATTTTATGTAAATATCCTGTTTTATTACTTTTATGGGCATGTGTTAGCAAAATGTTTTAACAACGATAACAATAACCAACAGTTTTGGGAAAACAACGACCCTTGTTGTATTCTTTTTATGCAATGTGCGTATATTATCATTTGTATTAGAAACGGCAATTGCATTTACTAGAAAACTTTTAGCATGTCTTAATTCACAAACATCATGTTTAGCAGCTTCAAAACTTAAGTGTCAATAGTAGTAACTATCGTAACTTTTTTGATAGTAAGTAGTTTATTAACAAATTGGTCGCGCAGTATCTATATTGTCTTAAAAGTTGCAATGAGTAGAAAGTTTTCGTAATACAGCCAAGTAGTTGAGGAACTTTTGCCCTTCCTATGAAGACTGTGGGCAAAACGATTTTTCAGATACTACGTTAGGAACTGGATAAAATGTTTATGTAATACACTAAGTCCTTGTGTTCCTTATGTAAAGTCAGTGTGACTAAACTACGTAAAATTAAATTTGTTTCTTAACCTGTTAATGGAAGTAGTAGAGCTGCTTGCTTCTTTGCACCAGTAATAGCATTTGCTTCAAAATATGCTTGTAAACATTCTTGATAATGCAGCTAGGTGTATTTATTGCATCAAAAGATTCAATATTTCCGATAACAACAACAATAATTTAATTATCCTCGTTACTAGTTGTAGTGTACGAGTGGTAAGGCAATAATAATTTTTCATCAAAATGTTATATTACTTCTAGTACAACATTATGTAAATTATATGACTTATAACAAATAATCACTTGTCAAGTAAAGGTGCTGGTACTTACTCGACTACTATCTGTATTATTCATATATTATAACGTGAGAACTGGTGCCTCTATTGCAGCCAACTGCCGCAACTGTAACTGGAACAAAGAACGCACATTCAGTGAGAGACCAGGCTGATGTGCAGAAGGTTATAACCGGAATGGACACTGATAAGGAGCTGAACCTTCTTATAAGTTACACCTACCAAGATCCCCCCAAAGGGAAAAAGCTCATCCTGGACTGGAACGAATCATAGCACAATGTTACAATGGCAGGTGCCTAGCTTTACATGAAGGAAAAGCTATTGATGCTAAATACAAAAAACTTTAAACACCAGAACAAGCATAAAGTATAGCACAAACGAATACATTCCTTCAGAGCATGAAACAGGAAAATAAGGCTCTCAAACAAATATTACACAAAATAGTATCAGGAACAACAATGTTACAGAAGTTAATCGCCAAAATTGCCTAACACAAAAACCCAAATTTAAAATGGCTATAAAAAAAGGCACACATGCATGCAAACAAGTTGCAGGACTCAATTGGATTCGTCACAGAAATAAGAAAAAAGAGGCACATGGATAGGAAGAAGAACCTAAACCTACAATAAAGACAGAAGCGGGAATGCAAACAAACAGCTACAGGAAAGGGAAACACAGACTCGAAAGCAACCTAGGCATGGATTCAAGAGGGGAAAAAGTACATGAGCTGCTACCACTCAAACACACAAAAAAGCAAGAGAAGAGGGAAGCACAAAATGCCAAAATAGAAAATAGCCTCGGTACAGATCTAAGCGGAAAAGAATTGCACAAATTAATAGAATGTAAATGACCAGAGGAGGTATACAAAAAAATGTAAAATGAAGGCGGAGAAAGAAATGGTGAAGGAAGAGGGAAACCTGGCCATCATAGTGGAGCAGAGAAAGAGCATTATGAAGCAACCCTAAGTAAAGCGCTAAAAGTAATATACAACTGACAAAGACTATCGAAGAAGGTAAAATAAAATCCGACAATATGATAAGCACCGTAACACTAAACAGATGGATGTGGAAAATAAAATGGAAAGTCCAATTGAAATTCAAGTCCACCTTATTGTGACAGAAGGACAAACAATGGAAGACACAGTTAAAAAAGGAAATAACACTAGCGTGCTTGGTTTTGAATAAAATAAATGTAACATACACAAAGAAAATTCTAGAACACGTAAACAGAGGCAGGTATAGAAGCAACAATATATGCAAGCCAGAGAAATAATGTCACAGAGCAAGAAATGGTATAGCACAAACCAGAACAAGAAAGAATAGGAACGATGACACACTCATACTAAACCCAATGGTAGACATACAGCATGCTGACGTTATCCGAAACACGAGATATAAGAGTAGATTAAATATACAAAACAAATAAGGGAAACTTGCACATAAAAATTAAAGAAAATGATGAAAGAAATAGAATTGTATTTAAAGAAGCACTATCCGTATATATGGAAGAGATAGCAGGAGTTAACGGAAAGGAGAGAAACGAAACCATCATGATCGTGGACATCGATGAGACTGCAGAAGTGGAAGAAACACTGTGGAAAGAACACCTGCCAGAAGGAACTTTCGTAAACTTGGAAAATACCAATGGACTTAAATAGGCATCGTTCAAAACTTAATACAGTTTGCTGTCAGCAATTAACGATTTTGAATGTCCTTATCATTTATTGTTGTTTACTGTACATATGGCCAAGCAAAAATTGATTTCGCTTCATCAAGTGAGGATCAAATCGCCTTTTACCGGTACAACTACTAAAACATTAACAGTCTGTGTGTACATAAGTGTTACCCAACCAGATTGCGTCAATTGGTGACCACGCACTATCTTCGCGGTACTCCAATGTTGAATGGCACTTGCAATGTAAGCAGAAAAGTAATGACGGTTTGTTATGTTCAATTGTACCCTAATAAATATTTTCATTTGATTTAGAATTCCTTTTAAATATCCACACGCTTCCACTTCGATATTTTGTGTAACTGCATGTTATGAGAGATGCCCCTAATCCCGTTTTATGGTTTAGTGAATCGATTCGTTCCCATAAAACGCATCCTAATACAATTGAAATAAGTTCTTGTTCAATACTCTGTAGAATGTTGTTAGTGCATTTAGTTTAAGTCAAAGTACCTCAATTTATCTTTATTGTTTGATATAAAGTCACAAATGTACTCGGTTATCGACAATTCGTGCTTTCTGAAAAAATATGTTTGCCTTATTTATAAGTAGTAATATAAGTTTGAATAGCATAAATTTTCTACAGGTGTGATTAAAAAACAATTGTTTTCAAGTTTATCACTTTTCATTATCTATTTATGCATTACAAAGACTTTAGATGTGTTCTTTGACATGTGGTATATAATATTTCAATCGATTATCAGATCGTTTCAAAAACTGGGCTCACTTTGATTCCGCCTTTCATTCAAAGAGGTACTGTCTGCTTTCCTGATGCTGTTAATTTGAAAGCAATGCATGTTTCCTTGGATAAGCTTATATCTCCTGTGCATTGGTCAGTTTCTTATGTGCTTGTTAATACTAGTAGGGTTTTCTTTTCTAGCTCTTCTACGTAGGTCAAATTGTTTTTTTATGGAGACCCAAATGTCTTTTGCGTAGGCCACTGGTGCTGTGATGGTTGCAGCATTTACGACACTAGCTACTGCAGTGACGATCCACCCGGTGTACGAGATTGAGATGTTAGCTGGTTCCCGGTAACTATTTCAAGTGTGAGATAGGTACCTCGGCACCTGAGGGTATGTAACCTAGTTTTATTCTATATCCAGAAATTATTCTTATCAGCGTTTGGTGTTGATGCATAACCTATGCATCATAAAGAAACTTAAATCACCTTACTCCGACGGGCGGAGCAAATATACAAAAACCTGCTTTAAAACTAGCTTCACTAGTGTTCTTGTTACTACAATTACCTTCCTGAAAATTGCTCTAAATGTAATATCTTTAATTTAAACTGTTTATTTAGAAGAAGTTATAGGCATTGCCTTTTTGTTGTTCATTATCAATAAATTTTACCTGTTACAATATGAAATGCGCACTTCGTACGTCAATTATTAATAATTGTCAGTAAAGTATATTTTTTAAATAGCAATTTTATCCGTTTTGGTTTATTGTAAATTTTAAAAAAATCGACAGTGATGTACTTTTCTTGTCTATGTGAACCACACCACTCTACCCATTTGTAGTAAGCCCGGCCTTTAAATTTCCTTTATCTTTTATATGTGACCCGTGCATTTTAACGTTACAGGTTTGACCTATAATGTTTGTCGTGCTACTACAATCGTATATTCCTCTCCCCATCACAGTCCATTGATAAACTATCACATTTTTGGAAAACGTTCTGGAGTTGTTTCAATTTTATATACTCTCTAACATTTACCAAGCACGCATTCGTCACTATACAGTCAGAGGAAACCAGAAAACTACTATCAAAAAAAAAAGTAGGTTCCAACTGGAATAGATAGAGGACAAAAAGGGTAACGAACTTAGGATGATACCGCATGTAAGTGTGAAAACAAGGAGGGTAACAGTGCGTGCTACAAATGCGGGAAAAAGTGGCACAAATGACAAAAAAGCCCAAACCAAGAGATATGCTATCTAACCATGACGAACGGACATACGACTGAATCCATGAGATGCCTGGAGTATAAAAAGCTAGTACAAGAGCAAAATATAGAGAAAAGGAGAAGAGAAGATTCTATGTAATGCCCCTAAAAATATTACAAGTGAAACTTGGTTGTCTAATGATATTACTAATGTTGAACTCAACTTAAAAGACTATGTAATATATAGAACGATTGTAGTGATCCCACTAGTAAATTTAATAGGGGTGGCGGTGTGATGATTGGTGTGAAATCTAATTTTCTCAGTTCTATATCATTGGATTGTGATTCAGTAGAACAATTATTCGTAAAAATTGAGTTTGCTCATTAACTTCTAATCATTGGAACTGTATATTTGCCATCAAAATCTTCATCAGATGTCTACCTAGCTCATTGCTTAACAATCCACTATATAATGAATATGTAGGACAATGCAAAGCTCATTTTGATTGGGGATTACAATCTACCACATACAAGTTGGTGTAATGACGATTTTGGTGTCTATGCAATTTCTCAGCCTAATAGTGCTACTTCTGAGGTAAGTTCCTCGTTTTGCATATCTGAACATGTTGGCTATTTTAATCTTTATCAGCTTAATAATGTAGTTAATGCTAACAATGTTCTATCGGATCTTGCATTTTCCAGCATGTCTAACATTAGAGTAAATTATGCAACTGATATATTACTATCTTGTGAAAACCATCATCCCACACTTTGTATATTTGTACCTATTTATGCAGTCAAAAATGACTCAGAAAATAGTAATGGTTATTTTTACGATTTTTGGAATGCTAACTACAGTCTCATAGCAAATTCTTTAGCTGGATTTCATTGGGATATTATATTATACAATTTGCCACTGAATGAGGCAGTAAATGTATTTTATTACATTATTTATGAAGCAATTGAGCTGTATGTACCTCTTCGTAAATCCAGGCGTTCCATTTTCCCTATTTGGTATTCATCTGAATTTAGATCTCTAATTTATAGAAAGAAAATTGCCCACAAGATATATGTCTACACATTCTGTTCATGATTACCTTATTTTTTCTAATTTAAGGAATAGACAAAAAATTTAGCAACCATTTGTTATAGGAATTATGTATGTAATATTGAGAACTCTATTTCGGACAATGTTAAATGGTTTTGGAGTTTCACTTATGGAATTCCGAACAGGATGTTTTATAATAATGAGGTTTCTTTGGAGGCAATGAGATTGCCGATTTATTTGCAACCTATTTCTTTTCTGTTTATGTTAGTAGTAGTGGACATAATGCCTACTGTAAACAATATTTCATCTAATATCAATGTTTCACATTTTAATATTGATTTAGCAGACATTTACTCAAAAATAAACAATATTGATGTAAATATAACTTATGGTCCTGATGGAGTTCCACCTATATTTTTAAAAAATTGTGTTTGTACAAAACCCTTATTCAGATTATTTAATCTGTTCTTAAGTGAAGGGGTGTTTCCACCTTATTGGAAAGCTAGCTTTGTTACTCCGGTTCATAAATCATGTGATAAGTCTAATATTTCTAATTATAAGCCTATTTCCTTATTAAGTTGTATACCAAAAATTTTTGAAAGCTTTATCTCAGATCACTTGATCTTTACATTTACAAATTTAATTATTGATGACCAACATGGTTTCTGTGTTGGACGCTCTACCACAACTAACTTATTGTTGTTTGTTGATTTTATTAGTACTGCTTTTGAAAGAGGTCATCAAGTTGATTTAGAAAGGAGTTTGATACTGTCAGCCATAGACAAGTTTTTACTAAACTTGCAACATTTGGCATTGGAGGATTTTTGCTTGATTGGATCTCTAGCTACCTTATTGGGAGAAGTAAGTTTGTTAAAATCCAAAATTTTATATCAAAGGAAATTGTAGTTAAATCAGGTGTTCCACAAAGTTCTCACCATGGTCCAATCTTATTTATAATGTAGATAAATGATATTAAATCAACTTTTAAGTTTTCAAAGTTTCTTTTGTTTGCAGATAACATTAAAATATATATTCTTATTTATTCTCCTAATGATCATTTGTTACTTTAATCTGATCTTGATAGATTTTGTGAATGGTGTGATCATAACGAATTGCAGTTAAACAATAATAAATGTTCTTACCTAAGATTTTATAGAATACATAATCCGCTCATGACATTTTATTCTTCAAATAGTCGAGTTTTAGAGATATTAACTGAGATGACTGATTTAGGAGTGTTAATTGATAAGGACCTAGCATTTGTTTCCCATATCAAAACGTTTCAACCTAAGCAATGTGTATGCTTGGATTTGTTAAAAGAAATACTAAACATTTCACAAATATTAACTCAATAAAAATATTATACACCTGTCTGGTACGTTCACATTTAGAGTATGCGTCGCCTGTCTGCAATCCAATTGACCATTGTTATTCTGATTTGATTGACCGTGTTCAAAGTAGATTTCTTAAATATATATTATATAAGCTGAGTTTTCAAGTAACTTAAATAACAAGCACACTGCCATTTCAGTGTTGAATATGCACTCTCTATCTGATAGAGATGTATCGATGATATATTTTGTCTTTCATGTTTTGAATTGTCATTTCATCTGCCCTGAAATTTTACAGAAGATATGTATACACGTTTCTCCTAGAGTTACTAGAAATCATGAAATTTTGTTTATTGGGTTTTATAGAACCAACTATGGTTATTTTTCTTCTATTGATAGGACATGTAGACTAATTAATAAGCACAATAATTCGTTCAATTTGTTTGATTGTACTCTATATTCATTAAAGAAATCATTACGTTATATCTCATTTAAATAGAGTAGGTTCTAGTTAAACCTACATTAGTATGTTATGCAGTAATATTTTAATATCCAATTGCTACTTTGTTGTGCACTTCAGTTTTGTTTGTACACTTCATTTATCTTACTTATCCATCTTGTATTAATTATTCTAATTAGCGCATTTAATTTAATATGCATTTTGTTTAAAGTCTGCTTAATGTTATTTAAGTTACCTGTATTAATATTTATATTGTAATTTAAAATAATGGTGGTAACCATATAAAATAAATAAATGAATAAACAGACAGGAGATGATATGCAATGGACTTGATATAAAATAGCCAAAGAAAACAAGGTGAATATAATAATGATGATGGAACTTAAGGAAAAATGGAGAACAGCAGATGGGTAGTACAAATATACGTATGTTGCAATCTTGGCCAGATACGGAACCAAAGTGGCAACTAAAGGAGAAGGCTAGGCCTGGGTATGGATAGAAGCGACAGCGGCCACAAGATATGGATACTATATCTCTCCAAATTTGAATGTTGATCATTTCGACACCTTTTTAAACCTGCTGCAGGTTAATATGAAAAACATAGCAAAAAGTCATTGTCGGTGAAAACTTTAATGCAGTCATACCTATGGGGCTCAAAATTCGAAGGTAAAAGAGAACAAATAATATCAGAATGGCTATGGGAAGAAACCCAAGTAATCCTCGATCCAAGATCCTAGGACATTTAGGCGTGGCCTCTAGGGTGCCACTGTCATAGCACAAAATATTAGGGCATAGAGACAGTAGGGCGCAAGCCGTTAGGGCACTGATCATAAGAGTGCGAGACACAAGGGCACCAGGACAGTAGGATACAAGCCGTTGGGTCACGGGACACTAGGGTGTGAGGACAGTAGGGCACGAGGACAGTAGGGCACGAGGACAGTAGGGCACCATGACAGTAGGATACGGCAAAATAGGGCACAATGAAGTTAAGTTGTGTGACCATTAGGACTATAGAAAAGCAACAAATTCAGTATCTTCAGAAACATAATATCTCTACCACACATGTTCTGCAATAAACATTAGATTTTGAAAAACATTAAATAACCAAAATGATCTGATCTAACATAAAAATAAGAAAGTATATAGTGCCCATAAAATTACCACAAAATTTGTTATCTAAAAAAGTTAATTTGTGTATAGCTGTTTGTTAGAGGGTTTCCATTGCATTTATTTTCCTGTGTTTGTTTCATTATGTACCATTACAAATAATAATGCTATTACGGAACTTACCCTTATCATTTTCTTTTCCGTCCATCCAAAGATGTACATAAGTGGATGAATTAATACATTGCCATGCACACGCAGAGTGATGTTGGTGAGCATTAACAGTTTGACGAGTGAATGTGCAATGGATTTCCGTCCGGTACACACCACAACAATTACTATGGTGAATAACGCTAGTTAAAAACCACAATGGTCAGCATTTTCAGTGGTTTTGACATAAATGCGGTGTTCTGATTGTGCATCGTCCATAAATTCGGCATCTCCAACAATAATAATCGGTAATTCAAATATACAGTCCACTCCATAACAAAAACCAGCGCAGATTGGCAATATTAACAGATGAGTGTTTGGTGACTATTAATTATTTGTGATAAAGGCTTATGATTAATAACACGAAACAAACATTTTGATGCTATGAGTGCATATACCTTCATTTTCCTTGGTAAACAAAAGCATTATTATTGTTGAGGATTCATAAATTATACATTTCATCTCAAATAATTAATTTACAATTAGTACTTTTATTATTCCATTTCGAATGGACCTGCACCTTGACGAAGTTCTAAATTAATAGAACAGGTGAAATGGCTTGCGTGTTCTAATGAGCTATAGAGCCAAACTACAGGTCCAACCAAAGTAGTAGGGTCGTTAGTGAGGAACCAGACTAAGACAGGTCCCCGAAAGAGGGGAGCGGCTCTTTCGGTACTTAGATTGGCAGAGACCATAGGGGTCGGTATGGCAGTCTAAGACACACTACCGCGATGTGGAAGGCAACGGGAAACCACCACATTATCTCCCAAGTACACAGCGTACTTAAATTGTAATAAACATGATGGCATTCTCTGGGGTAAAAAATTCCGGAGTTAAAATAGTCCCCCATTCGGATCTCCGGGAGGGGACTACTTCGGAGGATGCGATCGGAAAGAGAGTCGGAAACATTCTGCAAGTCGGAGCGTGGAATGTTAGAAGTATGAAGCAAGTAGGTAAGCTAGAGAACCTAAAAATCGAAATTAATAGGTTATCACTAGACATAGTAAGGATTAGCGAAGTTCGGTGGCCAGAGGCGGGGGATTTTTGGAGTGGAGACTTCAGGGTAATTCATACAGGAGCAGAGGAAGGAAATTTGGGTGTGGGGATAGTTATGCGGAAAAAGATAGGATACTGCGTAGAAAATTACTTACAAAAGAACGAAAGAGTACTCATGGTTAGATTAGAATCTAAACCGGTAAACACAGTAATAATACAAGTATACATGCCCACCTCTAGCTACAGTGACGAAGAGGTAGAAGCCATCTACAAAGATATCGAAGACATGTTAAGATACGTAAAAGGACACGAAAATTTAATAATTACGGGGGATTTTAATGCCGTGGTAGGTGAGGGTAGGGAAGGAGCAGTAGTGGGTTTATTTGGTTTAGGCACGAGAAACGACAGGGGAAATAGGCTGGTAGAATTTTGTGACAAGAACAATTTAATTATCACAAACACATTATTTCAACATCATGCTAGAAGACGATATACATGGAAGATGCCAGGAGATATAGGAAGATATCAAATAGATTACATTCTTGTTAGACAACGGTTTAGGAACCAAGTAAAAGACTGTAGAACCTACCCAGAAGCAGATATAGATACTGACCACAACATCGTAATTATGAAGGCCGCACTTAAATTTAAGAATATGAAAAAAAGGAGCGGAAAAAGGCACTTGGACTTAGAGAAACTAAAAGTAAAGATATTCAAGAAAGATTCGAAAAAAAGTCAAATGAATTGCTCAAAGATATTGGGAAAATATCTGATACTAAGGAAGTAGAAACAGAATGGAATAACATTAAATCTAGCCTTGACATGGCGGCCAGAGATATTCTGGGCTATACACAAAAAGAAAATAAGAAACCATGGATAACAAAGGATATCCTGAATTTAATAGAAGAAAGACGAAAATACAAAAATAAATCAGACGAAACAGGAAACAGAGATACAAAGCCATAAAATGGGAAATTATTCGAAAATGCAGGAAAGCTAAAGAACAGTGGATTGATGAAAAGTGAGAATGAATTTTAGGGATATAAAACCGTACAGCAAAAATATAAGGGACGCACAAGGAAACATCATTATAGAAAACGTAGAGAAAGTGGGTAGATGGCAAGAATATATAGGGAATTTATATGCAGGAGAGGAACTAACTGCATTATAACAGGAATCAGACATTGAAAATGAGGACTTGGGATATCCTATACTTAGAGATGAGTTTGAATTAGCATTAAAGAGTCTGAAAAATGGTAAGGCGTCGGGTACAGATAAGGTGCAAGCAGAAACTCTAAAAGCCACTGGACAAGCAGTAACAGAACGTCTCTTCCAACTTGTAAGCTATATGTATGAGACAGGCGAGATACCCAAAGATTTCAAACGTAGCATCATAGTAACTATACCAAAAAAGAAAGGCGCGGATAGATGTGAAAATTTTCGAACAATAAGTTTGACAGCACACGTATCAAAAATATTAACTAGAATTGTGCAAAGACGAATGGAAAAACGGGCGGAAGAAATACTAGGAGAAGACCAATTTGGGTTTAGGCGGAACAGGGGAACACGGGAGGCTATTTTAGCTCTGAGAGTGATGATGGAGAAAACAATAGAAAAAGGGGAAAGCGTGTATATAGGGTTTGTAGATTTGGAAAAAGCTTTCGACAATGTAGAATGGAAAAAAATGTTTGAAATACTCAAAAAGATTGGAATGAGTTATAGGGATAGACGAATAGTACATAGCTTATACAAAGAGCAAACAGCAGTAATAGAATTAGAGTAGGAACGTAGAGAAGTAAACATTAGGAAAGGGGTGAGACAGGGATGTGCCCTATCCCCATTGATTTTTAACTTGTACATAGAAGAGGCAATGAATACTGTCAAATGCAGGAAGACATTTGGAATTACTATGCAGGGACAAAAAATTGATATGCTTAGATTTGCAGATGATATAGCAGTATTAGCGTCTAGCAAAGAAGAGTTAGAATCTGCTCTTAATGAAATGGAAACGGTTCTAACAGAGAGATACGGTATGAAAATTAACAAAACTAAAACTAAAGTTCGAGTTTGCAAAGGTGGGGAAAATAAATCAAAAACAAGAATACAAGTATTTAACATGAACTTACAAGAGGTTAAGGATTTCTGCTACCTAGGAAGCAAAATAACGCAAGATGGGAAAAGCACAAAAGATATAAAACAAAGATTAGCACAAGGTCGTGCTACATTTAACAAGAAAAAGCAACTACTGTGCTCAAAGACCACAAACATAGAAACAAGGAAAAGATTGCTTAAAACATATGTGTGGAGCACAGCACTGTACGGATGTGAAGCCTGGACAGTAGGAGAAGCGGACAAGAAAAAGGTAGAAGCCTTTGAAATGTGGCGCTACAGACGTATGATGAAGATATCATGGACAGACAAAGTTAAGAACGAAGAGGTACTAAAAATGGTAGGGGAAGAAAGAAATATGTGGAAAACGGTAAAAAATAGGAGAGATAGGATGATAGGCCACATACTACGGCATGAGGGAATAGTGCGGAATATATTAGAAGCAGAGATCGGAAAAAAGAGAAGAAGAGGCAGACCTAGGTTAGACTACTGCACACAGATAGTAAAAGATGTAGGCTGTAGGGGTTTCAGGGAGATGTGTAGGCTAGCCCAGAATAGAAATCAATGGAGGTACGCATCCAACCAATCCCAAGATGGATAAACAAATGACGAAAAAAATAACTGTGCTTAAACATGATGATTACTATAAGTAACTACAAGAATTGGTTGGGCAATATTCTCGAATAATGTTAAGTGTGAAAGGATTTACTGGAAAACCATTATTTCGGTAAACGTCTAAGTGTTGGGGGATCTTGGCAGCCACAGGTTGCTTAACCCCCTTCACTGAATCTCGGTGGAATAGGGCATAAAATTAGAAAACAATAGAAGGGGAACGAGCTGTATACACATGCTGTGTGAGAATTTCAGGGAACTATGTAGGCTAGCTCAGAATATAAATAAGTGCAGGTACGTGTCCAACCAGGAAAACCATTAATTCGGCAAACGTCTATGTGTTGGGGGATCTTGGTAGCCACAGGTTGCTTAACCCCCTTCACTAAATCTCGGTGAAATAGGGCATAAAATTAAAAAACAATAGAAGGGGAAGGAGCTGTATACACATGCTGTGTGAGAAGTTCAGGGAACTATGTAGGCTATCTCAGAATATAAATAAGTGCAGGTACGTGTCCAACCAGTTTTGAGACGGAAAACGTAATGACGAAAAAATAAGCGCAGATAAATCTGATGATTAGTATAAACAACTAGTTGTTGGTTTGCGAAATATCTGCAACTAATGTTGACTGTGCGAAAAGATATATTGGAAAATATATTAAATCGGTAAATGGTTAAGTGTTGTATGCCTATGAAATACGGGCAGTCTGAAACGCAGACAGAAAAACGGTAGCAGCCTTTTGAAATGCCGTGCTTTAGATGTATGAGGATGATAGCATGGACAGTCAAAGTTAATAGCAAATAAGTTATAGAAATAGTAGGGAACAAGGATATCTGGGGAAAAAGAGAAATAGAAGGGCGGAATACGTTCTAAAGCATTTTGGGGAATAGTATGGGATATATTACAAGCAGAGATAGGAAAAAAGAGGTAGATGTAGACCTAGATCAGATAGTGATAGATGCAGACTGTGCAAATTTCAGGGAAATCTGTGGTTAGTTTAGAATAGGAAACAATGATGGTACGCGTCTAACCAGTTCTAGGACTGAAGACCTAATGATGATGAGTACTTATATTGAAATAATCAATGTGAGATGGGTAAATTCAAATTTAGCAAGCTGTTTGTTGATTAAAACGTGTCGGCATTTATAATCAGCAAGGTTAGCATTAAATGCGAGCACAGCAAATTGCATCGCATGCTTATCTGATCGAATCCGGATGCTATATCTGGAAATTAATACAAGATAGTTTTTATTGGCATTGAAACTCAAGGTTGTAAATTCAAATTACAAACGCGTGTTGTTTCAAAATAAAATTACGTTGTCGTTTGATGCTAAACACCATATTTATATCATTTAATTTTAAAGGCAGTTTTGTCTTTAATCGCATTTAAATCATGGAAAAAAACATATACCTGATTATTCAATTGATATAATGGCTTTGAATAAAATTTCAATGGAACGTTATACACTTGAATTAAAAATTGCTCTTGAAGAGCTACATTCAATTTTTGATCAAATGTCAAAATTAAACTCAACAGAGAAAATCTAGTCTTGGCTTGAATTTTAGCACGAACGGCTATTAACATCAAACAAGATATTCATACGACTTATCGTTTGTATATTTTGGATGAAGAAAATCTGGGCAAAGTTAAAACATCAAAGACTGACATTAATATACTATTTGCGCACAAATGGAACTTGATTTATTCAAAATAAATCATGTAGGGACTTCTGCAAATAAGCAAGAATTCACTCAATTAACAAATGTTTCTAACATAAAATTACCTCGCATATCTATTCCAAAATTTTCAGGTAAAATTTCAGATTTTGTGCATTTTAATACACTTTTCAAGAATCTTGTATACGACAAGAATTTAATGAGCATAGAAAAATTTTGTTTTGCTGGACGCATTAGACATTGAATCTTAAAATTTAATTAAACATTTACTGGTTACAGGTGACCAATATCACACTTCATTGGTGACCATATTCAATGACAAAATATGTATTGATTTTAAAGGCAATCATGTGTTATATCAGTGTCAACAATTTATGACCAAGATGCTGAAAGGGTGCTACGAGTTGGTTAAGCACAGAAATGTATGCATTAATTGTATATCAGGGCTTCATCAAGCTACAAAATGCTTCTCGAAATTGGGGTGTAAGAAATGTGGTAAACCTCATAACACATTGTTACATTTTGAAAATCAAAGACCATCGTTGGGTCAGTCGTCTACTGACGAGCCCACATTTCGGTCAAATGAACATTGTGCAACTACATTCAGAACTAGCAGTGTATTTTCTTCACGTTCGTCAAATACCCTTACCTTACTAACCACGACCATTGCAACTACAGATGGGTGCGGTAAGGTTCAATCAGTCAGAGCCTTATTGGATAGCGGTAGTAGGGAGGGTTTTGTGACGGAATTTTGTCGTCAGCGATTTGGGTTACAAAAATCGAAGGTTGCCGTTACGTTCCACTACAAATAATAATGCTATTACAGAACCTACCCTTATCATATTCTTTCATGTCCATCCAAAGATGTGCATACGTGCACAAATTAATACAATGCCGTGTACACGTGGAGTGATATTGGCGAGCATTAACAGTTTAACGATGAATGAGTGTGCAACAGATTTCCATCTGGTACACACAACAACAATTATTATGGTGAAAACACACTAGTTAAAAGCCACAATGGCCTGCATTTTCAGTGGTTTTGACATAAGTGCAGTGTTCTGATTGTGCAACGTCCATAAACTCAACATCTCCAAGTGATAAACCATTTAGCAAAATTAAATGAAGATCACAACTCGTTCATCCAGGATGCTATGGCATAAGAAACCTGAATCAAACAAGAATTGCAGGATGCCGAACTCAAGATTATAATGCTTCAGTCTTTAGTTGATAAGTTAAATTCTAAAGTATCTCTTACTTCAATCACATCAACAGGAACCCAAATCGCTGTCACTGGTACCAGTACTTGCTCTGAATGAGATATTCAAACTAATTCAGTTACAAAATCTCTCTCCCCTAATTTAAATAGCGATTCTGATAAATCCTTTTGTGATAAGTGGTTTTCAATAATGTTTGGTTATTCCCCCAATTATACTAAAAGTTCTACTGTCGTAAATTCTATACTGGCTTTGGACATTACTCCACAATTACCTACTTCCATATCTTCCACATCTATAATTGTGGTAAATCACTACTTCTCCATAAGGTTTGTTCTCTGGTCTGCTCAATTCTTTTTGCTAAGAACAAATACAGTATTCACACTAAACTGATACTCCCATTATTAACCTCTAAGATGACCAAGATGGGCCTATTATGTCCGCACAAACAAAAAATTTTGACTTGGTTCAAAAAAATACTTAGACAGGTGACATTCATGACCCAACTACCTTTCGTACCCAGTAAAATAAATAGTAAACACCTTTGTAACATACACTATCAAATTGCTCGTGGTCTTAGCACTAAGTTGGATACTCTTTACCTTACTGCCAATCTACTTGATGCCCATATTTTAATTCTAACTGAAACGTGGCTTAACCAGAATATATGCTCTGCTGAGATTTTCAATGAATGCTTCAATTCCTATAGAAAAGACCGTGATTTTCATAGTTGTAACCGCACCAGAGGTGGTGGTGTACTAATCTCCTGTAATAGTAAATTTACATCCTCACTCTTTGACTTTGGAACTTCTTTTTTTGGACATCCAGCTGTAGACATCTTAGCTGTTAAAATCACCCTATTCAATCGCTGCCATGTAGTTATTTGTCTTTACCTACCGCCTTTTATTTCTTCCTTCCTTGGTACTGTGCTTGAATGCCTTGATGCCCTTATTAGTAAAATACCCTACAATATTATTCTTATAGATGATTTTAACATGCCTGATTACATCAATATTGGTAATTCATAGAATTTACATATGATCCTAATTGAAAAACAAATACATTCTGTTAAATTATTACTCTACCAAAAACAAAATATAGCAGAATCCTTTTATACCTCATATACTTTTGTACCAGTTCTGAATGAACCTGCACCTTGAAGAAGTTCTGGATTACTAGAACGGGTGGAACGGCTTGAGTGTTCCAATGAGATAAAAAGCCGAACCAAAGGTTTTATCGAATTTGTGC
The DNA here is from genome assembly GCA_036346225.1 of Platerodrilus igneus. Taxonomy (NCBI): domain Eukaryota; kingdom Metazoa; phylum Arthropoda; class Insecta; order Coleoptera; family Lycidae; genus Platerodrilus; species Platerodrilus igneus. The sequence goes on along the minus strand of JARFIW010001119.1, from coordinate 1,294,035 downwards.
GGTCTTTAGTAAGGAACCAGGCTAAGACAGGTCCTGAAAAGAGGGCAGCAGCTCTTTCGGTACTTAGATTGATGGAGACCATAGGGGGCGATATGGCATTCTTAGACACACTATTGCAATGTGGAAGGCAACGGGAAACCACCACGTTACCTCCCGTACACAGAGTACTTAAATTGTTATTAACACGATGGCACCTCTGGGGTAAAAGATTCCGGAGTTAAAATAGTTCCCTATTCGTATCTCCAGGAGGAGACTACTTTGGAGAATGTGATCAGAAAGTTCAGAAAAAGAGTCTGGAACATTTTACGAGTCGTAGTGTGGAATGTCAGAAGAACCAATATGAGGTTAGGTTGACATGTACATCTGTGAAAAGCTCTCCAAAGAAAGTATAAAAAATATGGAAATAAGTGAGTGATATTTTTTAAAAACTGTGTCAAGATATTTTGTATTAGCACCTAAAAGTGAACAGTGTAGAAAATTGGAAAGTGAATCCACACACCAAGATTCTACAATTAATATTAAAACTTTAACTGCCATCACAATTAGAAATTAGTTATCAATTATCAGTTATTTGCGTACATGATAAGTTTATCGACAGGTTATTGAACATAATAATAAATAAACAGAGACTGATTCAGGGCATTTTACAATAACTTTTACTTCTACATCAATTGATATTTTAAATCTATCTGCTGTACTATGGATGGTAATGAATTATGTGTTACTTGCACTGAAAATGTTGAAAAAGGTGAAGAATGCTATCAATGTGATTTGTTTATCTGTAATGCACAAAACATGTACTGGACTGAATGCTTCAGAAATGAAGTGCATTCAATGTAAAAACGAAATTTACAATTAATGTGCAAAAATTGTGTACACATACTAGCTAAACATCCTACACTCTTGCTATTAGTGGAGGAGATGAGAAACGAAATACACAATCTAAGAACTATTATACAAACTAAGGATGAACCTAAAGCAACATATGCCGCATCATTAAAAATGCCACACCCAGCAATAATCATAAAACCAAAAGACATGAAACAACAGCATATAAATACTAGGGAAGAACTTAAGCAAACTTTCAACCCAACAGAAATTGCAGTAACACAGATGAAAAATGTAAAACAAGGCAGTGTTGTATTAGAATGCAAGACCAAATTGATAATGGAAAAACTAAAAACTGAAGTAATTGGGAAGATGGGACATAAATATGAAGTGGTAGAACCAAAAAGCAAAAGCCGAGAATTAAAATAGTTGGAATGAGTGAAAAGCTTGAACCACAAGAGATAGAACAAAAAATGTATGCTCAGAACGATGAATTTGTTAATGAAAAGTCTTATTTTAAAATAGCACACATAGGTAAAACCAAACATCATGAATACTATGCGTATGCTGAAGTAGATGGGAATGTGTATAGAAACATTTTGGATAGTGGCAGAATCAATATAGGCTGGGATCGGTGTCAGGTGTTTGATGCTATAGAAATAATAAGGTGTTATCGTTGTATGGGTTTCAATCACAAAATAAAGGACTGTAAAAATGACTATGTATGCTCAAAATGTGGAGAGACACACAAAACTGAAGATTGCAGGGCAGACTCACCCCATACAACCTGCCATAACTGTAAATATGCATCAACAATACTACGGTTAAAAGTGGATTACAATCATCATACTTTAAGTCAGGACTGTCCTACCTATAAAACACGGTTAGAAAGGAAAAGACAATCATATAAATTCCTCCTCTGGCCATAGTGATAATCACATTTCAAAACATAAAAGTACATTTAATGTAATCCATTTTAATATTAGGTTATTATACTCTAAATTATTTACTTTAAAACACATAATTTTATCACTAAATTATGACATTGTGTGCCAAAGTGAAACTTGGTTAAGTCAAGACATATCAAGCACAGACTTAAACATTCCAGGATAGGATATACACCGAAAAATGATCGCATTGGTGGTGGTGTTGCAGTATATGCAAAGAAGGCGTTTAAAACCAAGGATTTATACAATGAAAATGTTGCAGAAGAAATAGAACAAATATGGGTTGAAGCTCAGGTAGAAGAAATGAAAACTATCGGAAGTGTATACATACCGCATGAGTTACCAGTTTACAAACATGGCCTAATCCAAGATATGTTCTCAGAGCTAATACCACTGGCAGACTATTTAATATGTTTAGGTGATTTCAATATAGATATAATGAACCAAGGTGGTACAGTACCTAAAAGCTACCTACAAACACTACACTACATGCATTTTATCTGACACAATATATAACTGAACCAACTCGTATAACAGAAGAAACCAGCACACTCATCGATCATATAATAACAAACTTTAAGCAGGATAAAATAAATGCTGGGACCAGGGAGTTTCCTGAATTACATATAGATCGCATGTCAATTTATTGCAATTTAAATCTACACAAACCTTTGCTACCAAAAAAGAAGAATAAATTGAGACTATATCAGACGATTAATATGACTTATTTTACAAAGATGCTGAAGATGCAGTCATTTTAATTTGAAACTCCGTGAGGAAATAATATATCTTTTAGGGTACAAAAGTTCTCCATATTTTACATGTAAAAATCTTGGTGAATAAATGTATTTTGTTGAAGATGTTCCGCCCATGGTTTGGAACCTATTCTTCAAGGTTAATAGGTCATTAAAGTTATCAAAATATTTTTAACACCCTTTTTGGAAGCGATTGTTCTTCTTCATCTGAAATGAGAAGCAAGTGGTTGTATGGGCGCATCTAGAGATGTAAATCTAAAAATATCAATTGTAATATGATAGATTCAACATTAAAAGTTCATGATTTAAGTAGTTGAAGTCATATGATTATTTCAAGTTATTAGCAGATTGCCAGATTTTTAGTACACCACGATGTCTTTTTACTACAGAAGCTTCCATTTAAAATAAGTGTTACTGGTTTTTCAATTAAAGTTATGTAGGGAAAGTATGGTAAAGTGAAATAGCTAACAAGTAAAAGGTCATATTTTGTATAAATTTTGGTTTTGGTTGATTTTATGGTATGCATATTACTCTTAGAAGTGCATTTGATCAATTCTAGAATGATAAGTCAATACAGTTTGAAACTATTGAAGTTAATTTGACAACGTGTCTTTATTTCACTATACCCTACCAGTTGGAGTAAAATGAAATAATGAATAAGGCAAAGTGAAACAACAAATGAGGCAATGGGAAATCAAACAAACATTTTAATACACCAAATGCTTACTTAGTAGGCCTATGAAAATATAATTTTACCATGTCTTAGAATATTAAATTTTGACAAAACGCCCGTTATTTCTTTCTTATATAGGATACCGACACCTCAACTTTGGGGAATATAAAAATATCGGCATGCTGTCGGTAATTCCTCATGAATTTTACTTCATAGGCCATTCCACACTCATTTGCTTCTTCTTCGCAAAATCGTACAACTTGTCCCATAAACTCTTTTACAGTTTGCCTTTTTGCTTCTTTTAGTGAGATAGAAACGAAGTAATCAATGTCAATTTCCTTTTGAATCAAAGTAAATTTTATTTCCGAACCTTCAAAAGACTGTACTTTCACGCATAAAATCAGAAGTATCAGAAGACTTGGCAAATATAATCAGAGTCATAGCGTTCCGATGACGACTAATCGGTGTTCCGTTTGAGCACCTTGGACTTTGATGATGAGCTATTGTTCTTTTTATTCCTTTTTTTAGCGAATAAATCTTTTTTCACCTGCTTTGGGCATTCAACAGTGGGTGGATTTTGAGAATCCTTGAGTTCATTCATATACGGCGATGCAGTTATTATCACTGTTTTTCTACGCTTGCGACTACCCTTAGCAGACTGCTTCTGTGCAACTTTAGGCAATGGTAAAATCTCTTTAGGTGATACTGAATTTACTGCATTGCTAATAGTAGGCATCTGTAGTCCAACTAATGCTTTGTCTGACAGCTGCTAAGCTCAATGGTGGTGGTGTATCTATAAAAGCTGAAGCTGATGGACTTTGTGAATCCTTACAAAACGAATTTGATGAAGTCGCTGTAACTTCCACAAAGTCCATGATTTGTGCTGACAACAAAATGTTACCACATTCATTACTACTGGATGCTATGTTCTTTGGGGAAATTTCTCTTTCAGTAAGCTCTGCAGGCAGGAAATCAACCTCAGTAAATATGTGAGAGTAAAGCTTTTGCAAAAATCTATACATCAGGTAATGCCACAATCTTGTTAGGCTTATTACGTTGCCAGTTCTTCATCTCTTGGGTGTACAAAGCACTAAGGGAAACGTAATTGAACATCGAGTGGCTGAAGCCTATGTGAAGAATGAGGAGGTATTGCAAGGATATGAACGTGATTCTTTCTTGCATTTTCAATTGTGGCAAATTTTTGACGTGGGTTGAATGTCGATCCAGAATCATCAATACTGGATCTTCATCAGTCGGGTGCATGTGCTTAAGAAAATGAAGAAACCATATTTCAGAAAATATTCATTCATCCTGATTTATCAAACACTATAATACATTCGGCTGGTAACCCAATTTCATACATGGGATTTCGTCGCACCCGTGGAATGATAAGAAGTGGATGAATGTAATGCCCTGTTCGACTTACACAAACTTCTACGGTGACAAGCTGCCCTCTCGCCAGAACTAAAACTTCCTACCTGTTTTTTCCTTTCAAAAAAACGATTTTAACAGATTTGTTGGGGGACAGTAGTAATGCCCATCTCATCACTATATATCCTGCTTAGAGGAAGAGAAAATTCGTCATATAAGGAACCAAGATAAGCAAAAAAAGGTTTCAACGGACACTTTGTTAAAACCAGCAGCGTGAGCAGCAGAAGTGTTCTCTGGAGTTTGCAGCGTCATTGTGGATGCCATTGTAAAAATAGATAAAGTCAATCTTTGCCTGTTACACATGTATCTTTATTAAAGTTGCGGGGTATTTTATTGAGCTCTGCAAATTGAAATGCAAGGAACGAAGTTCGTTGTAGAACACAGCAAAAAATCTCTGCTCCATATCAAAAATATGTTCAACTAGAACCTTTTCTTGAACATTTGTAAAAATGGTAGTATATCTACTCAACTTCTTCTTTGCGGCTTCTTCTACAGTTTTTCTACTTTTAATGCGCCTGTTTGATGAAGCAACTGATATTCCAAATTGTCTGGCAGTTTGATTTTGACTAAGTATGCCAGATTCTACAGCAGTTACAGCACTTATCATAGCCTCCTCAGACCACCCCTGCTGATTTGTTTTTCGCTTTTAATTGTGCATGATAAATCTGCCACAACACAACACTAGATAGGTAATATTGCTGCATTCTTTTGTGAATTAAAATGATATATTATATGGGCAACTGAAATACATTTCACTTTGCCCCTATGATGGAATTTTACATTACCTCAAGTTGCAGGAGTCGTTATAAACATCGACTGCATATTTTAAAACTTAACCTCAAAATATTACCAAAGTCTTAGTCATAATATAAGTTAATCATACCCGCATATCAAAATTAAAAAAATATCAAGTAAATAAAACGTTTTACATTATACACGTACTGCTAAATATTACATCTAAAACAGTAAAATCACACTTTTTTGAATAAAACAAAATAATGCCGTTTCACCTGAGCATCAACATAGACAACTCGGATGGAATACCAGCTAGGTAATAATTAGCAATACATCAAATGATGGCGCTATGTGATAGCTTTTAAATATTAAATTTCACTTTGCCCCACTATTCCACTTTACTCTACTCTCCCCTACTTTAGATACCCTTATCCTTTTCATTTTATTTCTGTTCTGTTTACTTGGTATCTGTTCTTTTGGCTTTTATTGGTAGTTCTGAAACACATGGCAAGGTGTTGCGCAGCAGTTTTTGTAGTGGTTATTAAACCTAGGAGTATAACTGGCCAGAGAAAACACTTAATTGCTGCTGCCAAGACTTGAATACAAACTTCAGCTACAGTGATGTGCTCGTACAGGAATACAAGGAACCAATTACTGGGGTTGTTAATCCTCTCTTCAAGAAGGATCCAATACCGCTACTCGTAAAAGTAGATGATACTAAATCTGATCTAAATTTATACTGCATAACATCTCAATCACCAGTGTTTCAGAACCACCAATAAAATTCAAAAGAACAGATACCGAGGAGTACACAGAACCTATAAAAATTAAATGAGAAGGAAAAGGGTACCTAAGCTACATAACTTTAATTGAAAACTAATAAAAACCTATTGTAAGTGCTTACAAGCTTCTCCCGTGAAAAGGACAAAGTGGACTACTAAAAATCAGCAATCTGCAAATAACTTGAAGTAACCATTAAATCAGGTTTCAAAAGGTTCCAATTATTATTATTATAATTCCGAACTTCTAATGTCAGATCTATCATACACGATTAATATTTTTAGATTTACATCTCTCGATGTGCCCATACAACTACTTGCTTTTCATTTAAGATGAAGAATGGCCTTCAAAAAGCTGTTAAAAAATTACCTATTCAATCTTGAATAATAGGTTCCAAACTATGGACAAAACATCTTCAACAAAATTTACCATTATCTGAACACAATTATTGCCAAGATAACTTCATGTAAAATATGGAAAACCTTGTATCCTAAACAAGAAATTATTTACTCACTGAATTTCAAATTAAAATGACTTGAAAATCCAATCCTTCAATAAAATAGAATTTACTTTGCAGAAGCAGTACCACCACTGCCTGAATCTTTTAGAAATTTATATTATCTTAAAATGTGCATCTTCGATCAAATAAATGTCAATTACCAACAAAATAACTTGAAAATATTTATAACCTTAAAATATTCTAAAAATATAAACAATTTGAATTATTACAGTGTGAATTCTTAATTTGCAAATGTAAAGAAAATAACTGAATTAACTTACATACCAGGACACAATTACTAAATAAATGATAAATAAATAATAACCCAAAACAAAGAAAATATCTTAATAATCTTAATCCATACTTGTAAGTATTCTAACGCAAAATTAATTGAAAATCATTATCAAACCACAGTAACAGACTAACATGCAAAATAAAGCTGTTTCAACACATTTAAATTATTCAGAAACTTTAAGAAAATATGAAGATTGGACTTATTTTTGGAGCTGATCTATTAAAAATACATTACAATTTGTGTAAAACAACTTTAATGTCAAAACAAATTTATTTCAAAAATATATTAAGTGGTTTATCTTACAGTTTATTGCTTACACTTACACTAAGGCAACTCAAATATTAATTTGCCTACTGAAATAACAAAAAATATGCCTTATTGATATATTTGATAACAAAATAACGTAATATAGGGAAACAGTCTCTTATGTTCAGTAGGTACAAACGGTGTTTTTTTAAAATTATTAAACATCGTGTAACAAGACAAACATTGTCAACAATGTGGTCTTTTATTAAATATCAAACAATCAATACTTATTATCAATTATCTTCAATAATAAAACTATGAGCTCAAAAATAAATGATCGATAATAAGAATAATTGTTTGAGGCTACTTAAGTTCTATAATTAGATTATTGCCTTAAATGCCAGGCACCTAATAGTTTTAAATTCCAACTTGAACCCCCAATAAATAGATTTAAACTTAATGTATTATTAACATTAACAGTGATATTTTTAACACTATTCAAAAATTGTAAATTTTATAAAAATAGTAAAATGTGCATCTTAGGTACTTATTTTCTAAGAATAAATTGTCAAACGTAATTTAAAACTAAAATGGATGAACAGTAATAACATGAGTTCTCAGATCTTTGGATAAGGAAAAACCCACATTGCATATTGAACAAGAATAAACATTTTTGTTTGATGCTGATATGGATGAACCTTTGGAAAGTTGTGTTGACATACCTGATAAACGATGACGTTCATGTACCTTCAGATGTGTAATAAGAGCAGTTTGTTTGTCAAAGGTACGACTACACTGCGTACAATTAAACGTTTCAGTAGGTTCCACTTGATCACCATGGTGTACTCTAATATGCCCTCTTAATCTATCTTTCCGACTAAACCGAGCAGGACAAAACTGACAAATAAATGGTTTTGCAGTTGCTCGTTGATTTTGCACTACTTTATGCAACTCCATATGGGTATCGTATGCAGATTTTGATTCAAAACTTGTACAACAGCTGCTACAACTTAATGAAAGCACTCGTGTAATGTTTCTGTGTGTTTCTAGAATATGTATTTGTAAGGCAGTTTCGTTAATAAATTGTAAGGCACAATTAGTACACTGGTAAGAATTTACTTCAACCTTAGGCACTAGTACAGGTAATTCGGTTTTTATTTTTGTATTGTTGAACACTTTTTTGGCAACCTTTCCTCTTTTATGCCAACCCTGATGTGAAGCTAAAGCACCTGAATTATCAAAAGCTTTCTTACATATTTTGCATGCATATGTTTTACTCACAAGCTGCGATTCTTTATTTTCACATGAAATCTCGGCATGTTCATTTGACATATGCTCATTCCACTGTGCAGTACTAGCAAATGGTATTTTACAATACTTACAGTAAACGACTGCATTGTTTTGCTTATTCACATCTTGATCGTGCTTTTCTCTATGTCTCTTTAAAGCAAAATTTGTTGAAAATGAGGCGCTGCAGATATCGCAATTAAATATAAATGGATTAATCTGTTGTGGTAAATCTGGCTCACTTACAATATTAGTTACTTTCAACTTTTCTTGGCGGTGTTCTTGTTTATGTTCCTGTAGTTCAGCATAACCAATACAAGCTTGGTGACAAATATCACACCAATACGTTTTAAGAACTTTACCAGTTTTTACACTGCTTCGACTATTATTCAAATTTATTCCATGAGACTTCATGTGATTTTTTAAATTGTACTTACTAGAAAAAACTTTGAAACATCGTTTGCACGTATAGTATGATTCTGAATCATCAGAGAGAACTTTTGGAACCTTTTGTTTGGGCGTTTCTTCTTCAGTTTTTGGAAGTAAACCCAATAATCGATCGTGCATTCGTTTATGATTTCCATAAGCGCCTCGTGTTAATAACACCTTATCACAGTGTGGACATTGTTTTGGAAATTCCTTAATAGTCTCCTGATCAGGATGATGCTTTTTAAGATGATCATATATCCCTGCATAACTTAAATAATTTTTATTGCAAGGCGAACAACTGTATTTTTTACTATCCTCCTTTTTTTCATCAAGTAAACTTTCATCCTGAATTGTTAATTCTGGCATTTTGTCATGTAGGGATTTATGTTGAAGCAATTCCTTCTTAGTAGAGAAAGTTACGTCGCAGACAGTACAACTTAACGCAGGACTCAGCATGGTACTTTTATAGTTCTGGGTTTTTGAATCTCTATAAACTTTTATATTTAAATGTACACTTCTATGTTGCTCTAGATCAGATTGTAAATTAAATTGTTTGCCACATTCTTCACATGTTTTCTTAGGGTACAATTCAATATGCTTCTTCCATTCTTCTGCAGTATTAAACATTTCCTTACAGTCGGGGCATGAAAATTTAGGTATGTTGTTTGTTGTTTTCTCATTTGGCGAAACAATCTCTTCATGAACTGTACCTTCATGCTCTTTAAGTTCACTAATAAGTCTAAACTTCTCCGGGCAAAACTGGCAAGTTAGTATTAAACCAGTTTCATCATGCATCAGTGTATAATGACGCAACATATTATGATACGATGAATACATTTTATTGCACTCAGGACATGAAGTTGGTTTTGATATTTTCAAATTTTTCAAAGAATGTGAGTTAACTACTTTCTTAGATTTTGGTGTGTACTTTTTCTCATCTTCAGCTTCTAATATGGAGCTTTTTCTTTCATTAAGTGTTTGTCGTCTGGTAGATATACGACGCTCACCTTCCTTTACTGCAGAAATAGATTCACCAGCACGAATGTTCGACTTACGATAGTAGTCATATTTGTTCAAACTATCACCATCCATATTATCGTGTTCTTTCTCACAATGCTCTCTAAATTCGTCAATAGTGGAATAACATGTATAACATGCATCACAATAGTATATAATAAAGCACGACACATTCATGTGTTGATTGAGTTCTTCTGCATCGTCAAACGATTCTGAACATAAACATGTATATGGAGATGAATCTTGTTCAATTTCCATATGATTATCATCTAAATGACCACAAAAATCTTCATAAAGAGCATAAATAAGTCTACATTTAAGGCACTTAAAATTTTGGTAAATACGAATTTTTACTTCAGAATTCTTAGAAAATTCAGAAAGCCGTCTAGTGTTAAGTAGAAGTGCTTTAACACATTTACAATAATGGCTCATATAAGAAGGTCTATCGTAGTAAGTGATTAAACAATTGTAACAAGTAAACATTGCAAACCAAGTTCGCAGATTTTTCAAATGACTAAATAAATCTTTAAGTTCGTTAAACTTGTCATTGTGACACGCACAGATTAAACTATCTACCATCCCAATTATATTTTTAAACTTTTCTAAATAAGCAACTTCTACTTTGGTGAATGAAGATTCTAAATTCGCCGGTTGGGCGGAACGTTGCTTTAACTGAAGGCCGGCAGCAAACTGTATTTTTTGAGCATCTACTTCAATGTTAGTACTTTTCGGAGTAATTGCCAATGGATCTGCTTTATTAAAATAAAATTATTTATAATCAAACAAAAATCAGTACCTACCTTCCTTAGGAGGTAGTGAAGATTTACGTCTGTGAACATCTGTTTCATGCCTACGTCGGTTATATGGATTACTGAAGATTTTATAACAAAATGCACAGGCTGTGCTATTTGCATCTGAAATAACTAAATCAAATTAATTAGCAATTACATTATTAATAAAACACTCGATATTTGTTCAGAAATTCACTCACAACTGTAAAACCACAAAGAATAGTTGTAAATTTGCACAGCCACACACAACCCCCCGAACAGTTATACTTATACTAATGAAATTCGGATGGTGAAAATAAAATATGTAGACTTTTCAACTAGACGTAACAGATGGCGAAATAGTCATAGACAAAGTTAGCCACTGTGACCAATAATTTTAAATAATACTTTATGGCAAGTAATATTAAGTTTGAAAGGTGTTAAAAATAACTATTCATTCATACTAATTTTGTTCAGGTTTAGGATGATTTTAATGGATAAATATTAAAATTATGGTTAGACAATAATTAATAAAGTTTCAATAACCAATTCTTATAGCAACTGTTCAAAACATGCTCCATCTAATTTCTGACAGTAATGCATCCTATTGCTAAACTCTTGTAGTAGTCGTTCAAATGTGTCGGAGGAAATTGCGCTATATTCTTCAATAATTCGTCGATTCAAAATGAAATACTGTCAGGTGCTGTAGTGTAAATCTTAGATTTCAAGTACCCCACAGAGAAAAAATCTAATGGTGTCTGGTCCGTTGACCGAGCTGGTCATTCTATCAGACCTCATCGTCCAATCCATCTGCCACGATATTCCTCATCAAGATAATGTCTTACTGAACTGTAACAGTATGCACGAGCATCATCTTGTTGGAACATTATTTTCAAGTTGCCGAATTCACCTGGATTATCTTCCAGAATTTAAAATTTAATGGCTCAATTGTGTTTTGTAACATTTCCAGATATACTTCACTGGCTGAAAAAAACATGCCCAACTATTCGTCTGCAAAGTTAGCACAACATTCTTTAAATTTTTGAAAAACAATGACAGTTCTGGAAGAATTTTTCATAGTTTTAGAGTTCTGAGTTAGTCGGCAACCAACTTAGTTGGTACAGTCGAGGTTTTCGGTATTTTACCAAAACAGGATTTCTAGCAAAATACTTAACCGAGTTTTCTGTGAATTAGCAGCTAGATATTCTGTGGGTCAAAACTGTACATAACAAAGTGCAGAATTGGCTGAATTTCAGCATGAATCATGCTTTATACATATGTTGCAATTGTGTATCAAGAGGGGTTTGTTTTCTTAGAGCTGTAAACAATAATAGTGCTGTATCCCGAGCAATAATCTGTCATTTTAAACTTTTGCCGCAGGCTTGTACTAAACATTCCGATATGCGAGTCAATGAACTTAAAATACCAGACAAAAATTATTGCAAGATAGTGATAACCGTTGAAACTCAACATTTTATATGTAACAGCGGTTATAAAAACAATATCGAGCTGAAAATATGTATTGTGCTAATACCAAAAAAAAAACTTCCTCTATGTTCATACATCAGTGGCAGCTAATAGAAAAAGTAGTGTGTTGAAAATGAATTAATTGTAATGGTTATACCAACAGTACAGTTTGTATTTAGAAAGAGCCAACGATAGTGGAGTACAAACAATTATAGGGGAACTGTTACGCAAAATGCAATAAAAACTATAGCATAGCTACTACTTTAAATCCTAGATTCAAATTCTATTTTATTGATGAATGTGTAATATTGATTTAGTAAGATAGATAAAACAGGAAATTGCACTTTATAAAAATCAGTCTGCAAAACCTGATGATAGTACAATACGATCTAGTACAGCTGATCAAAGGTCATCAAATTCGATCACTAAGTATTTATTTGGGGATGTTTTGAGCATCAAGTACTATGACAGCTAATGCAGTACCAGAAGAAGATGAAGAATTAGAGCGTTATTTATCATATCCGATTATTAAAAGGACTGCTGGTTCGTTATTTTGGTGGAAAGAACATGCCAAGTCATACCCCACACTTGCAGTTTTGGCAAATAAATGCTTTTGGACACCACCAGGTAGTGTTTATAATGAACGACTTTTTAGTGAGGCATTTTTAATTTATGTGGAACAAATAAAACGTGTTGCCTATCAATTCCGAAAATTAGTTGTTCTTGCATCAAAATTTGGTACTGATTAACTTTAGTTATTAGTTATTGATATAATGCAAATAGGTGCCATTATTTTAAAATGCACAATATTTATCACAGTTTTGTTTTAGTACACATTATGAGTTTTGAACTGTTCATAATGAAATCCGGTTCAAAAATTTCCGATTCGGATTTGGATCCAAAATCCAGATCTATCACCTTTTAATTGAATCCTGATCCGATCCGATTTTGAACCCTAATTGGATCTGGATTTTGATTCAGATCCGGATTTTAGTGCCGTTAGAATCCAGATCCAAATTTTCTTATCAGGATTTTGATCTTTAGTTAAATTTGGATCCGATCCCATTTTTAATCGAGGGTAAGAGATCCGGATCTAGATTCAGGCCCGGATATTATTCTGAATAATCTAGATCCGGTTCCAGATTGACATTCCAAATCCGAATCCTTAATCTATTAATTGGTTCCCCATCCAATTCAATTTTGAACCAAGTGGGATGTGGTTCTAATACGGATCCAGATATATATGCTCTAAATCAGGTTGCTTCTTACAATTCTCGTTATGTAATATACTATTAAGTATTAAGCTATTGAAAAAAAAAAATTTTTACTTGCTCTATTGCAAGGCAAACGGAAAGTAACAAAATAACATTCGCGTGTATCATGTTAATATTTCATTTCATTTTTCACTTGCATTATCATTTATTGATAACTATACACGGGCCGATGGCCCAGCCTAGTTGTACATGCTACAAATTTATTACTTTTCGAGTTAGAAGAAAAGAAACAGAAACAGCGATTCTGTTTGATAAGATAAGAAGTGTGCAACTGAAGCAAATACATGTGGCGCCGGCGGCGTAATAAAATACAGGTAGTTTAGAACTTTTAGAGTTTAGGCTTAGACCTTTGCCTTTCTTTTTAACCGTGTTATTTACTTACAAAACTTCATACAATGTACCTCGTCTCTCCTTTCTCCATCATGAGGAACTATTATGAGTAGAATTCATCTTTTATTTTCCAAAGTACAAAATGAACTAAAACTAAAGCTACGTGAATGCAAATTTGTCTCGTGTACTTCCGATACCTGGAGATCATGTCATTCTTAATCCTACATTATTTTAACTGTCCATTACCTCTAGATAGTGAGTTTAAAATGCAACACTTCGGCTTAGATACAGCAACAATGCCCGAGTGTCATACTGCTACTAAACCTAGCAGAAAGAATTAAAGAAATTATACACGCCTGGGGATTGGATAAAAAGGTACCGGCAATCATTCATGACAACGCAGCAAATATCACTAAAGCAATGACAGAAATTGATTCCGAAAGTGTTTCATGTTCAGCCCATTCACTGCAGTTGTCAATAAATAAAGGATTGGAAAGTGACAAATTCACTAAAAAAACTAATTTCGAAAGTAAGTTCCATTGTGGGTCATTTCAATCATTTTACAACTGCAACTGCAGAACTACAAAAACGACAAAAATTAATGGGCATGCCAATTAAACGATTAGTTCAGAGTGTAAAAACAAGGTGGGATTCGACATTTTTTATGCTTGAAAGGATTTTAGAAGTAAAATCTGTTATTACTGCGATTTTAAATGATAGAAAAGATACTTCGTTCCAAAAGGCCATAGCTCTAGAAATAACGCAACAAGAATGGGCGCTAATTGAACAGCTTGTAGCAACTTTAAGGACTCTTCTAATAGTGACAATAACACTTTGCATGGCTAAAAATGTTTCATGCTCCTCTGTAATACCTATTTGTGCAACTAACAACGAAGTTTTTAAAACTGGAATCTACCGATTTTAAAATACTATCAAACTTTAAATCTAGAAAAACGTTTTGATTTATCGTTTCGCAATGAACAATTATCACCATTAATCTTAGCTTCATTCTTAGACAATAGGTTCAACAACTTGAAATTTCTACCAAACAATGTTAAAGAAAAAGTTCAACTAAAAATTATTTCAGAATTGGGAGTTCAAAACAAAAATCAAAACAACATTTTAAAAAAGTCATCAACTGCACTTGATTTTCTTCTGGGCGAAGATTCTGAAATTGGAGAAAACTTTGAATTTAGCTGCCACAAATTGGAATTACCAATAGGCCGTAATGAAGACCCTTTGATTTGGTGAAAGCAAAACAGTCATCGCTACCCTACATTGGCAAACGTCGCAAGAAAATACTTGTGCATTCCCACAACTTCAGCTGCGTCGGAATGCGTATTTTCAACATCCGGAAATTTTATAACGCAGAAAAGAGCCTGTCTTAGTACGGAGAGTGTTCGATGTCTAGTGTTCTTACATCAAAACATTAAAAACCAAAATGCATAGAGATATTAACTGATAAATTACCCACATGTTTCTTTCTCTTTTTAGTTTTTACTTAACTTTTTAATACAATGTACAGGGTGTCCATAATTGGACACTTTTGCAAGATATCTCACTTATTTTTTAAGATAGAAGGATGCAGTTTTCACAACACTACTCTTTTTTGCGAAACTAAACATGCTGCCAACAAAATTTCCATTGCCCTCGTTTTTGAGATACAGGGTAAAATTGAAAATTATTACTTGGGGGAAATTCCCCTTATCTCAGTTGTCTTTTAACTTATTAGAGAGGTGACAAGATATTCTTATAGAACTTTTTCCGTAGAATCCAATAATGGCCTAGTTTGTTTCTTTTTGGCACCATCCATCTTTAGTTATGAAGCAAAAATGTTTTTTTTAAATAGGACACCCTATATATTTTTAATTAAATTAAGCATTTTCCGGGCTTTTCAAAAATATATAATAGTATATATACTTATTTTGAAAAATAACTGAATAAACTACAATTTTCTCAAAAATAATACCTTACTTTATAGTAGGTCATGGCGCCGATAAAAGAAAAAAATAATTTTGTTTTATTTATTTAACAACGTACCTAAATATTTAACTGTATAATTTGTAATTATAGCATTTTCAATTTTTCATATAACATACATCAACAACAACAACATATAATAATAACTATGGAAATTGTTCAAAATGATTACCATTTTCTATAATAGACAATTTGCACAGTTTGGTTATTTGTTGTAGAGCATTTAGGAGAATTATAGAACGTCATTGAATTTATCGTTGCCAAGGCCTACTCCTACTATTAAATAACGTATTAATTTTGAGGGAAGTGTAGTTTATTCAGTTATTTTTCAAAATAAGTATAAACTGTTATATATTTTTGAAAAGCCCGGAAAATACTTAATTTAATTAGTTAAAAATATATAGGGTGTCCTATTTTAAAAAAACACGTTTGCTTCATAACTAAAAAAAAATCGATGGCACAGGAAAGAAACAAACTACACCACTGGATTCTACGGAAAAAGTTCTATAAGAATACCTTGTCGCCTCTTAATAGGTTAAACGATAACCGAGATATGGGGAATGTCCCAAAAGTGATAATTTCAATTTTACCCTGTATCTCAAAAACCAATAGGGCTATGGGAATTTTTTTGGCGGTATGTTTAGTTTCACAAAAAAAAGTATAGTGTCGCAAAAACCGTAACCCTCTATCTTCCAAAATAAGTAAGATACTTTGCAAAAGTGTCCAAATATAGACTATCTATTTTACATCCAGATTTGAATCTAGAACCGTCTAGATTCGGATCAAATATTGCTGGTATCCGGAGTTGGGATCCGGATCCAAAATCCGAGTTTGAAATTCGAACTCGGATTTCGGATCTGAATATAGACTGCAGATTCGCGATTCGGATTTATACAACCTAGTTTTGGATCCGGATGTAAAAATCTGAAGCTGTGATCCGGATTTATGCAAGCTATTTTGGGATCCGGGTTTTGAATCCAGTACCACATTTATACAACACGTTTTTGGATCCGGATCCACTTAAATACGAATTTCGGATCCGAGATCCGGATCCACAGAACCCATTCTGGATCCGGACTCACAGAACTCATTTTGGAACCAGATTCCCTTATATCCGGATTTGCAGAATCAATTTTTGGATCCGGATCCATTAAGATCCGGATCTTAGATCCGAAACCGGATCCGATTGACAGCCCTAGTTGATAATATAAATTTGAATGTTTATTTTCAAAAGTAAAAAAGAAAAACATTAGGAAATTTAGTTTTACTTTTTCACAATACTACAAAATTGTGGATACAATTAAATGAAATAATCAAAATACATACAATTATTAAATATTCGTCTGAAAATATTTAGCATAAAATTCATATTCGCCAAATACCAAATACTTGAAAAATAATCAAATACACTGAAAAGCGAATAATTTCTGAATATTCATGGCATCTCTAAGTTCAACACTATTATGTAACTATCTTAATATTAATATTTTAGTCTTGTTAATTTGAGTTAGGGTTGAAACGTCTGTAACTTCATTAAGTAGGTAGTTTATTGTGTTTGACCAATTGTGACGTTCCTTTGAAATGTTTATAAACATATATCATTTTAATAGTGTCTGTAGTAGTAAATTCCACCAATAAGCTTAGGTTATTTATTTTAAGAAATATAGTTTTTAATTAATTATTTTGTATCATATATTGTTCATACTTAAAGGTTGTCAAATTTAACATGGCTACTTGGTATAAAATTATTGCAATTTTATGATTCGCTCGTTTTGATTAATAATATATACCACTGATGCATATGACCTCATCATCTGAGTGTGACAAGTTCACAAGCAGATTAGTACTGATCAGAGTATAAAAAGTCCCTTCCTCTGGCTCTATTTAACCTTTCTGTAAATCAAATTTACATATATATATATATATATATATATATATATATATATATATATATTACTCATATTTAGACCAGGGTAGAAAATTAAATAATCACATCAAATAATTTTAATCACCGTGTAGAAGCTTTGGGAAAAGGTACGCGTTATTAAAAAAAAAACCGTGAAGCATAAAAATTCATTCCTTTCATTAAAAATAAGAGATTTAAATTATTTATAAGACGCTTTATATAAAAGGAAGCAGTATTAGAAAACTTTACGTGTAATTTAATTATCCCTAGTAAAGAAACAAATAAAAATTACGTGCAAAATTTATATTAATTAACTCTATTTTAAGTAACCGGTATTAAACAAAACGTACAGATAATAATTAAATATTTAATTAGGATTCACTAAAAATTAAAGGGTATTAATTTTAATTGAAGTTAATTGAACCATTAGTAACAGATAATATCTATAAAAACTCGTAAAAACCCAATAAAATACCATGAAATAAAGCTCTGAGAATTAATAGTATGTTTAAACACCTGCGTATTTTTAAAAAAGCTCATTCTGCGTAAATGTTGCAGATAATTAATGGTTACAAAGAATCTTGGAGAAACCGTGGCTTAATATTCACGGGAAGGCGCGATACGGGGTTATTTAACCCAGATAGTCCACATGGACTGAAATAATCGATAATAAAGAATATCAATTTGCACTAATAAGAACAGGGTAGATAGAGATAGATAATATGCGCAAGACCAAGACACATATAGTAAAAAGCCGTGAGTACAGCAACGTCATGGGGTTGCGATTGGTTGAAAGTAAAAGGCAAAATTTGAGAGGTAAAAATAACATTTCTGTATAAAAGTCAATTAGTTATTTCCAGAGCGTTGCAAGCCGTGTCGAAATTTCTGAGATTTAACTGGGGCGAGTGCAAAATTCGTAAAAATCGCATGCCGGGCTGCGGAATGGGAACATAGCAGGCGAAATTCTTTAGAATTGTCCGTTTTGAGGACTCGACCGACAGACAGGCTAACCTCTATATATACCCAGGGAATATGAACAAGCTCTCTTAGATCTTCGACTTGATTCAACGCGTTAAACAGTGCTTTTAGTTTTCCGGTTTTAATATTAAATAATTTAAACAGTTTGCTCGAATATTTTGTGATTTAAAACAGCTTGTTCTTTACGTGCTACACTGAATGTACTTTTGTGCACTTAGAAAAGAAGATACAAGGTAATAAAGTTTAGTATCACCGTCACAATGAGTAAAATTTACAACGACAAATGAATACACAAAAGTAGGCAGTTTTGGCGTATATTGGTGAAAGAAGTATGAATTTCTTTGTTATTTTCGGGGTATTAATACTTAAATGGTGCATAAACGTGTCTGGATCCACAAAACAAGGTTCAGATATACACAGATGAGTTCGGAAAAGCCCTGAAACAACTTTAAATAAATGGTGATGGAGAAAATTTTAAAAGCGTTGAGAATCAGAAGCCGTAAATATAACCCAGTTGGAATGGTGTAATTAACAAAGGGACGATGTACATTGAAGCTACGAGTGCAGTAACCTTCAGGTAAATTATACTATTTTGTTCGAACTTTGATATTTTGGTGTGTGTTGAATAACTTTATAATTGATTTATTTAAAATGGACAGTAGTGAAATTGTACTAACAATAATATTTTAATTTTAAGGTGAAATTTGCTTGTTTAAGTAGAAAGGGGTATTTAGTATTGATGTTCTGGATTATGATGAAAATTTGGGTATGTCTTTGAGCTCAATTAGACGAACCTGGTTAATTAACATAAAGGGGTGGTAGATGCTCCCTTTGTACTCAGACTCAGGTCTGCATATATTGTTATAGTAATTAGAAGGCATCCTACAAGGACTTTAATTCTGAATGCACTTTAAAATGATAATAAATTTAATTTTGAAATTCTCTGATATTAAAATTTATGCTGAATTTTAATTTTGAAATTTTAATGTATTGTGAATATTGATGTAAATAGAGTTAACGTTGATGTTTGTGGTAGGAATGTGTTTGTTTTTTATGTATGAGGATGAAAGTTATCTAGAGGAGCAGCCGAGGCGATTAACGGAAGAAAGTCAATGGACCAACACAGTTAAGGTAATGAATAGCTTTTTGTAGGTTTCACAGCATTCTCGACGCCCAATTCGTGAGGCTCGATTCGAAAAGCGTAGTTCACGGATTTTGTAGGTTTCACAGCAATATATATGTAACAAAAGAAAACGACACAAACGTAACTTCAATTTGCAATCATAATCCATCTGTCTGAAGTATGGCAAATTATTTTATGGAGAGAAGATCCATTTCTTACAAAGCACTTCATATTTACCATCCAATCAATCAACATGTGACTTGAATAGGTCAGTCACCTTGTACAAAATGTATCGATCAGACACAGTAGTCAATAAAGTTCTAATAATACCCTACCTAGTTGGTTGCATTTAATTTTATGAGCACCTTGGTTCCCAAAACGACAACATTATGTTGGAGGCCTGTTGAGAACAATTACTTTTGAAACTAAAATAGTTAAAGACATTTAGTGGTGTCTGAGTCAGCTACAAGCAAAACTCACTCATTGGGTATTTATGAAAATTCTAAAACTATAACCTAGAAAAATAGTAAATGAACATTTATACTTAATTGCATGAAATTTAAAAACCTATTCCCAGTGTTTTTTTTTGTTATTAGGTTAAGAATTTATATGGTAATGTTTTTCGTAGAAAACGTTTTCCATTAAGCTAAATACTTTTCGATATATTTGATTTTTAATATTTGCTTGAGAATGTCTATCATGTACTCGTAATGAACCCAACTATGTGATATAGTTGAAAACGTAATTGTGTAATAGTGTTAAGACTTTTTTATTGGTCTTTTTCACATGTAAAGGTAATAGTTCCAGCTTTGCTATAATAAATTATTTTGCAAGTATTAGTATTAGTGTTCTTTCGGTTAACATTTGTTTTATATGTACTTTAACAGTAGTGTACTTAATGATTTCTCATGTTTTGGCCCATAGTTAGCATTCTACCCTGCAAAGCATCAAGGTTACAAGAAAAATCTTTACGAGAATCGTCAACAGAATCAGAATGAGTTCTTGAAGTGTCTTAACAATATTAGTTGCAAATAAGGAAATATTGTTTAGAATTTAACGGAAACATGGTTGCATTAATTCTGTAGCAGAAACTCATTATGTTGATTCTGTGACAATGTTAGGTTATTCTTGTAACTACTTTTAAAGTTTAAATTTATATAAAATGCACTTTAGTTTGTTTTAGTTGCACATGTATATTATGTCTGACGTATAGTTTTTGGTATTAGCTTTAGTACCACCCAATGAACCTTCTTAACCTATGTTCTAGAACTATGCAGTTGATTTCTAAAATTATTACTGGATTTGCAAAAATGCCTGTAAGAATAGAACAGAAGTCACCTTCAATATAGTTATTATAACGGTGAAGTCATTATTTATTTCGTTGTGAATTAAGTGGTAGCACAGCGTAAACGTATATATTTTAACAACTTTTGACCACGTATTTTTATATAAAATGATTAATAATTTTGGTTGATTTGCATTGTAACTGGTTATAGTAGAGGTTAGAACGTAAATTTTTGGAACCTTGAAAAGAAAATTCGAAATTAGTTCTACACTATGTAGAAGAATCGCGAATTCACACATGTTTTGCCCCTTAGCTAAAAGAAAGCGGCAATAAATACAAGTACTTTATATAACTTCTTCTTTCTTATAAGTTTCCAAATTTCATAAAAATTGAATTCTGGAAGAGATTCAGCAGTGTTATTTAAAAAGTTAAGCACGTCTAATTATATGACATGGAATGCGAATTGCACTATGTTGTTATGGGACAGAGGCATCTACCAATTTATAAAGAAGCAACCACAATTAGCTGATCCTTCAACTCTGAAGGAAAAGGAAGAGTGTGACAGAGCACTAAGCACTATTTATTTAACCCT
This sequence comes from Platerodrilus igneus, assembly GCA_036346225.1. NCBI lineage: Eukaryota > Metazoa > Arthropoda > Insecta > Coleoptera > Lycidae > Platerodrilus > Platerodrilus igneus. Next base: position 1,272,408 of record JARFIW010001119.1, on the reverse strand, counting down.
GGAGGAAAGTTTTCATTGCTAACTCATACAGATAATCAATCCAATTGGCACATGGTGTGTGTTACAAAATGAATTAGAACCTACATCACTTTTTTGAATAGCAAGTATTTATATAGATTTGTATATATAAGAAAAGTGATTCAGAATCTCGTATATCATGGGTAGTAGTGTAATGCTCTTAGGGCTAGATGATTTATACGATACTGTAACACAAACAATTCGTCAAATATCACTCATCAATTTATCTACAGAAGTAGTTAGGAATAGCTTATTGATTGAACAGATTTGAATGCCAAAAATGAAAATAAAATAGTGGATAGTGCTACAACATATCTACATTAGATGTAAGTAGAAATTAAACCAATAAAATGTTGGAGGTGTGGCAAGGTAGACCATTTTAAAAAGAATTGTTATGCCAAGGTAGAAAATGTTAAAGGAAATAGTACAAATAGAGAGGGCAAATGTTAGAAACAAAATTTAAACCTCAAATGTAAACGAGTCTGAAATTAAATCAGGAGCATCAATCATTCCATTTTAGTAGTTGTTTACTAGTAGGGTTAGTAACTCCTTTAAAGCAGGCAAAAGGCAACTGATTGTACATAAGGGGCAAACATCACTTCCAGCAATACAAACTCATTTAGTGATTATTCAAAAGTTAACCCTACTCCTCTTTCACAAGGTCATGACTAAATGCTCACCATAGGTAACAGTACTGTTGCACTGCCTATGAAAAATGATAAAAGTAAAGAATGTACTCTTGAATTATATGATGTTTATACTATTCCTAATTTGTCTAGAAATCTAATATCCATTTATGTACTAATAGAAAGTGGGTTAAAAATTGATTTTCGGAAGAAATTTTTAGGGTGATAAAGATGGTAATATAGTTATGTTATCAGTTAACAATAGATTATGTTCCTTGGTTTTTGGTTGCGAAGTTAAAACTAATCATAATAGTATTGAAGTAAATACTCCCTGTGCAAATATCCTAGTTATGATATGGACTGATAGTTCAGATGACTCATCGGAAATGGAATCGAATGTGCCAATTGGCAAAAATTCGTTTAAATTATGGCACGGGTGATTAAGAGACACATCACATAATTCAGCTAAAAATTTGTTCAACTCTGAAGTGATACGAGGAAAAAGGTCGCTAGCAGACGATTTAGAACATTGTGAAAGCTGCCATTTAGCTAAAAGTTCGAGTCACCTGTGTAGCTGTTTAAATGGCAATAAATCTAAAAATACATTACAACTACTGTTCGTGCCAATTCTATTTAATTTATTATAAAGTCAGAATTACAAAGCAGTTTATATTGCATATGAGGAACTGGTTGTTATCTATCAAGTTTCAATCCAATTTTAATTAATTTTTGTTGAACCTTACTAAAGTGGTTGATATATCTAAGCACGTTGATAAGTTTGTTGACACAGTAGGTTCACAATTTAACAAATTATACATTTTCATTAAACGCAAGTTAATTTTACATGTTGTGTACAAAGTCTCTTATAAAAGATTGTTTACAATTTCTGAGGTACATTTTGTAATAATTTGTTAACGCATCATTTATATAATTTTAAACGCATTATTCTTAGTACAAAATTTTATATTAAAGTACAGTTCATATGCCGTTTTAGCAAGCCCTTCTAAGGAAGAAACTTTGAGAATATTGATAGCAAAAAAGGGAACCTTGTTTAGACACATGCAAAGGTTATGTGACTATAGTAAAGATTTTCAAAACAAAGCCGCCATCAAACAGTTTCAAGCATGGTTTGAAACCTTTCAAGAAACGCAAACCGAATTTTATAGTATAATCGAGAGAGTTAACGTAATTTCAATAGAAATCGATAATACATTCGCACCAGATTTTAAGGTTCTGAATTCATTTGACAAACTATGCGGATACTGCATGTTAGCCGCCAAGAAAAACAAACCACTTTGGTTACTGAACCGGTTAAAAGCAATAGTAAAATTACCAAAGTTGGAGTTACCATTTTTTGAAGGTCAAAGAGCGGAATGGCCTATATTCTTTCAGACATTCAAAAGTGTAATTCATAAAAACACAAATTTAGATTCAATTAGTAAATTGCATTATTTGTTAGGTCAGTTGTCTGGAAAAGCTATAACAGTTTGTTCTACCGTGCCTCCTGTTGCGGAAAAATTATAAACTAATTTGGAAAACTCTAATTGAAAAATATGAGGACAAGCGTTTGATAGCAAACCATTATATGCAAATAATGCTAGAATTTAAACAAGCCTGTTCCAAATCAGATGCATTCTTAGAGAAGTTTGTTACGGCAGTAAGCACATTGAAAAGTTTGAAGCTGAAAGATCTAGCAGATTTCATGTAGTGTTATTTAGCACTTTTTAAATTAGATGACAAAGCAATTAAATCCTTTGAAATGAATCGTAGAGATTCAAACACGCCTACATAAGTCGAAGTGCTCAATTTTGTTAAAAAACAAAACAAAATTTTGTCATTCAGACTAATAGTGCGGTTATTACATTTACTGTTTGTCAAAAGAATTCCCATCCTATATATAAGTGTGGTACCTTCTTAGAGATGTCGCCAAATGGCAGGTACAAATTTGTTACGTGCCAAGGGTCACTTAAACATTGTTATTAGTTTAGTTTGGATGCACGGAAGTTTCGCGGCATATTTTTAAAAGACGAGTGCGCGGGAATTTTAAATAGACTAGGCGGTACTTCCGTACGTCATAGTAGTGCATTTGCGCAATGTGCGTGTCCCTAGAGGGTTGGACCAATACTAGAAAAGGAGTGGAGAAGTTTCCGGTTCTCTCTCTAGAACGTGGCTTTTTCGCCAATATCTTCGAGTGAAGTGGTCGCTTTTCTGGTAACGTATCGTTAAGTTTACCTATGTAGATATCCTACTTAATTATCTTTGTTGTCTACCCTCATACCTTATTTTCCTGCCCAATCCCTGCATAGGTAACAAATCTGCCGCCACCTAGGCGTACCGATCTTCACTTCTGTGGATGAAGACCTCATGACTACTTTAGCTGGCCGGAGCTGATCGAACGCTTTTGAGAGCGTCGGCGTATCATCTCTAATCCCTCCGGGAGTAGCCCTGATTGGACTTGGTTAGGGGCCTACCCTAGCGCAACTTCGGGCAAAGGCAGGATTTCTGATGTAAGTAATCCTTTACTTAATTTGTGTGCTTTTACCTTTGTGTTAAAATTATGTAAATTTTCGAAGTATTGCGCAATATTAAGGACATCATCGGTAGATGACCGCGCCCAAATCTGTATAAGTTTAGCGCTGCCAACCACCGATAGTGTCTATTAAACCACGCTTCCGGTGTTGTATTTATAGAACTTTTTAAATATAACTACGGTTGTAATGTAAGAAATTCGCAAAGGAAAAAAGATTATGCATGAATTGCTTAAGTTTTGTTCATCGCACTAATTCTTGTAATTCTCAAAAATGCTGTGGTGTTTGTCATAAGCATCACAATACTTCCTTACATTGGCCTAAGTTAACGCCAGCTAGTATTAAAAATCCAGAAACAAGTACTTCAAGTCAATCGCCAACAGTTACCAGTGTTTCTGAACAGAATACTAATACATTTTGTTCAATTTCATAATTAGAACAACACTCTAAATCTGTCACAAATAATGTAGCAGTACTCCCTACCGCATTGATCAAGGTGGACACACGGGGGGCATAGTGATAAGGGTACTAATGGATTCGGCTAATATGTCAAATTTTATTACTACAAAATGTTGTAAAAAATTGGGTTTGGCCATGTATAAGGTATCTTCTTCGGTAACCGGTATTGGTGCCGAAGTGCATCCAATCAAAACACAAGTTAAACTCGATTAGTTCAAAAATTAACGCAAATTTTATTGTAATTGATAAAATTACTGATCAGTTACCTGCGACATTGTTAGATGCAAATTCGCTTAGATATTTATTTTAATTACCTCTCACGGACTCCGCTTTTTGTACACCCTCTGAAACAGAAGGAATACTAGGTGCTGAGATTTTTTGCAATGATTATTGGTACCACAAGAATAGTGAATTTGGAAAATAATTTAACAGCGATTCAAAGTTCTTTAGGATACCTAGTAGTTGGTACAGCACCTGCAGCAATGTCCTCGATTTCTTCACAAACGTTTTGTGCGTTTGCGCCTGAATCAATAGATACCACTGTTAAGATTTTTTGAATTAGCAGAAGTTCCACACGCTAATGTAATCAGTAGTGACGCAGAATGTGAGAAACATTTCGCATCAACCAACCAATGTGACGGATCAGGACCTTATACAGTAGCTTTGCGCTTTAAACAGGATCCTATGTTATTAGGACGTTCTTACGAAACCGCAGTCAATAGGTTTGTGGCATTAGAATGCAAATTTGATATATATCCTGAATTTAAATGTGCTTATACGCAAGTAATGTAAAAGCATATTAAAAATGATTACATGGCATTAATTGTGAAGCCTCATATACCTCAACGCTGTTATTTCATTCCGCATCAAGGTGTTCTCAAACCGCAAAGCAAAAGTGTTCCTTTGCGAGACGTTTGGAATTGTAGTTCAAAGACTACAAGTGGAAAATCGTTGAATGATTTATTGCACGCGGGTTCAAAATTACAGACTGATTTATTATTCATGTTGTTGAATATCCACATATTTGAAATCGCAATGACAGCCGATTTAAAAAAGATGTTTTTGCAAGTTCTGGTAAAACCGGAACATTGTCGAATTCTTTTTACAGATCTACAAACCCTATATACACGCTTTCCCCTTTTTCTATTGTTTTCCCCATTATCACCCTCAGAGCTAAAATATCCCGTGTTCGTCTGTTTTGCCTAAACCCAAATTGATCTTCTCCTGGTATTTCTTCAGCTCGTTTTTCCATTCGTCTTTCTACAATTCTAGTTAATATTTTTGACAAGTGTGCTGTCAAACTTATTGTTCGAAAATTTTCACATCTATTCTAGCCTCTCTGTTTTTGGTATAAGGACTATTATGTTATGTTTGGAATCTTTGGATATCTCGCCAGTCTCATACATATAGCTTACAATATGTTCTGTTACTGGTTGCCCAGCAGCTTTTAGAGACCTTCGCATCTGTATAGAACCACTGGTATAAATATTTAATGAATAATATTTCCCCGGGATTTTATATCAGAGTGCGATGTTAATTTAAGGTTAGAAGGTACTATAAATACAGCAACATCTTTGTACTGATTTTCTAGGTTTTAGTTAATGTTCAAACAACAGCTCTTCCCTAAAGTATGCAAAAAAAACTGTAAAATTGCTTTATATTCGCTTTCTTATTTCATTTAATTATTTATGTAAATATGTATGTACAGATATCTCCAATTTATACACGATATATTAATAAAAATAGAAACAGATGAAAGCATGCGCACTTAAAGCCTTAAGATTTAAAATAATTTCAGAATTCGATGTAGTTCCACCCAAAGATGTCAATTTCTGCAAAAACCTATTGTAAAACCTGCATAGCCCTGACATGCAATTAGTTGATGCATAATTAGTTCTGCTCCAACTTTCACTAAATACAGCAATATACCTCTAGGAGTTGCCCATAGACCTATAATGCTTAATATGTCTGCACCATCAATCATGCTATTCAAGAGTTTATACATAAAGAAAACCTTACTGTTTATATGTCTCGACTCTTAACTTTCTCCTAATTATATGGTCAAGGTTAACATAAGAGAACTTAAGTTTCCATGGTATATATTTAACAAAGTTATCCTATAGGAGCTCTAATCTATCTATATGACACGTAATAAGATGATCAGATAAGAGAATTATATTCTGGAATGCGTAAAACTAATGCATTGTATAGCAATTTCAAAGAATATATGTCAGATAGATCCTTATTGCTTCTTTTGATGAAACCTAACATTCGAAATGATTCAAACAGTATGTGGTCAAAATGACAGGAAAAAGTTCCCGATCAAATACTATTCCTAGGTTGGGAATAGTATTTACAAATTCCAAAGGGGAACTTATGATCCGACAGAAAAATCTGATCAGATAGTTATATCTGTAAAAGCTAATCGTTTTACACTTAGAGCCATTAAGACTCAATAAATTACACTCACAATAAGCAATGAAATTATAGAGATCATGTTGGATACGTAAACAATCTGTATAAGAATCAGCATAAATAAAGAATTTAAAGTCATTCACGTATACTGAGCACAGAGTAGATGTAAACACAGAAAAATAAAAATAATATTGGGCTAAGATGAGACCCTTGTGGAACTCCAGAGGTCACAGTAATAACTTTAGAGTTAACACTCCAAATATGTACATACATCTACATTCAATGTGTTAAAAATGTATGCTGCTGCTTAGTACTTACAAACTGAGATACATGCAAAACAGTTAAAAAATATAAAAACGTCCATTGCAACTAAGTCTAGTTTTAACAAATAACAGATATGTAGTATAAATTTGAGCAGTCTAACACACATTGTAAATTATTTCTGGAAAAGTACTGCAAGACGATCTCCAACACAAGGTATTTACTATGTTTATGAGCGTTAGATAAAACAAACAGCAATGTGATAACAAAATTTGTTAAGAAAGGAATGGCACACTATCTTTTTTTACCAGAAGTCTACCATATGAATAAATTTGTTTATGCCAATAAACATAGCTGCACATATGTCAAAAACTACAACAAATTTGAATGCCATTTATGAAAATCTCATGACGTAAACCAAATTATTGAAACTATAAGACTATAATTTTCACTTATCACTAAGTTAATGGCAAAAAAATTTTTGCACTATCTGCTTTTTATTATGACAATTTTCTAAATTTTAAGGAATTAATACTTGAATTTCCCCAAGATAAAGTAAAACTTCATGTTTTCAAACCAATTGAGCTTTTATCACAAGCAAGTTTAGTTGCATAAGCACAACAATAAAACGTCTGGAGCAGCAACAAGCTCCTTTGACTGAATCAATTGAGGCCATTGACAAAACCAAAAACTGAGTAATCCCGTTCAAGGATCTGTCTGTAAATTAGTTACAAAAATGATACAAGATATCTCATTAAAAAATTCGAGATTCAACACTAGAAAAAATTTAAATGTGCATCTGTTACAAGATTATGAGTAGAACAAAAATTTTCAAAATACAAACATGTTTTAGATGATTGAATGCACAAAATAGCTTTCAAACATTCAGAAGAAAACTTAATATTCAACTATTTTGAAAAAGAATAAATATTTGTTTTACACATTGTTTACAAGATTTGTTACTAAAAACTATTAATGTTCTATTGCTTACCTGTATTAATGTTTTCTTTTGTTTTTATTTTAGTGTCTTTAAGCTTTTTTTCTTACAAGTTGTTAGACTTTGTTTGTTAGATTTTCCCCAAAATATGGTTTCTTAAGCAGATTTTATGTTAGTGTTATAAATCCAGTCCTTATTGTATTTCGGAGATAAAATCCAACCACATGAAAGAGATTATGGTTACCAACCTCTATGGATTCCAAAGTGCAAACCATAACATTTATATAGCCATTCACTTGCAAGTGGTAAGGGATTAATATCGTACCTGTCCTACTGTTCCTCAGTTACTTTTCACAAGACATCCTGTAATTTTAATATTTACCTACCGCGTGAGGGTATCCAATTAACAATAAATAATAAATAACATGACCTCTAACACTATCGTACCCTCACGTTTCGGGACGTTGCCTCGCAAGCTGCAGCAGTCGGTGAAGGGGGGGTTCATTAAACAAACACACTGAGACGAAAATTCGATTGTTTTATTGAATGAGCTACTAACTAAAACTTCAACTAGTTACATATGCATAACAAAATATAAAGTAAATAACCTTATGTACAATAGAGCGCCACCATGGGAATTAAACGGCCCATGGACCAATCGCGGTAATAGCTCTCGTCGCACTTTGTTCGTGGGCGATGAACCAAAATGGCAGAACAGAAAATAAGTCACTTATAGCCTCGGGCTAGCACAAACACAACTTAACTAAACTTAACTAACAAACATATTTTTGAATAGATACAGTTCTAGATGTACACATCCCAATAACAAAATTTATTAATGCTACCTAGCCTAACTAACTTGCGTGTGCGACGACCCTTTTTAACCACGGGTCATCTACACCATGAAAAATACGACCTTCTCAAGGGTCAAATAGTACCGTAACTTGACTTCGGACCTGAGCTTTGCATTCTCAGGTAGTCTCGTGGATTAGTGATTAACGGCCTCTGACACCGTCGAAACACAATATAATAGAAGACCCTTCTAAAACGATGCGGTCTCCAAAGCAAAATCAAACGGATCAATTTACTTGAACTGGGCATTCACCCGGAGTTGTATTTTATGGAAGTCGACAAATACTGTTTTAAACAAATAACTGACTTATGCTGCATAACACAGCCTTGAGTTCATGGTAATAACACATATACTAATTACTTACTCAGAGAAATAATTAACTTAAAACATAACGGCACGCACTGGACTTCAGAGAAATAAAATACTTCACTCAATCGGGCAAATAATAACCCTTTAACCTCTAACGTGTCTGGAAATAAACAACCCCGATTCCCACCGGCTGGCATCCTTATATACATTTAAGTTAATTGAAAAATAACCCCTTTCTTGGCGCTCTTACTCGGCTTAGGATGCGCCGGTCGTAAATCTTTAAGATTAATTAAAACTGCCAATGCCTAAGATAACCACACAAGTAGCTCTCAGAAATGATTTTAGTTGAGTGCTCAGCTAATTGAAAAATTGCTTCAGACCACCCTGACATAAATAGGATCCTAAAGCATGATTGACATCTAATCATAGATATCAACTAATCTGACATGTTTAGTGCCCTTAAAGTAAGTGCCTTTAGAAAAATTGATTAACTTTTGGATTAGATCTTTCTGGGAACTTCGCTGGGAAGCTACTTGGGTGATCCTGCAGCCGCTACAATTCTAATAATTAGCATGCTAAAATTAAACTAGAAACTAACTATTTTTAGGAATACTAGAACTATTAGAGCGTATTAAAACAGTATGTTACACAGCCCCCCTCGAAAAATTGAAATTGCTCTTAGGAATTTCAAGAAAATTGAAAAAATAAATGTAGAAATTAACACATCCAACCGCAATTATGTTTAAGACAACTGAGTCTTTTCAGAAAATTGGCGGAAGGAAAAAATAAAAAATTGGAAAAAATAAAATATTAGTGAGGTTTTAGGTCTTGGACGTGGAACACCCCTAGCGGTTTTCCGTCCATGGAAGATAGTCTATAAGTGGTAGAACCTAAAACTTCCATCACCTTTGCTTCTAGGAACTTCGGGGCTAATTTTTTATTGAAATGTTTAGAAGCATCTGATAATATAAAATTGCGCTTCCACACTAAATCCCCTACTTTGAAATTTAATGGTCTGCGCCTTAAATTGTAAGAGTGCGTATTACGTTCATACGCCAAATGTATGTTTTTCTGAACTTCTTTAAAGATGGGCGATAATTCATTAAGGTCTTGAACCAATTGTTCTCGAGTATCAATTGCTAGATCCTCTGGATTTAAATCCTTTAATTTATTATAGAATTCCCGGTCAGAGGAACCGTGCGTCCAAAAGCTAAAAATGTTGGGGAATATTTTGTGGATTCATGAACAGCATTACGAAGCGCATGGGCAATTTTGTGAATATTATCGTCCCAATTCTTCTGAGAATCTTGAATGTAACTGCGAATGGCAGCTCCAATTACCTTGTTAACGCGTTCTACATAATTAACTTGAGGATGGTAGCTGGCGTTAAACCAAACCGAAGGTATTTTATAATTTGTCATGAGATTAGAAAATAAATTACTTTTAAATTGAGGGCCATTATCTATCATACAAATTTGAGGTACCCATACCAAAAATACAAAATTTTCCAGGTAATTACAAATTTGTTTTGTTGAAGCGCTGCATGGGATGCAATAAAGTGAATTTTGTAAACCAGTCAGTAACAACTAAAAGGTAAGTATTCCCCAATTTCGAGCACGGAAAGGGCCCCATTAAATCAATCGACAAACATTGAAACGGAAATGAAACTTTTTTCTCTTTGCCCATAAAACCATAATGGTTGAACGTGCTGGATTTGCTTTGGCAGCACGTAACACATTTACTAATGTATTTAGAAATATATGACCGCATTTTGGGCCAGTAATAGAGCTCTTTGATTTTTGTATATGTTTTAAATACACCCAAATGGGCGAAACTGGATCATCATGGCATTCTTTTAAAATTTGTGCACGGCATGATTTCGGCACTACTAATTTCCACTCAATTAAATTGGCTTTGATATTCAAATTATTCGGAATAAACTTATACATTTTATCATTTTCTACTCTCCAATCGGGATATAGATCTGGCTTTTCCTTAATATTATTTAACATGTTTTGTACCACTCCTCGACCTCGTCTAAAGAAAAATTTAAAGAATTAATAGCATAGGCTCCACTAGGAGCTCGGGATAATGTATCTGGTACCACATTAAATTTACCCTTCCTGTGGATAACTTGAAATCAAATTGTTGGAGTTTCACACTCCATCTAGCTAAACGTCCGCAGGATCTTTTAAGTTGTGGAGCCAAATTAAAGAATGATGGTCCGTAATGACCTTAAAATGAGTTCCTTCAATATATGGTCGGAATTTTGAATAGCAAAACACACCGCCAAAAGTTCCCGTTCTGTGACTGAATAATTTTCTCTGCTGAATTTAAACTGCGAGAAGCATAAGCAATTACATGTTCTTCGTCTCCTTCTCCCTGAGTTAAAACACAACCAACGCCGTAATTTGAGGCGTCACATTGTAAAGAAAAAACTTTCGAAAAATCAGGACTCCTTAAAATAGGAGCCTTTGTAAGAACATCTTTAATTTTTCAAACGAAATAAGAGCCTCGTCCGTCCATTTAATCGCTTGCGATTTTCTCTTTCCTTTAGTAAATCATTAATAGGTGCTATAATTGTGGCAAAATCCAAAACAAAACGCCTATACCAAGAGCACATACCGGTGAAACGTTTTATTTCAGTGGCTGTCTTGGGTTGAGGAAAATTTACAATTGCGTCAATTTTTGCTGGGTCAGTTCGGAGACCATCTTTATTCACAATATATCCCAGATATTGTAACTCTGGTTTACAAAACTCACATTTTGAACTGTTAATAGTTAAATTAGCGCCTTTCAACTTCTCATACACTTCGTTCAAAATTCTAATATGCTCCTTAAATGTGCTTGAAATAATAATTATATCATCTAAATAAACAAATACCGATTGGGATAATGAAAATCAAAATAGAGTCCATGAGCCTCTGTAATGTGCCTGGAGCATTGGCCAAACCCATCGGCATTACATTATATTGAAATAAGCCGCGCCTTGGGACAGTAAAGGCTGTTTTTTCCTTGCTTTCGTCACTCAAGGGCAATTGCCAGAAAGCTTTTTTTAAATCGATTGAACTGAGATATTTCGCATTGCGTAATCTATCAAGAATGTCATTTACAAACGGAATGGGATACGCGTCTTTTTTTGTAATTGAATTTAATCGTTTAGCGTCAAAACATACACGAAATTCACCTTTTGCTTTTTTCTTTACCAATAGCATGGGGGAGTTCCACGGGCTATTGCTTGGGCTAATAATGCCTTGTTCAAGCATTGCATCAATTTCTTTATTAGCATGTTCCAGCATCGCTGGTGATAATGGGTAATACCTTTGTTTAATTGGTTCAACGTCTTCCGTTGTAATATGATGTGAAATTTTAGTGGTTCGGCCTAAGGTAGGACGATCCAGGGATTGAAATAAAGAAATAACCTTGTTTAATTCAAATTTCTGGTCTTCATTTAAATCGGCCATAACTTTAATGAAATTTAATTTATTCGTTTCCGCAGAATGAGCATAAAATTCATTTTTTGAAAAATCTACTTTCAATTCAAATAATTGACAAAATCAATCCCTAACGTTAGGGTACACTCTATTGAGTCGGAAACTAAAACATTTAAAGACCGAATAACCCGTTTATAGTCAAGGGCAAATTAATTGAACCTAAAATTGATTGTGCAGTGCCATCCGCGGTTGTTAATATAGACGTTTTACATTTTAATTAATTCTAACTTATATTTATCCAATAAACACAAACCATGTCTGCCTAAAATAGAGGTATTCGCACGGAATCCAACAGTGCGGTATAAGTTTCCTTAAATATCCCGATATTAATATAAGGTCTTGTATCATCTTTTACTTTATAAAAATTTGAAAAACCTTAGATGATTTACAAAATTTTTAACTTTTACTAACCAATCCGACCACGTCTTTTGTCAGCAGCAATATTATTAAACGAAGAAAAGCAACGGCTGACTACGCTTCCCTTTCCTTAGTTTTTGAATTATTTGAGCAGTTTGGACAATTTGTGGACGTAACTTCCAGCTGCCCACAAGAATAACAAAATATTCCGCATTTCTCCGGACAAGTATGAAACGAGTGACCTCGTCTTTACAGTTGAAACAAATAGTCGAAAATTTTGCTGTGTTTTTAAAATAATTCAAACGCCGGACCGTGGTAAATTATTATTAGAAAATGAACTCTGTCGAACTTGACGTTCTAAGATAACTGGTACGTTGGCAGAATCCGAATGTTCCTGTTTAATAAAATTTGTAGGCTTAATGTCTTCTAAAAGCTTACAACGAGAAATCAAATGGGAAATGTCAGTTACTTCAATTAACGCCAGTTGCGTGGCATAAAAAGTCTGTAAATTTCTTTTAATAATTTTTATTTGTTCCCTGACTGGAATGGAATCTTCTAATTGGGAAAATAAATTTACCATCTTTGAAATATAAATGGTAGGTGATTCATCGGCGCCTTGCCGTCTAGATTTAATTAACATTAAAAGATTCTCTGCATAATCGGCTGAAAGAAAATCTTGTTTCAATTTAAAAATTAATTGTTCCCATGAATTTACTGTACACCGCGTTGCTCTATACCAATCCAATGCTGAACTGGTGAAAAGATCAATAGCCCCTTCGAAAAGGTCATCTGACGAAACTTTTCTTGCAACTTGCAGTTCTTTGACGCGTTGAATAAAATCTAAAACCGATATAGAGTCAGATTCACCCGAAAATTGTAATCCCCACTTGTGGATCGGGACTGATGTCGTTGTTTTATTCAAGGACTTAATTAGCGTACCTAAATCATTACTAGAAATCGAAACCGATGGGGTATTAATGGAAGAAACCGTTGATGCTCCAGGGCAAGAAACTTCTGCTGTTGGTGTTATTGTAGGATCTTTATTACCGCTAGCTGAACAATAAAGAGGGTTATCGTTAATCTCATTTTCCCCGTTTACCTGTTCTAAAATCTCAAAAGCTCTAATGCACTTGGAATGCAGTTCTTTGTGTACTTCTAAAAATTCAATATCGAAATTGACATAATTTAGTCTCTGTGTTACATGCATTAATCTCGTGTTAAGTTTAATATATTCTTTCCTTTTAGGAAGAATGGTAAAAGAATTTAAACAGTTTTCTAATTCAAAATCTTAAGTTTTAATAATTCAATTTCGTCCTTTTGAACGATTTCAATTTTTTCATACTTAGAAAAAACATTACTGTCGACTTTCTCAACAATGAGTTTTCTACGCAATAATTTTCGCTTTTCTAACACACTTAACTTTGTTGGTTCAACGTTCCTAATTAAAAGTTCATAACTAAGCTCGTCGCTTCTTAAGGCTTCTACCACATACATGACTAAATAAAAGGTAAAGCCAACAATAACGAAACTTGTTCCTAAATCACTAATATTAAACTGTAATTCTGCCTAACACTAAATAGAAACAAAACAATCTAAAAATTCGTCCGTGTGTTGTTTACCATATTTACAATTTTAACCACGTTAATGCGCCAGTGTAATTTTAATATTTACCTACCGCGTGAGGGTATCCAATTAACAATAAATAATAAATAACAGGACCTCTAACACTATCGTACCCTCACGTTTCGGGACGTTGCCTGCAAGCTGCAGCAGTCGGTGAAGGGGGTTCATTAAACAAACACACTGAGACGAAAATTCGATTGTTTTATTGAATGAGCTACTAACTAAAACTTCAACTAGTTACATATGCATAACAAAATATAAAGTAAATAACCTTATGTACAATAGGGCGCCACCATGGGAATTAAACGCCCATGGACCAATCGGTAATAGCTCTCGTCGCATTTTGTTCGTGGGCGATGAACCAAAATGGCAGAACAGAAAATAAGTCACTTATAGTCTCCGGCTAGCACAAACACAACTTAACTAAACTTAACTAACAAACATATTTTTGAATAGATACAGTTCTAGGTGTACACATCCCAATAACAAAAATTTATTAATGCTACCCTAGCCTAACTAACTTGCGTAGTGCGACGACCCCTTTTTTAACCACGGGGATATCTACACCATGAAAAATACGACCTTCTCAAGGGTCAAATAGTACCGTAACTTGACTTCGGACCTGAGCTTTGCATTCTCAGGTAGTCTCGTGGATTAGTGATTAACGGCCTCTGACACCGTCGAAACACAATATAATAGAAGACCCTTCTAAAACGATGCGGTCTCCAAAGCAAAAATCAAACGGATCAATTTACTTGAACTGGGCATTCACCCGGAGTTGTATTTTATGGAAGTCGACAAATACTGTTTTTAAACAAATAACTGACTTATGCTGCATAACACAGCCTTGAGTTCATGGTAATAACACATATACTAATTACTTACTCAGAGAAATAATTAACTTAAAACATAACGGCACGCACTGGACTTCAGAGAAATAAAATACTTCACTCAATCGGGCAAATAATAACCCTTTAACCTCTAACGTGTCTGGAAATAAACAACCCCGATTCCCACCGGCTGGCATCCTTATATACATTTAAGTTAATTGAAAAATAACCCCTTTCTTGGCGCTCTTACTCGGCTTAGGATGCGCCGGTCGTAAATCTTTAAGATTAATTAAAACTGCCAATGCCTAAGATAACCACACAAGTAGCTCTCAGAAATGATTTTAGTTGAGTGCTCAGCTAATTGAAAAATTGCTTCAGACCACCCTGACATAAATAGGATCCTAAAGCATGATTGACATCTAATCATAGATATCAACTAATCTGACATGTTTAGTGCCCTTAAAGTAAGTGCCTTTAGAAAAATTGATTAACTTTTGGATTAGATCTTTCTGGGAACTTCGCTGGGAAGCTACTTGGGTGATCCTGCAGCCGCTACAATTCTAATAATTAGCATGCTAAAATTAAACTAGAAACTAACTATTTTTAGGAATACTAGAACTATTAGAGCGTATTAAAACAGTATGTTACAATCCTTTGACTTGAATGGGCTAGCGAATCTGCAAATACAGAAGTAACTCCTTGCAAACACTACTTTGCTGCAAGACACCAGCTTAATTAGGCGTGTGGGTAAGTACATTTGAAATTAATGCTCTAAGTCACATCCTGGTGATGCCCCTTATGGTACCAGGCAAAATGTCAACATTATTAATATTTATAGTACAGTCAAAACCCAGAAAATGTATTATTATTATTATGTACCAGTATCCATTAATCACCAATGACAAAAGGTGAAAAAACTACCACCTATGAATATTTATAAAATTTCAAAACAGCTGCTATTCCAAATGGAGATCTCTAATATGCTCAGAAATCTCATACATCAAGCCTACAGCTATATTTCCCATCCATCCGCCCCTAGACAACTTTCAATCTAATCCCTAGTTGGATCAGTTCGTAGTACTCTTCAAACAGTCCAATGATATAAACTTTCCAGCTTCCCTCGGTTTTTCCCTGAATTGTATAGTATTAAACCGATATCTATTAGTTATAGCAGCAAGATTAAATAAAAACATTTTCTTTGAACGAAAACCACTTTGTCACTTTCATTATCATCAGTGTTATTAGGTTCAT
The DNA here is from genome assembly GCA_036346225.1 of Platerodrilus igneus. Taxonomy (NCBI): domain Eukaryota; kingdom Metazoa; phylum Arthropoda; class Insecta; order Coleoptera; family Lycidae; genus Platerodrilus; species Platerodrilus igneus. Next base: position 1,256,447 of record JARFIW010001119.1, on the reverse strand, counting down.
AATGTGTCTCTTTTTAAACTGCATTTAATTGAAGTATATTGTGAACTTGGTCTTATAATTGTTACACAGAAGGGCCATTCTCATCCATTAATAAACTTTCATTGGTGAACACATTCATGATTGTATCACTTATCAAAATATTCAAATGCCCGCAAACACTTACCTACTCCATTCACAGTAGTATGTTTTTTTTCATTGTGATAAATTTCATTTTCTAGTATTTCATTTTGACTAATGTCATTTTCTAAGCTAGTTTCATTTTCTTTTAGTGGATCATCTTCCATATTTTCTACAAAAGTATCATCTGGTAGTTGGGGAGTTAATGGAGGTGGGTCGTCGTAAGTGTCTTCTTCCATGGAAGTAATTTCATATGACTCATCATCGGCCTCGTGCTTTATTTGAACTTCCTATAAAAATGAAAGACAGATTAGTTTTCCTCAATTGCAAATAAGCGAGTTGTTTCAATATTGATTTCTTTCATAAAGTTGTAATTTCTACTACTAGTACAAAAACCTGAATGCTGCTAGATTGTGCTTGTAACCTCAAGTTGAAAAATACGTCCATCCACATATTTAGAAAAGTTTTAGTTATATCATTTGTTGAATATAAAACTTATGTATATAGAGTTGTAAAATTCTTTATCCCACCTTTCCTCCCCAATTCTAAGACCCTTTTATCCTACATATGTTGAACTTCTTGATATGCTCAATACACTAAATACTTAATTAAAAAATGTTCTAAGACATTTGATGTCTGATAACAACAAAATGTTTTGGTGGCAAACAATATGTATCTCTCCTAATGGTCTTATTATAGTTACTAGCTTTTTGCTAAATTGGTTTTTCATTATATCCAAAAAAAATTTAGCCTTGGCAGTTTTACAAAAGTTCATCCAACAGTGGAGATTAGGATTGCGGCCCAAATAAAATAAAATCTCCAGTTTGCTCTACATGATGGAAAATGAAAAATTGACTATTTTGGACATATGGATCACTCCAAAGTTAAAAACACCACAAATAGTAATAAAATCTAGACATTTTGTTTTCACGAATGATATGTCACACACTCAAAAATGTCCTCGGAGTATTTTTCCAATGAGTGGGGCAGTGTTGAGTAGTAACAAAATACAATCTCCTGAAAAAGTTTTAAACAAGAGCCCATATAGAAAAGGTTTATTTATAAAAATAAAAAGGTGAGAACATTCCCGATAAAAAAAGGTAAGAGCAAATCCTGAATCAATGTGTGGTGTAGCAGCAGTGAATTAGCACCAGAATCAGGTTCTATTCTATGGATAAGGTATTTAAAAAATGCTCATAGTATTATATCCATTGGTATGTCAAAAATAATTAACTATGAAGAGTTAAAGGTTTATGTAATTTCTTCCAATGACCTTAACAAATTCAATGCTGAACCTGGCGAGTTCTACCTGTAGTCGCTTGATTTTCTATTAAACATTATCTGTAGAATAAATGATAACACATCCTTTTAAATCCAACATTCTGTCCAAAACATAAAATTTTCATACAATTGACAGATTTTTAACAAGTTAATAGGCAATTTATTTTTAGTTTGTGACTGGTTAAAACAGAGAGATACGGTATGAAAATTAACAAAAATAAAAATAAAGTACTAGTATGTAGAACAAGGGAAAATAAATCATAAACTAGAATACAAATAGGAAACGAGAACTTGCATGAGGTTAAGCATTTCTGCAACACAGGAAACCAAATTATACAAAATGGGAAAAGATATAAAACAAAGATTAGCACAAGCCCATGCTACATTTAACAAGAAAAAGCAACTACTGTGCTCAAAGACCACAAACATAGAAACAAGGAAAAGATTGCTTAAAACATATGTGTGGAGCACAGCACTGTATGGCTGTGAAGCCTGGACAGTAGGAGAAGCGGACAAGAAAAAGGTAGAAGCCTTTGAAATGTATGATGAAGATATCATGGACGAAGTTACAAAGAAAGAGGTGCTAGAAATGGTAGAGGAAGAAAGAAATATGTGGAAAACAGTAAAAAATAGGAGAGATAGTTTGATAGGTCACATATTAAAGCATGAGAGAATAGTGCAAAATAAATTACAAGCAAAGATAAGAAAAAAGAAAGGTAGAGATAGACTTAAGTTGGACTATTGCACACAGATAGTCAAACATGTAGGCTGTGGGAATTTCAAGGAAATGTATAAGCTACCTCAGAATAGAAATCAATGGAGGTACGACTCCAACCAATTTCAAGACAGAAAACCTAATGGCAAAAAAATTGTACTTAAACCTGATGAATATTAAACAACTACAGGTGTTGGTTTTGTAATATTCTCAACTAATATTGATTGTGCGAAAGGATTTATTGGAAAACTATTAATTTAGTAAATGTTTAAGTGTTGAGGAAACTTGGTAGCTACAGGTTGCTTAAGCCCCTTTACATATCACTGAATATAAGTGAAAGAGGGTATATGTCTAGAAAACAATAGGAGGGAAACCGAGCTGTATCTATACAGTGGTAATTTCAGAGAAATGTGTAGGCTAGCTCAGAATTGAAATCAATGGAGGTATGCGTCCAATCAGTGCCAAGACGGAAAACCTAATGACAAAAAATAATTGAACCTAAACCTGATGATTATTATAAACAACTACAGGTGTTGGTTTTGCAATATATTCTCAATTGATGTTGATTGTGCGAAAGGATTTATTGGAAAACTCTTAATTCGGCAAATGTCTAAGTGTTGGGGGATCTTGGTAGCCGCAAGTTGCTTAACCCCTTCACATAACACTGAATAACGGTGAAATACAGTATATATTCAGAAAACAATAGAAGGGCTCGGTTCCCCTTATTTTATATTAGGGTTGATACTATTGTTAATTTATAATACTACCATTAACAATAATATTAACTCTAATGTAAAATATTTTAAACTTCAAATCTAGCAATTACACATTCACTTAAACGAATATTACAAAACGAAAACATCAAAATTATAACATATAATACAAAACTACTCAACAATTTTCAAAAACTAACGATATTATTCCTAAACAATACAGATCAAACATAGTATACCAAATTCAATGTAACGATTGTGTTTCCATTTACATTGGTCGGACAAAAAATTGGTTACAAACTAAAATTACAAATCACAAATCAGATTGTAGAACCATTTCAAAAAAAGACTTGACAGCTTTAACTTCACATCATTATAAATACAACCACAATTTTAATTTTAACCTCAATAATATAAAAAATTTTAGCGACAGAAACAAACCATAGTAAAAGACTCATATGAAAAACGATTAAAATAAAAACAACACCTAACACCATTAACAACAAAATAGACATTCAAGGGCCGAGGTTAATTTACAATAATATTTTAAACAATTACTGATATAATGTATGTTTATGTGTTTGTGATAATCATATCTATACAGATAGACACTACCAATATCAAAGAATTAGACCTAACCATCAATTTTAGAAGTCAATTCTTGGTTGTCATTCATAAAACTAAATCTAACCTTAAGTTAACTAATAAGCTAGATATATTCATCCAAGTTTTATTAAAAAATAGTATTAGTAATTAATTTATATTTGTAATTGTAGGGTTCAGATTAGATTTTAAAATAAATCGAAATATTTCAACTGTGAATTAAAGCGTATTTAATCACTGTCCAACAGTAGTGGAAAATTTCAGCATTATATATATATATATATATATATATATATATGTGTGTGTGTGTGTGTGTGTGTGTGTGTGTGTGTGTTAAGAGGTCACAAGAGGTCATTGAACCCCAAATTCTAAAAATAAATCCTACCAAAATATAATAGAATCCAGAAAAAAATTGAATTTTCCGTAAATTCATGGTTACGCCGTGTATAATACAAACGTACCTTTATTCATTAAACTGCCATGCATAAACGCAGACTCCGCGTGTATAAATAATCGCCCTGTATGATATAAGCATACTGCATATAAATAGCAAGTAACGTAAGTTGTATATGTAAAAATAATTAATTCTAAGATACCGTAATATGCATTTGAATGCGAATGCAAATCGATACATTTTTGATAACTTTTGCTATAAATAGTATAGAAGAGTACTAGCTTTACGCTTTTAGTTTAAGAAACTATAATTAACATGTATTTTAAACCTCAATTTTCATATTAAATTTGTGTACTGAAATACGAACAAAAATATTTTCTATAAACACCTTTTGCATTAAAAAGCAATTAAAGTTTAGATTAATTACCCCGTAGATTGCAGCAATTTGTTTTAAATAAAGAATTCTCTAGAATATAACAGGATAAGGCATAGGGATTTAGAACTACATAAATGAACTAATTAATAAATAACATTTTATACCTAAAAGCGGCCAGAACACGAAATATTAGATAAAATTGATCTTTTGCATTAATATGTGATGCCACAATAATAGTATATGTGACAGCAGGACGAAAAGTGCGTCACGAATAACTGGAATCAGATAACTAGGTAAAAAACTCAAGTGATTTTAGACGCTAATGAAGATTTCCACAAATTTTATGTAAGATAGCCGTTTATTATTTAGAATGAAATTACACTAATTCTACAACATTCGAGAAAATAGATAGTTTGTGTATATAAGGAAGCATTTATTCATTCATTAAGGTGATTCGATTCTGAAATGATATCGTGAAATGTTATTTTAAATGAGTCGCGAGCTGTTGCTATACGAAAATAGTATTTTGAAGTATGCAGTAGGCATGCTGTAATTTTACAACTATTTTGATGCAATGAATATAGAAGTGATGTTTAAATCCAAATTACATACAAAAATGGAATTATTAATTACAATAAATAAGAAACATTCTTCAATATAACGCTATTTTAACGTTTTGATTAAATAATCGAAAGGAAGATTTAACCAGAAATGTAATTTGGTAATTGCTGTTTTAAATATGGACAAACTTGTGAGCTGATTTGACGCCAATTTAAAATAAGATTTTTAATTACGAGGAACACTTGTGGATTCTGCAAGTATTATTTTTAGATTTATTTGTAACTGATAGTAGAGTATTTGTATCTAGTTTAAGATAAATCTTTTGTGTAAAGAATTTTTACCAGAAGTTTTGTGTTCAGAGTTCGAAATACTCTGACCTTTTAATAGATTATCTGTCAAGAATTTCTTGGCCAAACAAACCTTACAAGCGTGGCAATAAACATAACCAAGTAAACCACCCATTAAATAAATTTTGTTCTGTAAATTTAAAATCAGGTAAGCAACAATTTTTTGAGTAATAAATATTTCTTAGAAATTATTTTATGTTTGAAGGAAACAATGTTGTAAATGTTGTAAATGCTTTTGTATGAGAAAAAATATTTCATACTCTATAAATGCTTTCTAATATTGCTGTGTTTGATTTCATTTTAAAACTCCGTCAATTCAGCCCGACAAAATTAAGAAGTAAGGGAAGCAAACAATTTCAAGTTTTACAAATTGCTATCTTTATCATAGCACTCTTTTAGTATCGCCCCAAAGCGAAGCGTTGTCACAGCACTCTTTTAGTGGCACCTCAACGTACAGCCTTTTTCATATCACCCTTTTAGCAACGCATCAAAGCAGGCCTTGTCACAGCACTCTTTTAGCAGCACACCAACGTGTGACCCTGAAAAATCTAATGTTTCTTGAAAAATCTTATGATTGACACAAAAGATAGCAATTTAACTAAGCTATAACTCCTGTAAAATAAGCAATCCTATTGCTACTAAAATAACTGCTATTTAATTTGTATCCATTTCTTTGCTTCTTCAAGAATAATCACCACTTCAAATGTTTATCATGTCATAACAAATGGCAACTTGACCATTTTATTTTTCAATCTGCCACAGTAATAATGAAATTACAATTCTGCAAACAAATTCTAAATAAATACATAACTGGTAATTTCATTCGACAGACTTTTTTTGGTAAAATTTTTCCAAAGTTTTTATTTCCTATATTTTTGATATATTAGCACCTGCAATTAATTATAAAGATAATTATTCTGTGGAGAATATTTTGCTGAAACTTCCTTCAGTTGCTATTGGAAACGTACAATTGAACTCGTTTATAACGAACATGCAGTTATAACGAACAAAAATAAAATCCTGAAGAAAAAGTCCATTCAATTACATATCATTCTGCCTATGCATAATGAATTTGTATATAGCGAACGCTCGGATATAACGGCCTATTTTATCTACTAAACGTTGATTATGTTATCGGCTGTAATGAATTATCAATCTTCCAGCCTTGACTTTTCACTTAAAAATTTTGCAACGTATGCAAAACATATAACAATCTAACTGCCTGCAAATCTCTGCATGTTATATAGTGATATAATTTTTAAAAAAACAAAATTCTTTTTTCAAAAATTGATTTTTTTTGTAAAAAAATACAAGTTGGGGTTGTATTTTTTCTAAATGTGTTCTTTGTCAAAAATAATTAGCGTGATTCACTTCGGTGGATGGAAAACCAGTATTGAATCAAACATCAATTTAATGATAAGAATAAACAAATTATATATGTAATTCAGCATCAAATGAATGTAAATGCATGCAAATACATAAAGTATTACAATAGATACAACTAGAAAATTAGTATTTTTATATCATACACGTAACGATTATAATGTACACCACGTGATGGTCAGTTTCATACAAACTTGCCGTTATCGCTAGGTATCGAAAAACCAACGTTGATGTTCACAATAATTAACACAAATGGCATCGCGGGGCGCTAACAAACTCTATTGAACTTTTTTATTATATCTCAACAATGCAATTATAATATACTGAATATTGATAAAATAAGAATTATTATGTACAAAGAAGTATAATTGATATTGATCATTGACTTAAACTTTATATTACTAGTGTTATTATCATTTATTGGAAATTAAGATTCTGATTCTGACTCTAGATTTTCAGAAAATCTGGTGTCAGGAACAGAAAACTAGATGGGTCTGAGGTTGAAGATTCAGTTTTATCTACGCTCTCCTCTTCATCGATCCATTCCATTGCCATCATTTTGTGAGCATTTGCTGTAGGTGTTGTTAATTCGCTTGGAAAAGACTTTTGCTTGACTTAAACTGCTAGTTGAAGGGGCAATTTTGCAGTCCATGGCAGAATTTGTATTTGGTGTTTGAAGATTTTGTAGTTTACATTACGGCTAATTTATATGTTTGGCCGCTCTATTGCTTATCAATCTATTTCTTTTAGATGTATGTATTGCCCCATAGGTGCTGAGGGTCTAATCACACGTCGATGAAGCAGCTGGCAATTGTAAAAATCGAACTGCTAATTTTGACAACTCTGTACTTTTGCATAATTTACTCCATCAACTAGTTGGTGAAACTTTACAAGTTGACAAGCATAAGAATGGTTTATTCAAAAACCATTTTTTGCTTTGAAAGTTGACAAGTTAGGATAAAACTGTTTTTTCACTTACTTCCGGTTCATAAATTTGCTCAATGGCATCAGTCCGCAAAAAAGTTGTGACGTTCCCTTACAAATAACTATAATCACATTTCACTTAAATAGTTTCTGTATTAATAAAGTTCACCAATAGGATTAGGTTATTCCCTTTAAGAAATGTAAGTTTTAGGTTTTTATAAATTTTAATGTAAGAGAAAATTATTTTGCACCATATTTAATCCATGGACAAAGGTTGTCAAATTCATATGCCAGTTTTTAAAGGTTCTTAGATGTGATATCATTATAGTACAACCCTGATTTTGTTTTGTCTATAAAGATTCAGATTCAGATCATGTAATCCCTGATGTCTTATTTAAAGCTTTTCCAGATATACAATTAACACAAGTAACTTTACCGACAGAATCTCTGCAATCTATTTCTCCATTCCAAATTCAATTCACATTTCTTTATTAACCATCGATACAATAGATTCAAACTCAAAAATTGATAATAATCCTTATTCTATGAAAATTCCTTTGAAAATTCTTCGTTTAAACCAGATGCTTGCTTGGTATGTTAAAATGTTATCTAATGTTCACAGAAATTCTCAGAAATTTAACGGATAAAAGATGGAAGGAGGAAAATTATTAAAACGCATTCAGGTAGATTTCCAAATTTAACAGCAGATTATGCATGCAAAGAAGTTATTCCTAGATCTATTCGAAAATAAATTTTGAAATGTTATCATGATAAACCTAGTTCAGGTCATTTTGGTATTAAGCAAACTTATGAAAGAATTGCACACAAATATTTTTGCCACAACTCTGAGCAGACGTTGATAGATATGTTAATACAGTATTGCCCGAAATAAACAGTACTGAAACTAAGTTCGCGGTGTTTTTATGCGTGCGCTGTCACACTCAAGTTAGCTAGTATAGACCTGTCAAGTAAACCTCAAACAAGTAATTAGTAGGGACTAATTGTTAAAAATGGTGTTAAGTACAGAGGAGAAAGTGTTTCTGGTAGAGCATTATTTTCGTTCATACGGAATCGGCCGACATAATGGTGCAAGTTTGCTATACGTGTTTGATCAATTCACACAAAGGTTTACAAAGCGTTTTCCAAGTAATGCTGTAATTTTGAAGGTTATTGAAAAGTTTAGAAATACAGGTAGTGTATTGTGCCAACGAAAAGGAAACTCGGGGCGTCCCAGGACAGTTAACAACAACAATAACCATGAACGTGTTTTTGAGCAAATCTTAGAAAATCCGAAAGTCAGCCAGGCAAGAACAGCGTTACAACTTGATTTAAAAGAACTCCCTTTCAAAGAATCCTGAAGGAGCTGGGTACATTTTCGTATGTGATTCAGGTACATCAACAACTACATCCTCGGGATTATCGCAGTAGAGTGGAATATTGCGCCAGAATTCTCGCGTTACAGTATGAAAACCTGAATTTTTGAAAATGTTTGGTTTTCAGACGAAGCACATTTTCACTTGTCAGGCTATGTGAATCGTCGCACAAATCGATTTCTGGGCTTTGCCAGACCCGATGAGGTTCAAGAGGTTCCTTTACATAGTGAAAAGTGAGTGTCTGGTGTGCTGTTTCCGGACACGGAATCATTGGTCCGTACTTTATCGAAGAGAATGGTAGGCAAGTCACACTTAATCAACAGAGGTACAGACAAATTTTAACACGATTTATCCCTGATCTACGTCAATTCTGTCGTGCACGTAACTTGGCATTTCGAAACCAATTTTTTCAGCAGGACGGGCAACTTGCCATACTGCTGCCGCAATTGTCAATTTCTTCAAGAAGATTTTCCAAGCAAATTCATATCACGATTTACTGACTTCCCTTATCCTTCACATTCTCCAGACGTCACACCTCCAGACGCATACATTTGGGGCATGGCTAAAAATGCCGTTTTCAAATGGGCACCACAAACCATCGATGAATTAAAGGATGCCGTTAGAGTCTTCTTCGCAGCCCTGAGACAACCCTTATTCAATAACATGACCAGAAACTTAGAACATCGTTATGAAGTCTGTCTCGAACGAGGAGGTGCACATTTAGAACATATAATAAAGTGTCAATATATGTATTTTTTAAATATACAGAACAATTACAATTTCAGTACTGTTTATTTCGGGCAATACTGTACATGCAAATCTTGTTTATCTCAATAACCCCTACAGAAATTACCAATTGGAAAAATGTCTTGTCTCATGTTGTATCAAACCTTGTCAGATGATCTTGGTTGATGTAGTAGGGTCCCTGCCTAAGTCCACAAAGGTTATACTTATGTTTTATCTGCTGTTTGATACTTTTGCTAAATTTCCATTGTTTTTCCCACTTCGAAATGCAACAGCATCAGCTGTTGCTCAGAAAATTGAGAAGTCTATGATTTTATTGTTTGGGGCATCACAATATGTCATAGTAGATAATGACGTTCAACTCCATAGTGATATTTTCAAAAACATTATGTCAAAGGATACACTATTTTTGCTTCTTATGTAACTGAGAATCACAGATCGTGGAATAAATATTTACCGATGTTCGGTTGTGCTGTAAAATGCATGAAGTTATTTACGTGACTCCGTATTTTGCTAATTTTGGAAGAGAGATGATCATTGACGGTTCTTCTTTTGGAAAGGTGGAGGATTCTGAAAATTTATAAGACATCTTTTGAAAATAGAAATAGTTTAAAACAGAGTGTCCAAGTTTGACAAAGTTTATAAATATGTAGGTAAAGTAGACAATGCTTACCAGAAAGCAAAAATTAATTACGACTTATGTAAACGAGAGGTACAATTTCAAGTTGGAGATTCAGTTTGACGTAGGAACTTTGTTCGGTCAGACGCAACAAAATATTTCAATGCTAAATTAGTACCAAAATTTGTAGGACCATTTTTTATTAAAAAGAAATTTTCTAATGTTTATGAAGTAACAGATGAAACGAGAGTAAATAGGGGTTGTTGAAATAAAACAGTTTATTGTAGGTTTAGCTTTTTAACAGGGGGTCATGGGGGTATATCTTGTGAATACATGGGTTCAATAGTCTCATAGGGGGAAAAATTTAATGAATACACAAGGCCAAGGAGTAGGAGTTATGGCAACTTTCGGGGGTTTGATTCTGATACCTACCCTAAAGCATGGCCGCAGAGTTGCCCCGTCGAATTAGCCTCACCATAGATGTTCTCTCCTTTTATAGGTAGAGAGGAGGCCGCTTCACGACCTCTTACCTTCTGTGACACCTGCAGCATTGAAAATTTAACTTAGGTTAAGTTTAACATAGACGTACTGACACCAACACACATATATTCATTTATACATACACAATTTTCCGATTTATTTCATACTTCTATTTTGCCGATTTGCTTAGAGGGGATATGACGTTCCCTTAGAAATAATTATAATCACATTCCATTTGAATAGTTTCTGTATTAGTAAAGTCCAGGTTTTTCCGTTATTGTAAACGGGTTTGCTGTAATAAATTGTTTTGTGATTGTCTATAAGCATGATTGAGTATTTCAGGTTGTTTAACATTTGCTTTTAAGAATCTTCTTTGCAGTTAGTAGTCTTAAATAGGACCAAGTGTTTTTAGGTTTGTTTTAGATTTAAAATAATTTTGGTTTTAATGAATTTTTAGGTACATTTTTAAGCCAGAATTCCTCTCCGGATCTCTGTTGTTGGCATCTTCTTGTTATTCATCCTAGGATTTTTCCCTAGCTAACTTGCGAGAATATGTAGCATCCCAAGGTATTTCCCGACCAAGGCCACATTTCATACCCATAGCATTCTAGAAACCTTGTCAAACACTTACACCACCCGTCCCACTGAATTAGTTCGCAACCAACCTTTTTGATAGTGCAGTCGAGGTTTTCAGTATTTTACCAAAAAGGGATTTCTAGCGACGTACTTCACAAAATTTTTTATGAATTACCTGTTAGATATTCGGGAAGCCAAAACTGTATGTAACAAAGTGACCATTTTTTTATTATTGAGCGTGTCTGTAACAAGTAAAACTTTTACAAATTTTATGAACATCATTGCAAAGACCTTTCTGTCTACAATAATTTGCATCACTTTTGACTTCCCTTGTTTAAGTAAGTGACAGATGAATGAAAATTCAATATTATGTTCTTCGAGTTCTTTAAAGATTCGAACTACTGTGAGATTCTTGGTTTATAGCTTTCTACAAAATGTAATTGTTATTGAGACAGTTTGTAGGTTGTAGTGGCTGTATAAAACCTTGAACTTAGTTCCAAAACATATCATTTAAACTATTTGATGAGGTACGTTTTAATTAATGCAAGGCTTTATCAATAGTAAGAGATATAATAGCTTGTTTATTTGTTTGTAAACTTTGAAGACAAGAAACAACAGCTTCCCATCTTGTCACTACAGGTCACTTTAGTGAGAGTGGACTTTACTTTATTTTTCCTTAAATAATGATATCAGAAGATGCGATTGCTTAATTGCTTTTATGTACAATACACTTCAACTCAAAAAAAAATTGTAAACTTTCTAGCTTCTGTAAGTAATTAAATATCAAATTTATTGACTGAGCAAAACAGCCGTATGTAAAAAGATGTGTTCACATTTTGAGTCTTCAAAATAGCCCAAGAAGTTATTAATAATTTGAATGTGAACAATAAGAATTTTAATATATTTAACACTACCTATTACGAAATAACACAATTAAATAATTAGTTATGCATATACCTTGTCATAACATTATTAATTCAATTGCATATACAATATTGTTACACAGTACAATGTAACTGGAGCACTGCTCTGTATTTCTGCTAATAGAAATAAATTTTATTATTTTATTAATAATTACTGTTACACATTTTATTACTTCATTACGAAGGAACCTAAAAATAAATACATACAGTGCATTATTGAGTATTTGGAAATAAAGTATTATTCAGTTTCCTATGATCCAATTACAATCTATGTACTTGATTTGTCAATAGTATATTGTACAACGAGCATGGAATGATGCCCATTTCTCACAAGTATGATAAATTGCAGCACAAGCTGAAAGCGAGTGCTGCAAATCATACGAGTGAGAAATGGGCATCATTCCATGCTCGTTGTACACTATACCTTTTCTACGACTGTAGTACGTACTTTTTAAATGTGATACCTCTTTTGTTAATATTATAAAATACATGGTAAGTATAGGAGTATACATTTTATTAATATCATAAGTTTATTATCGTTTGTGAATATACATAAATTCAAAGAAAAGTACAAATTTATCATAATAAAAGTAAATAAATTGATTTAAGTTTAGTTTTTAGATTCATTATTATTAACAATATTAAGGGTTACATTGCAATTATTAAACGTCATTGTAGAAGGTGTTTTCCCAAAAACTAAATTTTCTTGACGTTGGAAATTCTTGTCTTTGGACGTTGATGAAACATTTGATGTGCTATCAATTGAATTTTGTATTATGTTGCCTACATTCAACTTATTTGTTAAAGAATCGGCTATATAGTTTTCGACGACTGATGTTGATTTCCAGCCACCGTGCCTTTTTAAAGATGTTATATATTCTCCAGCATCTACAAGAATAGTGGCGGAAGATCTCCGGAAGCAATGACCAGTATATAATTCCGGATTGGGTAGTTTTAAATACGTTGCAATTTGCTTTCCCATAGCACCAAATTTATTGATACCCACTTTCTGTGTGGTGCATTTTCCTTTCTGATAATTTAAGAAAAAACTAGGATCGCAAACATTTGATGGACGTAGATTCCAGTATTTTTTTGTGATTTCATAAAAATTACTCGTTATCCTAAAGCTGCGTATAATTTTTGTTTTCGTGTCGGAACTGTAACTAATATCGCAGAACCCAATTCCGTGAAATGAGTAATCTTCATCTGATGTAATTCCTGTCTCGCAAGCACCCATAATTCCCATAATTAATGCAGTCTGTAACAATATAAAAATAGCTATAATAAACACGCATTATTCTCCTAAGTTAATATTACATACTTTTGTCAGAAGAAACTGTTGATCCGGAGCCTCAGTAATAAATTTATTTATTTCCTCTGTTGTAAAAATTTTGATTTTTTCGATTTATAACCGCTTGACTTCCGTTTGAGAAACGCTCTTAATTTTCCATACTTTGATATATCTACATTATGATGGATGGTGAGACTTGTTCTCAACATAGAATAATGCGTCCACAATGTCGGAGATTTATACTTATTAGATAATTCATTAAAGTACGCAATTAAAACATTTTCAGAATAAGATGTTGCCTTTTGATCTCTTCGCCAATCCATAAACGATTTATAAGCAGTCTCATATTTTTTTTTGAAATTTCCGGTAATAAATTTAATGTAGTTGCATTTGCAGCTTCCACAATATTTGAGGCGTCGGTTCTAGTTCGCTTTCACTATCACTAACCATTTTTAAAGACTTTGCAAATACTTTGAGATTTTAAACGCTTTCACAGTATGAAATTATTTATTTGACATTTGTTGGTTTATTATTTGTTTCATAGCCCACCTTTGAAAACTCGGCCGTCATTGGAAATAAGATGCAAGTGCAGGGCTACTTGATTAATAGAAATATAAACGCAACCGTGCAGAATTAAACATTCCGCACCGGTTGCTTAGCAACTTGCCTAGCAACGAAAAGGGAATAAAACCTGTATAGAATGTAGTAGATTTCTCTATCATAAACACACCTAAAATAGGCTCGTTCCAAAACAGTCGTAGAAAAAAAGTATTTTCAAATAAAGCAGTGATGCCTCTAGATTACAAGAGTTTTTGACTAAAATGCTTGCTGGCAAGAAGGATCAAGATTTATTCTAATTTCAAGTACTAGAGGAAAAATATTTTAAATGTCCAACAATATCAAGACTTTTTGTGTCATACACTAAACAAGATAAAGACAAATTACAAGCTACTTTTAATATTTCATTATTAATCACAAAAGCAAAAACCCATGTGAAATTGGTGAGAAATTAATCTTCCTGGCAGTAAAGAAGTAATAAATGCTGTACTTCGTAAGTCAGTATCTTCAAGCAATAATTCAGTGCAAATAAGAATCGATGAATTGGCTGAAGATACTGAAAAACCAATGTGAGATTATTTGAAAACCCCCATTTCCCATTCAATTCAATGAATCAACTCTTCTACATAATCATGCATTAACCTTATTATATGCACAATTCATAAAGTAAAAGTTTGCCAGAATTTTTATTTGCTAAAAATTTGAAAGTGGATGTTAATGTAGAATTTACATTTAGTACCATAAATAAGATTTTTTTAAGAAAAATACATTCATATTCGTAATAACTGTTATCATGTCAGATCTAAGTTATTGACCAAAAGATATTCTCTTCCTGATTTCAAGATTATTACTTGCTTTTGGTAATTTTCGTTTCAACACACTTAATTTCTACAATTTGATAGTTTTTGTATAGCTGTATAATTAATTAACTTCACTCACTGGTCTAAATTTGATGTCTTAAGTTAGAAAGGTACGTTACATTGTAATTATGTTACCAAAAGTTTATTACAGAAATTGTTATCTGTTAACAATCCTGCCAGCCTTGTCCGCATTGTGTGAAAGTTTGTATTTATTTGATGTAAACATGGTGATTAGTTATATTACTAATTTCGACAGCAATTCTATTGTTTGACCATTACAAAACTTTCTATTCTGAATATTATTTACATATCTATTAAACCCATGGTAAGCCCCAACTAGCTCTATGCAATTGTTATGGGAGAATATATGCTAAAGATTGGCACCATTTCGTGCTATTGCCGCTACTACTTTTGCTAATTCATACGATTGTTCCAGCAGTAAGGACTTAGCACTGGACCTTGATTATATGAAGAATGGACTATCTACTATGCATTCACGGAGTTCAAATAACAACAAACTTACATTACCTAATATATTAGATTCCTAAAAATAAGAGAATGAAAGCTAAATCATAGTCATGTAGCAACATAAATCGATGTCGAAATAACAGCTTTGAACCAAAAATGCACAGGAATTATTATATTAGTCAAGAATATGTGTCACATAATGTGATAATAAAACAATGTTAATTCTTGAACAATTTCAATTTTCTAGTAGTAGCACAGTGGTTAGGCACTTGGTGGCGGAAGTTTTTAGTGATTATTGTGCCGTTGAAGGCATCAAAATGAAACGCTAGAAAACTCTACCAAAATTAATATTCTGCTGAATTTTCAATTAATAATTAAAAAAGTGCTTTTATATAATTTGTTACTGATGGCAACTGGTTTTGAATATTGCTGGTCAATATGACATCAGTATTAATGCAATTAACTGAAGAGTATGCATCTGCATTTATTTGCAATCTAATTTATTAATCAATTTTGGATATTCTAAAAATATTCTTTTGTTTATTCATTCAACATTATCAAAAGCTTCACAAAGCGATTGGAAACAACAAAAGAAACTTCAGACACGTATATACTTAAGCATTTAACTACATTGTTAGCAGTTACAATATAAATGTGAATTTTCAAGTGCCATGTGATCAACAGATCAAGGTCAAATACCAAGTCCATACTGCCAGGAGACTCGTCAAATTTATTAGTTCTTATCATATTATATCTGTCTGCTGTAATTGCGAGTCCTGGTTTATATTAATTTTACGATTAACATTTGTTTAATTTGCCTTAAGAGTTCATTTCAGAACAATTCACTTTTAAAATTTTTCTTCCACATTTAATATGTGAAGAACCTGCCTAAAGCTTTAGACAATTCTAAAGAAATGGTTTTAACACTTACTGCTTATTTTGAATTGGAACTTAATAATGATGGTCCATTACTTCTTTTACATGCTTTATTATACTTGTTACAATTCAGTTATTGTTCTAATTTAACATTTGTATTTATTTGGTAAAATTTGAGTTTAAGGATGTCTTAACGGGGTGCAATACAATTAGTAATAACCTACATTTTGTTTCAGCACGTCAGTGCCACATTAAAATAAGCATTACTACAGTGCACAACGTTGTAACAAAAGCCAATCTAACAGAACTTTCAACGAGCCCTAAACCAAAAGGATCATGTTCCAAACCCATAGTCGATATAGATCCTTGTGATGAAACAACCATTATGAATGTTATTTATGGCGTACTAAAACAGTAAGTATACTATTTGTTGCTGCATTAAATAATTACAAATTGCATTAGAGGAACACGTTACTTCGGATTCATTGAGGCAAACACTTGCAAATCATAAAATTTTTAAGGAAATGGTCGTCGTTGCAGAGAATTACTTGGAATATTGAATTTAAGTATCGGAAAGGTGACCCTCATCATGGATTATTGGAACTACCCAAAAATCGTTTTAAGATGTGTGGATTTTTTAAAAAGTTCATTAAATTGAAAAACTGAGGAACTTATCAATTTGTTTTTATTAGAGAAACATGGTTTCTTTAAAGATGGGACCATTGGCCGTTCGTGGCAAGACAGTATCAGAAGCATAAAAAAAATTGGTGGAGACCAATATATTATTGTGCATACTGGTTGTAACTCTGGACTTATAGCTGGTGCAGAACTAGTGTTTGCTTCCAAATCATTAAATGCAGATTATCATGGAGAAATAAACTAAGAAAATTTCTTGTGGTGTTATGAGAAGCAACTTTTAGCAAATTTAAAAAAACAATTGTAATCGTTATGGATAATGTTAGTTACCATAGCACTGAACTACAACAGCAAGTACAAACAACAGCTTCTAAGAAAGCAGATATTCAAGAATGGCTTACAAGTAACTATGTTTCTTAAAATTCTGCTAATTTTCAAGGCAAAATTACTATATTTGTTTCAAATGTGAGTAAATATTTATTACTTTTCAGTAGATTTAACAGTTGTTTTCTAATTTTAGACATAAACCTCTGCCATTGTATGTTGTGGATACGTTGGCTAAACAATATGCGCATATAATGTGCTCCACCTTCCTCCATTTCTTGCATGTTTAATGCTATTGAACAGATATGGGAAATTGCAAAAATTATTACAGGAGGCAGTGGTAGTTCTGTAGGTAAAACTTTAGCTACATGGAGTGAAGCTCTGCATCAAATGGTCCCTGAAGTGTGAAAGAAAACAATTCGGCACACTGAAACTGAAATACAAAAGTGATGGGATAGAGAAGTTGTATTTGAAAGAGAAGATATAGAGCCTTCAATTATAAATGTGAAAGACACAGATGAAAGTGGTGATCATTATACAAGCGATTCATGTTCAAACTAGTTATAAAACTTGTTATATTTGTTTTATTCAGTGTTACGTTTTCTTTAATTAAACGTTGTGTTAAAAAAACAGTGCAGTGTTTGAACAAATTTTTCGGTTGATATCAATATAACCAGTTACATAATAAAACATTTTCCTGACTCACTTTTGAAGCAATAATTGCACTTGTAATATTGAACAGTATCTATGAAGTTTTTAGTAGTTAGTGAACTGAAAAGGTGAGTATGTTTAATATTTTCCCACGACTATACAATAGTGAACTTCTTATGCATTTAAGAATGGGTCAATAATAGTACTTATTATTCTGGAGGTGTATGTGAATCCATAATCCAACATCTTCAACCAATCAGGAACATCCAGGTTGTGGGTTATGATCATAATCCAACACCACTGACCAAGCAATACAGACCTCAATTTTTCATAATCGATAAGGTAGAATTTACATACTACACGAAGTAGGCTGTTACACCTTGACAAATATATTTGTTTGTCAGCATGTGATCATAGTTTAAACGTTTAGAAAATAAATATCATAATTAAGATTTGTGTAGTATGGGAAAAGTATAGTATTCTACTCGCGAGTTATGGCCATTTGGATTACGCCACTCGCCCTAGCTGATTTGTAGCACAAACCTTTGGAATGAATAATGGCTATCATAACACACTCCTTGAATAACATGCTATTATTATGCAAACAGGTTATGTATTAACAAATTATTTTTTAATAAATTATAAAATGTTAGTTTTCTCCAATGATACACTTTCTTTATTATGAAATGCGTTACCATTAAACATTGTGTTAAAAAATCAGGCCATCATCTACAACAAATTTTTCAGCTGATATAAATATTACATCACATAATATAGCATTTCCTGGCACATTTATAAAGCGGTCAATACAGTTGTAATATTATACAGCAAGTGTAAAATTTTTAAGGACCAAATTCGTAAAATGCACTCAAAGGTCACTACCACAAATCTTATGCTAAAGTCATACTAACTGTATTCATAAAATAGTTAGGTGTTAATGAGTCACTAAAGCTTCCCTCATATGTGGACAAATTGAGTGAGAAGTTAGGGCTCCTTAAGTGTAGATTTTGGTTCACTCAATTGTTACTAACTTAATTTTTTTATGTTTAGTGGTGTTATAACATAATTAATAAAGATCATTAATATTAAATTTTACAAGCCCTTTCTTATTCTTTCTCTTTAATTTATTCATACCGAAAAGCAAACATTGAAGTTCACATAACCTCAACAATGGAGGAAGATTTTTGGAGTTCATAAATTATATAGAAGATGATGTTTATTTACCTATACCCAGGTATTAAATTAAGTACCTTATATCAATTGCTTTATGTTCACATCTTCAGTTCAGAAATATTGTAAGAGACAATAGCAACCCTTTAGACAAATACACTAATCAAGAACTAGTTCAACGCTTTAGGTTTTCTAGAGATATTATTACTGCAATAATATTGTCAATGATTTATCCTATAGAAAGGATTAATGATAATCGTGGCGTCCAATACCAGAACCACTGAAGCTATGCATTGCACTGAGATATTTTGCAACTGGCAGTTACCAAGTAATTATTTAATATATAGATTGAAATAATATGGGTTTAATGTTGTAATTTTTTAGAAAGTATCTGGTGATATTGTAGAAGTTAGCCAGTCTTCAGTATGTAGAATAATAAATGAAGTAAGCAATCTATTGGTGCAAAATTTACATAGATACATCAAATATCCTCGAGATAATAATGCATTTCGAGTTATCAAGCAAGCATTTTATAATATAGCACATTTTCCTGGAGTAATTGGGTGTGTAGATGGAACACATGTGGAAATTAAGAATCCCGGTGGGCCAAATGCCGAAGTATATCGCAACCGTAAAGGATGAATGTCGTTGAAAATTCAAGTAGTGGCAGGGCCATGCTGTGAAATTTTAGATATTGTTATAAGGTGGCCAGGATCTGCTCACGATAGCAAAATATTTAACAGTAGTTCTGTACATATGCACTTACATGAACGATTGCCGGGTATCTTATTAGGTGATAGTGCCCACTCACAGACAAATAATGTTTATACACCATTATTAGAACCTCGTACCATACCAGAGCAACGATACAATGCAGCACACAGTTCAGAAATATTGTAAGAGACAATAGCAACCCTTTAGACAAATACACTAATCAAGAACTAGTTCAACGCTTTAGGTTTTCTAGAGATATTATTACTGCAATAATATTGTCAATGATTTATCCTATAGAAAGGATTAATGATAATCGTGGCATCCAATACCAGAACCACTGAAGCTATGCATTGCACTGAGATATTTTGCAACTGGCAGTTACCAAGTAATTATTTAATATATAGATTGAAATAATATGGGTTTAATGGAATTTTTTAGAAAGTATCTGGTGATATTGTAGAAGTTAGCCAGTCTTCAGTATGTAGAATAATAAATGAAGTAAGCAATCTATTGGTGCAAAATTTACATAGATACATCAAATATCCTCGAGATAATAATGCATTTCGAGTTATCAAGCAAGCATTTTATAATATAGCACATTTTCCTGGAATAATTGGGTGTGTAGATGGAACACATGTGGAAATTAAGAATCCCGGTGGGCCAAATGCCGAAGTATATCGCAACCGTAAAGGATGGATGTCGTTGAAAATTCAAGTAGTGGCAGGGCCATGCTGTGAAATTTTAGATATTGTTATAAGGTGGCCAGGATCTGCTCACGGAAACATCATTTTCGCTGTTTAACAAATGCACTTCAGTTGAAATTAGCAAATACTACAAAAGTAATTGGTGCTGCTACTGCCGTGCTTCACAATATAGCAATAAAACATAGGCAACACTTCTGTGAACAAGATTTTGTTCATGACAATCATATTCTTCACGTTGTAGCTGCTAATAACATTAGGGAATTGCAATTAGAAATGCTTTTATTCAGAGACATTTCAGTAATTGTTAACCTCACCTGCTTCCTGTACACTTCCTATAAATTAATTCGTATATTATGAATTGTGTAAAATGATATCTGCATAAGAAAAATTAGAAATGTTAAACTTATAATTTACACAATTATTTAATTCTTATACATATTTACAAGTAGTAGTAATAAAATGTTTTCTTAGTTTTCTAGTAATTTTTGAGTTTTTAACTTTTCCTGCTTTAATATTTCTTGTGCAATTTCTAGTCGTATGCGTTGTTCTTGTACTTTTAATTTTTGCTCTTCCATGCGAAGAAGATGTAACTCCCCCTCTTGGACTTTTAAAGTATTTGTACGCTCTAACCTCTTAGCCAATTCCTTTTCGATTGCTGTGCCCCTTGCAAGATACATAGATTTCTTATTTTTGTGAGAAGCAGTTGGCGTGACAGCATTGGTGGGACCTGGTTCATCAAGGTTGGCCTGGACATCTACAGAAATGTTCTGTGTAGTAACAGTACTAGGACCTGGTATACTTTCATTTATCTGCATATCTATAAAAGAAAATGAATATAAGAACGTATTTAAGTTAAAGTTCACTTATTTTTTGTTTGAAATTAACAGTATAAATAACAAAATTAAATAACTACAATTTACTACTGTTGTCACAGGTAAATCTAAAAGATAATCATGATCTCTATCAATACCATATGTTTTGTTTCCATAATATGCGTCACTATCTACAGATACTTTGATTTCTATATCTAAGGTAGCATCAAAGACATCGTCCAGTGTCCATGGTGGGTGGCACATATGGGCCCCCACCTGTTGCCATTCTACAGTTTTTCTCTGCAGTCAACTCTTTCCGTCTTCTAGACTTAGTATTCTCCCAACATTTTCACAATTGCTCTGCAGTACGCTGTAAATATTCTTTATTACTATATTATTCTAGAAGTTTGATTAATCCTACTTACATAAGAATTTTCACCAGCAGAATTGAATTCGATCGCAATTTCCAACCAGGCTTTTTTCTTCTTGCTGACCGATACTACATCCGTTTTGTTTGCATTCAATAATATTAATTTTTGATGCACAAGTTCTTTGATAAATGTTTTTTCTTCGCCGGACATAAACGAACGTTTTGCCATAATAAATTCATACACCGCTTTACAGGATTAGCATAACCAAATTATGTAAGATACGTATACGTAGCGACGAGAGCATATACAACAATAAGAGTAATAGATTAGGACCTGTATAAATAAACGTGAAGTTAGTGTATGACGTTCTTTCAGTGATGTCCTAGTGATTTCTGTAATGCCAACCAATATTTACACTGTAAAAGGAACCTTATTGCATTCTCAATTGAGTGACTAACTAGGAGCTGTTTATGAATACCATAAATGACACAGAGTAACACTCACACTAACTGAGGGTAGGATGAGTCTTAGATAAGATGAGTTTAAGTTACATACGAGTGCCTTTTATGAATTTGGCCCTAAGTCATGAAAAAACCAAAAAGGAAAATATTTAATATTTTTACTATTCAAAAGTTAGCTTAAGTATGTAGGTGAGAAACAAATCTTTAGAAAATGTGCATATTGGCACAGTATGACAACAGCAACATTTAGCAGATGTGACGTCACTACTACACTAATTCGTAAAATGAACTACATTGTAATTGATGATTAAGATGCTATACACGTGTTGTACATAAGTATCATTTGTTTATTTGACCTGGAACATCTGGTGCACCACAGAATACCCAAAGGTCATATGCGTGTTCAGCTTGCTGTTGTAACGTGCTGATTATACCACAAGTTAATAGACATATGGGAAACGTTATTGACTTGAAATGTGCTTCTGTGATGCTGATTAATATGAATTATCTACCCATCAGCTAGAACTAGTAGGTTACTTATAATTAGGTGGAATTTTTCAAGAAAGGATATTGATGTGCATTTTACACAAGGAATAGAATCTATATTGCTAATTATTATCAAGTGATTTATCAAACTGAATTAAACGTTACAATATTATTTACATTGAAGTATTAATCTCTGCGCATTGCATGGCCATACACGTTACCACCTGCTAATTATCTATAGGTAATTGGAAGTTGGTAAAGTGTATGGCTGTTTTAGAAGAGATTGTCGTACAGGAACATTCTATTTATCACAGTTAATAGGAATGGCTTCAGTTATTCAAGGGGTGATTGGTATTGGGATTTATGTTACATTGCATTATGTCTTGTTAGACTTTGTGTGTGCTAATAGTATAATTTAATTGATTTTGGTTTATTTCGTATCGACGTATCATTTGAAAAGTTTGTGTCTAGATGTGCATTTTGGAGTTACAGGGTTAACTGACTGTCACTAAATCTCCCTTTGTCCTTGGTGTTTATATTTTATCGTGTTGTCAAACGTTTCCAGTTCCTTGTGGTCTGTGTGCAATTTCGCCTTGCTCCCTAAAAGCATCACGCCGAGCTATCCTGGAGTACTTAAATATCATTGTAGCGTTAAGGAACTACATGCACTTTGCTGACTTACCTCAAAATCACGATGACAATCTACTGCTATTGATGGAACCCTAGCAATGACAGAACATCACAACAGTTTCATAGAACATTTGAAACAAGCAGGACCATATGTACTCGTTATGCATGGTGTGTTTTATCATCAATATTTGATTGGGACAATCAAGTGTACGGATACATATGTCACTACATGATGTTACTAGAGCAGTCAGCAAGATGAGGATAAATTCATTGAATGACCGATTGCTTATCCAATTTTGTAGTGATTGGTTTTAAAATTTGTTTGAATCAGTACTGGAGTTCTAGAAATTGAAAAGATGAATTGCAGGTTCACCTGATTACAATCATCAAAAATGTTATCGTTTATTTGACGGACCTTTATAAGATATACACTGAATTGAATTTAATTGAAACAAGAAACGTTACTGCGCTTTTCTTGGGAAACTTCATCGGTTCAAACGGAATTTAGGCCGAAGAAAATATAGCCATTTTTCAAATTTATAAGCAGCCTTTCAAAAAGAAAAATTTGCATATTACCAATATTTAGAGATATGTTACGCTGATTTTAATGAACGATTTAAGTATATTCTAAACATGAATGTAACATAGCGAATTATAAATCGTTTCTTATATAAAAATACAACAGGATCATCAAATTCCGAAGTGGAACTGAAAGAATTCACAGCAAATGAAGAACTAGAAATAAAATTCAAAAATGGATACAAAGAGATCGACCAGGCACGTCTTTTTCATTAATTTGTTTTGTAAGTTTGAAATACACATATGATGTGTTTTAATTAATATAATAGATTGGTACCGTTTAATAAAATGTCCTAATATATATTCCATTTTCAAATATAACCATTGTATATCGGCTACATTTCATAAAAATGAAACATATATTGGCCACTGTTTTTAAATAAATTAATGATGTAAATAGTTATGCATCATTAGTTGCTATTTATGTTGAAAATACCAAACAGCTTAACAGTGTAAAACTTTTGGGGGAGGGGGTCTAGTTTATAACAATAAAAGGCTTATTTGTCTTGTACATTACAATATAATAAGCATAACCTACAAGCCATTGTTCATGCAGTTTTTGAATTATCTTTGTGACTTTCGATTCTTTCATGATGCACAATCTAATATACGTAGCTAAATTACTGTAATAAGAAAAATAACAATGGCGATCTATACTCTATACGAGATACATCAAGCCAGAAGTTCTATCACTAATATGTTTTTTTAATAATAACTTTTTCCTTAACTATTGTAGTTTCTAAGCATATTATTGAGAAACTTTTCACTTGACACCACATTAATGAGACAAGCATGTATTTTAGCACAACACTGTACTCACACTACAAATTGAACATACATATAATAAAAAAATCTATACTTACCATGGATGGTATATTGTTTAGCTCCCAACACTTCATCCAACCAGTTAATTTATCTTGATTTTCAGAACATGATTTTGTAAAAGTATTCCACATATGTACTTTTGAAAGACATTGTTCACAAATCATTGTTGATAGTTTATCACCAGCTTTCACCTACAAATGAAATTACAAAATAGTATCACTCTTGACTCCTTAAAAATATTTCCACTATAGTGCATATATGTGCTTTATAGCCAAACTAAAGCCATTTGGAACTTCAATTTTTCCCTTAAGTAAGTTAATAATATGTTCTTTGATAACATTGTGGCATTTCGCATATAGAAGTAATCATTAAAGTTGGTGTAACTTTTCTCATATTGCAGTTTCACTTCTTTGAGGATTAGATTAGAGTGCACACTATTTTTTATAGTTTTTAACTCAGAAGGGAGATAGTAACACTATCATTATTACTATTCCATGAAAATTTAAATATTTTTCCATGTGGCGTTAGATAAAATTGACATTAAATTTAACTGTAAATCTCCTTTAGAATATTTACGCTTTTGAACCAGACCAATTACTTATGAAAGTCTTTTACAATATGCGATTTTACAAAAGATCGAGTACTTCTCTAAATACAATGCTTTTATTATAAAATGTGGATAAAAATCTTTTATACCGGCATTTCACGAATACATTTTCTACAAGTTTATGATGTTGGATGTTTATCAGGTGATGCAACATGACCTCTCTATAACCTTTAATCGCATCAATATATATATATATATATATATATATATATATATATAGTTAGAATTAACGACCTCTGGTTTAATACTATTCAGTTTTTCTTTTATGGGTTATAGGTCCTGTTTAAAAACGCCTTTTATTATTTTTTAAACAGGACCTATAACCCATAAAAGAAAAAAAAACTGATATATATATATATATATATATATATATATATATGTATATATATACATACATATATGTTATGTATAATGTGAACATAGCTTAAGATTTACAATTATAGTGATAAGAGACACAACATGACATCCAGTTATGATCCTAACTATGACATTGGCGGTATCGAGTTCCCACTGTATTTGTGTAATACAAAAATAATAAAAGTATCTTTTGTTTAGAGTGTTTATTTATTATACGAATACATGGCATGACGCTGCGATGTTTCTGTGTTTAAGTTATATAAATTTTACTTGCAGAACAAAAATCCAAATAAGTTTCAAATTTTGAGGTTAGAATTTTAGCATGGTAGATTCTAATTTTACTATGAAATTAAGTGTATAATTTCACATTAAATAATGGATGATGCAAGAAAGCCAGGTAACCTAAATTTAAATAGTAATGTTAATGCCAATTGGAAAAAAATGTAAACAAAATTAAAACATTTACATGAAAGCCACTGAAAAATTTACTAAAAGTGATGCAATTAAAGCATGTATTTTGCTTAGTTTAGCTGGTGAAGAAGCTGTTGAATTATTTAACACGTTTGATATGGATGACAAAGAGCGAGAAAGTGAAAAATCAATATTAGATGATTTTGAAAAATATTGCAACCCTAAGCAGAATATTGAGTATGAAAGGTATAACTTTTACAAGCGAGATCAGAAAGAAGGCGAGACTTTTGAAAGTTTCTTGATGGATATTAAAAAATTGTCACAAACGTGTAAATTTAGTATACTTACAGATGATATGGTCCAAGACAGAATTGTTCTAGGTATTATAGACACAAGTTTACAGGAGCTTTTTGCTTAGAATAGGTGACTTCGATTTAAAGAAAGCTGTAGGTTGCCATGCTGTTGAAATTTCAAGAATACAAAGTCGAAGTTTACAAGGTAAAATTAACATAGATGCAGTAAAGAAAAGTAAGAATACCAGGAAAACCCAAGAGTGTGAAACTAAAATTCAGGAGAGAAAATTTAAATGTAGACGTTGTTGCACGATACATAGACCCAAAGAATGCCCTGCTTATAGACGCAAATGTAAGAAATGTGGTACACTCAATCATTTTGCAGTATCCTGTCAGGTAAGAAATGTTAGAGTTGTTGAAGCTGAAACCTCAAGTGAAGTGGCCCTTATCAGTACAATACACGACAAGGAAGTGGGTAGCATCTGTTGCTGGTATCAAATTATAAAAGTTGATAAAGTGTATGTGAATTTTAAATTAGATAATACATGTGCTGAAGTAAATATAATACCATTGAAAATATTAAAACACGTTAGCAGTATGAATTTAATTGAGCCAACAAGCATTAAATTAGAAGCGTTTGGTGGAAACATTATAAAACCTATAGGTAACATAAATTTAAAATGTACCTACAAAATATAGAGTCTATTGAAAAATTTTTAATTGTAGATAACATAAACATACCTTTGTTAGGGGTAAACACTTGTGTTAAATTTAATTTGGTTAAGAGAATCGGTGAAATCGCTAAATTTAGTAGTAAAAAGAGTTTTGTAAAAAATGTCCAAGAAATTTTTATGGGTAAGGCACTTTTAAAGAAAAATGTACCATTGAGGTAAGAGAAACCTATGAACCACTTGCTAATGCTCCACGTAGAGTACCACTTTCTATTCGTGACAATTTAGAAAAAACATTATTAGATTTAGAGCAAAGGGGAATAATTTCTAAAGTAGAAACACCTACGGGCTGGATCAGTAATCTGGTTATAATAGAGAAAACAGACAACAGTTTGCGACTGTGTCTTGATCCAAAAAATTTGAATTTGGCTATTAAATGTCCAAAAAATGTTTTAATACCTACTCTTGAAGATATCACCTATAAGCTATGTAATAAAAAATTATATACTGTGTTAGACTTTAAGGAGGGATTTCGGCATGTTAAGCTTGATTATAAATCATCAGACCTGAGCACATTGTCTACTCCTATTGGTTGTTGGAAATTTAATAACTTCCCTTCGGGTTGAATAAAGCCCCTGAATACTTTCAATATATAAATAATAAAAATTTTAGTGATATACAGGGAGTACAAATTTATTTTGATGACTTACTGATTGCAGCAGCTACAGAAGCTGAGCATGATGAAATTTTGAATAAAGTTATTGAAAGAGCAAAAATATTAGGTGTAAAATTTAATAAAGAGAAAATTCAATTTAAAGTGTCTTCAGTTAAATATTTGGGACATATTTTCTCAGCTGTAGGTCTAAAAATAGACCCAGATAGAATAAAAGCAATTTGTGCAATTAAAAATCCAAATAATAAAAACGAATCGCAAAGTATCCTAGGTATGATTAATTTTATGTGGAAATTTATTCCTGATTTATCCGAGCTAACTATGCCGTTAAGATGTTGATTAAAAGATAACATAATATTTCAATGGCTACCTAAACACACTGAAGTCATAGAAAATGTAATGAGAAAAATTTCAGAGGCTCCAGTCCTAGCAAATTTTGACTCGGCAAAAGAAATAACTGTTCAGACAGATGCATTTCAATATGGTTTAGGATGTCTGCCCCAAGAGAGCAAACCAGTTGCTTATGCCTCCCGTTCATTAAGTGAAAGTGAAGTAAACTATGCTCAAATAGAAAAAGAGCTTCTGGCTATTGTTTTTGCCACACAAAGACTTCATAACTTTATTTATGGTCGGAAAATAAATGATTGAATTCCTTCAACAATTATTTATTTTAATAAAATGTATCGAAGTTATTACGAAATGAGCTTCCTTTAATTAATTGTAGCTAGTTATTGATTTTATACAGGGTAACTTGTATTTGCTCTTCTATAATGAATTAATTATGTACATTTTTGGATTTAAATGTATGGTTTTCATGACATTTACATGAAGTATTCCTCCTTTGTGACCATATATGACCTTAAATAACCTTATAATCATAACAATATATACATATACACTAGAATACAGGGTGTTTTTTTTAAGTGGGAGGTCACCTGTATATGGAAGACCAATGGTAGGAGGAAGCTGAAAATTTGCACTAGGAGATTATCGAATGTGCCCTACACGTCTAAAATAATTTCGATACGTTAGCACTTCTGGTTATACCGGAAGTCGGTATTACTATCGTTATTTTAAATAGAACACCCTGTATATTTATGCATTTTTGAATTCCTTGTCGAATTTTATGTGAACTTTTATAACACAACCATACCTCTATCTAATGCCGTTTTCGAGATATTTTGACTTTTAATAGATTTTTGACATTTGCACGCTGTCACATAAATTGGAATAACTAGAAATTGAACGAACTTACAAAATTGTTTTTTTGCAATCACATTCATAATACTTGATATTATTTCTACGTGCAAAGAAAATCTGATTACAATGTACAAGGTGCTAGAAAATTCATTTTATAATTTGACTAATAAAATGTCAAATATTCCGTTTTTTTTAAATGGAACCTACTATATTTTGTTGTATTAATCGATTCTATGGAAAAAAAATACCTTAGGTATATAATTACAACAATCCATTTATTGTAAGCCGTTTTTGAGTTATTTGCTTTAAAAGAGAAAATTCACTAGTTCAGTAACATAATAACATTTGCTACTATCAAGTAGCTTTTGTCAGATACATTAACAAAAGAATAATTGGTTATTTTTAAGAAACGTCAAATGTAGATAATTCTACGCAGATTGCAATTCCCGTACTGTAGTTATTTATGAGGGTTAATCGAAACTTTACAAATCAAGATTATCTTGAAATGATAATTATTTATGGCGAATGCAACAGAATTCTTCAAAGAACTTGCGATGTCTTTCATCCAAAATTTCCTGAAAAGCCAGCGCCGAATGTTACGCTTCTTGAAAACTGTGCGAATAATGGATCATTTATTACAAAGAAGAACAGGACCAGCACCGTGATGGAGGAAGTAATTGAAGTTACTAATGTATTGGCATATTTTCATGCAGCAGAGCTTAACTAAATAATGCTGTACAGGATATAGGAATGAGCCGTAGTTCCATATACAATATTTTGAAAGCAAATAATTTTAAAAGTTGGTCACTTTATCCTGTTCAGCACCTTAAAGAAACCGATTTCGAAAGAAGGATGTTGTTTTGCGAATTTGTATTACTTAGAACGCAAGAGGATAAACAGTTTTTGAAAAATATTATTTGGAGCGATGAAGCAAAGTTTACGAAAAACAGAGTGTTTAACCGCCATAACTCACACCATTGTTCCACAGAAAATCCTCATCAGGCATACATAACAAATTTTCAAGAAAGATGGTCTTTTAACGTTTCTTGTGCTATTAGAGATTCGCGAATTGTATGTGTAGTGTTTTACCAGAAAAATTTAAACGGTAAAGTACATATTGTTTTAGTAATTCTTTTTCTTCTCGATAAACACTTTTTACAGGGGAACGATATTTAGAAATTGGATTTTTTTCTATGGGGTATGTAAAAGATACGGTCTTCTCCTACGCTCCTACTACTGAGGAAGATTGCGAAAGACGAGTATTAAATACTCTAAATTCTTTAACTCCAGCGCAAATACAAAAGGCAACAAATGAAGAGTTTAAAAGACGCATTTTAAAATGCTTGAATCAAAATGGCCACCAAATAGAACATTTATAAACAACCTCTTATGTTTTTATTTATTTTTCTTTAGGTAGAATATTGTTAGATGAAATACATTGTTCCATGTTTGTGTAGCTTTTAAACATTATTTTTCAAAAAATGTTCTTGCGCTGCCATTTTTGGCAACTAAAATGTGCAAAAGCATTTCCTGCTTTCTAAGTACTAAGATATTAATTCCATGAAATTGATTAACATAACAAAATATTTGATGAAAAATATCTCCAGTTCTTCGAAGAAATCTATTACATTCGCCATAAATAATTATCATTTCGAGATAATCTTGATTTGTAATGTTTCGATTAACCCTTATAAATAACTACAATACGGGAATTGCAATCTGCGTAGAATTATCTACATTTAACGTTTCGTAAAAATAACCAATTATTCTTTTGTTAATGTATCGGACAAAAGCTGCTTGATAGTAGCAAATGTTATTATGTTACTGAACTAGTGCATTTTCTCTTTTAATGCAAATAACTCAAAAACGGCTTACAATAAATGGATTGTTGTAATTACATACCTAAGGTATTTTTTCCATAGAATCGATTAATATAACAAAATATGGTAGGTTCCATTTAAAAAAAAACGGAATATTTGACATTTTTTAGTCAAATTATAAAATGAATTTTCTAGCACCCTGTACATTGTAATCAGATTTTCTTTGCACGTAGAAATAATATCAAGTATTATGAATGTGATTGCAAAAAAAGAATTTTGTAAGTTCGTTCAATTTCTAGTTATTCCAATTTATGTGACAGCGTGCAAATGTCAAAAATCTACTAAAAGTCAAAATATCTCGAAAACGGCATTAGATAGAGGTATGGTTGTGTTATAAAAGTTCACATAAAATTCGACAAGGAATTCGAAAATGCATAAATATATAGGGTGTTCTATTTAAAATAACGATAGTAATACCTACTTCCGGCATAACCGGAAGTGCTAACGCATCGAAACTATTTTAGACGTGTAAGGCACATTCGATAACCTCTAGTGCAAATTTTCAGCTTCCTTCTACCATTGGTCTTCCATATACAGGTGACCTCCCACTTAAAAAAAACATATATGAAGAGTGCAGGAGAAAAAAGATGAAGGTTCATATTTTATGACAATCAATGTTATGTTATTTTTGTATTCTTAAATTGAAATAGAATTTGGAGCTGCAATAGTGGTAAGCTAAAACGATGACAGTACAGAGATATATGAGTTTGAAATATATGTGGCCTGGGAAAAAAGGATGAGGGTGCTAGTGATTGTTGGCTAAACAGATGAGGGTCCACAGGAGTTAGTTGCACTGAACTACTAGCTCTTTCATTCTTTTTGTTTTCGCTTGCAGTCAGATAGTCTGTGCAAAACGTTTGTAGGTTGTTATTGTGATACAACAATATTGTGGTGTTGTTAAAATGTTTCTGTTAGTTTGAGTATTACATACAAGTTTGTGTTGTTGTAGGTGATTAAATGATGAGTGAAAATGATTTTGCTACTATTGAGCCTAAGTTAGCAAAAAAAAGAAAATCTTATGGTCGTTTACAAGATGCTGCAAAAAAACTACGATTCAGTACTCAAGAAACTGGCAAAGACTGTAAGTGTCTACAACTTCAATGTTTTAAAAATATTGCTTTGGATGAACGAATGTTCATTATTTCTAAATTTAATGAAATTAAATCTTATGATGAACAATCGGTTTATCTTTGTGGGCTCATTACTTGCCAGCAAGTAATTCGGCATAGCCCTAAAAAAACTGAAAATGAAGCCGACTTTCATACATACTCTTATTCTTATAAGATTAGGGTTCTAAGAAATGGTGAATTATCCGAAGTTCCAGTATGCCACAAGGCATTTATGTCACTACATGGTGTAACTGCCAAGAGAATACAAACATTACAGAAAGGACTCAGAACAATAGGAGCTGCCCCTTGGACATGTGCGGCAAACACAAATCGAGGCCTAATATGCTATCAAATACTAATTTGAACTACGTAATGGAGCATATTGGCTCTTTTCGAGGCCGGACTTCTCACTATAGCTTGAACAAATCAAAAAAACTGTACTTGACCGAGGAACTTAACATTAACAAAATGCATGTCATGTTCAAGGAAAAGTACCCCCAAGTTGTTATATCTTATGAAAAATACAGGAAAATATTCAATAAAAATTTCAATATAAGTTTTGGGTATCCACGATCGAACACTTGTAGTTTTTGTGACCAGCACAAAGTCAAAATAGAAGCTATTCAATGTAAGTTAGCTGACACAGTGATCTCTGTTTCTACAAAGTCAAAACTGATCTCAGAATCGACAAAGCTTGATTCTGAAAAAGAGTTACATTTAAGGAAAAGTCAGGCAATTTATATGCATAAGAGATGTGAGAAACAAATTTTGCAGAAAAATAAAACTACGGTTGCTATTGCAATGGACTACCAAAAAAACCTAAATGTTTCAAATATTAGTACAAACGATGCATACTACAAAAGGAAACTTTTGTTTTATATGTTCAACGTTCATCAATTATCAGATGCAGAATCATTTTTTTATACATACCCTGAAGTATCGGCAAAAAAGGAAGCTAATGAGGTGTGCTCTATTCTGTTTGATTATATAATGAATCATTTAGACCCAGAAGTAAAAAAACTGACAATATTTTGCGACTCATGCAGTGGGCAAAATAAAAATTATGCTATTTTCAGGATGCTGCATTATATTGCACACTTTGTAAAAGACTTGATTTGGTTACTGTTGTTTCCCCATTCGGGGTCATTCGTACCTCAAATGCGATAAAAACATGGGGCTTATTAATGCAAAAACTGTAGTTGAACTACCCTCTCAATGGAATGATGTTGTGCTACATTCCCGCATAAGACCTAAACCCTTTGAAGTAATAGATTGTGAAAATCAAGCCATTTTCAAGTCTTGGACAAAGTTTCTCTCAAGTTTATATATCAAGAAATGTCGCTTTAAAAGTAGGCCTGTACGAGAGCTAAAGTTTAATAAGGATCATCCCCGAATGGCACTGCACCGAGACACTTACAATGGTGCTTTTGTGCAAACTGTCATCATTAAACCAAAAAGAAAACAGCTGTCTCTACCTGAAGGCTAATTTCATCTACCTTTCTTTGCTGACTTTGACCTTCTTCCAATAACGAATCAAAAATATAAAGATCTCCAGCATCTCAAGAAATTTGCTTCGTTGAAAGTCAGCAATACTTTGACAAATTGCCTTATGTCTAATGTTCTTGTGTTCTTTTAAAATTTGTAAAACTTTGAACAAAGTTTATAAACTACAATTAGATTAATTGAATTAAATCAATTGCTACAGGCAAATCCATAAAGTACTATTGATCTTTTTTGGATAATTTTATGCAATCCCCCCTCTCTAACTTTTTAAAAATTGTATGAATGCAAACAGTAATAAAAAAAATATCGCACATGACTCTTTTTGCTTTTTCAATGAATTTGGAAACTCATCTTTTTTCTGTTCTAATGGATACTCATCTTTTTTGCTTTGTGTTTTATGTACTTAACAACAAAATTGTTTTTTTTTGTTACAACAATTACTTAGAAAACTGATTGTTAGGATATTTCATTATTGAAATCATGCCCTTAGGGAAAGGCTAGTTGGTATTGTCCTAAAACTTTATTTGTTAATTTTATAGCGTTTTAAAATTAAACATTGCTTTTTCTCAAAACTTTAATTTTTGGACCTTCATCGTTTTTCCCCTGGACTCTTCATATGGATTTATACGTTAGAATGGATGTTAAATAAGTTATATAATTATTTATGGCAGGGTACCCCATGAATATACAAGTCAATTAAAATTTAAGACTTTTCTAAACGATAGTATAGGATTTACAATTTACAATAAACTTTAGAGTTAATTTTGCATCATTAATTACAAATATTAGGTAGGAAATATACTTCCGTAAAGTATACTGTAAAGAGTGGTATTGTAAAGAAGTAGCTTGTAGATTTATGAATCCGAAAGTTTTCAGATTCAGTATATAGTGAAAATCAATAATTTAAGAGGGTGAATTGTTTAATTGCATAAAGTAACTGATATTCAAAGTGTACATAATTTATTGTGTACATAATTTAGCATAGTGTAGTATAAAACGATAACATTAGTTAACCTTGCAAAGTTATAGCATAAGGTAGGAAAGTGTTGTCGATAAACAAGTTATAACGGCTAAAGATTCGAAGAAAAGACCGTGCAAGCAAACAAAACATTTCTAGTAAAAATTGAACGTTAAAAATACATTCGTGGTATTAATTTAAAAGAAGGAAGATAATTGTCAAGGTTTTCTATGGAAAGGATCGTAATAAACGAACAACAAGTATATTTGAGGTAGGGTGTTGAAGGTTGAATACAAATATGGATCGATATTAGATAGGGAGGCCGTATTTTTAGCATGTATTAAAATAAGACAAAATTTAGGTGTCCATTGACTTTGAAGCGACTATGGGAGACAAGGGAAAATAGAAGGGAGATGCAGCGTGTTATGTTTAAAGTGTAGTGGTTGATTTCTACAAGGACTAATAATAATGGGCATATGAGAAACGGGGATAGTTGGTTGGACTCCACATATAGAACAGGGATAGACGATACTCAAGAGAGGGTAGATGTTAAGATATTATTGTACTTGTAAACAGGGAATATAAAGGAAAAGAGATATAAAATACAGGTATGGATACAATAAACTGGTAACAGACAGAAAATATAGGAAGGGTATAAAATAGAAGACAGAACATTTTCGTATGTAAGTTAGAGTGAGGTAACCGTATATACGCATATTCGAGAGGCGTGTTTCAGATGCTTGTGTTTGAGTCAGTTGACTGGAGATGTTGGATCTCTTTGTCGCACGTTTGCATGGTTAATTTTAAGTTATTTAAATTTGTAGTCGTAAATCTAGTAGTAAAACTGTCATCCCTTGTTCCCTTATATCCTGCCATAAAAATTCCTTGTGCATTTGTGAATAAGGTGGACAGAGTATTGAACAAACACTTTCTTATGGATATTGAAGCAGAACGGTCGTGTTTCTTCGTTCAGTACCCTAAGTTAGTCAAAATTGGCCTTCATCGCTGGATCTTTAATTAAATAATTAGTTCCTATCCTTTAAACTCCTTATACTTAAATTTATAAAATTGTCGTAGTTTTTATTATGGTTAAACGTGTTACACAGAAAAGAACATCTTGCTTACACATTTACTGTAGATTTTACAATACATTCCTTATCCTTTGTGGCAAAGATTAGGGTCGTTGTCGGTATCCTTTTATGTAAACTATTTATGAGTGTTATTGTATCCTAGATCTTTACCTTATTTGTCACTTCAAGTTGGAGCAACCATTCGGGTTCATGCAACTTGTATAACAAAGGGGTTATTGGTATTTATTTGAAACCTTAAAAGCTTTGTCGGGCAAGCACTGTAGTTAGGTGCATTTTTCTATTAATAATTTAATTTCGTAGATGAATTAGTAATTTAGCGTATTCGAGTCACGCATTGTTTTTACATTAATTTTATTGTCGTTCATTAATCATTAATCAAATATGGTTATATCAATTGATAAAGCTATTCTTGAAGCTAAATTTGTAGTTAAAAGGTTGGATCACATTTACAGTAAAATCAACCAACCGGAAAACGTATCGATTGCTTTAATTAGAGCGTCGATTAAAACTGTCGAACAGATTGAAACGCTTTTCAAATCCTTTTGCAAGGATATTTTCTTTGATGAAGAAAGTGAACAATTGGATGAATTTTCGGCTCTTAGGGTGAAAATCGGTGATTATCTATTAGATATTCGTATTATCGCTGAACAATGCGAATTAGATCGGGTAGAAAATAAGCCAAAGGTGGAAAATATGAATAATTCCTTTTCGTCAAACTGTGCAATTCGCTTGAAACATCTTTCAGTTCCCGCTTCTCCGGACGCATATCAGATTTCGAGAGTTACAATGCAATCTATAAGCGGTTGATTCATGATAATGTCAGTTTGTCACCCGTTGAAAAATTTTGCCATCTCGTTGATACATTAGATGAGTCGTCGCTGCGTTGATAAAACACTTGCCATTAAATGATTATGCATACGTGGAAGCCTATAAAATCATTACTAATCGTTTTCAGTCCAAGAGGTTATTACTTTCAACATATTTTAATGCTCTCGAAAAATGCCCTAAGGTCAGTTCCTCAGACTCGCAT
This sequence comes from Platerodrilus igneus, assembly GCA_036346225.1. Lineage (NCBI taxonomy): Eukaryota > Metazoa > Arthropoda > Insecta > Coleoptera > Lycidae > Platerodrilus > Platerodrilus igneus. The sequence continues at coordinate 1,220,119 of JARFIW010001119.1, read as the reverse complement.
GCGGAACTCCGCAATTAATTAGTTGTTTTGATGAAAATATATTCGCGTTAAGGCAGATGGAAATAGATTTATTAGATTTCATGTTGTTTAATCTGTTATCGAAAAATTAGATACAAACATTTTAAAGCGTTTGAATTAGGAAATAATGACGAAATTCCCTCGTTCAAAGATTTAAGGTCGTACATTGAAAAACAATGTAAAGTGTTGGAAATAAATGACATTGCTTCAGGAACATGCTTAAAATCTCGAGATTCCGTTAAAGAAAGAGAAAGGGAAGGTTTGTTAGCACTTGGCTAAAACTTCTTTAGTTGGTACCACCAATGATGTTAAAAATTGTAGTTTCTGTCAAGCTGTGCATCCTATTTATAGATGTAAGCAGTTTCTCGATAAAACCCTCAAGAAAGATTTGAGGTGGTAAAGCTTAAAATCTTTGTATCAAATGCTTGAATACTTCACATTCGATGAAAAATTGTACGTTAGATTGGTCGTGTAGAAAATGTCATCAGTCGCACAATTCGTTGCTTCACTTGATAAACAAGAAAATCGGTGTCGCCATCCCGACAAACCCATCGTCAAAGATCAGCGTCTCCTCGGAGAGCGGCGCCTAGACTTACTTCTACTAGTAGACCTAGTGAAGACAATCTGTCGCCGTCGGTTGTGCATGAACAACCTGTCACTAGTTCGTTGATTTCGACGTCATTAGAACACACAACCACGCTGTTAGCTACGGCAATGGTGTCGGTGCTTGATTATACAGGAACATTGCAATCTGTTCGTGTAATATTAGATAACGGATCCATGGAAAGTTTTATGACTGAAAGGTGCCGTCAGAAATTAGGTTTAAGGAAACGGAGAGCCAATGTCACTGTTCAAGGACTTGGCTTGAATTGCGTTGGTGTCTGGTGCACTATCGTGTGTAGTCAGCCCTCGGGAGCACGGTCTCCAGCATATGGAATTGATTGTTATATTTTACCTAACATTTGTAATCAATTACCTTCGTCGTCGATAGGGGTCAAGGAATGGTCGCATACTCGAGGTTTGGCCTTAGCTGATCCTAATTTTAATGTTCCTGGTAAAATTGACATGCTACTCGGAGCGGAAATCTTTGCTCAGGTTTTGTTGAACGAGTCTCGTTGGGGTGTCGCTAACGAGCCAGTTGCTATTAAAACAACCTTTGGTTGGGTTTTAACGGGAAAGGTCGTTTCCCCGAATAGTTCTATTACGTCGTTGTGTGCTTTCGTTGAGCCCTTAGACAGTGACATTCGTCGATTTTGGGAATTAGAAAATATTCCCTTCAAAAAACACATTTCTCCTGAAGAAGAAAGGTGTGAAAATCAATTTGTGGAAAGTTATAGACGTAACAAGGACGGTCGTTTTGTAGTGTCCTTGCCCTTTAAAATTTCGGAACCCTCATTCGTGGGTATGAGATCAATTTGCATTAAAAGATTTTTGTCGTTAGAACGTCGTTTGTTAAAAAATCCTGAATTGTATTCAGATTATAAAAAATTTATGGAGGATTATTTGACAAGCGGGCACATGGTTCAAGTGAAATCGCTTGAAAATTCGTCGGGTCATGAGAAAATGTACTACATTCCCCATCATGCTGTACATAAGCGTGATAGCACTACCACCAAATTGCGGGTGGTTTTCGATGCTTCGTGTCAGGATCAATCTGGAAAGTCGTTAAATGATAGCTTGGCTATTGGCCCTGCTTTGCAAAAGGACATTGCAGTTTTGTTATTGCACTTTCGTGTACATCCTATCGTAATTACAGCTGACATTAAACAAATGTATCGGCAGATTTTGGTTAAAGATACTCATCGTGATTATCAACGTATCGTCTGGAGATTTTCTCCGTCAGATCCTATTATGGACTTTAAGTTAAATACTGTGACTTATGGAGTTTCGTCGTCGCCTTTTTTGGCCTTGCGTACTGTTCAAGAATTGGCAAGGTTAGAATCAATTAATTTTCCTTTCGCGTCATCGGTATTGGCGGCGATACCTATGTTGATGACTTAGTCACTGGATGTAATTCGATTGAAGCTGCTAATCAATTAATTGGTGAATTGAATAGTATTTGCTCTAGTGGTGGTTTTCAATTAAGAAAATGGAGAAGTAATTGCCCGGAAGTGATGTCCAACTTGAGGGAGTCCCTGTCCAGTAAGGACGCAATTACATTTCAAGATAAAGATAGTGGTTCAATAAAAATTTTGGGCCTCTCGTGGCGTGCTCTTACAGATGCATTTTTATACAACTTAGACGTTGAAGAGCGCACTTGCACTAAGCGTAATATTTTGTCGGCTATCGCAAAAATTTTTGATCCTCTCGGTTTGATAGCACCTGTAGTACTGTTCGCTAAACGTTTAGTTCAAGATCTTTGGCTTTTAGGTCTCGGATGGGACCAAGAGCCTCCATTGGAAGTCATACAAAATGGAAACATTTTTGGGTGAATTGCCAGCGGTTTCGAATATTGAGATTTCGCGTCACATCGTATGTCATAATTTTAAAAAGGTGGAGTTGCATGGATTCTGTGATGCTTCTGAAGCCGGGTATGCAGCTGTCATCTATTTTCGGTCGTTCGATCTAGAAGGTAATATTACCATTTCATTAGTATGCGAAAATCAAAGGTTGCTCCTACTAATCGCGTTTCATTGCCCGTCTCGAATTGTGTGCTGCCGTACTCTTGGCAGATTTAGTAGATTTCGTCAAAAATACTTATACAGATATTTTATCATTTAGTAATATTTTCGCGTGGTCAGATTCTACTATTGTTTTGTCTTGGATTCGGTCTTCCTCGCATAAGTGGAAGACATTCGTTAGCAATCGTATTTCGCATATTCAAGAACGTATTCCTCCATCTTCGTGGTTTTATGTTAAGTCCCAGGATAACCCTGCGGATTGTGCCTCACGTGGACTTTTGGCTTCAGAGTTGGTTCATCATCCATTATGGTGGACAGGACCTTCTTGGTTAGTGCGTCGTAATGAAGAATGGCCAGTAACATCGCTGCCAAAACTTATCGACTCATCTCAGATGGACGTTGAATATCGTACTCTGTCGTTAACAGTCGTTATGTCTGACAATTTCTTAGATATGTTGTTGGATAAATTTTCAAACCTGCAGAAAATGTGTAGGATTATTACCTGTATTCGTCATTTCATTCGTAATGTTCAATGTCCAGATTTGCGTTCAAAATATTCTGATGGTTTGTCTCTAGCTCAGCAGCAAGAGGCTATACATTTATTGATTAAAAGAGTTCAAACAAATGTTTTTGCTCAAGACATTGCAAATATTAAAACTGGAAAACTTGTTAGTAAACAACTTCGTAGCCTTAGTCCGTTTCTAGATAGTCATGATTTGTTGAGGGTGGGCGGTCGCCTACGTAACTCAGAGTTGTCGCATGATGCAAAATTTCCAATTTAGCTTCCTCGGTCGCATCGGGTGACTGAACTTATTATATTAGATTGTCATGAAAGACATTTACATCCTGGAAATCGAACAACACAATTTTTACTAACTCAAAATTATTGGATCTTGTGCGCCAAGAGGGCTATTCGGCAATGTCTGAAATCCTGCATTCGTTGTTTTCGTGTAAATCCTGTGGCTTTATGCCCCCTATGGGGGATTTACCAGCTTCTAGGTTGACTCCAGGTAAGGCGTTTTTACATACGGGAGTCGACTTTGGTGGACCTTTCTCTGTCACGATGAATCGTTGTCGTGGCGCAAAATCATTGAAAGCGTACATTTGCTTATTTAGTTGTTTCAGCACTAAAGCCATCCATTTGGAACTAGTGTCTAACTTGTCGACAGACGCTTTCTTGGGTGCTTTACGTCGATTTATTGCTCGAAGAGGCAAATGTATTCAAATCCATTGTGATAATGGTACTAATTTCGTTGGGGCCTCTCGTGAAATCTCTCAATTGATGCGCCATTCGGCAGGCGTTGAGGGAATCGAATTTCTGTTTAATCCTCCTGCTGCTCCTCATTTTGGTGGGTTGTGGGAGGCCGATTAAATCTGTAAAATCCCATTTAAAGAGAATTATCGGTGAACAAATTTTGTCGCTTTGAAGAATTCTCGACGGTATTGATTCAAATCGAAGCGATTCTCAACTCACGTCCACTATGCGCACTGAGTTGCGAACCGCAAGATTTCTCGTATTTGACCCCGGGTCATTTTCTTAATGTTGAACCAGTTTCGGTGTTACCAGATCCAGATTTGTTGTCCATAAACCCCTCTCGTTTGAATCGCTGGCAATTGTTGCAGCAAATGCAACAAGGGTTTTGGAAGAAATGGAGTGCTGAATACCTGCACACGTTGCAGCAGAAAGGTAAGTGGTTGAAGAATTCCGCTACCCTACCTATTGATTCGCTTGTCCTCTTAAAGGAAGAAAATAACCCCCCTCTACAGTGGCGTTTAGGAAGGGTCGTAGATGTTCACCCTGGTAGAGACGGTATCGTTCGGGTAGCTCAGTCAAAACATCCCAAGGGTTAGTTAAAAGCCCTCTAGTGAAACTATGTTTACTGCCAGTTACTTGATATTTAATGGTATGTACACATATATTCACTTATATAAGTTTGTCGGTTAGGTTTCTTAGTTAATAGCTCTAATTAGTTTTTAAATATAAAATAAGTTAGTTCATACTTATTTTGGTGGGCGGGATGTTCGATCTCTTTGTCGCACGTTTGCGTGGTTAATTTTAAGTTATTTAAATTTGTAGTCGTAAATCTAGTAGTAAAACTGTCATCCCTTGTTCCCTTATATCCTGCCATGAAAATTCCTTGTGCATTTGTGAATAAGGTGGACAGAGTATTGAACAAACACTTTCTTATGGATATTGAAGCAGAACGGTCGTGTTTCTTCGTTCAGTACCCTAAGTTAGTCAAGTGCCGCAGCAGACTTTCGTTGTTGAACCGTAAAAACCTCAGTGCAAGTGTAACGTAACATAGACTCAATTCGCATACAGTCCACTTGGTTGAAAGAAGAGGAACTGCAGCTTAGAAAAACACAAAACACCGCGGAGGTAAGTCGATGTATAAATTTATAAGACCCCCCGCGCGTGAACAGGAGACTTCAACGAATTCGATAGCCGTTGAAAATTTAATTAGATTTTCGAAGTAAAGCGTTTATTTTGTGTTCAAATTCTTAGATTTTCTAGACGGTTACGACTGCCAATTTTCCAATGAATTGCTGAAGGTTAACGATGGGATTTTTAGAACCGACAACAGTTGAGTGTTGTTTGGGCATATTGTTTTTTGGAATTGTGTTGGCCGTAGTACAAATTTACAAAGAAAGCTTGTTTGTAGTGATGGAGTGCTTTAGGAAGTGATACTAGTCGCGGGGAGGGCATTTTTGGTCTATAAAAACCACCGGGAGGCGGTGAGAAGCTCTCTTTTAATTTTCATCCAAGCTTTGGACAACATTAGTAAATGAGTTAAGCAACAAGCGAGTTTGATATTGTAATTGAAATCGATTAAACATGCACAAGTTGGTGTAATGTTGAAATAGCAGTTTTAAATTTTATAAAGTGTATTTTGAAAAAGCAAAGTATGCTCAACTGTAAGTAGAGACTGCTTTCTTAATTTGGTTGTTGGTGCTTGTTGAGCACTTAAGTGGATTAGTGGAGGTTGGTGGAAGCAGATGTATGGAGGATTGGAATTACCGTAGATTGGATGAATAGAAATTTGGGTAGATGACAGCTGTCCCAGATGGTGTGAGTCAACTTGTGGTGATTCCTGTACGTGCAGTCGTTGATGGGGGATATGTCAGCGATGGTTTAATGGCAGATACCTGTTTGTGCTATATTCCAGGTAACTGATTTTTGTAAAAACATTTGTCTTTTGTGATTATTTGGTGTTATGACATTCTGTGCTTTTTGGGGTGTATTTTGTTGAATTCTCTGGCCAAAAGAATTGATTATTTAATAGTTATAATGAATTATTTGAAAATATGTTTATGTAGAAATTTGTATTACAAAATAATTCTGTCATATCTGCTTATGTAAAAAGTAACGAGTTGTAGATGATTTTTAGTGCGAAAATTAGCACACATGTACAAAAAGGTTCACTATGAGCTCTTATTAGTCCAGGGATTTAAAGTAAGGTTTACGGTTAAGCCCAGTTACTTTACTGAATTTATGCATGAGTTGAGTTGTAGCGCAAATATTAGATAGAAAACAAATTATTATGAAATGAGGATGATTGTAATGTAATCTGTGTCAAATAATTATTAGATAAAGTTTCTTTTGTTGTATAGAATTTTCTGTTGGAATAAATTATGTTGAATGTTTGGTAGTCGAGTTTCCTTTGGTAGAAAATAGGGTAATAATTTTAGGTATAAGTAGCAGAGCAGCCATGGTGAACTTCACTGAATAACATAAGTTTGGCGACCAGGAGGGTAGGTAATCCAGCACTTATTTGCAGGTTAACTTCGCAGCATTTAAAGCATGGGGCTTCAATCCAGTCTTAGCTTCAGAGCAATAATGGCGGTACATTCGTGGAGCTAATTTTGGAGCAATATATATATATATATATATATATATATATATATATATATATATATATAGCAACGATATCGCTGAACTCCCGGTGTATTTAACACTCAGTTATACCCTGACCACCACCTCTTTGTGCCTCTAAAATATCTAAAATAATTTTAAAATCAACACAATAAGTTTGTGCCTCGAATAGCTCGATTATGCCCTGCCTAGAGTTAGCGACGATATGATAACAGAGAATATTTTCCCACTCCCCTTTAACACTTCATATACCTGAATAAGACAAACGAAATTCACCAAATTTTGTACAATAGCCTAGGAAAATGTACAATTTATAACTCCAAGTCCTTGTAATACAATTAGCTATAAAATTTTTTAAATGAAATGAAAATAAATATTCTTATTAAATTTGTTCACTACCAAAATTTTAAGCAATTAATGCCAGCAAAAATAATTATGTTTTATATTGAAAGCTTCGTTGAACGTTAAAAAAAAACTATTCCCCTTTTAACGTGATTTTTACATATCAACAAAAGTTTTTGATGACCTTTTACACAAAAGGTTACCTATATCGTGAGTTTTACACTTATAAATATTTGAAATAAGACATTTTGTACAATAGCCTAGGAAAATGTACAATTTATAACTCCAAGTCCTTGTAATACAATTAGCTATAAAAAATTTTAAATGAAATGAAAATAAATATTCTTATTAAATTTGTTCACTACCAAAATTTTAAGCAATTAATGCCAGCAAAAATAATTATGTTTTATATTGAAAGCTTCGTTGAACGTTAAAAAAAACTATTCCCCTTTTAACGTGATTTTTACATATCAACAAAAGTTTTTGATGACCTTTTACACAAAAGGTTACCTATATCGTAAGTTTTACACTTATAAATATTTGAAATAAGACATGCAACATTCAAGAAATTATAAAATTAAATTCTGAACTTGTATCTTTCTGTTGACGCCTGCAAAAGCTTGTTGAATTAGAACGATTGCTAGTTCCAGTCGTTGACCCTTAGCTTGGCTTTTAACCCAGCGATTCCCAGTTTTCCACTAACTTGTAGACGTTCTTTAGTGAATTCTCTAGTTGCGTATTTAATTTAACATCATCACTTGGATAATTAATTAGATCATTTCATAGACCTTTACTTAGATAGTTTCTTAACACATTACTTAGATAATTGCTTAGAGCCCTAAATTAATAAATGGTAAAGATTATGTTTACATTAATTAAATTTAGACTTACGTTTTTAATACTAAAGGCCGAACTTTCACCAACTCGTACTTCACGCACTTCTATTTTTTTACTTGAATTCTTTCTATTATTTAATTTTATGTCACTTTGACTTCACTTAATTTCAGATTCACGAAATAAATTCGTTCAGACTGGTACAGACGTGCGTCGTTAAAGAAATGAATGCATTTTATCAGTTTATGTTCCTTATATAGAACAAGCTCGTTCCCTCCTATCATTTAACCTGTTATGTTTATTCAAAATTTCTTACTCTATGCATTTAACTTTGCACATAGACATAACTTTGTATTGGGATTTGTTAACGAGTGTTGTAATTTTATACTTGGAACATCATGTAGACATAATTTTGTGGCGGATCCGTGGCGTAGTGGTATGTGTGTGACTACTACGCCCAAGGTCCCGGGTTCGAATCCCGACACGGTCCGCTTGAAAAATGTTAGCCAAGCATTTTTCACAAAAATACACCCTCATTCGGATGAGAGGTAAAATGGAGGTCCCGTGTGTGACTGTTGTCATGCACGTTAAAGATCCCTGCCTTGCTTGGAACAGCAAGGGTTCGGCAAAATTCCAAATTTTCCAGGTAAAAAACTCGCTTCCTGGCCAATGTAGTACCCCATCAGGTGGAGCATTGGAAAATCACATGTAAGACAATTTTGTACAAGAATTTATTAAATTTTCCATTTAATTCCGCACGTAAACCAAAACTTATGGTTCCATATTTTGTTTACCTATGTCGGACTTTACAAAATGTGGCGATTTCTACATTTCTAATGTTACGTATGCGTTTTGCCCCAATATCTATATCTTATTGCATTATGAAATATGTTCGTTTTTCAAAAGTTTGTTTTATTCGTTTTATTGTCTTCGATTACTTATGCAATGCATCGAGTTTGAAAGAGATTTGTTTCACGTTTAAGTATACCTAATTTGTATTTATTTGGAGTTTATGAATGCTTTAAATGTTTCTAAAATAAATTGAGTTGCACCCAGAATTATTTGTTTTACTAAATGTGGTGCAGCTATTACAAATGAGCATTCTTTTATTTTATACGAGGTGATTTGTATTTTACTTTGGCGCTTGAGACTGTTTTAAATGTTTAGAAATGTACTGAATGACTTCCAAAATTATTAATTTTGATTCATGTTCTTAAGTTATTTCAGAATGAGCTTCCTTTTATTGATTGTGGCCACTTGATTTTGCACAAGGTGATTGGAATTTAGCTTTTTCATAATGACCAAAGTACGTATGTTTTATGATTTAAATGTTTGGTTTTCTTTATTTTTATTATGTTTACATCAAGTATACCTCCCTGTGACCCTGTGACCTTATATATATATATACCTTATATATATATAGCAATATATATATATATATATATATATATATATATATATATATATATATATATATATATATATAAAGATGTAGAAACTTTATTTACTTTTCAGTATATTGTTGTAAGTCCATTATATCATTGAAATTCACTTCTTACAAGTTTCTAGACATCCAACTCATCTAAAAAGAAATTATTTAGCACGTGTTGTTAGGATTAAAATATTAGAATATCAATCAAAATTTATAAATTTACGGCCAATGACATTTGTGTATTAGTTTACTCCAAATTATAATTTAACAAGAGCAATAAGATCTGTTAATAAAAAGATGTTAGTGGAAAGAGAATTGTAAAGAGTATGCTGGTTTAATGTTTTTTTATAGGCATCTCCAGGGAGATGAAATATTAAAAGGGGGATACTGATGTTTTATAAATGAAAAGAGGATGAACATTTTGAGGTTTTTGAATTGAAAAGATAGATTTGTTCTTAAAGTAGAAAAAATTAGTTTTGTCGTGAACTACAAAGTTTGAAATTGGAGTTTTGATATTGAAAGAAAATAGATGCGAATTAATTGAATCCAGAAGTTTTATTTAGTAGTGGTGAAAGTAAGAAAGTATACAATAAAAAAAGATAGTTACCTTCAACGACAATTGTAACGAGGAACTTACAAAAAGGTGGATCCATATAAAGTGCATCGGAAGAAAAAGGATTAACCAAAGTTGTACAGACGAGCGTCGAAGTGGTGCTATAAGAAACGCTTGGATGGCTGAACCTTCGGGGACGAGCACGGCGTTGATTTCACGGAGCTAAGATTTCTGATAAGATCAACGGCGATAACTATAAGTGTATCTAAAGATTTTTGGCGTACCCTAAACCCAAAAAATAAAAGGTGTAAATTCTGTAATACACAATTTTAAAACGTATTTATCTACAGGTAAGAACCCGCATCTGGTTCGAGTCGTCGCTATAGGCAGTGGAGCTTCATTGTTCAGCAGCAAAACGTTTCATTGGAATTCAGGTATTAGTTTTATCAGTGTCATATTTTAAACACTTAACCCGTTATAATCGATTGAAATCTTAATTTATTAACCAATATAAACTGTTTACTGTGAGTATTTTTCAAGTAATTGTTTACACTGTCACATTTAGAAATAGCTTATGTAGAATTAACTAGAGGTCATTTGACTGGCAGTGTCAAGTAACATCTGTATACAGTTCAGAACTCACGCTGTATGCAGATATTGATTTATTCACAAAATTAACCTGATATAAGAGTTTCATTGGTCGAGGCGCAGATCAGTTAAAAATCCCAATAGAGAAGTTAGTAATTTATTAATCAAAAAAAAAATTTCATACATATAAGGTTATCATAAAGTAAGGGATATATTTTAAATTATGATAACTTTTTAACAAATTAAGTAAATAACAAGAAATAAATGAAATCTAATTGCTTATGAAATGGGATTTAGTATGACCAAAACAGGTTACGGCAATTGCTCAATATAACCTCCATTTTGTTGTTGTAAGATCACCATCCTTACCTCCAAATTGTACACAGCATTTCGTAACATTTCTGGTTGAATTGTACCAATTTGCTCCGCAATACTGTCTTTTAATTCTTGTAGCGTAGTTGGTCGTCTTCTAAACACTAAACTTTTTAAATAACCCCACAGCCAGTAATCCGCTGGGTTTAGATCAGGTGATCTTGGTGGCCATGAATTTACGAAATGTCTGCTTAACACGCGATCTTGAAAAACGTTGGTTAACAATTCTTTGACTGGTCGAAAAATGTGCGGGGGTGCTCCATCCTGCATAAAAATGATGTTTTCAATTCCGTAGTGCTCGTTTTGCAGCTGTGGAATAACATAATTTTGTAACATTTGCAAGTATCGTTCACCATTTACAGTTACAGATACGGCTTGTCCATTCTGCATTTCCTCGTAAAAATACGGACCAATAATAAAATCAGCTGTAAAACCACACCAAACGGTGACTTTCTTGTCATGAAGACCTTTTTGAACGATTTGTTGCGGATTTTCTGCAGACCAGATTCTACAGTTTCGAGTATTGACTCCACCATTCAGAGTAAAATGTGCCCCATCTGTCCATAAAATACGGGATAACCATTCGGGTTCAATTTCCATCTGAGCCATTACTCGCAAAGAAAAATCGTACCTAGTAGCCAAATCTGCGTTCTTTAATTCAAACAGCATTTTCAGTTTATATCATAGGTTCCCAACGGGGGCGGTACCGCCCCCCAGTGGGCGCTGTAGCTTTCAAAGGGGGCGGTAGCGAGTACACGGGCAAAAGGGGGGCATTAGGAGGATCAAGGGGGGCGTTCGTGACGTACTTACCTTTTTAGAAAATAAATATATTAAAATACTTTGAAAATACCTAATTGGCATGAATAGACAGTTTATTTAGCTATCTAAAATGTCTATGTTATTGTTATCGAGAAAATATACTTTAAAACATTTAATTCAGCATTAGGTCTATGAATACCTAATTCCGTTTAATATTGTCCCATAACAAGTCTTTGCAAGTTGATAAGCAAAGACGCGATATGACTTGCTTACAAAGTGCACCGCATCGCAAACAAGATAAAACATACAAGTTGATGCTTGTATGAAATCAAACGATAAAAGGCAGGGATAGCTCTAGGAATGTGTTATTATTTTTGTGTGCTTAAATAATCCATGTTCGTGAGTGATAAGTTATATAAGTCATTACAACCATTAATTTTATAATTATCTATAAATTCGTTGAAAAGTTTATTTATTTTAAACCGTGGCAAGTTTTGGATTTCAAAATATCTGAATCTAAGAAGAAATGCCGGCAGTACAGTCTTTTGTATTTGAAATATGGATTTACGCACTCTCCTGTAAACCCATCATTACCCATGTGTTTACTTTGCCAAAAGTTTTCTCAAATGAAGCCATGAAGCCTTCTAGGCTACAAGAACATTTAAATAAAATGCATACTGATAAAAAGGACAAAGATTTGTCCTATTTTCAAGAACTGCAGAAGAAATATTTGAAACAGTCAACTATATCAAACCTATTTGCGTCGTCTTCTAAACAAGAAGATGATGGACTACGAGCATCATATAACATTTCATTGTTAATCGCAAAACGGAAAACCACATACCATTGGCGAGGAACTTATCTTTCCGGCAGTCAGAGAGGTAATAAAACGGTTCTTCATCATAAGACATCGGCAGATGTCATCAGAAAAATTCCTCTGAGTAATAACTCAGTGCAAAGGAGAATAGACGAAATGGCTCAAGACGTTGAAATATCATTATGCGATTACTTAAAACTTGCAATTTTTCCATTCAACTTGATGAATCCACTCTACCAAATAACGAAGTACTGCTGTTATCATACGTTCGGTTCATAAAAGACGAAAAAATTTATCAAGAGTTATTATTTGCAAAAATTTGGAAACTGATGCAAAGGGAGAAACGATATTTAATACCATGAGTACGTTTTTCAAGAGAAAGAAATACCTATGCATAATATTTTGTCGGCAGCTACTGATGGTGCTCCAGCAATGACGGGACGTCATAAGGGTTTCATAGCTCATTTGAAACAAGCAGTACCAAATGTACTCGCTATACATTGTATTATTCATCGTCAGCACTTGGTTGCAAAAATCTGAACGAAGCGTTTGCATTCGCCGCTTCATTACGTTATTAGAGCAGTAAATACGATTAGAAGCAATTCATTGCATGACAGATTATTTAGCCAACTTTGTAGTGAAAATGATGAAGATTACAATCGCTTGCTGCTGCACACAGAAGTTCGTTGGCTCTCAAAAGGTACTTGTTTGAACCGTTTTTCAACTATTTGATTCAGTACTGGACTTTCTTGAAAACAGAAACGAAAAATTGCGCAAAACCTGATTATACATAAAAATGACATCGCTTATTTGACAGACTTGTTTAAAATATTTAATGAAGTCAATTTACAATTGCAAGGTGACGAATTGAATTTAATTAAAACAAAAACGTCATAGCTGCTTTTGTGGGAAAGCTTCTTCTATTCAAACGAAATCTAGGGAGAGGTGAATACAGCCACTTTCCCACATTATCAGCAGTCTCTGCAAAACATGAAGATTTACTTACTTACTGCCAACACTTGGGACGTTCTTCATGTTGATTGTGTGGAGCGATTCCAGGATATTTTAAACATGAATATACCGGGTTGGGTTTTAGATCCTTTCGCAAATGCAGATACAGCAGAATCATCAAATTTAGAAGAGGAACTCGTAGAACTCACAACTAACGAAGAACTAAAAGTAAAATTCAGAAATGGATATCAAGAGTTCTGGCTTCAAAAACCAATACCAGTTCTTTACCCTGGATTGTGGTCAAGAGTACAGATATTTTTAATTGCATTTCCTTCATCTTATTTGGCTGAGCGTGGGTTCAGTGCAGTAGCTAATTTATTGTCTAAGAAAAGGAACAGACTGCACATTACTGAACGTGGCGTGGCGATTTGCGGCTGATGTTAACGAAATTGGAACCCGACATTAGCAAATTGTTAAAACTTCACCAGCCTCAACTATCTCATTAATTTTTTCTTCTTAATCTTTTTCTGTTCATTATGTATTCATATTTAAGTTTTAATAAACAAGTTTGTACTACATTTGATAGTCGTTTTAATTAAGGTTTACTTTTGCGATTTTATAATATATATATATATATATATATATATATATATATATATATATATATATATATATATAGATAGATAGATACTATGCAACAATATTTTAATATTCGTTATAATGCACTATGATGAGGAGGGGGCGTTGGAAGTTTTTTTCCAGTAGAGGCGGTGGTTCAGAAAAGGTTGGGAACCTATGGTTTATATGAATACATGTTTAGAATTTTGCGTAAAATTTTCCAAACCGTGGTATACGGCATTTGCAATCGCTTGGATATCGCATTTGCACTGCTGATTGCGAGTGAATTGCTTCTGGCTATGTCTTGATTTTCATGAAGAACCTCTGCAACTTGGACATCACTAATTATTGGTCTTCCTGATCTTGGTAAGTCAGTTACAGACCCTGTTCTTTCAAATTTTGTATCAAATTGCGATGCGCTTTCATTTGACAGGGTCCCGCTCTCAAACCCATTCTCGTCGAAATCTTCGTAATCCAGCGGTGTAATTTCTGCCAGATTCATAATAGCACTGAACTAAACCAATTCTTGTTTGTAAATCCATTTTATTACAGTTGAGTCGTTTGAACTCAACGTTTACTTGAGTTTTAATTTCAAAATAAAACTTCAAATTGAATAATTTCGTTTTGACACTAGTGTCAACAATTGTTATGACAACGCTTCTGTTTCTCATAGATACGGTAAAATCCCATTCATTAAGCAACTAGATTTCGTTTATTTTATGTTACTAACTTAATTTATTAAAAAGTTGTAATGATTTAAAATATATCCCTTACTTTATGATAACCTAGTACTTGCTATTCATTATAAAATTTCATTTCAAAACAGGGCTAGAAAAGAAATTATAGGGGAGTTTGCTGCATTGCAAATTTGCCCATACATTATAAGTGTCGTCAACAACGTGGGGCGGACTAGCGTCATATTAACAATAAAAACAAGAGTTGTTTTGACGTAGGGGTTGATTTAGGGTTGATTTAGATTCGTAGACTGGTGGGGCACATCAAAAACAGTTTTTTTTTTTTATTTGAACCTAGGGAAGTTATGTTCGACGAAGAAAGAATCACCAGGTCAGGGAAGGTATATGGCGTCGAGACTGTTGTGAGAGGACAACCGGTGATGGAGACTGTAGCGGCAGGGGATGCAAAAGATGAAAGTAGAGAATATGTGGAGCCGGAGGTGGTTGTAATTCAGCCGGACGTAGAAAAACAGGTTGGCATAGTCAGAGAGACAGAAACGGGGGGGGGGGGGTGCAAGGCATCATGCAGTTTTTAAGAGAATTTCGGAACTCACAGGATGAGTTTAAAATTGAGCTGAAGAACGAAGTTAGAAACGAGGTTAGAAATTCACAAGCGGAAGTTAGGAGAAATTTTGAGAAAATGGAGACAAAATTTGAAAATTCACGAGCGGAAGTGAGGGAAAGATTTGAAATGATGGAGATAAAATTTGGAGGGATAAATTGGTTGATACGGAGCAGTTTGGGTTCGCTTAGAGATGAGGTAAGGATGGAAGTTGAGGACAGGGTAAGGGCAGTCGAGGAAAATTTAGTAACAGGTTTGTCGGAGTAGATCTGAGACAGGCAGAAAGTCTTCAAAATTCAAAAAAAGAATTAATAGAAATCATTCAGGTAGAAAATTTAGGCAACCGAGAATTTAGAGCAGACGTAGCAGATTTTAAAAACGTGATAAACGAAAAGTTAGAAAAATTTGAAGAGGGTATACGAGAGATCAGGGAGCAAGTATCGGGACTTGAAGGGGGACGCGTAAGTACTTACGATTTAGCACACTACGGACGGGACATGTTACCGAAGTTTGAAGGGAGACAGTTTGAACAGCCTATGCTATATATTGACAAGATGGACGAAATTATGCAAGGAGAGACAGAGAGGGTCAAATTACAATTAATAGGGGCGAGTTTAAGAGGACATGCCAAAAAATGGCACAACATTGTTAGAAAGACATATAATACGTACGACCGATTTAGAGTACTTTTCAAAGACCAGTATTGGGGAAATGCTAAACAAACCGATGTGAGAACAAGATTACTAACCGGAAAATATAAGACTAACATGGGATCGAGAGAGGAGTACGTGATAGATCATTATAACCAGGCGCAGCATCTTACTCCACACTTTAGGGAAGAAGAAATCATACATTTTTTATCTAGACATATGGAAGATCAAAACGTAAAGATGTTAAGTGAATTTCTAGAAATATTACGGAATTATGACTTGATAAAAGAATCCGAACCAGATAGAAGGAGTACATATGAACAAGGAAACAGGACTCAAAATAACAACTCTAGGTCGTGGAATAGGTACGAGAATCAGGGACAGGAACGAAACCACAGAGATAGACAAACGACACAACCATACAATGGGAACAGAAACCACTATCAGGGGGATAATTACAGATTTGATAACAGGTACAGACCGCCATATCAGGGAAATCAAGGGAGGACGAACAATTGGGGTCAACGTGTACATAGGGATGACAATTTTAAAGGAACTAGTGACTGGAATAGAAATCAATATCAGGGGGAAACTTTTAGACGAAATGACTGGGGAGACAGGAGAAATGATTTTCAGCAGGGACGACAGGATTTTGGTAAGACAGAATGAAAACGAACGACGAAATTTTAACAGGGAACGAGATAAGAGTCCAGGGAAAATAATGTAGGGATAAGACATTTGACGACGACAGACAGGAACAGGGGACAAGAAGACTTGATAGAGGTAGCAGAGGTGCACAAGGTGCCCGCTGGTTTAAAGAAAATGCCGATTTTGTGAATAGAGAGATTACTTTAGAATTAGATGTAGGTTTAAGTTTAATGGATTTGGGGACAACTAGTAATTTAAGTTTTGTGCATTCATTGTTAGAAGAGAGAGAGGAAAGAAAAGGGAGTTTACCATTTGTTTATTTAAAGTTTAATAGTTGTTTATACGTAGCATTAATTGATAGTGGGTCTGAGCTGTCACTAGTAAAAAAAAAAGATAGTAGTCAAGCATGCTGGGGTATTAAAAGGGAGGATGTATAAGATAAAAGGGATAAGTTTGTGGTCTGCGATGAAAAAGAAGATATCGGTAATCGATGAAATGATTTGTGTACCAATTTCAATAGGGAGAGAAAAGCTAGGAAAAACTGAGTTTTTAGTGGCAACGGGATTGTATTTAGATTTTATAATAGGGATGGATGCTATAGAGAGATTTGGGATGAAAATAGATGGCAAGGATAGAAGTGTACAGATTTTAAATATTAAGAAGAATTGGGTGGTACCTAATGTGAGTCCAAATAAAGGGATGGATATAAATAGTGATGTTTATGGCACAGGGATGAATAGGGAAAGTATTTTAGAAGGACAGGATGAGATAATGTTAGGTAATTTGTTTGAGAAAGTATTTGACGAGGGACAGATTGGGATTATAGACGATGGAATAAAGGGTAGATTATATGAGATATTTAATGAGCATGTAAATTTATTTAATGGGAAACCAAGGGTTGCAACTAAGTATGTACACAAGTCAGAAATTACAGAAGAAAATGAGTTTTACACGAAGGTATATCCAATTCCGTATAGTACGAGGGAAAGAGTTAAGGCAAAAATCAAAGCTATGTTGAAAAATGGAATAATAGAGTCAGCAAGGACCTCTTTTATTAATCCTATCGTTGTTGTGCCCAAACCTAGTGATAAGTTAAATGTAAGAATTTGTTTAGATGCCAGAAAGCTGAATTTAATTACGAAAGCATAATATGAACAGCCGCAATCGATGGATAATTTATTATACAAAATTAGTGGGAGAAAGGTTTTTAGCAAATTGGATTTGAAAAACTCATTTTGGTTGATTCCTTTGCATGAAGATAGCCGAAAATATACTGGTTTTAGCATCGAGGGAAAAATATTTCAATATAGGGTAGTTCCATTTGGTCTCGCTTCAAGTTCACCTGCATTGGTCAGAGCCATGCAGAAATTATTAAATGAGTTCGAGGAATTTTGCATACACTATGTGGATGATATTTTGGTTTTCTCCAGGAGTAACGAGGAACATCTGGAACATGTAACAAAAATCATACATAGAATAGATGAAGGAGGCTTACAGTTGAATGTAGTGAAATGTGAATTTTTTAAACGTGAAGTTGGTTATTTGGGATTTGTAATTTGTAACGAGGGCATTACGATTTGTTGGATAAACTTAAAAATTTAGAACAGCCAAGAAATTTAAGGGGCTTGCGAGGGTTTTTAGGAGTTCTCAACTATTATAAACGTTTTATACCACATTATTCAGAATTGTGCCTGCCATTGGTGGAATTACTTAGAAAGAATGAGAAATGGAGGTGGACGGAGCAGCGAGAGAATGCCTTTCAGGATTTAAAAAGGGTGTTTTACCAGGAATTATCGTTAAAATATCCAAATTTTGTAGATAGGTTTATTTTACGAACAGATGCATCCAATCGTGCGATAAGCACGGAATTAGTCCAAATACAAAAAGGGGTAGAAGTGCCAATATGCTTCATTTCCAGAGTACTGAATGAATGTGAGACAAGGTATTCAACTGCCGAGAAGGAGATGTTAGCTATTGTGTATGCAGTAAAAAAATTAAGGTTTTATTTGTTAGGGAATCAGTTTTTGATAGAGTCAGATAAGTCAGCGGTGACGTTTTTGAAGAAGAACGATTTTTTAAATAGTCGTTTGTATAAGTGGGCGTTAGTCCTACAGGAGTATAATTTTGAGATACGACATAAACCTGGAAAGGAGAATGTAACGGCAGATTTCTTTAGTAGGAAGGATAATATAGAAGATATCGTGAAGACAGGGAGGGTTTTAATAGCATTACAAGTATTTGGAAATGAAGGTAGTTGGACGAACGAAAGATTTCGAATTATGCAACAAGACGAAGAGATTAAACGAATTGTGAATCATCTACAGAAGGAAAATTTAGAAGAATATACGGGTTTTTGTTTAATTGACGAGTTATTAGTTAAAAGAATAGGGGATGAAGAGTTGCTGGTGCTAACTAAGGAGATGACAACCGAGTTGGTGAGGGAAATTCATATCACGTATGGGCACATTGGCATAAGAAAAACTTTCTTAATATTTCGTGAGACATTTTACTGTAAAAATGACATTTCAGTGATAAAATCATGCATAAATCGTTGTAAAATATGTTTAATAGGTAAAGAAAAGAACCGCGTACTACAGAATATTCCGTTGAATATAAAGGCAGAACAACCACTGGATATCGTGGCACTTGATTATTTGAGTAATCTTATACCAGGGCAAAATGGTTACAAGCATATTTTGGTGCTAGTAGATATATTTTCGAAGTACGTTAGGGTGTATCTGGCGAGAAAATGTAATTCTAACCACATATTAATCAGCATTCGAAGATATATTGGTCAGGTGGGACAGATAAAGAAAATTCTAATGGACAATGCGGCATATTGTAATAACCAAAGATTAAGGAAACTTGGAATAAAAGTTGGATTTTGCAGTATTAGGCACCCACAAGCGAATCCTTGTGAACGATATATAAAGGAAGTTATAAAATATTTGAAGATATCGGTACAAGGGCAACACAACAGATGGGTGAAGTGGTTGCCACAAATAGAAAACTATTTGAATTATGTTCCTAGTTCAGTTACAAAGGTTTGTCCGATTACATTGATGAAAGGAATTATACCAGCAAGGCCATTGAGGTATCAGACTGAATTGGAGGACATCATCGAGTTGTTGGATCGTGCGAGAAGACGTGCAGAGACCATGCAACGAAGGGAACTTGACAAACGTCATCGTCGAATTAAGAAAAGGACAAATTTTGTACTGGAAGATTTAGTGTTAGTCAAACGGTTGAGAGTTTCTAATTGTGACAAGAATATTTGTGCTAAATTATCATTCCCATATGAGGGGCCATATAAAATAGGAAAAAATTTCGCACAGGGGAACACTTACGAGCTTGAAAATGAAAGGGGTGAATGCCGCGGACGATTTCATTTAGAACATTTTGTATTCATTCATGCAATAAACACATACACACACACACAGAAAATACAACGAGGGGTTAGTAAATTACAAGTATTAATCTTACGTACTAAATGTTTCTACGCATGACTACAAAACTTAAAACTAGGGTTATTATTTATAAGATAAAATTGCATTAAACATTGGAATTAAAGTCATGAGTTGAATACTTAAAAGTAATAGTGATTTAATAAAATAAATATAAAAGTGTTACAGTCATTTGAGTTTAAAAGAATAAAGGTCTTATATTTATTTTATGAAATCAGGTGGGGCCATATGATATATATGATATTTGAACCTTGACGCACTGAAGTACCACTCAGATATAGACTTCTAGTTCGTAAAATGATTGATGAAGGAGATGGTGAGGGCAGTTACTTGTTAAAGATATGTAAAATAATATTTCAGAGAAAATGAAGTTTTAAGATATCAAATAGGGGGGTTGGTGATTTCGTAAAGTAAATTTGAAAAGTATGTTCCAATGAAGTGAACTGCTGTTGCTTGTATATCACAAAATTTTGTTTAAATATTTAAAAGGAAACTTCACTGCCATGTGAATATGTATGTAAAGCTAAAATTTGAAGTCACTTAGTACGGTTTTATTAAATTAAGTTAGTTATAAGATGTAGAAATTTTATTTACTTTTCAGTATATAGTTGTAAGTCCATTATATCATTGAAATTCACTTCTTGCAAGTTTCTAGACATCCAACTCATCTAAAAAGAAATTATTTAGCACGTGTTGTTATGATTAAAATATTAGAATATCAATCAAAATTTATAAATTTACGGCCAATGACATTTGTGTATTAGTTTACTCCAAATTAGAATTTAACAAGAGCAATAAGATCTGTTAATAAAAAGATGTATCATAGAATGTTAGTGGAAAGAGAATTGTAAAGAGTATGCTGGTTTAATGTTTTTTTATAGGCATCTCCAGGGAGATGAAATATTAAAAAGGGGATACTGATGTTTTATAAATGAAAAGAGGGTGAACATTTTGAGGTTTTTGAATTGAAAAGATAGATTTGTTCTTAAAGTAGAAAAAATTAGTTTTGTCGTGAACTACAAAGTTTGAAATTGGAGTTTTGATATTGAAAGAAAATAGATGTGAATTAATTGAATCCAGAAGTTTTATTTAGTAGTGGTGAAAGTAAGGAAGTATACAATAAAAAAAGATAGTTACCTTCAACGACAATTGTAACGAGGAACTTACAAAAAGGTAGATCCATATAAAATGCATCGTAAGAAAAGGATTAACCAAAGTTGTACAGACGAGTGTCGAAGTGGTGCTATAAGAAACGCTTGGATGGCTGAACCTTCGGTGTCGAGCACGGCGTTGATTTCACGGAGTTAAGATTTCTGATAAGATCAACGGCGATAAGTATAAGTGTATCTAAAGATTTTTTGCATACCCTAAACCCAAAAAATAAAAGGCGTAAATTCTGTAATACACAATTTTAAAACGTATTTATCTACAGGTATTAAGAACCCACATCTGGTTCGAGTCGTCGCTGTAGGCAGTGGAGCTTCATTGTTCAGCAGCAAAGCGTTTCATTGGAATTCAGGTATTAGTTTTATCAGTGTCATATTTTAAACACTTAACCCGTTATACTCGATTGAAATCTTAATTTATTAACCAATATAAACTGTTTACTGTGCGTATTTTTCAAGTAATTGTTTACACTGTCACATTTAGAAATAGCTTATGTAGAATTAACTAGAGGTCATTTGACTGGCAGTGTCACGTACATCTGTATACAGTTCAGATCTCACGCTGTATGCAGATATTGATTTATTCACAAAATTAACCCGAGATAAGAGTTTCATTGGTCGAGGCGCAGATCAGTTAAAAAAACCAATAGAGAAGTTAGTAATTTATTAATTAAAAAAATTTCTTACATACTTGCTATTCATTATAAAATTTCATATATATTAAGCATACGTGCAAAACAGGGCTAGAAAAGAAATTATAGGAGAATTTGGTGCATTGCAAATTTGCCCGTACATTATAAGACATATATATATATATATATATATATATATATATATATATATATTGATTTGATAACGCTGCACGTCGATGTAATTTTACTTTCAGTCTCCTGCTGATCACCACCGTTCTGTAAATTTTAATATCCTAAAATTTAAATATGCCTCGGCTAGCTCAGTTTAATTCACACAGAGTGCACAACGTTACGATAATCAAATAATTTACCCCCTTTTCTCTAATACCTTTCCCGTTTTGAATGATAAAACGAAGTCGACTAATATTTGTATAATGAGAAATTTTTCACATATAAAAGAAATTGTTTATGACTCTATATAAAATATTAAGGTATAATAAATATAGTCAATGTTCAAAAAAAATATGAAGAGAAAATGATGCCTTATGCTAGATAGTTCTGACCTGTAGTTTTCCTTGTGCGCCTTTCTGGATCTGCTACTGCGTGCTGTGGATCAGCACCCCAATATTACTTTCAATGCTTAAAACAATCCTATGTTTTGTGCGTCTTTGCCAATATTTTCATTCGGACTTCCTCCCAATATTTTTGATTTATTTAGTTTTCAAATTTTATCCCGTTTAATTAATAATCTAGTATTTTCCTAACCTCCCTTAACGTTACTTGGATTTTACTTAGAATTACGTAGTCTCTCTTAGATTTGCCCCGTCTTACTTAGATTTTTGTAGTCTCTCTTAGAGCCCTAAATTATAAATATTTAACCTTAATTAATTAATAAACTTTTACTCACGTTTTCCAGCAAACGGCGAAACTGGTCTCATATATTCTTCACTATTATTTATTTTTAAAATTTTCTAACACCACTTTTCACAAAATTTGATTATTTAATTTTAATATTTACTCGTTGTGTAGATTCTTGAGTATAAGTGATGTGGATTGTGCTCGGTTCGAATCAAGATTGTCTGCTTATCAAATTCGCGTGTTACATAAGCTACGCCCCATCTAAAATTCATTGGTTATCGGCGCTGTTTGTTCAAAGTTTACGACCAGCCATAGGATGTTGTGGATATTTTGGGCTTTTACAGGTATATCTCTGATAATAACTTGCCAGAAGAATTCCTGAACACGTAGGATACCAGTGGATTTCCATTCTGTATTTATTTTAGACCGTCTCTTTTGATGTTATTACAGGAATTTCTAATTCGCCTTGGCACGTAATTTAACTTATGGCTTTTGCTTGTCTAGATAATACTTTGGGATTTGTATTAACTCCATGTAGAAAATCACTTAGACGAAGTGATGTAAATTAACATATAGTCGAAATCAGGAAAGAATGAATGCACGTCATCAACCGTATTCGTATGCATCAAGATTAATCAATTGACTGTTTAATAAAGATTTCAAGAAATATTCCCATTGGAGGATTAACTAGTTTCCAGTTCTGTTTAATAATATAATGAAAACAACAAAATATAAAAGCAAACCCAAATATAAAGGCGCAGTTATAAGTTATGGTTGTTAGGTATGTTGTATTAAAAGTGACATGTGTTAAAAAACCGCACAAATCAACTTAAAGACTTCATTAATATACGTGTAATATAGTTAGGACATGCGACAGTTTACTGCTTCCATTCTTTACGTATCATAAATTCCACAGTGTAAGTCGTTACTAAGCTACTTAGCTCGAAACACGTGCTACTTGTATTCTTTCTTTCTCTTACTGTTAAATACGCCCATTGTATATGCGGAAGTATATCTTGGATTGAATCAGAAATTAATGACGTGCATTCATTCTTTCCTGATTTCGACTATATTTCTGTTTACATCTTGCGTTTCCAAAATGTATTTATTTCAAAAGATGCGTTTCTTATCAGAACGCTATGCTATCTCCTTTCACTGTCGCATGTTTAATTTTAATGGAAATTGTATCATGATTTTCTAACCTTTACTGTATTTAACGCATATCAATTTACAATTTATGAATTCTTTTTGTTTTAAGACAAGTTTGATTGCGTGTAGAGTGATTTCTTTTGCTGAATGTTTATTGTTGAATGATATGCTTCCCGGCATTAATTAAAGTCAATTGTGATCCTTATACAAGGTGTTAAATGTTTGCTCTTTGCATAATTTGCAAATTACATATTTTTCATGCTAAATAAATGTAGTTTCTAACTCCTAGTACTATTTACTTGTATTGTGTGACCATTATGACACAATATACCCCTAAATAACTCTCTTATAGCAATATATATATATATATATATATATATATATATATATTATTGTGTAATTCGTAGCTAATTGTAAATAATGTCATAAATCAAGCTTGGGGTTAGAGTAATAACTTACAAGAAAATGTATTAGGCAGTTAGGATAATTAAGGTATGTTAAATAATTAATTTAGAGCTTAGTCAACGTATAATAATGTAGGGTTAATTTAATTTTAGTTATATTTATTTAGGAATGACGTAGCATAATATTTATTGTAAGATAGAGCAATATTTATTAGAAACGAGGTAAAAATACCATTTTTAATTTTTATTTAGTGTAGCATACAAAAACATAAAAGCTTTGCATATTTGTTAAAATAGGATTATTATTTTCAATGGTAAAACCAGAAAACGTTTAAAAGCATAAGGGGGAGATATTTCAAGATAACACGTATGATAAACAAGTCTTAATAGATTACAAGAATGAAAAGACAGTTGGGAGTTAGGGTAGTCAATATACAACGAGGACAGAACAGAAAACACAAGTCGGACAAAGAAGCATTATGTTTGTTTAAGATATCGATTTTTAATTATATAGCTAGTATTGGAGGGAAGCTAGAAACAACTGTCATGGAGGAACAAGGACGGAGCAAGTGAGAAACAGAGATTTAATTATAGATATAGTATAGGAGGGAAACGACGAAAAAACTTATTTTAGAGGGTTCTAGGAATATTAGAAGCAAACGCGCATCGATTGAAAGCAAGGAAAAGGAATTGAACGAGATGATTGGATGATGCAGGTATACGTGCGACAAGTTTGTATTAGGTAGGGCAAATATTCAGCTGGTGGAAGCGTATGTGTGAAATGGGGTTATATGAACAAGGGAGATAATAGATGTTTGTTTGAGTTTGAAGGCGTGAAAGTAGTGGGAATCGATTAACAGTTGAGGCTAGTTTCGCAAAATTGAAGTGACAGTTGGCGCTTATAAATGTTTTACCAAGTATTTTAGCGTGTTTGTTATCATTATTCAACCTAAACAAAGAGTCGTTAGAGCTTTTCGCGAGAATATCGAGTCAGTTAAGCAAACAATTTTAAGAAATGAAGAACGGTTGTTGCTTTTACACGGAATAATTCTTGTACGTTAACATTTCTATGTGGTAATTGGAAAATAGGGGAGTCCTTTGCGCTTCATCTAATTATTTTTAGTGAATTTTGTTACGTGCCAAATTGGCACTAAACATTGTTTTAGTTTAATTTGACGTGCGGAAGTTTCGCGCCACAAATTCAAAAAACTTGGCGTATATTTTCGTCACGCCAGAGGGCGTTTGCGCGAGATCGCGCGGGAACTTCGCGCCGACGCGTGAAAGAACAAAAGTGGGGGAAGTGTTTCCGTGAGACGCTTTAACGTGGCTTTTTTCCTTGGACCTTCGTGAAGAGCGGTTTGGTCAGGTATCGTATCGTGCCTTATCTTTATTTATGTAGATATCCTTGCCTGATTATCTTTGTTTGTCGCCCTTATACCTGTTCCTGTCTGTCCCTACATAGGTAGAGGTAATTTGTAGCCGTTGGCGGAACCGCATTCCACGCCGGAGCACCATCTTTAAACACTCCGGAGTGGAGCTCTGAGATCTAGTGGAAGCCATTTGAATGGGCGTAGGCGTACCCCGGGAGGAGGCCATGCTCTGCTAGCAGCCACCATCTGTAAATTGCCTTGAAGGGGGCCCTCAGTAGCCCTGATGGACTTCAACAGAAGCCAACTTTAACCCAGGGACATATTCATGTGAGTATTTTGCTGTATAAACTGTTGTCTTAAATTTATATTTTCCGATAATTGCGTATTAAATTTGTGCATTGGTGACGTCATTGACAGATGGGCGCGCCGAAATCTGTACAAAGATTAGCGTTACCAACCGCCCGTGGCGTCGCTTTTTCCGCGCTTGCGCGATGTATTTATGAACTTTTAAGTGTAAGAATTCGCATTTTAAAATGTAAGAATTTATGTAAAATTGCTCATAAGTTAGTATGATGACAAGTAAAGTAAATTGAAAGGCAAATAAAGCATGAAGAGTGAATTTTGTATGTAAGTACAAACGATTAATTATTGTGGCTTTGGAATTCACGAAAGTTAGTAAAATTTGGAAGTATTTGATGGTGAAGGCGGCGATTTTTGGTTAATTTATTTGGGAATGTGAAGAGTAAATTTTGGAAAGTGGATGCTCATGGTTTTATTATAAATGAAAAGATTTTGAGGTAGCAGCAGGTGTAGAATAATAGCGATTCAACCGGGGAGCTGTTTTATGGACTAGTGCCATACTGGACTGCATCATCTTCAAGGGCTAGTTGGCGGATAATGGTTGGAAGATAGTTACCAGGTATGCAATTGTATAAAAACATTCAGTGGTGAATATTTTCTATGGTTTTTTTGATTTTTTTGTGCTTTTGAGTGTTTCGTATTTGATATATTTAATGCACTCAGAATTTATGGGACTTTAGATGAAAATGAAATTTATTTAGGTAGTCAAGGATAATTAATTTACAGATAACCAGGCTATGTTGTAAAAAGCTATAGGGGGCTTATTTTATTTTTGTAGTGCGGCAAATTTGCACTCACATTTAAAGAGTTTTACTATGAGCTCATGATAAGACAAAGGGGTTAACGTAAGGTATGAGAAATGCCCTCTTACTTTAATAAAATATTTGTTTAAATGAGGTTATTGAATTAAAATACTTTTGAGAAAGAAATTGTTGACAAAATTACTAATAATACGAATGTACATAAGGAAAGGTATTTTGGAAATTGTAATTTTTATTGCAGGTAAATAGAGCGTGATGTATTTTATGAATTGCGTTATTTTGAGTGTGTGATTGTAGGCTGTGAATTTCTATTAGGTTTCAGCATAGAGGCAATGAACGGGAGTTTTTAGATCCAGTGTTAACAGGTAAGCGTCTGTGTTGGTTTTAAAAGGTTTTGGTGAATTTTAGGAATTTAGCATTGAGGTTATCAATCAGTTTTTTATAATAATTGACAAAACAAATGAAAATAAGCGGCATCAACCTATGAGGAAATTCAGTAAAAGAGAATCATTGGCAGGTTATAGTAACTGAGGAATTGGTAACGTAAACACCGGCTCAGTTAATAGAAATTGGGATATGTACAATCAAGGTAGGCATGAAAACTGAAGAAAAAGTTCTAATAATAATAAACATAATTTAAATACAAAGCAACATAAAGGCGAAACTATCACTAACAATTATTATAACGATAAAAGAGACATTAGGTAGTTAGATACATTTATTATTGAGTTCAATGAGTTCTTGAGTGATTCTAAGGAAGAATTATCCAGACCGAAAAATGTTTCTTTAATCGTTGAAGGAGTAATTCAGAATAAAACAATTGATATCTTAGTGGACACTGGAAGCCAGATATATGCCGTATCTTAACAATATTTTAAAATACTGCAAAACAAACTGCCTGTATCTTCGATCAGTAACTTATCAGTATCTGCTGCAATTGACAGAAACAAAATGAAGTAAAGGAGCAAATTCTATTACCTATAGTTTTTGGTAAAAATAAAATTGACATTCTGTGCATGCATTATGGTGCCAAAACTAAACCGTAATGTCATTATCGGTAGTGACTGGTTAGTACGGAATAAAATAGAAATTGATTTTAGTGGGAAGTGTGTAAAAATTCCAGAACTGTCAACAAAATTAAACTTTTGTGGTGAGAAGACGGACCATAAGCTGTTTCCATCAATTTGATCAATGTGGTGTTGCCAACGTTACGTGATTG
Organism: Platerodrilus igneus; assembly: GCA_036346225.1. Taxonomy (NCBI): domain Eukaryota; kingdom Metazoa; phylum Arthropoda; class Insecta; order Coleoptera; family Lycidae; genus Platerodrilus; species Platerodrilus igneus. The sequence continues at coordinate 1,192,363 of JARFIW010001119.1, read as the reverse complement.
ATATACTAGATCAGAGTAGCAGGGGGAAGGGACTTTGAAAGAAGTGTAAATTAGAGTAATTGGAGATGTATTAAATTGGCAGAATAAAGCATATAGTATTGTTCAATTAAGTAGTAATATATCCTACAAATATACAAATACTACAATTGGCGACGAGGATGGGATGCTTTTCGTTAAGTACAGCTTCATTGACCCGACGCATATCTACACAAATGCGTAAAGTGTTGTCCGACTTAGGAACAGGAACTACAGGCGATACCCATTTGTTTGCTCCTTCGACCTTCTCGATAAGAACAAGAACTGGGTCTAGTTATTAATCCTGGGAAGTCAGAATTTCGAAAGAATGCCGTCTCATTTTTAGGACACATTATTAGTCACAATTCACTACGACCTACATTTAATAAAATTCAAGCACTTAAAGAATTTCGTTCGCCAGCTACAGCAGAGGAGCTTCGGTCATTTCTGGGTCTGGTAACTTACGTCGGAAAATTTATTCCTAACCTTTCTACGGAATTAGATTACTTGCAACAAACGGCTCGTTTTTCACCATTTCAATGGACTGGTAGGGCAGAACAAGATTTTATACATGTCCAGTCACTGCTGTCTAATGAAAGCAGCTTAGAATTTTTTGACCCGGATCTACCTACCATAGTTATGGCAGATGCTAGTCCCGTGGGATTAGGGGCAGTATTATTACAAAGAAAAGGAGATGATATTCATACGATTTGCTACGTTAGTCGCTCGCTTTCTTCAGTTGAACGTCGATATTCACAGACTGAAAAGGGCACTTGCACTAGTTTTGCAGTAGAAAGACTTGAATATACTTACTTGGACGAGAGTTCGAATTGGTTACGGATCATAAACCTCTACAAACAATTTTCGGACCACGTTCAAACCGTGTGCTCGGTTAGAAAGATGGATTCTTAGACTCCAAGGCTTCAAATTCGTTGTTAGGTATGCTAAAGGCAAAATAACATTGCCGATCCATTGTCTCGTTTACTTCAAGTGGATGAGTCAATTACTACAATAAATGAGATGTATGAAAGAAATTTAGTTATGTTTGTACAACAACTGGTACCGATAGCAGTTACTTTACACGAGGTAAAGAAGTCTACAGTGGAAGATGCCGAATTAGCAAGAATTTGTTTAGATTTACAGTTAGGTATAACACCTAAGTTTAAACCTTATTCTTTCCTGGCGTCTGAACTTTGTGTAGTAGATGAGGTATTGCTAAGAGGAGCTCGCATCGTAGTTTCTACTGCTCTTCGAGACCGTGTTCTACAGATTGCACATGAAGGACATCCTGGTATTACTAAAATGAAGGATAGGTTGCGATCGAAAGTGTGGTGGCCTGGAATTGACAAAGAAGCTGAAAAATTTGTTCGTACCTGCGACTATTGTCAAAAAGTTGGTAAGGAAATAATCATGGAACCTATGTCCAGATGCCAACTTCCAGCTGGTCCGTGGCAAGACATAGCCGTTGATTTCAAGGCTTTACCGTCGGCTAACGACCACTTGTGTGTCGTAACTGATTATTTTAGTAAGTTTTTTGAAATCAAAGTGATGAAGAGATGTACTGCGTTTGATACAATTTCCTACTTAAAAAAGCTGTTCGCTAGGTATGGCATTCCGTACTCAATTACAGCAGACAACGGTCCACAGTTCCGATCAGAATTTACGACGTTCTGTAAGTCATTTGGAATTCTTCATTATACAACGGAACCGTACTGGGCTCAAGCCAATGGACAAGTGGAAAGGCAGAATCGGTGCTTGCAGAAAATTATTCAGATAGCTTGTTTAAAACAACATAATGCTTGTAGAGAAGAAATATTGGAGTACTTGCTAATGTATCGCTCTACACCCCATACTGTTACGGGTAAAAGTCCAGCCGAATTATTTTTTGGACGTGTTATTCGTGATAAATTGCCATCAATACGTGAAAGGGTTTGGGAACAAGGTGTTCGTGATCGAGATTCATTCAACAAAGCGAAATCTTGTATCCCCAATGAATTTCCAAGAAAACAAATCACATTGGGTGATGAAGTTCTTATTAAAAGACCCTTTTCTTGTAAACGACGGAGTACTGCTTGTAAATTAGCATCGTGTTCTTCTGTCGTTCTTCCAAAAATTAGCAAATCGTCTAAATAATTAAAAACGCCCAAAAGCCCAGACAAAACGCTTTCAAGAATTCTTTGAAACATTTCAGGTGCACATTTAAGTCCGAACATTAACCTACGCTACCGGAAAAGACCAATATGTGTATTAAAAGTAGTTAATTCACGTGACTGCTGATCCAATTCAATCTGATGATAAGCCTGACGGAGATCTATCTTGCTAAACACTTTTGCATCCTTCAGTAATGGGGCAACATCATCAATCATAGGTCTGGGATGCTTTTCGTTAAGTACAGCTTCATTGACCCGACGCATATCTACACAAATGCGTAAAGTGTTGTCCGACTTAGGAACAGGAACTACAGGCGATACCCATTTGCTTGCTCCTTCGACCTTCTCGATAATTTCTAGATGTAATAGCTCTGTAATTTGGTCTTCGATCCGCTTTCGTAAGCTGTATGGTACTCGACGAAGGGGTTGAATGCATGGTGCAACACTTGAATCAATAGGAATACTCAGTTGAAAATCTTTAAGCTTACCTAAAAGCGCAGTTGGGGTCATAGAAATTGTTTGTACCCGAACTTCTGTACATGCATCCAAACCAACACGTAAAACTTTAAACTTCTTCGCATCATTACGACCAAGAATTGTAGTAAAATTCTCTTCAATGACAACGACAGAAACCCTATGCGAGATATTATTACAAACTACATCTACACTCGCTGTAAACAATACAGTATACTGAAGTTGACCAGAACCATCAAAGAAATTTAAATCAGGACTAGGTTCGTAACAGTAAAATTGTAAGCCATTTAGACGCATTTTTCCCAGTTTTCTTTCGACATCATAGTATGTAGTGCACCAGAATCCACGAATGCGGAATGTATTACTCCTCCGAATTTACATGCAACTATTTCTTCTGGTTGATTACCAGTTTCTGAGTTAAGTACGCCAAAAATGGATTCATCTGTCACTTGCTTGACAGTCAAACTTTTACCTGTGCCCAAATTTGAATTACCGCTTGAGCGACACATACGTGCAAAATGGCCAGTCTTTTTGCATTTATTACACACAGCGTTAAGCGCCGGACACCTACTGTCTTTTGGAACATGACCCTCGGTTCCACAGCAAACGCATATTAGTGTTTTAGATTCACCAGATTAAAATTTATTTTGCTTAGGCTTAACTAAATTTGCCTTCTCTCCCATCTTCTTCTTCTTATGCCGTTCTGTAGTTTTGCACACGGAAGTCGAATTTGTAGAAAATGGTGAATTACCAGAAACAGTTAAGTTATTAGCCATTATTCCAGCTTGTGATAACACTGTTTCAAATGTCGTGCAAGCCTTTCAGCCGCCAAGGTCAGAGAATCTTTTCCATAAGCCGGGAACGGAGTTCGTTCGATGAAATGCCATTAATTAACTGACCTAGGATAGCTTCATCAACAGCTGGTCCATTAAAACTACACCGTTGAACTTGCTTTCGAATCTGAGTAAGAAATGCGGTAATGTTTTCGTCCTTTCCTTGGCGCACTTGAGATAAAACATACCGTTTATACCACTTTGTACTTCTAAGCCCAATTTTTGACTCTAAACATTCTAAAGTGTATGTGTAAACATCAGTACCATCAGGAAACTCGGTAACTGTAGGTAGAGAAAAATAAACATCTTGAAGAGCCGGACCGCCTAACAGTAAAAGTTTTGCCTGTTTGACCTTCGCATCAGTTATCTTTTCACTGATGAAGTAAAATTCAAGAGTCTGTTTCCATCTCTGCCAGTCATGAGGTGATGCAGTATGAAGTGCAAATGACGGAATATGCATTTTCTCCATGTTGCAATAATTTTTCAAATTATTTTACATGAACCTTTTCTAAAAATAAATTTCAATCCAAATTCGAGGAGGAGACAGGTGTGGTCACTAGTGTCAATGATCCAGTAGTGGCAATACAAACACCGTCGCGTGAAATTCGACGACATAAAAATGATGTTGAAAAGTATGCTGCACGGGATCCGTCGCCTGTTACTACTGTTGACGATCCGGTCCCTGAAGATGTCACTGCTACTTCCAGTTCGAATAGTTCAAGGGAACCAGTTGCTCGTCGTTGTCAACGTTCGGTATGCCCGCCAAAATGGTTGGATGATTATGTTTGCAATTAGGTGTTAGATTCTTTTAGTTCAAACCAAGGGGGGATTGTGGTGTTGCCAACGTTACGTGATTGATATACTAGATCAGAGTAGCAGGGGGAAGGGACTTTGAAAGAAGTGTAAATTAGAGTAATTGGAGATGTATTAAATTGGCAGAATAAAGCATATAGTATTGTTCAATTAAGTAGTAATATATCCTACAAATATAAAAATACTACAATCAATAGTGGTAAAATTTTGCAAATAATGTGAGAACGAGATAATCTTAGCGATTTCTCTAGAATTTATTGTAATTGATTGGATTTCGGCAGTAAAATTCTTGTTGACTCTGCACATACATCAGCCAGCAGTATCAGTGAATAGGATATTTGTGGAAATATTGAAGTAGTTCTTGAACTAAAAGTCGGATTGTACAATGCACCATTTTACTGAAAATGACCAGTTTGGAAAATTTGTTCTTCCATATAATTCTACAATTTCATATTTCTGGGTTGCATTATTTTGGGCACTTATCGAATAAAGAATGTCATTTACTTGTTTGAAAAAAGATAAGAAGAATTCTGAAGTTACACATTAAAAAAATATGCAAAGAAGGAAAAAATAAATCACTATTAATCAGATGTATAAATAACCATCGAGTCTTTAGAACGAATAGACAGGTCTTGCAAATGCAAAATCCTTTTTTTAAATATTAATTTTTAATCTTGTACAACTTGTAGGCTCCTTCGATACCTTCCTATCCTGATACACTTTCCTTGGTAACACCCATGCACTTCTTACTGCTTCATGCGAGTTCTTTCATTCTTGAATCTTTTCACTTCCCCTTCTTTTCTTACTTTCAAGAACAACACCCTGTCATATCTTAGGTGCCTATCTCTTCTTTTTAAACCAATAATGCATCCTTTGAACACCTTCTTCACTAAACACTAGCCACATACTTTCTATATGACCAAACCCTAGCAATATGTTTCTTCCTTACTGATCTGTTCATTTTGCTTTCATACTACAAGCATTCATTATTCATTCATTAATAACGATGATGCTTTTAGTCTTATCACATACATTTCTCAAAAATCTTATACCGACTGCATTCAGACTTTCGGGAATATGCAAACACTTACGTTTCGCACCCGTGCAACAACGTTGGGGCTAGCACTCTCTTATACACTGCCATTTCTGCTTCTTTTAAAATGCTTGTATTCCTAGCAACCGACCACATACCTCCGACCACATAAAGTATTCAATCTACTTTCCATTTCTACTAAACATACTTTCTAGATATACAAAATCATTTATGTCTTATATAGTCTTGCTACTTATACTAACTTGTCCTTTTAAGTCTAGATTCATTCTTATGAAAAATAAATTTTTGATACATTTACCCAGAGATCGATTTCAATCAACATCCGACTTGATCCATTTCAAATATTTTGCAAATCAATCTAAGCATACAGTAATAGATTTACGTTCACATTGTTTAGATATAACTATTAGCAAGAATACACGTGTCTTACATATTTATCCATGAAAACAATGTATACATGGCACGGTCTTGTCGAATTCCTTGTTTAGTAATAAACCAATTGGGTCAGACCTGTTAATTCTTAATAATATTTGGTGCCAAATAGATATCATGTTTTTTAGGAATTACTATTTTTATATGCAAATATCGTCATACAATTCCTAGGCATAATTTGCAAAAAAAGATTATTAAATGTTATGTTAGATTATAATCTCCAACTAACATTACTGTCAGAAAGTTATTGCATAATAGGTGCACTCTTAATACTTGTATTAGTTGCTATCTTTAGTAATTATAAAATTTTGCAAAAAAGTTTATTTCAAATCAAATTCATGTAACTTGCTAGAACTCAATATGTTGCTTTTGAATTGCAAAAATCAGTATTATTAAATACTGTTTCATGTATCTTTATAAAATTCTAAAAATGCTCCTTCAACCTGTGGATTTTAAGGAGACTAAATTGCAAACAATGAATATAACCTCAAAAAGTGTTGTCTTTATATGACACTGTTCTTTTAAACAACTCAAGAACTTACAACCTCTATCATAAAGAAAACATATACACTTCAGAAACTCTCAAATATTATTAATATAAAAAACTATACAGTGAAATTCAAGAATGGTTTTGAAACAAAAATATTCACTCTGCAAATTTATGTAAAATTCCTTCAAATGGTCAAGTATCAAATGTAAATGGTATGAAAGTACCACATATATCTACTAAAATTGCTTAAGGAATAAATTAACCCACTTTTTGCAAGTATAAAAGAGTTTCAATGATTAGAGGTATTTACATTTGCCAAAATGGCCCATATAAGATAACGGAAAACGGACATGGAAGCACTCATGCGTGCACAGATGCAGCTTATCAATATTCTATATCAACAAGTTAAAAATAACTCAAAACATTAAAGAAAATATCAAGGCAAAAACTTACTTCAATGCCTATGAACGTTCGAATTTGTTGCACAAGTAAACTTCCTCGAACAATATCTTCAAAAATCGACCTCAATGAACCCAACTTATCATCCAGGCACAAACGGCAACAGGAACTATAGTTTTCCCACCTTGGTTGATCCATTTTGTTATAAAATACGTAACGCTTTTCCAAAATATGCGAACCTACTGCAGTACATTGCAGTAAATTATAATCACTTAAATTTCAAACAGCATGAAAACTAAACATTTTGAAAGCACTTCGAGAAGGCAGCGCCATCGCCATGTCTGTCGAAACAAGACGGCATCTACTCCCACCACATGACCACAATAGAGATGCACTATCCTGGTTCTGCCTTAACAATAAATGGAAGTTTGGTCGGATTTACAATACTTATCCAAAATTGGTTCCGTAATGGAAGAATTCTCTAACCATTTATAGGGAAGAACTGAAATAGCCTATCTGTCTTTGTGTATGTTCTATGTAATATATGATTCTAAAACAATCGTTCTAACGCAATAGAAAGTGAACGGAACTCCGCCATTTGCTGCCTGCTAATGCGTCTCTTCATTCCTCTCCTTGATATTTGAACAATTTTTAGAAATGAAATTAAATTGCCTCGTCATTAGTAAAAGGCTTAATCGTACTGGCTTAGAATTTGGTTTTCTTTGTGTTTTTAAACCATAAATGATAATACAACGCTAAGAATTTAAAACCATATGGCCAAGTGACCTGTGACAAATGGAGAATGACTTCATTCTTTGCCAATGACAACGCTGGCCATTGAAGTTCCTTTTAAACGAATACGATTATAGTAATAGAAGGAAAATACGTGCAACTACTTGTAATTCTGTAAATTATAAATTTCAGAAAATAAAATATGAACCGATGGGCTAAGTAGGTATTCAAAACAAAGTAGAGCGTGGTTTAGTTTTGAATTTATGTTAGGCTGAGCGAAAGAAAGAGAAAATACGATAACGTTATAGGAGTAAACATTTTAAGAGATTATTTGTTTTTAATTGAAAATGGAAGTTTAAAAAATCTTGCTATTATTCGCAAACCTTTCATGAATAATCATAAAAGAGGTTAAAACCCAGCGATTCATAAGCAAAATGATATTAAGAAGTGCTTGAAGCTTTCGATTTTCAATTTAAAATTGCCCAATTTTTCATTATTATAAGGGATCCAAAAATTTATATTCCAATCGGTAGAGACTAGTTTGCTTGACCTTGAATTACACTTTGAGATGGGTGTATTACGTTGAAATATAGAACGGAAACACAGTGGCGTCACTTTGCTTGCTTTAAAATTTTACCATTATTGAGATATGCGCAAAAAATGTTAATATATCTCGTGTGAAAAAACAGAATTTGTGTTAGAGATTAATGTACCTCACAGAATAGAATAAAAATAACTACCTTGATTTCATCTGCATCAAATACTGCATTCTTTTAATTTCCGTAAATATTATAATTCATGTAACGACTTAGTTAATTTATTAATTAACCAAAGTTCAGTGTTTTGAAGATGTGTCTATCATGTTTATGTGAACATTAGCCTTTGATCTAAAATAACGCTATTAAATGTCATTTTAACACGTATCAAATTCCTTGTTGTATTTAGTGTTTGCGTATGCGTATACCTGTGCGCGTGTATATATATATATATATATATATATATATATATATATATATATATATATATATATATATATATATATATCTAGACTTTACGACCTACAAGTTTAATAATTATGCAGATATTTGTAGGTTATAGTCTCTAATAAAAGTATACTCTTTTTATACCATCTGAATTTTCGAGTTTATGTTTTACTCTTGATCACAGATTTCTAGAAAATACACGTTGTACAAACACATATCTTAAAACAAATGTATACTTACAATATTTGAGATTAAAATTAATCGGCATGTGTATAATAAAACATTTTAAAATTTCTGAACCGCCAGTCAGTATTCGGTTCAGAAATTTTAAAATGATTTATTAGACACATGCCATATTAATCTCAAATATAATATACATTTGTTTGTACAACGTATTTTCTGAAATCTGTGATCAAGAGTAAACATAAACTCGAAAATTCAGATGGTATAAAGTATACTTTATTAGAGACCTATAACCCACAAATATCTGCATAATTATATATATATATATATATATATATATATATTGTCGTGGAAATTATAGGTTAAGAAGGATAGATAGGTCTAGATAATAAATTTTCAACGACTGTATATATAGGAAATAGGGATAATTTATTTACGCGCCAAATTAATTAATGGTGACATTGAAAACGGACGGATAATAACATATTTTTGTATTTCTAAATTGGAATGTTAAATTTGCATAACGTGTAGAAGCTTTGAAGTACGTGAAACTCAAGGATACGCATATTTAGTTTTAATATTTTAAATCAAGCGCATCGGATAATAAACAGAGCTTTTGGGTATATAAATCAATAAGGTAAACGAATATTTTCAATTGTACTAAACTAAATGTTCGTTAAACTACAAATCCTAAGAGATGCTAAAACTTGGAAATATAATTTCAAACGGACAGTGTGTTTCATAGAAAAACCTGACAGTTGAAAATAACAAGTTCAAGGAAACTTAAATGAACGTTGGAACAGAATTCTGTGAAAGTGTATTTAACAGTCAATGCATAATTTCACGACAGATGGTTTGAAAACTAAGTGAAATGGAATATCCGTAGTGTAAATTGTTACGTGCAAACTGAATTTGCACTTTAACATTTTATGTTAAGTAGTTTTTAATGTGCGGAAGCTTCCCGCCATAATTTTAAATACGCAAGACGCGCGAACATTTTTAAATGAACTGGGCGGGGCTTCCGGCACGTCACAATAGTGCAATTGGAAGTGTGAATTATCCCCATAGGGGTATAGCAATGCTACAAAAGAGGAGGGAGTTCCGCGGTTCTCGCGCGGAAACGTGGCTTTTTTTACGCCAAACTTTGAAGTGAACAGTCGTGCCGGGTGTCGTGTTATCTTATTATGTAGATTTCCTTATCTTGAGTATCTTTCCTTAATTCCCTATTCCCGTCTTCCACTGCATATAGGAACGGAGATGACCCTGGAGCATCCCATGACCCCGAGATAATTTGGATGTCCAACTCTACCAGCAGCGATGCCGAGGTTACCGTGACGTGATTTCCTGCCGGTTAGTTGATCCTTCACGTGAGTAGATTATCTAATTTTTATTGTTTAAATTTTATGTACCTTCTCTTAATTATGGCGCAATATAAATTATCAGTGACGTCATGTGTATCTTATGAACTTTGGTAATTGTATTACCGGCTTTTAAGAGCCATCTATCGCCATTTCAATGTACCAGAATCTAAGCGTAACATTTTGTTAACTGCATTACCGACCAGGTAAAACTGTAAACGAAGTGTAGCAGATGGCGCCCAAATAAAGATATAGTGTAATGATGTAGTATAATGTGGGCGACTGCAGTAATTCAGAAGAAAAACACATGGAATAGACAATCCTAGCCTTTGCAACTGCGAATATGAACTATTTCTTTCAATGGCATAGACTGCGCGTGTCCTATGTGAGCCCAAAGAAGAAAGCATTCACTCAACATCAGCCAAAACCAGTCATAAAAATTCAATGGGTTATTTCAACCAAAGTTACGACAATTACCATACAATTAAACCATATAAGAGAAATACTAAAGACCGAACAATATGTAATAGGAAAATTTCAAGGGTTAATTAAATGAAACGACAGAGTTATATTGGGGGGTGTAGAGGATGAAGTGATATATGAGTAACGGTATGGTCGAGGAAAAGTCAACCAGAAGAAAAAGATAGCTAAATTAAGGTAAGTAAAGTTAACGTGTAAGAAATTATATACTATATGAGAGAAGGAATAAGTAATTAAAGATACTAATTGAGGGTGAGAACAAAAAATATTAGGTAAATCGTGAGGAGAATGGGGCATGAAAAACTTAATTAGCATTTGGGTCGGCAGAGAATGGCTTAAGGTCTTTAATATGCCACCTGCCTTGGCGTTTTCCTTCAGTATCCTGAAGTTCATAGATAAGGGACTAATAACACGTGTGACTTTACAAAGAATGAATTTAGGGGCCAATTTTGAAGAAAATTTCTTAGATGCATCCGATAAGACATAGTTCTTTTCCACACTTGTTCGCCTAAGGCAAAGGAAATATTTCGCTTACGCAAGTTATAATGGTCCTTGCTCTTTTCGTAAGCTTTTAACAAATTTTTCTAACGTCGTTAAAGATAGAAGGTAATGACTGTTGGTCCTTGTCCCAACGTACTTTATCGTCAAATTCAATTACGTTAGTATCGTCAGGCACTAAACCATAGTAACTCCCATCGATTGGGGTATATCTTCCAAAAACAAGAAAAGACGGAGTGAATTGGGTTGCTTCGTGTTTAGATGTACGCAAAGCTTGAGCAATTTCAAAGATATGTTCATCCCATGTAGTATGGTCTGAATCAATATAAGACGAGATAGCGGTAATTAACACTCGATTTACTCTCTCGGTAGGGTTTACTTGGGGTGATATTTTGCGTTAAACCAAATTTTTGTACTTTGTAACTTTTAACGAAATTCTGAAAATCTTTAGAGATAAATTGTGCACCATTGTCACAAAGAATAATCTGGGGGACACCAAAGATAAGAAAGACATTCTGTTCTAGGAATTTAATTATTGCAGCGGAGGTAGCTTTACGTAAGGGTTGCACCATAACAAATTTAGAAAACCAATCGGTAACAACCAAAAGATATTGATTACCTCTTTTCGATCGAGGGAGAGGTCCTAATAAGTCAAGCGATATTAATTGAAAGGGATAAGATACACGCTTAAAGTTACCCATTAAACCAGGGCGAGCGTCTTGTGAACTCTTATGAGAACCACAAATTTTGCAGCTTTTAATGTGGCGACAAACAGATTGCTTAAGTGTGGGCCAGTAATACAATTCAGATATTTTCGCGAGAGTTTTTGTAACACCAAGGTGTGCAGCTAAGGGATCGTCGTGACATAATTTGAGCACCTCACTGCGATTTGCAGTGGGCACAACGAGTTTCCATTCAGGTATATTCGATATTTTATGTGGGGACGAGGATACAAATTTATACAGTCTATTATTAGTTACTCGAAAGGTAGGAAATTTGTCGGGGGTATCGGAAACTTTTCTAATCATATTGAGGTACCAGGTATCCAGAATTAAATTTGGAAGGTTAAGAGAAAAAACATCTCGAGATAACGCATCAGGTACGATATTTAATTTGCCAGGCCTATGCCTAACGTCAAAAGTAAATTGAGATATACGCAAGTTCCATCTTGCCAAACAACCTGCGAGTTATTTTAAATTATTAAGCCAAGTGAAAGCTACAAACATTAGGTACATTGTCAAAGCAGTAACGTGACCAGCTCTCAGATATACGTGAAGTTAAACGATTTTAAAGACAATTTTAAGGCATTCAAAGAGATTCAAATCGATATGTAAAAAGACAACAACAATAGACATTGTATAAAGCATATTTTTACTGGGATGGGAAGTTCTCATTTGAGTTCTTTCCAACCCGATAAGAAAAAATTTCAACATCATTATTAAAAAAAAATGATTTACAAATCAAAGCGACGACTTACCAACCGAATCCTCGTCTAGATTTAAGTAACGCGGAGCGACCAACCCTTGGGTCTCGTCTTGACTTATATACCACTGGACGACCAAATTCGACAGTAAACCTCGCTTAATAGATGTTACGGTAGGTCGTTGAAATATCAATAACTAAAAAAATATATGCAATTAGACAAAATTTAACTTGCTACATGAAAGAAAAATTCCACGACACCTATATAAATATAAAGGTATACCAAATTTTGGAATGTTCTTTCAAAATTGCAAAAGTTATCCAAAAGTATCGTAAATGAGTTTAAATGATAACGTTAACGGAAATTTCTTTACTTTAATATTCAAAGGTACAGATATAAAGAAATGCCTTTCATTACAACAATTTAAAAGGTAAAATATGATAATTTCGTTATTATAGGTAAGGCACAAACCTTTATAAAACGCATTTTTGGTTATGCTGGTTAAACCATAGAAGGAAAAAGTTTCAAAGCTATCTCCAAACAAGATAAACGTTACAGCTATTTTAAGTTAATATGGTATGGTATTTAGGGGTAAGAACTTGTTAGAAACGTCACCGATAAAGGATAATTTGCAATGTTAAGGCGTTAATCGATAAACACACTAAACAAACACATTTAAGGTATATGGAAACGAAATCAATGTTCAGTTAAATACATATTTTATAGATAATGACAGAAAGGCCTTCCAAATAGAGAAAGGATGGAGGTGATATGTTATTTAACCTATAAGGCAACAAGGTATAGTTAAACACTTCTTAAAAAGATATCATAGCAATTTATTTCACCCAGTGTTTTTTTAAACACAAAATTTTCATGTAAAGGGATAAACCATAATGCAGTTTTTTAGAAAGTAACATAAAGGACAATGTATTTAAGTTTCAAAAACGGGCTTTTAAGGTTAGGAACCAAACAAAGATATTTTAATAGGTAATTTTACAATAACTGTATTTAAAGATATCTAATTAATGTAAATAATTATTTGTATACTTACATGGATAAAAGTAGAGTTCTTTAAGTGAAGAAGCTATTAATGCATTGTATCCTTATAAAGGAAATTATTCTAACCTAAAACAAAGAAGAAGCCCTGAAGTTCATAGCCTGAACAGGTTGAAGGCGCCATCTGCTACACTTCGTTTACAGTTTTACCTGGTCGGTAATGCAGTTAACAAAATGTTACGCTTAGATTCTGGTACATTGAAATGGCGATAGATGGCTCTTAAAAGCCGGTAATACAATTACCAAAGTTCATAAGATACACATGACGTCACTGATAATTTATATTGCGCCATAATTAAGAGAAGGTACATAAAATTTAAACAATGAAAATTAGATAATCTACTCACGTGAAGGATCAACTAACCGGCAGGAAATCACGTCACGGTAACCTCGGCATCGCTGCTGGTAGAGTTGGACATCCAAATTATCTCGGGGTCATGGGATGCTCCAGGGTCATCTCCGTTCCTATATGCAGTGGAAGACGGGAATAGGGAATTAAGGAAAGATACTCAAGATAAGGAAATCTACATAATAAGATAACACGACACCCGGCACGACTGTTCACTTCAAAGTTTGGCGTAAAAAAGCCACGTTTCCGCGCGAGAACCGCGGAACTCCCTACTCTTTTGTAGCATTGCCTTACCCCTATGGGGATAATTCACACTTGCCAATTGCACTATTGTGACGTACCGGAAGCCCCGCCCAGTTTATTTAAAAATGTTCGCGCGTCTTGCGTATTTAAAATTATGGCGGGAAGCTTCCGCACATTCAAAAACTACTTAACATAAAATGTTAAAGTGCAAATTCAGTTTGCACGTAACAAAATCAGACAGAGAGCATGTATAATAAAAGTTGGTTAAAATACTCGTTTAAAGTACGCGGTAGGTTTGGAGGTCAACCACAATATCGATTTTCTGTTGCTTGACTGGGATTCTAAAAGAGACAGCAAATATGGGTTAAACAAAGGAAGATAGCTAGAGGCTGGACGTAGAAATGGGGGATAGGAATGTGATTGGTTGAAGGCTAGAAACTTTCAAGAAGCTCGCGACGGTTATATGTTGTTGAACAGATTTCAGGCGAAAAGCACGGTGAAAAGAGATTTTTCGGTTGTACTAGTCGGTTACGCGTAAAATTTTTAGAATCAATTATGATGAAATAAGCTTTTCGACTGAAGTAGGGACCGAGAGGGATGGATGAGAGAATATAAATACACTAGGAAAGGTAGTAAAGCTCTCTTACTTTTGCTGATTATCATACGTCGCTTATCCGTTTGACTTTGCTTTGCTAAAGCAACATCCCAATTTAAAAGTATATAGCGGTGTTAGGACAGTACGTCGATTGTTTTTTTTAAACGTGTGTATTGCACAAGTGAATGCTAGTTAATTGACGGTGCTGTTACTACACTCAACAAACAAATGGAAGGATGGTACTAGGGTAAGCGAGTTGAGAAGTGTTTGAAACAAGATTGCGTGAGGTTTAGTAATTACGGAAGGTGATTAGCTTCGTCTAAGTCAAGTACCGGGGTAGAAACACTGAAGGCGGCTGCAGAGATTTGGAAAGCGAGTGAAAATGGGTTGGATTTATGTATCACGGCGAAGTGTGTGGACAACATCTTCAGAGGCGATGATGAAAAAAAAAGCTTATTCCAGGTAACGAAATTAATTTCTCTTGCTTTTCTTTGAACATTTGTGCTGTTATTTTGTGCTTGAGTGATTTGACTTATTGAGGGCGTATTTTATTATCATTAAAACTCATTTAAAGGGGTATATGTAAAGGACATTTGGTTTTTATCATTTATAACGGGTCTTTAAATTTGTTTTAAACAAAGATGCGATGTTTATCGGTATTTAGAGTAGCCGGGTTTAGACTGAGCTCACCATAGACCTGAATAAAAGTCAATTTAGGGTTTCACGACGCTCCCATCTACTCGTATAAAATAAAACTGTTGAAATAAATACAAATCATGAAATTTCAAAAGGTTTTAGGATTGAGAATGTAACTAACCATTTATGAAACTGTATATACAAATGTGTAAATATTATCTTGATAATGAAAACTTTTTAATATGTATAAATAAAAAGGTTGCATGTCTTGTTGCATTATTTGAGTGGTAATTTTATTTAACTGTATATGTGAGAAAGAGTGTAAATATCCAGGAAGAAGCAGATTTTAGAGCTAGCTGGAGTATGCAGAAATAAGGAGGCGTTCCAGAGGTATTGAAAGATTTTTTTATTTTATTTTAATTTTTAACGCCCCTAATGCAACATATGTAGTATCTATCTCATTCCAACCTACGCCCCAAAATCACCTCTCTCTTGCTTTGTACTTACTCCTCTTAGTATAACCACCAAATTGTACTCACTCCACTGCCTTATATTCATAACACATGTTATCTTCATTTCGTTCTAACATACACGCTAAAGCAACTATCCTTTACTTTGTCTGCCTTTGTTGTTAACGAACGTAAACGTTCAATCTATGCCTATCTCACTTGTAATTATTCTATCTCATAATCTCTCCTTGTTTCCTTGTTTGCAGGATTTGTTGTAACTGACGAAATCACCCTCTCCAACTCAAGCTTCATATCTTTTTAACGAGGTTATAAATCTATCCTTAATTGACAGCGGTAACCAACACTACCTAGAATTTGCTTGTTATTTGTGCAACGTTTCCTCCCCTAATTAAAACTACACCAAAATTGCGGCGGTTCCACTTGTTTATTTAATTTAATATTAAGAAGGCTGTTTCAAAACACTTTCACAACTCTCGTAAATAATGTTACGGCCAATCTTGCTTGTAAGCCAAACGATTTGAAATCTTAGAAACGCTTTTTAGAAAATATCCCTATACTCTATACTTAAAAACAATGGTTAAAATGTTTATACTATGATTTTTGAAGTGCTATCTTATATACGCTATACCCTATGAATATTTACGTCTGCAGGATTACGAAAATTAACTTTTAGTTTCTTAAAACATTACAGTAGAATTATTCATTTCTACCCTAAAGACTTGAAAAACGTTTCAAATTATAATTTGTTGTTTTTACATGCTAAAACGCAAAAGAAGCCACCAAATGAATTATTACTGCCCTTTTAACACACAATAATATATATATATATATATATATATATATATATATATATATTTTAGGTATTTTTTTACACAAGGTAAGTCGATAAATACTAACGTATTACAATTACTAAGATGAAATAATAACTTAGACTTTTATGCAAAGCCCAAATGATCATTTCAAATCAAGCTAGTAATTGAAAGAAAGAAAATATACGGTCTTGGACAGGACTTGAACCTGTATCTTAGTCTTTCCGGGACTATGCGTTTACCAATTACGCCACCGAGACCAATAATGATAATTGGAAAAATTACAAATCTAAATCGTGTGCACAACTATACATAAACCTAACTTTCAATTACGTTTGGCATTTTTGTCAATCATATCTCTGACATTGTCAAGTTTTTGACTAAAGAAAATCTGTTCTTGCAGTAATGTACATAAAAAAAGAATCGTTTTAAACATGTATTTATAGTAAAGTTTAAATAATATATAAATGTATAAAATAGACAAAATAATACAGCATATAATAGTTTTATGTAAGTGATCATTCGTTCCAGGTAAATAATATGTTTTATGTATAAACTTATGTAACGAATATATATATATATATATATATATATATATATATATACACATATGGATATATACATATGGATAACAAAGCATATCCTGAATTTAATAGAAGAAAGACGAAAATACAAAAATAAATCAGACGAAACAGGAAAACAGACATACAAAACCATAAAATGGGAAATTATTTGAAAATGCAGGAAAGCTAAAGAACAATGGATTGATGAAAAGTGCAAAGAGGTACAAACAAAGATGGAAATACAGACAAAGCATACAAATTAATTAGAATGAATTTTAGGGATATAAAACCGTATAGCAAAAATATAAGGGACGCACAAAGAAACGTCATCATAGAAAACGTAGAGAAAGTGGGTAGGTGGCAAGAATATATAGGGAATTTATATGCAGGAGAGGAACTAACTGCATTAGAACTGATCCTAGACATTGAAAATGATGACTTGGGATATCCTATACTTAGAGATGAGTTTGAATTAGCATTAAAGAGTCTGAAAAATGGTAAGGCGCCGGGTACAGGTAAGGTGCAAGCAGAATCTCTAAAAGCCGCTGGACAAGCAGTAATAGAACGTCTCTTCCAACTTGTAAGCTATATATATGAGACAGGCGGGATACCCAAGGATTTCAAACGTAGCATCATAGTAACTATACCAAAAAAGAAAGGTGCGGATAGATGTGAAAATTTTTGAACAATAAGTTTGACAGCACACGTGTCAAAAATATTAACTAGAATTGTGCAAAGACGAATGGAAAAACGGGCGGAAGAAATATAGGAGAAGACCAATTTGGGTTTAGGCGAAACAGGGGAACACGGGAGGCTATTTTAGCTTTGAGAGTGATAATGGAGAAAACAATAGAAAAAGGGGAAAGCGTGTATATAGGGTTTGTAGATCTGGAAAAAGCATTTGACAATGTAAAATGGAAAAAAATGTTTGAAATACTCAAAAAGATTGGAATGAGTTATAGGGGTAGACGAATAGTACATAGCTTATACAAAGAGCAAACAGCAGTAATAGAATTAGAGCAGGAACGTAGAGAAGTAAACATTAGGAAAGAAGTGAGACAGGGATGTGCCCTATCCCCATTGATTTTTAACTTGTACATAGAAGAGACAATGAATACTGTCAAATGCAGGAAGACACTTGGAATTACTATGCAGGGACAAAAAATTGATATGCTTAGATTTGCAGATGATATAGCAGTATTAGCGTCTAGCAAGGAAGAGTTAGAAGCTGCTCTTAATGAAATGGAAACGGTTCTAACAGAAAGATACGGTATGAAAATTAACAAAACTAAAACTAAGGTTTTAGTATGTAAAGGTGGGGAAAATAAATCAAAAACAAGACTACAAGTATGTAACACGAACTTACAAGAGATTAAAGATTTCTGCTACCTAGGAAGCCAAATAACGCAAGATGGAAAAAGCACAAAAGATATAAAACAAAGATTAGCACAAGGTCGTGCTACATTTAACAAGAAAAAGCAACTACTGTGCTCAAAGACCACAAACATAGAAACAAGGAAAAGATTGCTTAAAACATATGTGTGGAGCACAGCACAGTACGGCTGTGAAGCCTGGACATTAGGAGAAGCGGACAAGAAAAAGGTAGAAGCCTTTGAAATGTGGTGCTACAGACGTATGATGAAGATATCATGGACAGACAAAGTTAAGAACGAAGAGGTACTAAAAATGGTAGGGGAAGAAAGAAATATGTGGAAAACGGTAAAAAATAAGAGAGATAGGATGATAGGCCACATACTACGGCATGAGGGAATAGTACGGAATATATTATAAGCAGAGATAGGAAAAAAGAGAAGAAGAGGCAGACCTAGGTTAGACTACTGCACACATATAGTAAAAGATGTTAGGTGTAGGGGTTTCAGGGAGATGTGTAGGCTAGCCCAAAATAGAAATCAATGGAAGTACGCATCCAACCAATCCCAAGATAGATAAACTAATGACGAAAAGATAACTGTGCTTAAACATGATGATTATTATAAGTAACTACAAGAATTGGTAGGGCAATATTCTCGAATAATGTTAAGTGTGTGAAAGGATTTACTGGAAAACCATTATTTCGGCAAATGTCTAAGTGTTGGGTGATCTTGGTAGCCACAGGTTGCTTAACCTCCTTCACTGAATCTCGGTAAAATAGGGCATAAAATTAGAAAACAATAGAAGGGGAACGAGCTGAATACACATGCTGTGTGAGAATTTTAGGGAACTATGTAGGCTAGCTCAGAATATAAATAAGTGCAGGTACGTGTCCAACCAGTTTTGAGACGGAAAACCTAATGACGAAAAAATAAGCACAGATAAATCTGATGATTAGTATAAACAACTAGTTGTTGGTTGCGAAATATCTTCAACTAATGTTGGCCGTGCGAAAAAATAAATTGAAAAATATATTAAATCGCTAAATGGTTAAGTGTTGGGGGAACTTGGCAGCCACAGGTTGCTTACCTCCCTTCACAACCGTGCATTTATATTTCCAATGCTCCACCAGAAGGTACTACATTGGCCAGGAGGCGAGTTTTTTGTTGCCTGGAAATTTAGAATTTTGCCGAACCCTTGCCGTTCCAGGCAAGGTAGGGATCTTTAACGTGCGTGACAACACTCACACACGGGACCTCCATTTAACCTCTCATCCGAACGAGGGCGTAATTATTGTGAAAAATGCTCACCTATCATTTTTCAAGCAGTCGGCCGTGTTGGGATTTGAACCCAGGACCTTGGGATCCGTAGTCTTACGCTTACTACATTGATCCACGGCGACGCCTTCCCTTCACAACCACTGAAGGTCGGAGAAATAGGGCATATAACTGTAAAACAATAGAAGGTGATCGAACTGCATCTAACAAGAAAGAACAGCGCCTATGAGGAAAGACAACAAACATAGAACAAGAAGAAAATTGTTGAAAGCATATGTGTGGAGCACAGCGCAGTATGCCTATGAAATACGGGCAGTCTGAAACGCAGACAGAAAAACGGTAGCAGCCTTTTGAAATGCTGTGCTTCAGATGTATGAGGACGATAGCATGGAAAGACAAAGATAATAACAAATAAGTTATAGAAATAGTAGGGGAACAAGGATATCTGGGGAAAAAAAGAAATAGAAGGGCGGAATACGTTCTACGGCATTTTGGGGAATAATATGGGATATATTACAAGCAAAGATAGGAAAAAAGAGGTAGATGTAGACCTAGATGAGATATTTATAGATGCAAACTGTGCAAATTTCAGGAAATCTGTAGGTTAGTTTAGAATAGGAAACAATGATGGTATGCGTCTAACCAGTTCTAGGACTAAAGACCTAATGATGATGATACATATTTACCAAAACAAACTGACATGGATTATACTTTCTTTATATTTATATAATATTCTATTCAGTTATAAACGGAGCCCGGTTAATCAATTACAGCTGATCTCTGGTTATAAATAGTGATTGACATTGTTACAGAAGGTTGTTTATTAATGCATAAGTGCAATGTTGTAGTTAAAGTTACCACAAATTTTCGGAAGTGCTGTGGATTATTAGTAGGTTATGAGTTTAATAGATCAATTATCTAAACATTACAGGTTAATTATTCTATAATAAACCATTAAGGATGTAAGGAGAAAGCAACTCCAATTAAGTTTCTAATTGTAATAATTTTTTATATAAGTATATGTTTTAATGTAAACCTTACGGCTGGAGTTTTTCTAAATGTGTACATATAAATTTAATTGTTGTAACAAGTAGTTGGTACCGATTATAGATAGTAACAGCTTGTTAATCTCACAAGTGGACATGTTTGTATAGCAGTGTAATTATATGAATATTATAAACAATTATAATATTGTGGTAGAAACCAAATTATATATTACTGGTTAAATTTGCCGCTTTCTCCGAGATTTAACATAGCGGATATTGGTATCATCTAGTGCTTTAACTTGAACTATAACTTGATTATTAAGAAATATCCACAAACAGAGAATGTTTCTGATGAGCCAACCATATGCCTCTATTATTACAGAAACGTTAGCTGTTGGTTATACCTTCGTTACATTAGAGTATGAAATTCCAACAGGATGCGCCACTGGTTTAAATCAGTTTTCTTTGTTGATTGTCAAATACTATACTAGTTTGTCAAAAACTTAACATGTCATGAAACGACCAAAAAGCGGCAATTGGTATAACGTCAATAAAATGAAAATTATAGTTGATAAATAATTTTTCTCCAACAGTTTGTAAGTAAAAATTTTAATTATAACCAGTACAGATTTTTTTAATTATATGTTCTTATGATTCACTATTTGATTATTTTGTTAGCTGTTTTCTTCAGAGTTCACGCACTTTCGGTTATGGAAACTCCAATTTAGATGAAATCAATACTTATTCTACCTTATTTTTAGGACTATAAGTAGTTTTTGTGTGTAGAGGTTAAAAACTACCAAAATATCGTTGGTTAATTATGTGAAAATCGAAACACAACAGTGTGGTACAAACGCATTTTTATAGTAAATAACCTCTGAGATTTCAAGCTCGGTGTATTATGTTTGCAATAAGTTGTCATTGACCAAATAATGTCTTGGGATACCAGTTTTATATGCTTTCGATAATAATGAAAATTACCTGAGAATGCATAGTTGCTAGTTGTAGTATGCAAGTCTGCATGTTTAGGTAGAAAATTAAATGCCTCTCATTGTTTAAGGAAATAAATATACATACACATCTAAATTACATAAGGAAGTAGGCAGGTGTTTTATTAATTAAGTAGGTGAACATATTTTTATTTTAAACGTAATTGTGGTGTATCTACCATGAAAAATTATAAAAGTTTAAGTTGTACTGGAATTAGCTTACATATTTATTTATGGAAACATAACTTCAATTTAAACTACTAAATTTAAGCGATTTATTAACATCGCTCGAACACGCATGCTTGTTTTAAAAAATTTGAAAGAGTATTTGGAACCTTAATAAAAACACGTTTGCTGTTTATATACTTGTATAAGTAATACAATCTTTAAAATATTGTTTAATATACTGAACCTATCTATTATAATATCGACTCTAAAATACGAATGCTTCACAAAGGAACAATATTTGAACTTTAATAATTCAAACAAAGATATCAGTTTTTAATTCACAAAGATGTTCAATCATTACCGATGATGTTCTAACGCCGAAGGTGTTCAAAATATCCCCTACTAACAGAAAACATCACCTGGAATGTGGAGCAGATTGACAAACATGTGGTATAGTTTTTATGAAAATGGATTCTGCGATCGATGCATTCCATTCACTTTAAAGGTACCTTTAGTGCAATGGAGATTTAGCGATTTGGATATTTGGGGAATTAGATATTTTCGCTTTTAATCATATAGGGTATTTTCTGCTTCGGGTATTTGGAGAAGTTTGACAGATGATATTTGTTATTGTTTTGGGTTACTGGATGTTAAGTTTTCAATGTTTGTTACTAAGCTATGAGTATCTAAAAAAATAACAGAATTCCTATTCATTTCCAATATGTTTAATAGGCAAAACGCAAACTATATAATGTCGAACGAAAAGGTAAGGTTAAGGTTGTAACAAAACAAACAAATCACGTGCTTTTCTGAACAAACGCGCATGCTCCGATCTCAAAATAGCCAGAAAAGTTGAACTTGATCCAACTTTTGGGAGATTGGAGATTCGGTGTTTTTGACGTTTCTCGGAGGTGTCACGTGATCACTTTAACCAATAGGATCATTCTCCAAATATCCAAATCTCCATAGCACTAAAAGTACCTTAAATGTTGCCTCGCCAGACTAAACCATCAAATCAGTCAATTATTCATTATCGCAAATCCATGTACAAAATTGGAGATGCGTATTCAGATTATCCTCATTTATCGTGTGAAGCAACCTGAAGATGTAGAGTTTCCACTTTGCTTGCTTTAAAATGTGGTTGATTGGTAGACACTTGAAATACTTACACTTGACCCACACGAAGTGTGCAGTATGGACATCTTGGGGAATGTAGTAAAAGTTTGTATCACTAGTGCCATCCATCTTTCGTGTGA
Source organism: Platerodrilus igneus (assembly GCA_036346225.1). Classification (NCBI taxonomy): domain Eukaryota; kingdom Metazoa; phylum Arthropoda; class Insecta; order Coleoptera; family Lycidae; genus Platerodrilus; species Platerodrilus igneus. Next base: position 1,169,278 of record JARFIW010001119.1, on the reverse strand, counting down.
TACTAATTTCTTTTTGCCACACGGGCCCTTCTTCAGATCACACAATTTCTTCCCTTGTAACTCTTTCTTTCACTCTAGTGTAACTATTTCATATTATTTTAAATTCACCTTTCTGTTAGTCTATTTGTCCTTGAGTATTTGTGTTGTTAACAGAACAAATTCCTCATTTTTTTGTGTTGACAGATCGTGGGTCTGAATTTTTTTTGTATTTTGAAACTAGTTATCTGTTAGAAAACCGTTGTTAGATTTACATACGCCAGCCACAATTGACTTTAACATTTAAAATTCACAAGATTTTGCAGTGACCTCGCAGTTGTAGGAATAATACGATTTTGTTTTGTCGTTTTATCAGTTATGTTTTGTGATATATGTTTGTTTTGTTCTCGATACAAAGCAAGGACACCCCTACCAATTATATTTACCATGACGTTTTGAAGAAAATTTCTGTGGTGCAAGTAGGATAGGTGGTGTGTGAAATATGCCCCTCGTCCCCTTTCAACTTCGAGACATCAACAAGAATAGATTGGTTCAACAATTGCAATGCAATTTGCTTCTTAAATTATGACAGTTTCAAATTCATGACAATCGTTTGTTAGTACGTTCACTTTGGGTTAGTGAGTTATCTAAGTCGTTTTAACAGATGTATAGTAGTATTATTATCTCATGGCGGATGACCTTAAAAAAACCTGCACGAGGAGGAGCTATATTAATAATCAAAATAAAAAAGTGAGACTAGAAAACATCGATTGCTTGCACGTCCAGTGTTGCCAGAGCAAAAATTGTCGAGCAACCAAGGAATGTGTTTTAAATAGTTTTATGTTGATTTTTGCTTTTCTATAAAAATGATCTGAGCTTATTGTTAGATGTGATACCCCAGATTGTTGATTGATTGGATCAGTGTACACAAGATATTTTATCACTTATAGTCGCTAGTAGAACAAAAACAAAACAAAAACAATTTTTAATTAATACCAAAAGGTTTTTATATCATTTGTTATATTAATATTATTATAAATTGCATATGTCTTGTGCTTTATTTTAATGGATCATAGAATCAACAATTCAGTGCTGTAGAATTGAAGGAAGAGGAACAGTTATAGTATGAAAAGAAAGGTAATTAAGGTTTGCATCTTGTCAGGTTATATATTTTTTACATAACCTCATTTATAGTTTAGAAATATTTGCTAAATTAATATATTTTTTACGCACTTCATCGATAATCTAGCTATAAAATAATTCCTTGAATAATTAATAATCTTAACCTTTCTGACTAAACAAAAGCAATATTGCTTATACGACTGAAGTTAGATATACTACACCGGCCTGATCAGGTGCTGTTGATATTATAATCATAGATTATTTAAATCGTCAAGCCTGCATAATGTCGTCGAATGCGGAATTCAGATCCGATCGAGTAGTACAATCCACTTGTTTTAATGGATTGACTGGAGAAGCTGCATCGGATCGAAAACTAGTTTATGTCGCCAAACTGAAGGGGATTAACACGATCGGATAGAAGCGCCGAGATAAATACAGTCAATAAGAATCCCTTTTGGGGACAAAGAATGGGCATGCTTAACAGAATTGATTATGATTGGATTAAAATGTAAAATGATTCAATCACTTTGAAAGCCAATCATTGATTGTTTCAGCTTTAAAAGTGATCGATTGTCACAGCACTACTGAACATAATTTGATATAAAGACTGCTTCCCTCTTTAAGCAAGTTTTATTTCAACACCTCAATATTAAACAATAATGTACAAACAAATGTATTTATGACACATATTTTCTACAACGCTAAATAAAGACCATCATTCAACTATTTTACATAAATTATATTTTAAATGGGTTCACATCCTAAACTTTCATCCCCATCATCAGACTCATCGCCCGAGGATAAATATCCATCTGAATTATCGCTATTATCATCAACCCATATAATTAGGTTTTGAACCTCGTTTATTAAAGTTTCTCGTTCCATATAATCCTTTTCAATTTTCTCTACGTGCAGACATACTTTAGTCCACTCGTTGATTCCAATACTTTTTAATTGTTCTTCTGCCAACTTCCATACATCATCTATTTTGAAGGTTACATTACATGCAGCGACAACGATTTTTAAGTAACGCCCAAATCATCTCGATAGGATTTAGTTCTGGGTGATATGGAGGTAAACGCAATACTACATGACCATGTTCTGCCAGTAGCTGGTCAATTACAAACAGCTGATGAACAGGTTTATGTGCCTTAATTTTGGAATATAATTCAGGCTTGGTTTCCTTACATTCAAAGAGGATATTTCGTTCCTTCAACCATTTCTGCATATCTGTTTTCTTCCAACTTGAAGTAGGATTAGGATGCACAAGAACATTATGATATGACGCATTGTCTATCACAAACACTGAATTTGGTTCTAAATTTGGTATTAACTTTTCTTGCAGCCACTTTTTATAATTGTGATGATTCATGTCATCGTGATAATCCCCAGTTTTCAAACCAGACTTAAATATCAATTCTGCATTTGGAACGAACCCATTTTTTCCACCTGCATGAACAATTATCAAACACTTCCCTTTTGAAACTGGCGATTTCAAACCCTTGGTAGTGCCGTCATCCCAACACTTTGTTACACTGTGAGAACTGTACAGATATGTTTCATCGTTATACACAATGCTTCTACCCTCTTCTTTAAACTTACTAAGATTTTTCAAAAATATGGTGTGCTTTGCCCTTATATTGCTTTGTTCAACAAGAATTTTCCTGTTATCTACAGTTCTCTTCCAACGAAACCCTACTCTTACAACAATTTTTCTAAACGAACTTAATTTTCCCGTGTAATGAGGGCAATCATTTTTAAATTCGTCAAACACTAACTTCAAAGTCGGTCTACGTTTATGTATTGCTGCACACCCATACATAACGATTCTTAGAATCTCTTCGTCAAATCCATTCACTGTTGACTTAGGACTTGGTTTATTTACGGTTTTCCTTGGTGAACTGAACTTGCTGCAGGGTGGTTTGTTTGTACCTTCCTTTACAATTCTTTGCACCGTCCGCAATGACACACCTGTTGCTTCAGCCACGCACTCTTGCAAATTGTTCAGGTTGGAGGCGCCCGAATCTTTTATGCATTTCAAATATTGAAACACATTAAAAACAATCTGTCGTCCTTGACTATGAATCACCTCCTTCTTATTCATAATATTACTCTAAAAAATATCATAATTAATCATTGAACGAACATTCTTTTTAAAGACTTACATTGCTGAAGAAATTAACTATCAGTTAGTTTTGAAAAAAACTGTTTTGATGACTATTACTTGATACAAATATTAAAACGGAAAACTGGAAACAATAAGACCTTAATAAGAGTGAGAATGACAATGACAGTTACGGTTCACATTCGGTATATACAGTATTGGGATCCGCTGAGTATGTGCACTGTTGCCACAGCAAATATTTACGGATAAAGAAACTACGAACCTAGAATTGTTTATAAGTAAAAACAAGTAAAAGCTCCGATATTATATGGAGGACTGGATTTATTTAATATATTTATGAATTTCTAGATACTGCCAGCATGAACGGGGTGCTTACAAGCAATATTTTACTTAACGTAATAAATGGGATATTCGTGACGACGTATTAAAGCCACATTGCTAGCAAGATGTTTGTGGGTTGTACTGTAGCGTTGTGAATCTTGAGGTTTAAGTTTAGATTGAACCTATTGCGCATGTGACGTCACCCGCCATGATATAATAATACTACTCTACATTATATGTGAAGCCATCTACCTCATTTTATCGTCTTTTTGAGCTTTGTACTAGAATTTTGGGAACACCTATTGGTCGATTTACATCATGTTTAGACGATTTACAACATATATAAGTTCTGGTGTGTCGATGTCCATCGGTAATAAATACAGCTAAGTATTATCACCCTGTTCCGTACACCAACAGCTTGTGACACCTCTCACGAATGTTAATTTTATGGAACCACATAGGAATTTGAACTAAGCAGCCTGAATTTTTAGAATGTTATTAGTTGTAAGCATATTTGTTTTCTGTGTCTGTAATGTTCTTAAGTTTCAATTCCTTATAATAGCTAAATTTAAATTGTATTCCTTTATGATTTGAGTAACCTTATGGTATAGTCCTTGCAGTTTCTAAATAAATCTGCTAATCGATATTTGTGACGTTACCTCGTGGCAACACTGCCACTACCAAAAATCATTGTCACGTGAATATAATAGCACTATAGGTAGAATACAGAGGCTAAAAATATTTAATAGTAGGTGAAGAAATTTGATTGGCGACTTTTTAAAATATATTTTTAGAATGATTTTCTATTGACCATATTGCAAACTAGTCTTCAAATTAATAATAAATGTTAATAACGTATGAATTTTTATAGCCATATGCATATTTTATGACTCTAAATAATGGACACCGCCATTCAAGAGGTTATGTTATTTAATTAAAAAATTACACTATTGATTAAACGTGGATGTATGTAACTGGATGTCAGACGGCTAGTGAGAGAAAAGTGGACAGTGGCAGTATAGTTGTGGGCAAAACAGTTTGTATATGTAGTTATTCTAGTTTATTATACATTACATGTGATTTTCCAATGCTCCACCCGAAGGTACTACACTGGCCAGGAAGCGAGTTTTTGTTACCTGGAAAATTTTGAATTTTGCCGAACCCTTGCTGTTCCAAGCAAGGTAGGGATCTTTAACGTGCGTGACAACACTCACACACGGGACCTCCATTTTACCTCTCATCCGAACGAGGGTGTATTTTTGTGAAAAATGCTCGCCTAACATTTTTCAAGCGGACCGTGTCGGGATTCGAACCTGGGACCTTGGGCGTAGTAGTCACACACATACCACTACGCCACGGAGCCGCCATTTTATTATACAGAAAGTCAAAGGTATATATTAATTGTGTAAAACGTTTCTTTAATTAGATTGAAAATCTGTGTTACTGCCATCATCATCACCAATGTTAATAATTAGATATATGCATTGTCCTCTTAATCGAAGTTGATCTCATGTTCCCACTCATCTTTGATAATGTTTTCAGCATGTTTTTATCAAATGTGCCTATATCTCTAGAATTATTCTTTGCAACACTTCCTTCCACATTTTATTATGTACTGTTTTGACCCCCGAAAATCTACTCGGTGTTCCGTACAAAAACTCAGTGAAGTACTCCGCTAAAAATCCTGTTACGATAGAATATCGAAAACATCGACTGTACTAACAAAATGGTTGCCGACTAACTCAGTGGGATGGGTGGTGTAAGTGTTTGAAGATAGTCTCAGAAAGCTATCAGGTGTGAAATGTCTTGGATGCTACTTCATTTCGCAAGGTTTCCAAGGAAAAGCTGTAAAAAATATAGTGAGGATGCCAAAACCCGAGATTCGGAGAGTGATTTTGGCTTTAAATTCATATGAGAAATCGTTACGTATATAGTATACTTTAACATAAAACAAACCTTTACCATAAGGACACTAAAAACCTATTTAAAACTTCTAGCTGAAAGAAAGACTTCTAAAATCCATTGTTAAATAACCTGAAATTTCAAATCACGTTTCTAGGTAATTGCAAAATAATTTATTACAACAAACTGTAACTATACCTTCACACTAATTGAGAAAAAACAAATATAAACATGGCAATACATTATTCTATACGGTTATGCTTTCAATCGTATTACACACGGGTTACTTACAATTACATGATTGACATCATTAAGCAAATATTTAAAATCAAATATTTTACAAATTTACTTAACTAAGTTCTTAACCTAATCACACAGACATACTATAAGTACGTTTTATCAATTCATGCAGTGAATGAAAAAATGTTCAGTTATTTTACAAATTTTTGCAGGTATAGTTTCAGATGGATTTGTAACTACCTGGCTGATACCATAAGATGCCTACAGTGACTTTGCAATCCTAAATGTGTTTATTTCCAATATAATGTTGTTGATCTGGGAACCAATGTGTCCCTGAAATTGAAAATAACCAACTTGGTAGGGTATTGTCCGAACATTTGACGACTTTGTTCGAAAACCTTTTTGCCAAACGTAGTTCTCTTACTAAAGTTACATGTTGATTGGATGTTACCCATGAAGTGTTCTAAAAAATGGACCTTCCCTTCCTAAAACAGTTTGAGACATTCTCGACAAACTTCGAACAGATAAATTAAGACTGCAAAATGAAAATACCTCGTGTTGTTTTTGTCTATCTAATCTACATGTATAATGAACTTGCAGATATCTTAACTAAACCAGGACTTTTTATTTATTTGAGTCAGCACAAATCTGCCTGTGAAGTCTGCATGCCCAGCCGATGAGATTACCGGTGCGCCAGCCTAATTCATTATTGATCAAAACAAGAATCATGAAACTGTAATAATTTATTAAGATATGATTCTTTGTACATTTTGGTGTAGATAATCTAGAATGCATATATAAACAATAAAAGTAAAATTGAGAATTTTTAAGATAATTTAAATTTTATGTGAAGATTTTTTAAGAATATTTTTAAAAGATACCCTTGGTCAAAGGAATAATTTATAAATAAACTTGGGTATGTTTTGCATGGAAAAGTAATAGAGATTTGCAATAAGAATAAATGAAATTTCACATACCTGCCACTTGTTAAAGAACTCTTTTTATCCTAGCCTATAACCAATTCTTATAATTGTAGCTTGGTTTTGGGATTATCATTATGCAAAATATGTTAGCTTTCAAAATGTCTAATTAGTAAAAACGTTTTATTTTGTTTTAATTGGATAGTTTGGCCATGCCGGTTGATCCAGGCTACTAATTTGCATACAAAATATTATTTTCTTTCCTTAGTGAAAATTTCTTTTATTTATATGTGGTTACTAAGAAGTAAGTACATATAAATAAAACACATTTTCAGTAAGGAAAGAAAATATTGTGTATTCGAATTATTAGCCTGGTACAACCAGTTTGGCCAAACTACCCAATTAGCACAAAATAAGATATTCTAATTCATAAGGTTGTTAAATGTGACGTGAGGTAATTTTAAAATACAGTCTTTATTTTTGTAATACATCGTCTAATTGTAATTTGTTTTAGCGATTTTTAATTGGAAAATGTCCAAGCGTCAGGCAGAAGAAACTTCCACAAGTGGACAACCCGCTATTAAAAAGATACATTTTGAACCTCATCTCATAGGACCAGTTTCGACACTTGAAGAAATGGATATAAAAGTTTTACAGTTCCAGAATAAAAAGTTGGCACAGGTATGTGTTATTAGAATTTATATATACATGATTTAGATTTGTATCTTTCCAATTGCCATTACCCGTCCAGGTGGCACAATTGGTTAGCACATTGGCAGTCAAAGCCCAAGATACGGGTTCAAATTGATTTAGGGTGTACATACTAAAATCCAAGTTATGAGTTCATCTCATTAACTAATATAACATTGAAAATCAATTGCCTTGTTCAATTACTAATAATTGTAACCTAAGCATATATATTTGATAATGACTTAATATATATGTAAATATTTTTATGGTTTAAAGGTCTGCTGGAGTAAGTAAACTCTTTTTGATGTCCTAAATTGTTTGTTTAATTTGCACCGTCCCCTTTTCCAATGAAATCTAAGGGGTATGTATACTGCAACCATAAAAGTAAATATACTCTGGTCTTTGACTTTGACATTGGTCTTTGATGTCTGCGGAGTTTGTGCAATAGACTAATCTCAGGGAAAGGAAATTATTTACAAGTATAGCTCTTAAAGCTCTTCATATGATTACTTTTTTCTTTTCTCACCTTGCAGTACAAGAATTAGAAATTAAACGTAAGTTGAAATAAGAACAAATACTTAACTTGTATATTGAAATTTTGGTTCATAACATATAAACATTTATTTCTATAAAATGTTAAACGATTAATAATCAGGAAGTTACAAAGTCTTAGTACAATGTTTTTATAAACATATACGCAAAGCTTTCTGTAAGGAAAAAATATTTGTTTCAATTGTAAATAATTTGCTTGTGAATCTTTTACCCATAAAAAATTTCATGAAATTTTGTATGTCCACAGAGTTTGGTTATAAGTAGTAATAAAAATTATTTAAGAGCACGTTTTAAATAAGTGCAAGATAAGCAAAATGCAAAAATCAATGTTGTGAAGCCTCATATAGGTAATTTAGATAGATGTAAAAAGTTAGGTTATAATGTTTATACACTACCATTTATAGTAAAAGAAATTATAGTAAAACTCATGCCTGACATACGTAACTGTTTTAGATTGTGTGCGTGTGTGTGCATGTGTGTGCATCGGTGCGTGTGTGTGTGCACGCGTGCGTGCACGCACTTGCGTGTGTGGGTGGGTGCGTGCGTGTGTGGGTGCATGTGAGTGTGTGTGAGTGCGTGCATGCGTGGGTGCATGTGTGCTTAAACTTTTATGCAAAGCCTAAATGATATTTCAAATCGAGCTTAGTAGTTGAGAGGTGGAAAATATAAGGTCCCAGGAAGGATTTCAATCTTTATATTCAGTTTGACTGGTGATGACAATTGAAAAATTATACAAATCTAAATCATGTACCCTGTCATACATCAACCTAGCTTTTAATTAGGTTTGGCATTTTTTGTCAACCGTATCTAACAGTGTCAAGTTTTTTTACTTATATCAGACAGGAGTGATGCTTTGAAGTGATTATTCAGGCTTTGCCTAAAAGTTTAAGGTATTATTTCATCTTATTTATTAATACGTTAGTATTTATCAACTTGCCTTTTGCAAATACCTAATATGTATATTTAGTAGTTGGTTTACAGCCGTAATTTTGAGCATTGCTTCCTGTCTGCATCTGACATAAATTAAAAACTTGACATTGGCAGATTTGATTTGTATAATTTTTCAATTTTTGTCAGTGCTGGTGGCATAATCGGAAAACGTATCAGCCTCAAACGACAAAGATACAGGTTTGAGGCGTATTTGACACCTTATATTTTCAATCTTTCAATTACTTGCTCGATTTTGAAATGATTATTTAGGCTTTGCATAAAAGTTTAAGATATTATTTTATCTCATTAACGGTAATGATGTAATAATGAGGATCATTGAACGCCAAATTCTATTTAAAAAAAACATCCCAAAGAGAAGAAAAACCGAGAAAAGTAAAATTTTGCTATATTTAAGTTTATCACCCTGTATCATAGATACGAAAAAACTGCAAGAGACCAAAAAGTTTCTCAACAAAATAGAAAATTCATTTTGTGTTTTAAAATCTACCAGTGGTGCACCTCAAAAAAGTTTAGGGCGAGAAAAAGGGACATGACCCTCAAAAAAGTACCACCTATAGATTCTCACAACCATTTGATATGCTCAATGATGTAAGCCCTGCAGTGTAACCTATATTCCAAATTTGATCTTAATATCTCAAAAAAAACTATGTTTATATAAATTTTTAATCATAAAATTTGCAAAAAGTCGCACCCTTTCGTATGTACATGATATTTATGAACACCCTGTGTATAAAAAAGTTCGGAGTTTGTTTTGAATAAGTTGCAAAAATAAATGTAATTACAAACAAAAATGTAGCTTAATATGTTTAAACATTTACAAAATTGAATGGTATCTATTTTAAAAAATATATGCCATTTTATTTGCAGCGTATTGAACAACGGCTTCGTACTGAGGCAGAATTACGTCAACGTATTGAACAACTTGAAAAGCGACAGACTCAAGATGATGCTGTTCTTAATGTTGTTAATCGTTATTGGAATCAACTGAATGAGGATATCCGTGTATTACTTCAACGATTTGATGCAGAAACATCTGATGAATCTGAAAGCAAAAGTATGGTAATGAAATTTTGTATTATGAAATAAACATTTGTTTTAGATGAAAACGAAGCAACAACTTCTTTCTTAACACAACTGTCAACGTGGGATAAAGAAGAATTAGATGATAAATTAGCTAATAGGGTTCAAGTTTCAAAACGAGCAGTAGCAAAACTCATTCAAGCATTTGATCGTCTTATGCAAAGAAATGAAAAGATAACACTTGCTCTTAAAGGAGAAATTGAAGGCCGTATGTATTTAAATACAAAATTTGAATGAATAATATAATTCTTAAAATTCTAGAGAATGCTTCAGCAATAGATGAAGTGCTTAAGAATACAAACATCGACTTACAAGCAGAAAATAGAAATCTGCAAGCTCTTAATATATCGCTTCATGAAAAATACCACACAATTAGTTTAAAAATGTCTGAACTACAAGACTCAGTGACGGCCAAAGACACAGAAACCGCAGAGTTAAAAAATCAAATTGACGATTTACAATATGAATTAGAAAAAGTTAGATTACGAAATGATAAGCTAGAAAACCATATGGCTGAAGCAATTGAAAAATTGAAAACTTGCCATCAGTTGCATGGAGAACAAGAAAAGGATCCACAAGCACAATCTAAACCTGCAATACAGTCTGGTATTTCACAAGCTAAATTGGAAGACTTAACTAAAGAAGTTGAAGAAATGCGAGAATTAGCAAATAATCGGTTACAAGAATTGGATAAGTTGCATCAAACACACAAGGAAATACTTAAAGAATTAGAAAAATTAAAAATGGATGTAAGTATAATTTTTGTTATATTTATAATGAGTACATTTTTTATGGAAAGTGTAGATTATATTTTTAATTTACGAATTTACATCACTAAAAGCTGTTTAATTACATGCATTTTTAATTTGTCATATTGTGGGTTAAATAAAAATTTTCTAACTGAAGCTACAAGGTTTAACTTTATTTTTCTGCAATATAGTTCAATATCTCGTCTTGTCCTACAGTTTGATGTATGAAAATAGGTTGATATTAAGTTGATAATTTTGAAGCGTATTATTGTATGCCGAAGGTTTTTCTTTATTTGAGATAGGGTGGTTGCTGACCTTGGCTTGAACTCAACTTGGACACTTTCAATTTTATGATTCCATGGTTGTTATTTACTTTAACGTCTACGACTAGCGCATGAAACTACTTTTACCCATGCCTAACATGATGAAAGTCTATTTCTAGCTCTGTACTTTACTCAAGCTTCAGAGCAATGAGCCGGGATGTTTACTGTAATATTAAGATGTAGAAGAATTTAAATTAGACGCCACAACATCCGTTTAAATACTAGTTGTTATGATCCTAGGGATGATGTAGGAACCCTAAATTAAAACTCCTAATAACAAAAGATTGACTATGAACATACTAGTACTTTAGTTTTATTTTTGTTAATTTTCATACTGTATCTCTGTTAAAAGTGTTTCTAATTCATTAAGAGCTGCTTCTAAATCTTCCTTGCGAGATGGTAATACCGCTATATCATCTGCAAATCTAAGCATATCAACCGTTTGTTTTTGCATAATAATGCCAAATGTCTTTCTGTATTTGACGGTATTCATTGCCTCTTCGATGTACAAGTTATAATTTAATGGCGATAACACACTGTCTCACCCCTTTTCTAATATTTACTTAAGTTCCTGCTCCATTCTATTCCTGTTGTTTGCTATTTGTATAAGCTATGTACTACACATCTATCTCTGTAACTCATTCCTTTTTTTTAGTATTTCGAACATTTTTTCCAATGTTACATTGTCGAATGCTTTTTCCAGATCTACAAACCCTATATACATGCTTTTTCTTTTTTCTATTGTTTTCTCCATTATCACGCTTAAAGCTAAAATGGCCTCACGTGTTCCTCTGTTTTGCCTAAACTCAAATTGATCTTCTCTTAGTATTTCTTCAATCCGTTTTATGCTTTTTCTTTTTTCTATTGTTTGCTCCATCACCTTTAAAGCTAAAATGGTTGCACTTGTTCCTCTGTTTTGTCTAAACCCAAATTGATCTTCTAGTATTTCTTCAACTCGTTTTATGCTTTCTCTGTTTTCTATTGTTTTCTCCATCATCACACTTAAAGCTAAAATGGCCTCACATGTTCTTCTGTTTCGCCTAAATCCAAATTGATCTTCTCTTAGTATTTCTTCAACCCGTTTTTCCATTCGTCTTTGTACTATTCTAGTTAATATTTTTGACATGTATATTGTCAAACTTATTGTTGAGAAGTTTTCGCATTTATCCGCAGCTCTCTTTTGTGGTATGGCGACTATGTTGTTACGTTTGAAATTTTAAGATATCAAGCTTGTCTCATACATATAGCTGACAAGTTGGAAGAGACTTTTTATTACTACTTGTCCGTTAGCTTTTAAAGTTTCTGCTTGCATACACTTTATGTGTACCTGGCGCCTTATTGTTTTTTAGGCCTTTTGTGCTAGTTCAAAACTTGTCTCTAAGTATAGGATATCCTGTCATCCTTTTCAATGTCTGTTTCCCGTTCTAGTTCTTCTAGTTCCAGTCCTGCATATAAATCATATATATTCTTGCCATTTTCCCACTTTCTCTACATTTTCTATAATTATGACTCCTCCTGCGTCTCTTGAATTTTTGCTTTGTACTTCTTTACACTTTTCATCAAATTTCATCAATCGATTGTTCTTTAGCTTTCCTGCATTTACGAATAATTTTCCATTTTATGACTTTGTATTTTTGTTTTTCTGCTTCGTCTGGTCTATTTTTATATTTTTGCCTTGTATTAAATTCAGAATATCTTTTGTTACCCATAGTTTCCTATATTCTATTGGTTTCCCTAGAATATCTCTGGCCACAATGTGTAAACTGGATTTAATGTTATGCCATTCTTTTTCTACTTTCTTAGTATCAGAAATGTTTCCAATGTCTTTCAACAATTCGTTTGACTTTTTCTTAAATTTTTTTTTTTTTGTTTCTTTATCTTTTAGTGTCTTTTTGGTTCCTTTTTTTCAAATTTTAGTTTAGTTTAAAGTGTGGCTTTCATAATTATTATGTTGTGGTCAGTGTCTATAGCTGCTTCTTGATAGCTTCTGATTCCTATACTGTTGTCTAACAAGAATGTAATCTATTTGATAACTCCCTATGTTTCCTGGCATCTTCTACGTGTATCGTCTTCTAGCATGATGTTGAAATAATGTGTTTCTGATGGTTAAATTTTGTCACAAAATTCTACCAGCCTATTTCTCCTGTCATTTCTCGTTCATAAACTGAATGAGTCTATTATTCGTCCTTCCTTACCCTCACCTACCACTGTAATTATTAAATTTTCATGCTACCAATCTTAGTCTGTCTTCGTAGATTGGTTCTACCTCTTCATCACTGTAGCTAGACGTGGACATATATGCTTGTATTATTACTGTATTTACAGGTTTAGATTTTAATCTACCATGAGTACCCTTTTGTTCTTTTGTAAGTAGTTTTCTGCAGATGCACCTTTTTGTACATAACTATCCGCACATATGCATTTCCTTCCTTTGTTCCTGCATGAATTACTCTATAGTCTCCACTCAAAAAATCCCCATGTCTGACCACTAAATTTCCTTAATACCTACTTTGTCTAATGGTAATCTATCCATTTCAATTTTCAAATTCCCTACTTGGTTCATGATTCTAACATTCCACTTCCGGCTTGCAAAATGTTACCAGTTCTTCTTTTAAACTTGCCGTTCATGATCTCTGAAGTAGTCTCCTCATAGAGATTCAAATGAGGGATTTTTTTAACTCGGGAATCATTTATCCCAGAGAATGCCATCACTTTAAAAATTTCGGTACGCGCTTGATAGATTTGATTAAACTTATAGTTTGGCTCTTTAGCTAACTGATACATGCAAGCCATTCTATCCTTTCTAGAAATCTAGATTTTCTGCAAGGTGTAGGTCCATTCAGAATGGTTTATGTAAACTTTAATAACTTAAAATCATGATAACGTTATTTCCGAAGGTGTTGATACTTAAATGCACTGTAAACAAATATTAAATGAAATCTTGTATTTATTTTATACAACCATTAATTAGAACGGATAGTTACATTTTCTGTAGGATTTTCATTCTATCTACTACAGAATTTTTAAAGCAATTTGCAAGTAGTGCTTCAAGATTACGAAGACCATCTTGTCTGATACTTGAACGCGACTGACTTTGTTACATCTTTCTGGTTCATCCAACAATAAGAAACGTACGTTGAGGTAAGTTTTAGAAACTCAAGAAATACGGCTCAACATTAAAGCGTTATGTATTGCGTAAATTCAAACCCTGCATATATTTATTCTATAAGTAAACTTTAATACTAATATAGTATGTGAATATACTGTAATATTGCAGAGTAGTTTTGAAAATATTACAATGTATCTCTCCAATTTAAATTTTCACAAAACGTTCCAGTAATATAGTATAGAAAAAGTACCAATTGCAGTCATAGAATTTTTATCTACATTTGTTGTAGGTGCTCAAATTTTTTTTTGGAAATGAATACATGTTTTTCCTGTGTGTAGAAATTTCGACTCAACATAGTAATACCATTGTACAGATCTCTTGATCTCCTGCCTTCTATGGTAATTTTGTTCAAAATTGTATTTTATCTTTTGGGAGGGTTTTCAGCGCTTTATCTTTAATCTCTAAATCAAATGTTTAACATTTGCCACTTTAGTTTCTGCTTTGGATAATTTTTAAATGTGATGTACAACATTATTCCTTTATATAATTTCATTTGCTTTTCCACTTTTATATTTTTTTTACTGTTATATGTATTTTTTTCAGATTTTGCAACTTTTACCCACATAAACTTTTCGGTTTAATCTTATTGTCTTGCTTTAGTTACTTGTCACCTTTATATTGTTTTGGGAATTTTTGTGTATTTCAACCGCACACTCTTTCAAGTTTGTATCCATAAACTATCTCTAACATTTTTTTCTCATTTTCAGAAAAAATTACCTCAAAGTAAATGTTTAGGTATATTCAGAAGTTGCTTAAAAAGCAAGTTTAAAATTGCAAAATGTATTTACAAAATAATTATTTGATTGCCACAGAAGAACCTCATAAACATTCACAAATATTTTAGAGCATGAAACTGAAAATTGTATCTTGGCTTATATAGGATTTGTAATCAAAGAGAAACAGTTGTATAGTAGAAATCACGAAAATTACTTTACTATTCCGTTCAGGATATACTTCAGAATATACAATTGGCATAATTAAAACTTAAGAGAAAAAAAGAATATAAGTAGCGCGTGTTTCAAGCAAAGTAGCTTAGTAACGACATATGCTGTAGAATTTATGATAAGTAAAGAAGGAGAACAGTAAACTGTCGAATATCCTACCTTCATTACAGTTATGTTAATAGAAGTACTTTAGTTGAGTAGCAATTCTTGATGCATATGAATATGGTTGATGGCTTAAATGCATTTTTTCGTGGCTTCTACTATACATTAAAATGATTAAAAATATGATTCCTAAAGATTGTCATATGTTTTATGAGGATTTTTTTTGTATTTATATATATTTTTTGATTGCATATGTTTTACTCTGCTGTTGCCCATAAAATTTGAGATATTTTAAAAACTAAAACCGTGTTTATTTAACCTACTTTTATGGACCCCAACAAGACATATGAGTTCATTTAACACTTGTTAAACATGTCATTCACGAAGATGTTAATCTGATTACTACTGATCATATCTCTACATTATCAGAATGAACAATGAAGCGACTCTGATGAAGCTAACGAATCCTGGCAACAATATGTAAGCAGGAACAATTCCAAAAATTGTTGATATTTTTTGCTGAATAGTTAATCTACATTACAGTTTGCACACTGCAATCATTGTTCTGTAACTTTTGATGCTTTCTAGGATTTATCACTAGCTATACTTAAAAACATACGGATCTGTTAATATAACAACATTGTCTAGGTTATTTCACCAGAGTAGAAACACTGGATGATGACAAGAAACCAGCATATTCTAACTGTAAAGAAAAGAAAAAAAATACAACAAGTCGTTATCCATACAGATTTTCCCAAAATATTAGTGATACACATATCAGTTAAAAAAATGTAGCATGACAATCAAAATATCTTCAAAATTAATATAAAGAATGATATTTGCAATGGAGTTTAATAAATTTCATCAATTCCTGTTATTAAAGTTATAATTTTTTTGTTACTCTTTTCTGTCTTATAAACTCTTGATAATTATCCCGATCATGATTATTATTGTGATTACGACAGTGATTATTACAAGAAGTAAGTTGTCAGTTATCATGGCAGAATAATCAACATTAGCAGATGCTAAAAATATATTTTTGTTTATAATTTGTTGAACACTATATGGTTGATTTTTAGTGAGATAATGGGTTATATTAATTACAAATTAAACAACTTTTTTTATACTAAATTTATTTTTCTATACACATTAATGTTATAATTTATTAGTTTAACAAGTACTGTTATTTTAGATTCGTCAACTACCAGAAAGTGTGATAGTTGAAACTACAGAGTATAAATGTTTGCAATCTCAGTTTTCAGTATTATATAATGAATCAATGCAACTCAAGACCCAACTAGATGAAGCACGACAGCAGCTCCAATCAAGTAAGAATGCTCATTTGCGTAACATTGAGTTAATGGAGGTATGTAAAATATTAATATCGAAAGTATAATTTAAAATGTAAGAGTATATAAATCGATAGTAGCCTATAGCTTTTATTTTTGGGTTATATCTTATAATTTTTGTCTTCTAATTTGTATAAAGTTGTGCGTGCATGCATGTGTGTGTGTGTGTGTGCACGTGTTTTCTCGTTTGTTTATTATTATTATTCTACATTAACAATATCCACTATGTGCACATATAAATAAATAGTTTTGACGTTATGATTAACGAAAAATTGAATTGATGCTTCAAATTTGCATGATGTGCTGATAGGCATGCAATAATGAACCCAAAATAAAAAGCAACAAATTAGGGGTGCGATTTATAATTAGGGCGGTAAATTTACGACCATTTTACATGCGTTTATAGGAGCTACCAATGAAATTTAGTCAATTACGAGTATTAGGATATGATTGAAAGCAATTAGCAAAATCTAATAATTTAAAGAATCTGCAAAACAATATAAAATTAAATTTTATTAATATACTCTTATATTAAAACATCCTAATTGTTATGATTTCTGTACTTTCTTCCTGGTGGTTTTATGCTTTTAAGTACAAAAGATAAATAATGTTCTAGCAAATTTGAAATGCGTTTTTAAGAAACAAAGTATTTTACTGCATGGAAATTTACTTCAAAAGAGACACAATTTTTGACTGTAGCAAAAAATGATATTAAAAGCAAATCTCATTTAAATATTGGTTTTAGTTTGTATGTACATGAATGTGATGATTAAGCGTTATCTAAAACGTGTGCAATTTCTCCAAATCAACGATTTAGTAATATACCAAGGCAATGTGGAAACTTTTTCAATGCTAAAACTGATGGAAATTATCTTTTAATTTAGCATGTTTTTAAGCCAGATTGCAAAATAAATTTAGAAATTCAAGTTACAGAAATTTCTCTGTTAGAGCTCTTCGCTAATAAAAATCATATTCACTAATAGACACTTCGTAGTTTTCTAATGGTTTCTGAAAAAAAGAAAATCACGGATGGCGAGAGGAAGCAATGCATCGGTTGGTTTCAGTTTTTTAACCAAGAAAAATGTTTATGATGCTTTGTTAATTTTATTTAGTGTATCACATACCCAACATAGAAGAGGACCAACTTAACGACTAATAATGCTTCATTAGTACTCCTGTTTTCTATAAAGGTCATTGTTAGTGCTGCCAAGTTTCAGAAGAGACAAAAAACTTGCAGGAGGTTAACTTAATGCTCATCTTCACTTTTTGACCAGTGAAAATATGAATAGACTGTGCTTCGTCAAAGCTTATTGGTGCAACAAAAGAAACTGTGACGGAGGTCAATCAAGTGCTCGATTTTTAGTGTTAACCATGAAAATGATACATTGATGTGTCTGGAAATGCGAGTTGTTAAATAAGCAAAGAGGGGGAGGAGTACTTATTGCCACTGAATCACAAATTAAGTCGAATTTAATACCGGAGTGAGGGTATAATTACTTTAAGGATGTTTGGATCCACTCTGTATATGGTCATGCAACTGTACTAATAATAGGGGTAGTGTATTTTCCTCCCAAAGCATCACATGAAGTGTACCAATTGTTTGTTGATAGCGTTGAGTATATAGCAACTATAGTCGAAATCAGGATAGAATGAATGCACGTCATCAACCGTATTTGTATGCATCAAGATTAATCAATTGACCGTTTAATAAAGATTTCAAGAAATATTCCCATTGGAAATTGAAAATAATATAATGAAAACAACAAAATATAAAAGCAAACCCAAATATAAAGGCACAGTTATAAGTTATGGTTATGTTAGGTATGTTGTATTAAAAATGACATGTGTTAAAAAACCGCACAAATCAACTTAAGAACTTCATTAATATAAGTGTAATATAGTTAGGATATGCGACAGTTTACTGTTCCCATTCTTTACGTATCATAAA
This sequence comes from Platerodrilus igneus, assembly GCA_036346225.1. Classification (NCBI taxonomy): domain Eukaryota; kingdom Metazoa; phylum Arthropoda; class Insecta; order Coleoptera; family Lycidae; genus Platerodrilus; species Platerodrilus igneus. Next base: position 1,150,815 of record JARFIW010001119.1, on the reverse strand, counting down.
CTCCACAGCGTAAGTCGTTACTAAGCTACTTTGCTCGAAACACGTGCTACTTGTATTCTTTCTTTCTCTTACATGTTAAATACGCCCATTGTATATGCGGAAGTATATCTTGGATTGAATCAGAAATTAATGACGTGCATTCATTCTTTCCTGATTTCGACTATATCTATGATTCAGTTAAAATTTTAATTTTTGGCGACTAAATGCTCCTGCAATCAAATGGGTTAATATTAATGGCTGCGTTCTATCCAGGAAACTGACATCTCTGATTAGTGGAGTTTTATTGAGCGGTATGCACTGCATTTTTCCAATGCTCCATTCAAAGGTGCTACATTGGCTAGAAAGCAAGCTTTTACGTGATAATTTTGAATTTTGCCGAATCCTTGCTATTCCAAGCAAGATATGGATCTTTAACGTGTGTGACAACACACGCACATCCGATCTACATTGTGCTTCTCATCGGAATGAGGGCGTATTTTTCTGAAAAATTTTCGTCTAACATTTTTCAGGCGAACCGTGTTAGGATTTGAACCCAGGACCTTGGGAATAGTGGTCACACTCATATCTACTATGCCACAGAGCCGCCTGAGTGGTATGCAGCTAGTTGCTTTGAATCAGATTAACACAATAACTAATAACCGAGGTAAATATTTAGGCTTACTTTTTTCTGATATAGAATTATTTGAGGTTATCAGATCCCAGAATACTTTGATCAAAGAGGACGGATATCATCCAACCTTGGAATTAGTCCTTTGTTTGAAAGTAACTACAAATATACAGTCTAGTGCAGGATCTGTAGTATATCAGTTTAGGAAGGCATCGTACCTTGGCACTATTGGATTTTTCAAAAGGCTGATTGGAGTTTTGTATATATATAATCTTTAAGATAATACTATTGTTGACAGATTCTATGAACTTCTCTGATTTGTTTTTGAGCTTTGGGGGTGGTTCTACATGTGAATTCTAAGAAAAACCAAACAAAAATGATATCAAGTTCACAAATTTTAATTGTTATTATAAACAAATACATACCCCGAATTCGATGGAATGTAATCAGAAACTTACCATTAATTTCCATATATTTCAGCTAAATTATACAGTAATTTAAAGTAAAACAGCTTTATACAACAAAAATGGCATCCAACCCTAAAATACAATAAAAATTAGATCGGTTGATGGTGCTTGCCAGTTATAGTTTTGTAAAACTGGTATTCTTTACTGTTGAACTACTTTGTTATTGATTAGTTTAATAATAACCAAATTCACAAATTGGCCAGTTTTTTTTTTTTTGTTTAGAACAACCACCCCTTTTTGAGGTTGAAAACCGTGTATCGTTCCACTTTTCGTGTCTTTCTTTTATCAAGTATCTTCCCCTTCTGCGGCATTTGTTCAATTTTGGCAACAACTTCCATTGAACTTGCGATTACGCATCAAATTATTAAATTTAAAAATAGGCGTTTTAATGTATATAATATAAAACCACTACATCTCTTTCAAGCTTTGTTCCTAAGAAATATTCTAAACCTAAGAAATATCCAAAGTGGTATAATGTCAAACTAATCTGCCTAATTAAGTTAAACAATAAATTACATAACAAGTATAACAACGCATAGTTAATGGAGGAGTACAATTACTACTCAGAATTGTGTTGGTTAAGTAAAAATGAAATCAGAGTATGCTGCACTTTTTTTGTCAAAAATTCAGAAGTTGCAATTAAAACGAACACCAAGAGCTTTTGGGTTTATATTTTCTTTCAGGAAGGAGATGGGTATTCCAAACAGAATGAATTATGGTGGCAATCTTCATTCTTCTTCTCAAGCAATAGTCAATACTTTCGCAAATTCCTTCAGGTCTTGTTATTCACCAGATCTGAATATTAACAAAACCTCATATAATTCATACAATCTCGATGTATCATTTGCCAACCTGGTCTGGCACATAGTCACTGGTAAGGAAATCGTTAATCATTGACAAGTTGTGTAGTTTATTACCCTAAACCCTGCATTCAGAGTTAATTACATATGTAAAGATCATCCACAAATTTACTTGGGGGAGTTTAATTCTCCAAGGTGACGAAATGTGACACAAACGTATTACTAATGCTAGCACTTGCCTTGATATTTCGCTCCTGGTGCGGTGATCTAGGTTCTCAGGGCTGGCTCCGTTGTGGCTTCCTGCTCTGTTGGTGTTGCTTTGCTGTGGACTGTGTATCGATACAATATAAGGAGATGTAGGGAAGGAGGGAACCACTAGTCGATAAGCTCGAAGCACTCGTACACTTCAGCACTTAACAGAGGTCGGCAAGCAAGTCTCGAATTACAATACTTTTTCTCTCATGTAAATGTCTACTCCTTCCAGAAGAGGTTAAAGCACTCTGATGCATATTGGTGGGAACAACGCCGTTCAAACCGTGAGAATTTCCATGTTCACATAATCTCAGACCACAAAAATAAGCCAATGTCGGAAATATTCGTGTGAACCACAACTCTATGTGGCTTTCACATATGTCGGCTTTACAATATTATCTGCTGAGGATTTCCCAATGCAGAGTTTTAAAAGTTCCTTAAACTCTAATTAATACAATAATATGTTGTAGCTTTATAAATTAAAGCGTAACAAAAAAAAAAAGAAAAAGTCTGTACAAGAGCTTACACATTCACGTAAACCTAAATTTTATTTGTCCATAGGCCTCCCACTTGGTTTTTTAAACAGTAGCAAAAATTGTGAGACCAGGAAACGGAAATAAGCAGCCACTCGATTTTGTCTTACCCGAACTCAGCATGCACAGGTGTTGTTTGTCGCAGCCCCGATTTCACAAATTTCGTTGGAAGCATTAGACTCGCATACTTATTATTACACTTGACCTCACTATAAATCTAATTACAACAGTTTCCTTTCACTTTCGTTTATGAATGTGTGCAAATTTACATCGGTCTCTTTAAAGACATTCTCTAAAGCTAAACAAATTTATACTGGCTTTAACAGGATAATGCAAAATACTGCCAAGATGGCCGAAGGTGAAGTTACACTCGATCGAGTCTCCTCAATTTGCAATTTTAAATGCCTAAAAAAAAATTTCAGTAATTTTATGTGTGAAGTGCTTAAGTGTTTTTTACAAAAGTTGCCTGTGCAGAGTAAGTATCAAAAAGTACTTGAAAAACAAGTTATTCATTTGTTATACATGTATTAATAGTGAAATGGTAAATAGTACTAAAAACAAAGAGGAAAGGCTATTGATAATCAAATACAATTAAACAAACACCTGATTGAATTACAAAATGATAACACGTTAAAAGATAACTATTTAACTAAATTAAAACTGGAATATGAACATTTTGTTCAGGAAGCTGTTTTAAACAAAGAGCACATGCATAAAATACTTAAAGAAGCTGAAGACAAAATTAAAAACTTGAAAGTTTAGTTAAAAAAGTAAATGTTATTCATAAAAATAAAAACAAATCAACAGGAACACAACCATCTACCTTAAACAGCTATGTCATACAAAACAGTAAAAACTGTTTAAAATTATTAAAAAGTTCTATCAATGAACAATCTTACGAATTTACCATGCAACCCAATAGGATACCTGTTATTTCAAACAAAATAGAAATCTCTAATATGGACAAGAAAAAGGCCGACAGCGTACTGAATTGTAGCCCTAATGTTATAACTTCCACAGTACCTAGAAACAAAGCCATACCCGAAATTTTGGACACATATTGTATAGGATGCTCCATCCTGATAACTTCGAAACTACATCTCTTTGTAAACGCACTGCGAAATTTAAAAAAACTAACGCAAACCTTCACAATGAAGAACTATGTATTCACAAAAGGCAGGAGCAAATAATGTGCTGGAAGGCTTATTAATAATAACAAGGAAAATACTACATCAATTTTTTAAGGTGGCAACAACATACCAACACCATTTTACTAACGATACCGTACTAGTACCAAAAACCAAAGTTAAAGAAGAAACTTTATCAAGTAAATCTTGATTTTTTTAAATCTATCCAGTGCAAATACAATAACATTCTTTTGTTGATATAAATAATCTAACAAACACAAACTCCATCTTCAGAGTAAAGGCAAGTATAAAACATATAAATATCTATCAGGAATTATTAAAATATGAAAGGATCAGCTGAATAATATGAGATGTAAACAAAAACTTAGTACTGCGCAATAACTTGATTCAAATACAGTTATCCAAATCTATAAAATCTTCTGACTACAACAATGCCTCAATTGACTCAACAACAGTATTCGAGCCCACCACTGAGACAAGAATAATTGTTTATATCTAAATCTTGGAAATAGTATATGCAGTGGATCATTCAAGCACGATCAACTGCATGCAAATATATCTACTTTGTTAGATGATGGAACATCAAGTGAAGCCCCTAATATAAGTAGCGGTCAGCAATTCATGAAACGTCCAAGTGAAATCAATTCTTTTTTAGACAAATCACTGACTCAAACTTGTCTTCAAAATTGCCATAAAAAACCACAATGTTTCAATAAGCCAGTTGTAATTGATTTATTCTGTTTGAACGTTCAAAGTATCAAAAGCAAAACAGACTTTCTCAATTCTTTCTTAGTAGATAAATCATATCACATATTACTTTTTAGTGAGCATTGGCTTCATGATTTTGAAATTACCCAATACTCTCCTGACAAATACAATGTCTTTCTATTTTGTAAGAACCAATAATCGGCCTGGAGGTGTAATGATCTTAAGCAATATTAACCAATACTACTGTCTACAATCTATAAATAAGCAGTCTAATGAACTTGACTGTGAACTAGCATCCTCATATTACCCTACACTTAATTTTATTGTGTTGGCCATATACCACTCACCGCTTGGTAACTTCAGCAAATTTTGGAGGTACTGAATGATGATACCCTTCTTCTACTTAATCTCTCTCCTATGTAGTATCTCAACTAAAATATTTAAAAACTCTCCTGTTTTCTAGACTCTGCTATAATGGCTATATCATCTGCAAAATGTAACATGTCTATTTTCTGTCCCTGTACACTAATGCCTATCTCTTTTCTCTCTCTAGTTAAGTTTAAAGCTTCCTCAATATAAGCATTAAAAATCAAGGGAGATAGTATACAGCCCTGTCTAACACCATTTCTAATTTTAGCTTCCTTTTCTATTTCAGGAAATCTAATTACTACGTTTTGGTTTTTATATAGACTGTAAATAATTTTTCTATTCCTATGAGAGGTTCCTATTTTTCGCAAAACCCTGAACATTAACAATTCAATTAACCCTATAAAATGCTTTTTCTAAATCTACAAACGCGAAATTAGTCTTTTTATTTTTTTGTAACCTTTTTTCGATTATTACCCTAATCATTAGTATCGTTCCCTAGTCCCTCTGTCTTTACGAAAACCATGTTGGTCTTCGCCTAAATAATTCTCAATCAAAGCTTCGATTCTATTTTTAATTATTATTGTTAGTATTTTGGAAGCGTGGGAAGTTAAACTAACCATTCTAAAATTCTCACACCTTTCAGCTCCTGACTTTTTTGAGATTGGGATAAAAATATTTTTTTTGAAATCTATTGGGACCTCACCTGTGTCATATATTACTTTTACTAGTTCATATAATCTGTCTAAAATTTTCTGACTTGCATATTTTATTAATTCTGCAGGTATACCGTCTATCCCCGGCGCTTTATTTAGTTTAAGATCCCTAACAGCTCTATCAAATTCCTCTCTTAATATTGAGAACCCTATTTCTACAACCTCTTCTTGGTCATTCTCTAACTCATCCATATTGTCTTTCTTATATGTTTTCTAAATATCTTTTCCATCTATCTGCTACCTCAACTTTATTTATTAGAAGCTCATTATTTTCATCCTTAATATCGTTATATTTTTTCCTATCTTCCCCGAAAAACTTTCTAACTGCCCTGTAAGCCCTGTCTGTCTTACCTACTTTGAAATCATCTTGTATTCCCTTACGATTCTCCTCCATCCATTTATTTCTAACTCTGTTATATTTTTGCTTACTTTCACTATCCAATTCTCTGATTGGTTTAAGCTTTCTTCTATTCTCTATTAAATCTAATATCTTCTTGTTACCCAGGGTTTTCTCGCTTCTACTTTTTTCTTACCTATAGTCTGTGTTGCTGTATTATGCACAACCCTTTTTATTTCTTTCCATCTATTTTCTGCGTTCCCTCCTATAGCTATCTCTTTGATCTTATTATCTAATACTAGTTTATATTCCGCTTTACCTCACTATCATTAAGCTTACCTATATCCCATCTCTCTCTTTTAACCTTTCTCAATTTTAGATTACACTTCATTTTAACTAAGTTATGATCGCTATCTATGTCAGCCCCTGGATAACTACGACAGTTTTTAACTTGGTTTCTAAATCTTTGTTTAACTAAAATATAATCTATTTGATATCTAGCCCTATCACCTTGTGCTTTCCAGGTATATATTTTTCTAACATAAGCGTGTTAACAGTTATTAATATATGTTCATGACAAAACTCAACTAATCTTTCACCTCTAACATTTTGTCTACCATACCCAAATTTTCCTACCATTTTTCCCTCACTAACTTCTCCCACTGACGCATTAAAATCACCCATAACTATTAAATTCTCATCTCCCTATCCTTTTCTCACTATACTATTTATATCCTCGTATACCTTTTCTACTTCTTCATCCTCGTACTGAGTTGTTGGCATGTAAACCTGTACTAAAACAGTATCTTTGGGTTTCGTACTGAATCTAGCCATAATTATTCTATCACTAAATTGTAAGTACTCTTTAACTTTATGTCCTAATCTTTTACCTAACACTATTCCTACCCCTGTCTGTCCATTGGTTGAAGAAGTTGTAATTATTCTATAATTATTTTTTCAAAAGTCATTACTATCTGGCCATCTCACCTCACTAATACCTAAAATGTCCAGCTTTCCTTTTCTCATAATATGTTAGTATTTATCAACTTACCTTGTGTAAATAACTACCTAAAATTATTTATATATTTAATACTTGGCTTATAACCTTAATTTTGAGCGTTTCTTCTTGTCTATAACTGACATAAGTCAAAAACTTGACAATGTCAGATATGATTGACAAAAATGCCAAACGTAATTGAAAGTTAGGTTGATGTATGGTTGTGTACGCAATTTAGATTTGTAAATTTTCCAATTGTCATCATCGGTCTCGGTGGCATAATTGGAAAACACATGGTTCTAGAAGTACTAAGATTCTGGTTCAAGTCCTTATTTTCCATCTTTCAATTACTAGCTCAATTTGAAATGATTGTCTGGGCTTTGCATAAAAGTTTAAGTTATTATTTCATCTTATTAATATATACATATAGTATACATAACTATTTCAATTAAATTTTTACATGCTTCTGTGTATTAGAAATAAATTTTTTTAAATGTTTTATCGTTTTTTAAGAGTGAAGAGCTTATGGCACAAAAAAAGTTACGCCAAGAAGTGATGCAGTTAGAAGATTTATTAGCTCAACTTCGTAAAGAATATGAAATGTTGCGAATAGAGTTTGAGCAAAATTTGGCTGCAAATGAACAAACTGGACCTATTAACAGAGAAATGAGGCATTTAATTACATCGCTGCAAAATAATACAACACAGTTAAAAGGGGAAGTCCATAGGTACAAACGTAAATATAAGGAGACCAGTGCAGAAATACCAAAGGTTTTTTAACATGTTTAAAATTAAAATGAGTTTGTGTAATTTTTATTCACAGCTTCGTAAAGAAATTGATGACCTAGGTACAAAATTAGTACTTCAGCAAAGTATATCTCTAGAATGTAAAGAAAATGTAAAACAAGAAATAAAAGAAGAGGAAAGTGTATCTGATTGTAGTCTGCAAAAGGAGGAATGTTCAAATGTACAGTTTATTAAAAAAGATGAAGACGAATCTGAGGTAAGAAAAAGCATATATTTCTCGACTTTGTAAAGTTAACCTTCTCTCCTGCTAAAAACTATAGAGTTTTGTTTGAGTTTTCAGAATTTGCTCATTAACTTAAAAACAGTATTAACAAAAGTTAAAATTCATGTTGATAAAAGAGGGGTTATTTTGCTGAATTATTTTAAGAACTTGAAGATCTATTGATTGAAATATGAAAAATGTTTGTTATTTAAATTATATTGCCTATTTGTTGAAGTTGCATATGAACTTTGTGGTAAAATATGGTAATGATGTCTTAATGGATGGAACTATAATGGGAAGCAAGTAAAATTGTAGGTGGTTCATTATTGCAACTTGAATGAAGCTTATTCTAACTGATCAATTTTTTAGGTAAGCAAAAATTAGACTAACATTTTCAGTAGAATTGGTTTAGATTTTGGTAGTCTATAATCTAAGACCTTACTAAATAGTCCCTTATGTCTTAACTGGTGCTCTATCATTCTATCTCTCCCGACCTTTAATTGTTTCCACATACAGGGTTCCTCATCTATCCTTCTATAAACTTCCTTATTTGTTACTCTATCTGTCCAACTAATCTTTAACATTCTCCTATAACACAACATTACAAAAGCTTCTACCTTTTTCTTATCTACTTCTTTAATTGTCCAAGTCTCACTACCGTATAATGGAACGCTCCATACGTACGACTTTAAGAAACTTTTTCTATTTTCTAAACTAATACTATTAGCTATTAGTAAGGATTTCTTTTTTAAAAACATTTTTTTAGCTTGGGCTATTCTAGCTAATATATCCCTTCTACTACGTCCATCCTTTGTAGTTATTCTACCTAAATAGCAGAATTCATCTTCCTATCTTCCCGAAAAACTTTTTAACTGCTCTGTAAGCCCTGTCTGTCTTACATACTCTCAAATCATCTTGTATTCCCTTACAATTCTCCTCCATCCATTTATTTCTAGCTTTTCTACACTTTTGTATTATCTTATTTCTAACTCCATTATATTTTTGCTTACTATCCAATTTTCTGAAAGGTTTAAGCTTTCTTCTATTCTCTATTAAATCTAATATCTCCTTTGTTACCCAGGGTTTTCTCGCTTCTACTTTTTTCTTACCTATAGTCTGTGTTGCTGTATCATGTACTGCCCTTTTTTTTTCGTTCCATCTATTTTCTACGTTCCCTTCTATAGCTATCTCTTTGATCTTATTATCTAATACTTGTTTATATTCCTCTTTTACTTCACTATCATTAAGCTTACCTAGATCCCATCTCTCTCTTTTAACTTTTCTCAGTTTTTGAATTTTAGCTTACACTTCATTTTAACTAAGTTATGATCGCTATCTATGTCAGCTGCTGGATAACTACGACAGTTTTTAACTTGGTTTCTAAATCTTTGTTTAACTAAAATATATTATTTGGTATCTAGCCCTATCACCTGGTGCTTTCCAGGTATATCTTCTTCTAACACGTTGTTCGAATAGGGTGTTTACAGTTACTCGGTGTGTTTAATGGTAAATATATGTAATTTTCAATGTACTTTCTTTTGTGTACAATGTATCAATTTGTTTCTGCTTAGGGTCAAATATATTCCAGTAAAGGCCTTGAACTTATTTTTTCTATGGTTTAAGGTTAGGCTAGTACCATATTAAAGCAGTAATTATTCGAAAAATCCTATATAAGACCCACTTTTTTTTGTTAATATTAGTTTTAAGGCACTTCAGCATAGTTTAAAACATTTTACAATGATTTTTCGGCAGTGTGTAATAGTACACTGTAACCGTTAACTATTTAAAATTTGTTTTCATTATTTTTTGTAAGTTAATTAAGTAAATATTACATAAGCGGTAATAATTCCCGTTTAGTTTAATGTTGGACCACCTTGAATATGTACTCACATTGCATATTGTCCATACGAACTATCACGTTGGACCAATAGTATGGTGATAAATAGAGAGTAAATGTTGTACTTGAAACTTCATGGTTTAATTCCGTCCTTTGTTTTAGGAAAATTGTTGTATTGTAAGTACGTCATCTTAAATGTGGAAGCTGGTCTATTAAAAGGGTCTCTGTGCATTTGTTGTATCGTACCTTTTCTTGTTATTTTAATTTTTCGTTCAGTTGCTTATATTTTAGGAGCATTATATTTTTATTCCATTTTGAACGGATCTGCACCTTGAAGAAGTTTTAAAATACTAGAACGGGTAGAACGGCTTGTGCGTTTCAGAGAGCTAAAGAGCCAAACTATAGGTTTAACCAAATTAGTAGGGTCTTTAGTGAGGAACTGACTGAGATAAGTCCATGAAAGAGGGCAGCAGCTCTTTCGGTACTTTAAATGACAGAGACCGTGTGGGTCGGTATGGCAATTTAAGACACTACTGGGATGTGGAAGGCAACTGGAAACCACCACATTACCTCCCAAGTATACACGTGCTGAAAATGTTTTAAAGTGATGGCATTCTCTTGGGTTAAAGATTCTGGAGTTAAAATAGTCCTCTATTCGGATCTCCGGTAGGGGACTACTTTAGATGACGTGATCGACAAGTTTAAAAGAAGAGCAGGGAACATTTTGCGAGTCGGAGTGTGGCATGTCAGAACTATGAAGCAAGTAAAGCTAGAAAATCTGAAAATTAAAATGGATAGGTTAGCATTACACATAGTAGTGATTAGCGAAGTTTGGTGGCCAGAGGCGGGGGATTTTTGAAGCAAAGACTTTAGGGTAATTCATACAGGATCATAGGAAGGAAATTCAGATGTGGGCATAGTCATGCGGAACAAAATAGGACACTGTAGAAAACTACTTACAAAAGAACAAAAGAATACTCATGGTTAGATTAAAATCAAAACAGGCAAATACAGTAATAATACAAGTATACATGCCCACCTGTAGCTACAATGAGTAGGAGATAGAAGCGATTTACAAAAATATCTTCACTTTAAGGATCATCGCGTGGGTCAGCCCAATCGTGGTGCAATGAGAAGGCCTCACCCCAGAGGCACTGCCTTTTTTTTTACAAAAAATCGAAGACACTAAGATTCGTAAAAGTACATGAAAATTTAATAATTACAGAAGATTTTAATGCAGTGGTAGGCGAGGGTTGGGAAGGAGTGGTAGTAGGTTTATTTGAATTAGGCACCAGAAATTATTTCGATTGAACACGATGAACCGACCGGGGCAATAGGTCGGTAGAATTTTGCAACAAAAACAATTTAAATCCAACTTAGATATGGCGGCCAGAGATATTCTGAGGTATAATCAAAAAGAAAATAAGAAGTCTTGGGTAACAAAGGGTATTCTGAATTTAATAGAAGAAAGGTGAAAATACAAAAATGGACCAGATAAAGCAGGAAAACTAAAATACAAAGCCATAAAATAGGAAATTATTCACAAACGCAGGAAAGCTAAAGAACAATGGGTTGATGAAATGTGTAAAGAGGTAGATAAAATTAAAAAACGGATGTATTAACTTGTAAAATTTAATCTAAAATTTCAAGAAATTAAATTTTACACGTTAATACATCAGTTATTTAATTTTATTAATCAAAATATGTACACAACCAATTGGGATAATAAAGAGGTAGAAACTATAATGGAAATAGGAAATATGACAAAGTATACAAACTAATTAGACTGAATTTTATGGATATAAAACCGTATAGTAGAAATATAAAGGGTGCAGGAGGAAACATCATTATAGACAATGTAGAGAACGTAGTTAGATGGCAAGAATATATAGAGGATTTATATGCAGGACAGGCACTAATAGCACTAGAACAGGAATCAGATATTGAAAAGGACGACTTGGAATATCCTGTACTTAGAGATGAGTTTGAATTAGCATTAAAGGGTTTGAAAAATCTGGGTAAGATAAGATGCAAGCAGTAACTCGAAAAGCTGCTGGACAATGGACAAGCAGATAGAACGTCTCTTCCAACTATGTATGAAGGCGAGATACCCAAAGCTTTCAAACATAACACCATTGTCACTATACCAAAAAAGAAAGGTTCGGATAGACGTGAAAACTTTCGAACAAGACAACACATGTGTCAAAAACTAGAATTGTACAAAGGCAGATGGAAAAATGGGCTGAAGAAATACTAGGAGAAGATCAATTTGGGTTTAGACCAAATGAGGGAGCATGGGAGATCATTTTAACTTTAATGGTATTATTGGAAAAAACAATTGAAAAAGGAGAAAGCATGTATATAGGGTGTCTAGATCTGTAAAAAGCATTCGACAATAAAAATGGGAGAAAATGTTTGAAATACTCAAAAAGATTGGAATGAGTTATAGGGATAGACAAATAGTACATAGCTTATACAAAGAGTAAACAGCGGTAATAGAATTAAAGCAGGAACGCAGAGGTAAGTATTAGGAAAGGGGTGAGACAGGGATGTGCCTTATCCCCATTAATTTTTAATTGTATATCGAAGAGACAATGAATTCTGTCAAATGCAAAATGACGTGCTACAGTGTTACGGTTTAAATTTTCATTACACTTCAAATTAATTTTATTGCAAACACTTATCTTACCTACATGTTATTTACAAGAACTTAATTCATTTTGGCTTTGGTATTATAAATTTTTAAGTGCCTATTTCTTATTTCAAAATATAAACAGCATTAATTACAATAACTTTCATTCTGACCAATTGAATTCATCTAGTAATTTGTTGTTTTGAAACTTCATCTTAATTGAAATAATATCTATTATTGATTATTGTTTATTAAGAAAACAAGTTGGCAGTTTTGATGTGTTGATTGATTTGAAAGAATAAACACAGGTCTGCATTCAGGGAATTGATAGTTATTTAGAACTTGAATGCATTACATTTTAATAAATATATCTCAAAATAAAAAGGATATATCATGAAATTAATTTTAAATGTTTATGGAATTGTTACATGTACCTAACAAGAATTCTTTTGTTTTTAAAAAGGGAGTTACTCAATGTTATAATTTTTAACAGGTGAAATGCTGCCCTGTCTTATTGATTTTAATTATTGAAATTTAATTTCTTTATATTGCATTCCTGTTTTGATTTGGATTATCTGAGAAGAAGGTATTTCCTTTCTGGTTGTTTTGTGAACAGCTTGGTTAAAGCATGGTGTATGCTAGTGCGAATTTTCTGACTATATCAGAGTAAGAGAAAGTCATCCAAAATATTGGGATTTATCGCCTGGCATAACGAGAAAGAATATTGCTGAAGAGTAGAATATTTTTTGGAACAGTTGAACTGGATTTTATATTTCAATCTTGCTTGTTTGGTAGCACATGGTCGCGTGCATTATTTGTTATATATTTCTTTCATCCTGGTTTCCAGGGTAAGTAAATTAGAAAAATTAAACACAATTATTATTACAGATTTTTATTCTTATTTTTATTTCATTTTCATTTTTGTTTGGAATCTTGTCCTTGTCTTGGGTATATGTTGTACAATTAGAAACCATTTTGGACTGGAGTTTAAAGGCTGCAAGTGGTGGTTGCAGAAATGTTAAGGATGCTGATGGCGTGCCGTTCCATGTCATGTGTATCTAGATGAGTATAACTAATTAGGATTAGTAGTTAAAGTGTGGATCTCTAACCCGTAAATGACTTATTTTTGTGGAAGTTAAATTGGGATTCAGGGTGTATTAAATTAGTTTAAGTATTAGAATATCGTTCTTGTTCAGTTAAAACGGAAACGAATTAATCTATATATTATATGTGATTTATATGTCAATTGTGAGCTTTGAGCAATTGCTTAAAGTGGAACAAGAAAAGGCTTCCTTAAAATTTGTGTTAAGACCCGTAAACCAAATTACGTTTAATTATGTCATGCATTTATTTCATTTTTATCAATGTACAAACAGTAATTGGGAATATTTTACAATAGAGATCATTGAGTTAGATTGACTTATTTGTAGATTATCTTTTGCCATTAATTAGCGTACACTTAGGATTGTGGATACATTGCTATATTTACTGGTTGAGTATATTGGCTAATTGAGGTAACATTCATTCATTTATAACGCAACGGGTAAGTTTGCTGGATTCAGTTACATACTCTGTGGTGGCATGTTAAGTCTTATCCCCTCTACAAAGTGTATAAAGAATTAAATTACGTTACTGAGTCTCATGTCTATATTTAAATATTATAGCGAAATAAAAGCAGTGTGGAAAAGCACGATAAATTGTGATTAAAAAAATATAGTGTAATAACAGTTCTTAATGAAATGGAAACGATACTAACAGAGGGATATGGCATGAAAATTAACAAAAATAAAACTAAAGTATTAGTATGTAAAAGGGATAAATAAGTCAAAATCCAGAATACAGATAGGAAACTAGAACTTACCTTGAAAGTCAAATAACACAAGATGGAAAAAATGCAAAAGATATAAAACAATTTGCTCAAGGCCGTGCTGCATTTAACAAGAAAAAGCAACTATTGTGGTCAAAGACAACAAACATAGAAACAAGGGAAAGATTGTTCAAAACATGTGTGGAGCACAGCTGTGAAACCTGGACAGTCAGACAAAGTTAAAAACAAAGAGGTTCTTGAAATGGTAGGACATGAAAGAAATATGTGCAAAACAATAAAAAATAGGAGTGATAGGATGATAGGACGCATACTAAGGCACAAAGGAATAGTGTATAATATATTAGAAGCAGAGAAAGGAGAAAAGAGAGATAGAGATGCACCTAGGTTAGACGATTGTATAAAGTTCATAATTACATCACATTATACAATTACTAGCACTTTATTACTGTATACTTTATCGCGAATATGATACAAGATTCTAATATGATATAATTAAAATAAACATGCCTACATATTTTAAATTAAGTTCATACAACCTTGAAAATAGAAAGTAAAAACACTTAATGACTATGACATACTTGGAATGAACAACAAAATCTCCGTGTGCTTGATTGGTTATACTTTTCTGTCGTTTTAGTTTAAACGTATTATTAAAGATATTCAATACAATATTTTAAATGTTTTCATCATGTTTAATTGAATTCCTGAAATTGAACCATTTCTGCATCTAGAATATCAGTTCAATTATTTTTCAGTTTAATTGGTTCAGTTTTCTGTGCCTCAACAGATTTGTTTTCTACATTCGTAGTTCTAGTAGCATGTATAGATCTTCATTCTTAATCTCATAATTTTTTTAACTAAATTTGAATTGTAGAAACTACTACAGAAGCTGTTTGCTAAAAGTTTGGTACCCGTTTTGTGACATACAGTTTATACATTTAACTTGATTCCGTGCGTTAACACCATTTTATATCTCAACTGAATGGGTTAGTTAATAAGTTTATATCTGAGAAATAATGTAGCATGTACCTGTTCGCTTGCTGCACATATCATATTAATGAAAGTTAGTATCAGCTTTGTTTCTTTTAGTATGCAGGTTTATAAACTTGTTTTGAAATTTTTATAGTAAGTACTTGTAGCTTTTACAGATGGGAAAAGGTTTACTTTACAAACACCTACTTTATATAAGAACTTATATCATGGTTTTACAGCTAACTGAGGAGTTTGATTGTGATAAAGATAAAATTTCTGGACCTGGGACATCTCCATCATCAAAAAGAGATGGAATTAAACTGGAAAAATGTATGGGGAAGAAAGATTTATCGATTAAAACTGAGAAAGATCATCGTGACGTACAAAGAGCCAAGGAAGCCAAAATTGCTGAAAATGAAATTATTCGAGACTTAAGGGCTCAGTTAAAGTAAGTAGTTTAAATGCATTCTGAATGAAAACAATTGAGCTTTCTTCAGAAGTCTATGTGCATATTGGATGTGGTTTTCTTTCAGATAAATTTTACAACTTTACCATGAATCCTCAGTCTACATAAATTAGAGACAGATTAAAGTTCTATATACAGTTTGAACTTGAAATAGTTACCAGATTAAAATTATAAAAGTAATTTATCACAATTTGAGCGGTAATTTGTACCAAAAGTATTGGGTTTAATAGTTCACTTGATAAGGATTTGGAATAGACACAATTTTTTGACGAATTTTTAAATTTTTTCAACATCTTATAGATTACTACAAAATAAGACAAAATCGTGTATTTGGGTTTGTTTTCCTTTGAAAAACCCATAGATAACAAGAATTACCACTATTTGGTGCGATTCCATAGGTAAATGCCATCTGCATGTCTAAAACCGTTAAGATGTAGAACAAAAATAAAACAAACCATTCCCGGAGGAAGCTTGTGGAGATGCCTGAACACATTAATTAAAGCACAATTATTTATTTCTTTAGTGCATGTAATTAATTTTCATTTAAACATTGAACTTAACGAGAGGTTCCATATCAGTTAAATATTGAATATTGGAAAATAATATTTCTACTTTCATCACCAACACACACACACACATGCATGCACGCACGCACGCAACACACACACACACACACACACAGAGAGAGAGAGAGATTTTTATGCAAAGCTCAAATGATCATTTCAAGTCGAGTTAGTAATTGAAAGATGGAAAATATAAGGTCTTGAACAGAACTTGAACCTGTATCCTGGTTTTGCCGGAACCATGCGTTTACCAATTATGCCACCGAGACCGATGACGACAATTGGAAATTTACAAATTTAAATTGTGTACACAAAAATGCCAAACGTAATTGAAAGTTAGGTTTATGTATAGTTGTGTACACGATTTAAATTTGTACATTTCCCAATTATCGTCATCGGTCTCGTTCTTGTAATTGTAAATGCATGGTTCCGGCAACTGAGATACAGGTTCAAGTCCTGTCCAAGACCTTATATTTTCCATCTTTCAATACTAACTTCTGAAATGATCATTTGGCTTTACATAAAATCTAAGTTATTATTTCATCTTATTCACTATATATATATATATATATATATATATATATATATATATATATATATATATATATATATATATATATATATATATATATATTATTGTGAGGTTTTGCGCCAGAATCGCCCTCGGCTGCTCTACACTTGTCTCCTACTAGCTAAAATTGCTTAAAATTTACACTGATACCTATCTGTTAAATCTAAAAACCCTTGTTCACTATCACCATGCTGAAACCTAAATAGAAATTCACACCCTACAATCACACACTCAAAAATAACTCAATTCACAAAATATATCACACTCTATTAACATGAGATCAATATTACATTTTCAAAAATGTCATTTCTTCATATACACTCAATTGTCAACAATTTCATAATAATAAAAATAATTCAGATCGATAACCCTTTTAAAGGCAAGAGGGCATTCCTCATACATTACGTTAACCCTTTTGTCTTATCATGAGCTCATAGTAAAATTCTATAAATGTGCATACAACTTTACTGCACTACCAAATATCAAATAAGCCCTCTATACCTCTTTACAACAACGCACGATTATCTGTAAATTAATTATTCTTGATTTTCAAAATTAAATTTCAATTTAATTTCATTTTAGTCTCTTAAATTGCAGTTCATAAAATGTATAGCAGCATTAGATAACACACCAAAACACAAATCAAAATAATCACAAAACCCATGGAAAATATTCACCCCTTAATGTTTTATATAATGGCCTACCTGGTAGCTATCTTCTGAATGTTGTCCACCAACTGGCTCCTTGGAGATGCTGCCGTCCAGTATATGTCCTTAGTCTATCAAATAACTCTCCATTTGAATCATCATGTATGCCGCTACTCCAAATTATCTTTCCAAAAATAATATACAACCAAAAACATCCAATCTTCAAATTTTTCCCCCCCTTATTCCAAATTAAATTTAATACCCAAAAATCGCTGCTTCACTCATCCAAATAATAATTTTTACTAATTACATACTTACATACAAGATTAATTTTCACTTAAATAGCTTTTACATAACTTTTCATCAAACTGTACTAATTCACTTGAAAGTAACTAGATGTGCCGCGAATGACTGATGAAATTAAAAGAGAGCGAGGCCCTTCTTCGAAAATGGTTAAATAATTAAGAATCCTCCCGTTTCAAAATCGCACGTACAACTTGTACCCGTTTCAACAATTCTTAAAATTATTTGTTAACCGCCTCGTATTCCAGCGAAAAAGCTGTAACAGATCTTGGTTTCGCGTGATTTTCGATAACAAAAACATACAAATACTCGGTAAAACGTTTCTAACTGTCAACTGCCATTACGATTCAATGAAAATTAGCCTCCACCATTCAGTTCATTCCCACTACTTCCACGTCTCCTGACTAGAACAAAACATCTTTCATCTCGCTTGTACCTATAACTTCTTTTAACGTATATGCCTTCACCAGCTGAAGATTCACCCTTCTCCATCTAAACCTGTTGCACGTATATCTATATCCTCCAATCACCTTGCTTGGCTCCTTTCTCCCGCTTTCAACCGACACGTGCTTGCCTCTAAAATTCCTTGAAATTATTGTTTTTCTTTTCCTACTACAATAAATTTTGTTCCATCTTTGTTTTTTCGTGACAGTTGTCTTTAACTCCCTCTTATACTAGCTCCAGAATTAAAATCGATATGTTAACAAACATACTGCGTCTTTGTCAGATTTATGTGGTTTTGCTTTGTCCCTGTTGCAAATTGACTACGTTAATTCTAACGGTCGGCTGTTTTCCTATAAGCTATTAAAGTTTATTTGTATCAATGTTACCTAGAAATATATTTCCCCTTGTTATTTTGCTTTGCTTTTAACGTTTGGGTTTTGCCTTAGAAAAATAGACTGCTATTTTACACATATTCAACGCTTTTAAAATATGCTATACTTTTATTCTATTATTATAAATTATTATGCCCTATATTTAAATAAATACTATCTTACATCATTCCTAGCTAACTATGACTAACTAAATTAACCCTACACTATTATATATTACCTACGTTTCTAAAATAATTGTTTAAAATATCCTAATTCATCAAATGACTAGTTTGATATCTAGCTTATGCCCTTATGTATCCCAATGAACCCTTAATTACATGATACAATCCTCCCTATTTTAATATAAAGAACAAAAATTTATTTTTACGTTTTCTTTATATTCAAATACCCCTAAAATAAATCTGTATATACACCTATTACTATTCGCTATTATATAACCTATCACTATTATTTTAAACCTATCACTATTACTTTACACCTATCACTATTATTTTGCACCTATCACTATTATTTTATATTCGTGATTCCCTATT
Source organism: Platerodrilus igneus (assembly GCA_036346225.1). NCBI lineage: Eukaryota > Metazoa > Arthropoda > Insecta > Coleoptera > Lycidae > Platerodrilus > Platerodrilus igneus. Next base: position 1,131,687 of record JARFIW010001119.1, on the reverse strand, counting down.
TAAACCTAACTCGTTTCTTAATTCTAAATACTACTCTTCTGCATACCGTGCCACCTTAATCCTGACCTTTTCTCCTATGCACATAACTATTTCCTGATATTCTAAATTCCCCCTATCTTTCTTCATATTTATTTCAGACAAACCATACGGTACCCTTTCCGAATTCTCCAGTTTTCTCTTTATACACATCTCTGAGTACCTCCTAGAATTTCCAGATCTTTGCTTTAACCAGAATGAGTTTTTTAAATATAATTTATCCCAAGCTAACTTATCCCTAAACCCATTTAAAATTATGCCTCCACCTAACATTTTCATGACTTCCTGTTGGATCATATTTCTGCATGTTGCGGATATTGAATCAATTTTCATGTTAATAGACTCTAAATTATTTAATTTCATTACATGTACATAACCTACGGCTGTGCCCCCCTGTACTCCTACTAAATCTGAATGTTTTCTTACCACCTCTTCAACTTTCTTCTCTGGACATTCAAAAGTATTTATTCCATTAACTTCCTCTTCATCTACTTTTATAATATTTACATTTAACCCAGTGTCATCCTCAGTGACCTCATACCTACTCATCCAGAGCAACACTATGTTGCTTACATTCACGAAACTCTTATCGCAATTAATTATAATCCCCATCTTCCTCATACAATCCACTCTTAGAATACTTTTAAATTTGAGTCCAGGAATGATGATAAACTCCTGCTCACAGCTTACTAATCCAATTTCTACCCTTAACATGACTATACTATTTACTACCGCAAACTTTTTCTTATTAGGAGCTATTAAATGACTCTTTTTTATCAGCATAACTCTATTTCGAATTTCATCTTGGATCTCCTTGACGAATTCCTCCGATATCAAACTCGCCTCTTTTCCTGAATCGAACAACGATCCTATACACCTATTTAAAATTTTAATTTCAACCACCGGCAAACAAACTTTTTCTTCTTCTGGTTCCTTCTCTTCCTCGATGTCCATAAATTTGCGTGGTTGTTCATATTTTATAAATCTCAACTTCTCGTGGTCTGTCCATCTTTAAAAATCCTGTCTAGCTCTGGTCTCTCCACTAGGTCCTGGTTGTCCTTCCACAACTTGTGCATACATCCTCCTACTACTGTCCTGTCCCTCATCTCTCACTATTATTCACATTTGTCGACGTCCTGTTTATCTCGGGTGAGTTATATTGCCTGTGTATTCCAGGTCTTGGAATAGCTCCCCTGTACTGCTGTTTGGATTTAACAACTCAACAGCAAGTGTAGGACTAAATTGTTCCACCATATGTCGTGGAGTAGACGAATTTTGATTGGCCTCTTTTGAGTTTAATATATGAAAACGGTTACGACGATATCTAACACCCTCAGGAGTCTCGATTAGGAAAGACCGTGGCAGAGGGTCTACTTGGACTACTAAAGCGGGTGCCCATAGTGAATTGGGAGTTTTTTATACTAGACATCCCCCACACGCAAAGGTGGAAGAACTTTAGCATTTTTATCATAATGCCTTCTCATTTTATCTACATTCTCTTTATATTTTTGACTATATTGTTGATAGTCAATTACTTTAGGCTTTAAATTAGTACTTGAGATAGTCAATTTCATCCTCAAGCTTCGGGACATTATGAGTTGTGCAGGTGAATGGCCACTATCTTGTGGCATATTTCTGTATTGTTGTAGAGCGATATATGGATCCGAATAGGAGTCTTGAATATTGTTAAAAAGATTTTTTGTGCCAACTGTTCGTTCTACAAGGCCATTACTTTTTGCATGGTATGGACTTGTTGCGTTATGGGTTATATTCCATTCTTTTAAGAAATTTTTGAATTCTGTCAAGTTATAAGGAGGTCCACTATCTGATACAATAATGGAAGGTATTCCGTGACGAGCAAACATAGATTTAAGGTTTTTTATAAGTTCATTAGCTTTTGTGAATGTGACAGTTACAACCTCAAAGTAATTATAAAAATAATCAACAACTAGTAAATAAGTGTGATTTTTATAATCGAAATAATCAATACAAAGTTTTTGCCTAGGTAGAGTTGCTGGTTCATGAGGTAACAAAAGGTTCCTTTTGATTAGCATTTCTGTATTTTTTACAAGACTTGTATTCTCAACTTTATTTTTTATATCGATGCTAATATTAGGCCAATAAACTATAGAACGAGCTTGTCTTCGACAAGGATCAATACCTAAGTAACCCTCATGAATTTGATTCAATATTTGATCCCTCAGTGTCGTGGGAACTAACAAAAGGTTTTCCTTAAGAAGAAGATAATCTATTGTGTGAAGATCATGACGTATATTGTAATATTGTTTAATTGAATTTGGGAGTTCTTTTCTTGACGTTGGCCAATCACTACGACAATAATTTATAATTATATTTAAATCTATGTCGTTCTATGTGACTAATTTAATTTCTTGTAATTTTTCGGGTGTAACTGCAAGGTTACTGACAAGTAGATTCATATGAATATGTAATTCTTCGAGTAAAACATTTTGTTCAGCCGGTTCTACTGGAGCTCTAAAGTTTTCCTGGAGTATATGTGACATTAAGATCATATTTTTGTAAGTTTAACATCATTCGTTGAAGTCGTGTTGGTACTTTAGACAGTGGTTTTTTTAAATAAAGTTACAAGTGGTTTATGATCAGTTTCCACTTGCACCTTACGGGACATAGATATATTGATGTACATGGGTACACCCAAATTGTATTGCATACAAATCTTTATAAGTGTTCTTAATTGCACCGTTTTGTTTGCTAGGTTGTCAATATATGTACCTAAATAATTAACCATCCCTAGGAAACGTTTTTCTGCGACTGTTTTAGGTCTTTTTAGCTTACAAATAGCAGTTACTTTATTTGGATCTGGACGTATCCCTAATGAACTAAAAATATGTCCAAGATATTGAACTTCTGGCAAGAAAAAATTGTATTTGCCCATGTTAAATTCTAAATTAACTTCTTTAGCTTTTTCAAAAACCATTTTTAGTGATTCATTGTGATCTTCTATTGTATCATTATAAATTAGGAGATTGTCTATATAAATTAGAACACCTGGTATATCAGAAAATAATTCCGACATAGTTTTATGGAAAATTTCAGGTGCACATGAAAATACCATGTGGTAACCTTAAAAATTTATACCTCCCAAAGGGTGTAGATTTGCGCTACTTTCATCCAATTGCAACATCCAAAATCTGGACTGTGCATCAAGGGTTGAGAAATATTTCGCTTTGGATAATTTTGAGCGAATCTCCTCAAATGTGGCAAGTGGATAATGACATCGCTTAATATCTTTATTCAAATTACGTGGATCTAGACAGATACGTAGAGAATCATTTTTCTTTTGGACTATTACTAACGAATTCGCCCATTCACTAGGTTCATTCATTTTAACTATGACTTTTAATGATAACATACGATCTAATTCTAGTTTTAATTTCCTATGCAGTGCAAAAGGCACTTTGCGTGTATGATCAACAATAGGCATCATGCCTGGATCAACTGTAATATGACATTTATTTGGTAAACAGCCTACCCCTTTAAAAATGTCTTTATAGTCATCTCTCAACCCTTTATGATTTAGACTACTAATTATTTTTATAAGAACTAAATTTTGACTGGTTGGAAGACCTATTATGGTTGAACAGTCAATTTGTAGGTCTATAAACTCAATACAAGCTAATGAGTTATTTATAACACAGTTAATATTGACCTTGTCTTCAACAGGTATATAATTACCTGAAAATGACGTTAACTTAACATTTGTAGGTTGTATTTCACCTTTAATATTTAAATTTCTAAAATTTTTAAAGGACATGACATTTGCTTCAGCCCCCCACCCCTGTATCCAGGTTACATTTCAAAAGAATGTTATTAATATAAATATCTTGAAACCAATTTGTAGCATTGCTGTTTAGATTGGTAACTGATTTTATAAACAATGACTCATCATTGTCACTATAATAATTATTATCAGTATTAGAGTCAACATTACCTTCTAGGTTAACTGTTTTGACTTTCTTAACATAACAGAATTTAGGAAAATGATTTAATTTATGACAATAATTACATCTTACTCCTTCTGTTGGACATTTACTATAATGTTTTTGACCACAACAGGTACATACTTTAGTATTCCCTTTATTATTAACAGTATTACGATATTTAGCTTGTGGAAGATAACTTTTACTTCTTGACAATGATTGTGTGTTTGATGAATTTTTACCATGAGACTGTTTGGCTTTACTGATTACCATTTCATTATTTTTAAATAATTGCTGTGCTTGTTCATGGGTGATTTCAATTGACTTCGCTATTTTTATAGCTTTTTCTAAATCTAAGTCATCATCTTGTAGTAGGTGTTCCTTAATTGAACTATTGTTACTATTCAGACCAGCTATAAACATATCCTTTACCAAACTTTCTCTAAGTTGGCCTAATTCACATACTAAACTTAAAATTTTTAGTACAGTAGCAAATTTATCGAAATTCTCACCAGTCTTGAAATCTGGTTAAAAAATTATGACGTTCAACTGTTAGGTTAGTTTTTGGTTGCCAATGGTTTTCAAATTTTTTAATTAATTCTTGATATTTATAGGTATCCATATCCAAATTAAACGAATTGAAAATCGAAATTGCATCATTTCCAATATAGTGCAAGAAGATAGCTACTCTGCTTTTACTTCCTCGTATTCATGATCACTAGCACGCAAATAAATTTTAAATTGCATGTACCAATTTTTCCAATTGTTTCACAATTTACCTTCAGTAATTAATGGTTTTATTGCCGATGAAAGCTTTGGTGATTTCGTACCAGCTTCCATAGGATTATTAGACAACATTTCGTATTTTTCTTTTATAATTAATACTTCCAAATTAGGTTATGTTCTCCTTCAACAAATTTTTAAGACTAACCTGACACCATGTTGTGTCATTATTTATTACAACACTGGTTTCATAATAACGTTTATGAATCATACTTAAATACATTAATTGAGAACTATAACATAATAATAGTAATCCTTGAGCTTGTTGAGCGTGATGCAACTTCCATGTGTCTCTGGTGCGACCGTGTCTCTCTCCACGCTATGCAGTGTTGAACATAATCATCAAACTAAGACTAATATTACAACAATATCGATAATGTTTTCAGAAGCATTTTTCGCTCTTTCCCGTTTTGTGAGTTGATAAAACAGTCATGGGTTGCGATGTAGAAGAGGTACTTTTCTTTGATGAAGTGTGTTACGTGATTGATGTTGTTTTAAGCCACGTTTAGAAACTGCATTATATGCATAAATATTGCAAGTGATCCAATCTTTTGCACGCCTATATTGATCATTATTTAAAGAGTCATTTAACTTTAAGGATAGTCTTCTTAGGGTTTTATGTTGCATCTGTTTCCCATATGAAAAAGAACAGTATTGGTCTTCTTCATTCTTCTTTGTCATTTTCAAGTTTTTGGTTTTTGCATCAAACCTTCCATCATTTAGATGTTTTGATAAGTATTCGTCTATCATTGTGAGATCAATAGCAGAACCAGTAGCAATATCTCTAGCATTGGCAGCCATTTGGAAAAAAATCAGGTTGTTGGATTTCTGCAGCATGAGGATATGCAAAAGCAGTTTGTTGATATGTTTTAGCAGGAAGTATCATTCTAGATAATAGAGAACTAAGAATAAGCAGCAGCTCTTGTTAGTGGATGTCTCCATCTTGTTATTTTGTAATCAATATTTTTTAAAATTTTTACATTTTCTGGACGAGTATTTCCATAGTGTTATTAAATTTATACTCCTTGTTTCGTTAACATAAATCATTGAATTTCTTTCATACATTTTTTATCTTTAGGAACAATAACAAACTGACATCTGGCAGACAAATTTAAAAATAAAAATTTCACTATTTTATGAAGTGCAAAAGTGGGGTCGATAAAACTTTAATTTAATTTTGCACTAATTTATTTATAATAATTGTTACGTTCAGTTTCTGCACCGTACATTACCTAATTAAATATCACATTTCTTTAACAAGTATCGACTGCCCTTCAAATTGAAGTGATTACTTATTCAAACATCCTGTAAAATCTTATTGTGTTCAGATACAAAGTTAAATATTTTGAATCTATTCCATGTTGATAACGTGCTAAACCTAGGGTTATATTATTTCTAAGTAGGGAAATTTGCTTTGGTTATCAAAGGCTAAAATTCTTGCATTATGGCTGCTCTGAAATAAGTTTAAACACCTACATCTGTTAAATAAATTATGAACGTATGGATTGAGTATACGTTTAATGTGTTTGCATGAAACGGGATTTGGAATCAAGGTTAAAAATTGTTGCCAGATGTGTTTGCTTTAAGTGGGTAAATGTTGGTTATCAAAACGATTACTTCAACAATATTATTATCATGTTAAAACGTTATATTCCATTATCAAACAGGTGTTTACAGACAAAGATTGCGAACAGTTCAAGTTGTCCACCTGCTTATCTTTTCACGGTATTAATAATCGAAATAGTAAATTTCTATTGTTTTAACATGATGTAGGTCACCCTTTATACACTTAACTTTATAATTCTGCTATGTGGCTTGCAGATATGCCTAACAGATTGAATAGACATTGTTTCGGTGCTACCAGGCAGGGTTTTCACACTGACATGCTTTGTGGAATTCTTCATGTTATATTGAGGCCATTTGCTTTCTTACTTGCGCTTTGCAAGTGGTGTTTTGAAAATACTTTGCAGGTGATTGTTTGGTTGATGGGAAGTGTTTTTGAAGGAAAAATATGTTGCCACTTCATGGCTTATCTCCACCTATATATACAAGTTGGGCTGCAGAAGAGAGGATTCTATCCAGCATCCTTTCACGTGAAGAGACCTAAAAAAATCGTGATCTTACTTAAGGTGCTCTTTTTTAAAAGGCATTACTTTGATTTGGTTCTATAAAGTACAAAATTAGTCAATGTTCTGTAACCAGTAAAATTGTTTCATAGAAGTGTCTGGTTTGTTGACAGTTGTAAGTATGCACTTTCAGATCTGCTACAATGGTACCAAAGGCAGGATGGCGATGTACGTTAGGGTACATACTGCAGTTGAGCAAGTAGTCCTTTTGGAAGGTCACTCCTCTTTGGCACACCAACAACTGACTTAGGTATGAATACTGTGTTCTTTTGTTGATACTTTATATGAAACCTGGTTAATTTTTTTTTATTATCGATGCTCTAGCTTTTTTCGTACACGTGGTTAAGGCATGCGAAATTACAGACTCTGGTTCTAAAATTTTCTATCAAATGCTAGTGCACAAAAAATGATTTTGTGGTTGTTTAGCAAGTCACAATTAAAATAAACTTGCGCTCGCGTTGAAACAATTTGGAAAATTTACTTACTTTAACTTAAAAGGTAAGGAAATGTTAACGTCAACCACGTGTTTACTAATTATTTACTAGGATGAGATTAGAACTTACCTTCAGGTTAGGTTTACACTATTAATTTTAGGTTTCGTCCCGAAATGCATTTCAGTATAAACAACTTTGTATTACTGTATGTCTAATTTTCTTCTTGTATTTATTTAGGGTTGGGAACATAGTGTTTGTACAATGTACTTGTTATTTATATTTTAAGCATTGATTTGACTAGTAAATAATCCCTATTTCATATTTATTTGAATTTTATGTATATTTTGGGAGGAATATTGTGTTATATGCAAGTTGACGTTTTAGTTTATATCATTTTTAACAGGTTGTCTTGGTTTTTGTAAATATTTCTTTTGATACAATGTTTGTTAACTAAAGGTTTATAATAAATCTATTTCCTGAGGTTTCCTATTTTTATTTCTGTGACCCACACCACTCTACCTCATTTTAAGCTAGTACAGCATTACTTCTTTGGATTCCCCTTGTTTTGTTGCAGTATTCGGTGCTGGTGATTTCTTTGCTTACTTTAATTTTCTTTTTGTCTGCACAGAATACCGTAATGTAACTATACTTTATTTTATAGAAAATGATACATCACTTTTCTATATATCAAACATTTCGGGAACTAAAACAATTTGTACACATTTAGGAAAATCGCTTATTCCTAACAGTGTTATAGTATCATTATGCTAATTATCATTATAGTAAAAAGAATTTGATAGGCATCAAAGTAGCATGTAAAAATGCTTGATGTATAAATCGTGACGATTTCATTTTTGCAAAGAAAAAATTTTAAAAGCCATACTAGCACCTTAACTGCTGAACCATGATTTTCGAATTTGCTCGTGCATTAAAGCAATTGATATTTTGTATGCCTGTGCAAGATCTACGAGTGGTTACATTGGCAGAGTTATGTCTCTTTTATATATCTTTAATGTTTATTTGTCTCGTTATGTCTTTTTGCAAGGTGGACCTGCAATAGTATTTTCCATATCTGTATAAGCCATTCTATTCTGTTAAATGTGCATAAATACGACTAATTGTGAATTTACTAAATTGTCATTACTGATGTATTCTTGCTTATTTATTATTTCTACTATTTGAAATTGTTAGCATTTACAGAGCTATAACCAGTATGCGACTACTCAAATACATAAAAATAAAACGCAACATTATGGTTATACTCTTCTAATTCTGCCTAAGGTGTAATACAACAGAGGGTATAAAGGTATTTTTTTGTTTTTTTTTTTAATTTTAATACCAAAAATTGTCACTGTTGGTAATGTATCTAAAAAGAAAACAACGGTTATTATCTCAAATAGTTTGTTTAGTTTAGTTTATTTTTATTTTAAAACTAAATCTGTAGGTGTCTGTGGTATCAGAATGTATAAACTTCAAAAATATTTGATGTAGTTTGTATTGTACTTTCATTGGAAGATATTACTTCTATTAACTTAATTTTACAATACCTGTAGTTACTATTCTCTTGATATTTTTAATTAATTTTTATTGTATTAAATTAGGAAAACAGTAAATGAGCAGAAGGAAATGAAATTGCTATTGGATATGTATAAAGGAGTAAGTAAAGAACAACGAGATAAAGTCCAACTTATGGCAATAGAAAAAAAACTTAGGAATGAGATAGAAGATGGCCGACAGCAACTTAAAAAGATGCAGGTACCTTATTGAAAATGTTTAGATCCTGTGTAAATATTTGTTTTACAGTTTTATTTCCAAGAAAGTAAACGTGAAGATAGAAAAAAACTCGCTGAAGATGAAGCAATAAGAAAAATCAAACAACTGGAAGAGCAAAAGTATGAATTACAAAAGCAAGTGCAGTCTCAAAAGCCATCCGATGGAAATTGGCCTAACCATAATAATGTTCAACAATTGCGACCTTTTGTTGGATCTTTAGAAGAAGAAGCACTTTTAAACGAAATGGAAGTTACTGGTCAAGCTTTTGAAGATATGCAAGAGCAGAATTCTCGTTTGATACAACAGTTACGTGAAAAAGATGATGCTAATTTTAAACTTATGACTGAACGAATTAAATCTAATCAGCTTCATAAATTGTCAAGAGAAGAGAAAGATGTTCTTAAAGAACAAGTAGGCACATTAACAACTCAAATTGATTCATCAACTATTGTTGTACGAAAATTAGAAGAAAAGGAAAGGATTTTACAAACTACTTTAGCAACTATAGAAAAGGAATTGGCGCTTCGACAACAAGCAATGGAAATGCATAAAAGAAAAGCCATAGAATCAGCTCAGTCTGCTGCAGACTTAAAATTACATTTAGGTTTGTATATTATTATTACTTGCTGGCAATTATTTAACAAACTTAAGTTAGACAATCAAATTTATCTAAATTTAATTTGAATGACCTTTATGAAACATTAAATAATTGCTCCTTTTGTAAGAGACTATTGAAAAGTTTATAATATGAAATTTAACTTTAATTTGATTTTGTCAACATAAAAATATAAAAGTTATTTTAATAGCATTCCTGGTAGTTGCTGTATGTGTGTGTATATATATATATATATATATATATATATATATATATAAAAATTAAGACCAAATAATCTTTTTTGGGTTTTATTTCGTCCAAATTTGAAGTTTACAATAATGTCATTTGTAAATAACTGACGTTTTGGGAAATATGTTCTCTTAGACTTAGTTCTAAAATTAGAGTAAAAAGTTTACATATTAGGAGATGATTAAAATTTACTTATATTGACTTGACCGAAAACTAATTAAAAATACTTATTTGTATGATGTGCATTCATCCTGTGTACTACAACTATAAATAAAAACATTGATAATGTGAAAACAGCAATCATTAAAATTAATTTTTGAAAACAGTATACCTAGTAAGTTAATTTATGTATGTACATGTGGATTATCTTCGTTTTATGTGTTGTTATCTGATCTAAATATTGATAGTAAAAATCTATGTAGTGGAATGTGTAGTGGTATAAATCTATTACAGTTAGATTAAGACGTGCTGTTTGTTTGCTTAATAGAAAGAATATAGAAAAGCATAATTTTTATCAAGGTTTTCTATATCGTTTTTGTAATTTATTCTGTTCATTTGTTTCTGAATGTGGTAGCTTTCTAAGAAGAGTCTCTTTTTATAGGTTTCTTCTGTCTCTAATATTATGGTATTTTCATAGTCTGTCTTGTGGTGATGTTCATTTAAATGCATGGCAAGAGCGCAAGATTTTTTATTTAATTTGTGATCGCTTCTGTGTTGAGTGATTCTGTTTCTGAGCCACTGCTTGGACTGCCCTATGTAACTTTTGCCACAACTGCATGGAATGCTGTATACTATGTTGTTCTGTAGTGGTTTTGGGGTTTTGTCCTTGGTCATGGTGAAGATACTATGGATGCCATTTATGTATTTAGTAGATATATTTAATTGTGGAGTTAACAATACTTTGATTAGAGACGGTGTTAGATGTGGTATAAATGAGAGTGTTTTATATATGTTTGGTTGATCTCGTTTAGTTTGCGATGGTCCGTGTTTTGTTTGGAAAATTAATTTATTGGTTAGAGGTTTAGGATATCCATTGTTGAGTAGAATTTGTTGAAGATTTTTAAGATTTGTTTCTAAGAAACGTGGATGACAAATTTTAATGATTCTGTGCTTTATTGTTAATACCGTATTAATTTTATGTTTGAAAGAATGATTGGAGTTTAAATAACGGCCTGAGTTTGTAGGTTTTTTATAGAAATCAAATATGAGTCTGTTGTTGGAATCTCTAATGACCGTTGTATCTAAGAAATTTAGTCTTTTGTTGATTTCAATTTCTGTGGTAAACTGAAGTTTGGGGTGGAAATTATTAAATGCTGAACATGTTTCTTCAACTTTATTTTTGGGAACAGAACAAATGATATCATCAACATATTTTACAATAAATTCCAGTTCGAACGACAACTGAGATTTTGCAGTCTCAATCAACTTATCCAGTATCATTTGAGCGAGAATAGGAGATATTGGAGACCCCATGGGTGTGCCAAATATTTGTTGATAGAATATATTCTGAAATGTGAAGTATGTGTTGTTAATTACTAAATTTAGGCTCACGATAAACAAATCAAGTGAAAAAGTACAGTATTTTTTAATGACACTCCATTTTTCTTTAATAATGTTGATAACTAATTCGGTAGGTATATTTGTGAATAGGGCTTTGACATCTAATGACATTAAAATATGTTCCTTTGGAATTAGATAATAGTTAAATCGTTCAACAAATGTGAATGAGTCTTTAATACTATAACTCGTTTCGATAGGAAAAGCGACGCTCAGAATTTTTGTCAGAAATAGAGCTAACTTGTATGTAGGTGTCATAATGGATGCAATTACTGGTCTAAGTGACAGTTGGGGTTTATGGATTTTCCGAAGCCCGTATTTTCCCGGAATAGAGTTGTTTTGACTAATATCTTTCTTTTGCTTTTCTGTAATAATTTGTTTTTTCACTAGTACATTAAGGTGATCGTTTACTTTCTTCTGTATTCTAAATGTCGGATCTGTGTTTAACTTTTTGTAGATTGTTCTGTCATTTAAAAGTTCTTCTGATAATTTATTGTACTGGTTTCGGTTCATAACTACGGTGACCGCGCCTTTATCGGCATTTGTAGCTATTAATTCCTGATGTTTTTTTATAATAATGTATGTTTTGCATTTTAGTTTGTGGATTTTATCAATCTTTGAATTTTTAGGATTTAATAAAAATTTGTAATTATATTAGTTACTCGCGCCCTAAGAATATTTTTATTGCTTTCTTCCTGTGCTTCTAGAATGTTTTCTACATCTGCTAATAGTTTACCGAGGTGAAGATCTCTTGTAATTGTATATAAATTGAATTTCGGTCCCATAATAAAAAATCACTAACATCAGATGGTATTGTTACATCTGAATTATTTACTATCCATTTAGAATTATCTAGAAACCAGGGATTTTCTGTTTCTAAGTCGTTTTTTAGTTTATTGAACTTTTTTACGTTGATTGCTCTTATCTGGCTAAATCGTTTATTATAAAATAGGATTTCTCTGTTGTTAAAATCTTGAAAATATTTTGAAGGTAGTGTATTCTGTAATTTATTTTTTAACTTGTTCAATTCTTGTGTAAGCTGTTCCTGTTTGGAGTGAGTGATTTCTATCTCTAAGCATAATATCCTCGTCTTGGTTTTGATTTGAAATTTGGTTATTCTGTAATATAATTTACCACTATCTGTGTTCAACAGATTATCACAGTGTATTGTATTATGGCTGATATGTTTTGGTATCACATTATCTCTTCTACACTTTACACGTTTCTAAAAAAATATACCCTGTTGTTTATGTTAGCCAGTTTTATTGTTATATTAGCTCATCTTTTCATGGATTTTACAACATCTTCTCCAAATTTACTCTTGATCTGTTGGTAAAAGCCCATAGTGATTAATTTTGTTATATATTTCTGGACGTTGTAATGTATAAATTAAGACCAAATAATCTTTTTTGGGTTTTATTTTGTCCAAATTTGAAGTTTACAATAATATCATTTGTAAATAACTGACGTTTTGGGAAATATGTTCCCTTAGATTTTTTAATTAGTTTTCGGTCAAGTCAATGTAAGTAAATTTTAATTATCTCCAAATATGTAAACTTTTTACTCTAATTTTAGAATTAAGTCTAAGGGAACATATTTCCCGAAACATCAGTTATTTACAAATGACATAATTGTAAACTTCAAATTTGGATGAAATAAAACCCAAAAAAGATTATTTGGTCTTAATTTATACATTACAACGTCCAGAAATATATATATATATATATATATATATATATATATATATATATATATATACACAGTGTGTCCAAATTTCGAGTCTCTACATTGTGATTTCAGTTATTATAAGAGATAGAAATTGGGTTAAATGGGGAAAGATTTGGAGGAATCCAGGCCAGTTTTGTATCCGTTTACAAAATTGGTGTAAGTTGTCTGGTTTTGGAGATATTCGAAGAAAACTAAAAATGGCGGATTTTGTTTTTTGATAATAAAACATGAATCATAAGTCGCACCATCACAAGACTTGCACATTATTAAGACACTTTTCTAAACGGAGTATTTTAGCATAAACAGAATCATTCGACTGTCTTTTGTTTTCGAGGAAACGCCCACAACTTTTGTTTTTCTTATGGCCGCCATTTTGAATATTAAGTGAATATTATGCGCCTTAAAATTACCTTTTCAAAAATATGCCACATGTCTAGAAAAAAATGCAAAACTATCCTAAATTTTAAAAATAACTAAATTTGTATGTTCTTTAACGTTTGGTAATCCCAACAGGGCAAGACTTAAGATTTAAGACTCATTAAACCTACTTTTCTATTATATATATATATATATATATATATATATATATATATTGCTGTGATAAGGGGTTGTTTAAGGGTGTATTTTATAGCAAAGGTCGTGCAGGAATTAGAAATTATAATAGGAAGCAAAAAACTGCATTTATTTAATAGAAAATTGTGAAATGGAGATAGTTTGTAAATAGTAAGCAGTCAACACCCTGTATATAAAGTATAAATAGTTTTAAGAGTCGCAACTAGACATAGGAAGACGCATAGTTAGCGTAGAAATAAGGAATACATGCATTAGATAAATAGTAAATATTTAACACCCTATAGATAGAGTTTTAGTTAATTTAGGTAAGGCAAATAACGATATTTTTCAGTGGAGGCACGCGTATTTATACGTAAACATAATAAAGTGTAATTAAACACGCATTCAAAAGAGTTCCAAACAATTAGGTTAATACGGAGATAAGAAATAGAGCTTCGAGAAGCATAGTGTAAATGCGTACAAATAGTTAACAATTTTGATAAAGAAAGGTGATTAAAAATTGCGTAAATAACAAGCATATATGAAAATTAGAAGTCGAATTGCATCAGTTGTTTGTGTACAACATGGAAAAGCGATTAGACTCATCAAAACACCGCATGTCTGATAACGATGCACCTGCAAGCAAGCCACAATTACTTGAAGGCGGAGAAAGTTACATCAGAAACTACTTTAAATGCAAAGACTTGATTGGTTAAAATTAGCGACGAGCTTGTAAGCCATGCCTACTGATGGAGTAGGAGATCAATCATATATTAACAGCGACAGTGATAACGAACTCGGTTTTCAACTCAACAAAGGCCGAGGTGCGCCACTTTGAAACATTAGTGCAACACGTAAAAATAATTTTAAAGTGAAATGATTGTTTAAGTGCGATGAAGATGAAAATTATGATTGCCGATTAAACGTAAGTAGATTTTGGGGAATTTATTTAAACTAAAACATAATAATAATAGGGCTTCAAGTCAGGGGAGAATGATAATACAAGTTCGAGGCCGGTGAGCACATAAAAGCCAAGTCTAAGTTCGGGGAGAATGATAATACAAGTTCGAGTCTGTGGAGAATAATAGTCTAAGTGTGATAATAAGAATTTCAAGTCTGGGGAGGATGATAATCCAAGTCTAAGTTTGGGGAAATTGATGAGAATAAATTGTGAGTCTGGTGAGAATAAGTCTACATGAGACGACAATAATTTGCGGTGCATAAGTCTAAGTTTAATAATGGTAGTCCAGAGGGTGATGGCAATAATTTAAATGCAATGGTTCAAGCGTGTGGATAGACAATATTTCGAATGGGCATATGATAATTCTGAATTGGGGGAAAATAATTTTGATCCAAATGGTTGATATAAGGCATGGAAAATATTAGTTGATAATGGATGCGTCGATTGCAGGAAGGAAATAGCGAAGAAAATAGACCAGGTTAGATTTTTAGTTATGACATTATTTTTCTATTTGAATTTAAATATTGAATATTGAATTTGCTTAATATAAATTAATGTGACCAAGTCAACAAAACAAAGGACTTGCATACGTATAAAGTACGTTATATGATAAAAGGGTTTTGAACGTTCCAAGCTTCTTTTTTATAAAAACAATAGGTTTTTTTGGTGACTTTAGATAGATTGAATAGTATATGATTTTTGATAAATGAGATTTACAACATTAATTAATTGAAAAGTGTATTTTAATAATTTTCAAAAACCTGTACATAATATTTGTTTTTATTATATGGAATTGAATTAACTTCATTTTATAATTCAAAATAAACGCTAGTCGAGGTCAAAAGATAAAGTCAATGGGAGAGTAATTTAATAATTTAAACAATAAAGGAGGAGCTATAAGTTGAATACACCATTGATAACGAGTAAGGCGGTAACATATCAAGTTTTGTTATTGGTCGATACAAGGCCTTTACAAGATAAAATCCAGTTAAGTTCCTGGAGGGAGTTCATAGCAATATATATATATATATATATATATATATATATATATATATATATATCCCAGGATTAATAGCATGTCCTTTTACAACTAAGACATACAGCGTCTACCAGAAATAATGCTAATGTTTCAATATACATGCATGTTATATTAAACCGTTTAGAATGGGCTTGAACCTAGGGAGTTTAAAATTTATCGTTACAAAAATATCTACTTTTACTTTTTCATCTTCACTGCGTCCTTTTATATTGCACACTTTATGTTTCCGATGTATATACTTCTTTCAATATACAGCCCAACTATGATATCAACCAAAGATCCAACAACGTTGCCAGCTTTTCCGCATCTTGTAGTCGATAAGATAGTTAAGTGTTTATGCTTTCTGTGCAGTTCCTGTATTAATTTCGTCGAAGTTAAATTCGTGGTCTAAGCAAGAGGTATCGTATTTATTGTGCGAATATGATGACCTAGAAGTGTACGGGTTGGGGATTATGATATCAAGTGCTGTTTGAAAACAATGGCTGACGAAAACAGCTGAAAAGTATTTTACTTGTTTTGTACTTCAACATTTAAGAACGCGAAAAATTCTCTGTTTCTATATATTGATATCTACTTTGCCAAATATTAGATGTAACACTTTTGTTTGACGATACAAAACAGTCCTCGCAACTTGTAATTTTATTAGTCTGTCTACTTTTTAAGTAGAAAATTTTGTTCAAAAGGTACAAATAGTGCAAAAACTTAGCACATTTAAACATTATAGTTTCAAAGTATCATCTTTGAATACCTGAAAGGTACATTTTTAGTGTCCGTACAAAACTTTTACAATTCATTTTGCCTAATTTGTTTACGATTGCTTATAAATAGCAATTAATGTTCATATTACCTAATTTAGAAGTTGTGGACTTTTGATGTGCTTGTTTTTACTTTTTATTGTACAAGGTGAAGCAAAGCGCAAAATGAACAAAACCTCAATTTCTTTAAATGGCACCCGCTATATTGGATTTTGCCATTGAATAGTGTTTTTGTGGAGCTTCCTATTGACATATAATTTTTTATAGGTTATCTGAGAAAAAATTCTGAAAAATTGAGAAAACATGTTTTTTATGCAGTTTTGGGGCTAGAGAAAACTAAGTAGGCTACTAGCATCAAATCTGACATATCTTGTCAATATTAATTATCTCAAAAATTTGCCGTTCTATTTGTTGATGTCACAATAAGTTTCACACGTCAAGAATTAATTATTATGATATACTGTATTGGAGAAGCTGATCGAAACCCTTTATTGGCAAGTCGAATCTATCATCAAAAATATCCAAACTTGAAAATGCCCCGAACTCTAACCCTTGAAAAGCTGCGAGACAGATTTGAAGCTACTGGAAATGTTGCATATTCTAAGTGTGAAATAATAGCAAAACGAATTGACGAGGAATCCGAATTAGAAGTTTTGCTGATGATAGAAGAAAATCCGAATCTGAGCACCAGAGAAGTCGCTCTAGTAACGGATATTTCAAAAAGCAGCGTAAACAATATAATATTGAAACACAGATTCCACCCTTATCACATCGAACTTCATCAAGAACTATATGGAGATGATTTTGAGAATGGCATACAATTTTCAAGTAGAATGAGTGGCGTGTTTGCCAAAAATTATTACATTTTGAACATTTTGTTCGCTGACGAGGCATCGTTCAAAAGCAACGGATCAGTCAATAGGCATAATATGCATTACTATGGAACCGAAGATCCACATTGGTTAAGAACTGTTGATCATCAACATCCATGGTCCCGTAATGCCTGGGGAGATATTATTGGTAACCATGTTATTGGTCCCTTCTTTTTCGACGGTATTTTAAATGGGGAACGGTATCTGCGATTTCTTGATGAGGATCTCCCCATTTTGTTGGAGAATATCGATTTAAATACAAGAAGGAACATGTAGATACAACACGATGGTGCACCCCCACATAATCATACAATTGTACGTCGTTTTCCTAATAAAAACTATCCTCATCGGTGGATTGGCAAAGGCGAAGCTATTGCTTGGCCAGCACGTTCTCCTGACTTAACCGCGATGGATTATTTTTATGGGGTTTTGTTAAGGAAAAAGTTTATAAAATTCGTCCAACAACTCCTGACGAAATGAAGAATAGAATAAGGGAAGCATTTCGTTCAATTGACAAAGCAATGTTGACCCGAGTACGAATTTCGTTCATTAGAAGACTAGCAGTCTGCATTGAACAAAATGGTAATATTTTTGAACACTTGTTGTAGTCAACATACTCCTGTTCGTTACATTATTATACTGTTTTTCCACACTTAGTTATTGTTAAAGCTTGTTTTTGTCTGCCATTAATGTATAAAAGTTTATTTATTGTTGTGCCCTTTTGGCACTGGATATTTGACACCAGAGTTGATGACAGTAGCCTACTTGTTTTTTAAATGATGAAACTACCTAAAAGCAATCTGTTTTCTCAATTTTTCAGAATTTTTTCTCATATAACCTATAAAAAATTATGTCAATAGAAAGCTCCATTAGAACGCTATTCAATGGCAAAATTCAATATAGCGGGTGCCATTTAAAAAAATTGACGTTTTGTTCATTTTGCGTTTTGCTTCACCTTGTACAGTAAAAATTAAAAACAAGCACATCACGCTATGGATAATAATAAAACAGGATATGGAAAATTATGTCGTGAAAGAATCAACTCTCCAAGTTCTATACGAAAACTTCTGCAATTTTTCAAAGTTGACATGATTTTCACATAAAATGACTCATACAAAGCAAACCGTCCATTGTAGACCTATAATACCTCTGAATGATTTTGATCAACATCAAAAGAGCTTTTAGAATATGGTATCAAATCTAGGGTGTTTCATTTAAAAAAACACAACTTTGGGTTGGAAACTATAATGGCACACCCTGTATATAGGTGAAAATATTTTAAAATTGTGCAGCCTAGCCGTGGCTATCGTTTAAAAAAAAAAAACGGAAGTTGATATCTTGAATAATATAAAAGTTATAGAACTTTCATGGAGGACGTGGACATCACTACTGTAGGATGCTAACCGGTTAACGTGCAACAATATTGTTCTACTTTTTCAGAACTTACGAATTCGATAATCGTCTTGTTGATTCTTTTTACAATTTTGTACAGGCCTTTCCCAATGTCATTGTAACTTCATGGACAATTCACGCCTCCATCTGGGATTGTACAGCCAAACACGGTCGCCCTCTCGAAAACCAGCTTTCTACACCTTGATGTTATATCTGGTCATCATTCGATCGCTTGTGATCTGGATATTTTTCCTAACGTCACCATGGATGTCCTGGATCTTGCGTTTGAGTGCCTCGATGTAGCCCTAGCACATGATGTCATCTCAGAGCTGAGGCCCAAACTCAAGATTCACATGGCAGACGTATTTTGCATCCCAGCATAGCACATGCAAGTGTCTGTCCAGTCCTCCCATTGTGTCCAGTACGACTTCAGAGTGCTACTCAATGGACTAATGTCCTGCCAGGAAGCGTGGGGATATTTAAAAAGAATTCCTAAACGAACGAAAACATTCAGCAGGGCACAATTGAATGTGGTGCAGCATTAGCAAACTTTCACTGAATGCCGAAAAGAGTAATGCAATGTCATTCATTCTAAGATCCAATTCAATTGTTCATACATATAAGCTTATGGCTTTGCCATCAATATGGTCGACCGATTTAAACGCTTGTGTTATTTTTTATCCCAAATTAAGATTTAACCTGCATATTCTAAGCATCATGAACTCAGCTTATAAGAAACTACGTAATGGTCGAGACTTAAATAGCATGACTATGCTTAATACACTATTTTACTCATTTGTGAGGTGTAAGCTCGAATATACTTCTATTGTTTGGCATCCGTATTATACTACCTACAGTGCCAAGTTAGAAAAAGTACAACACAAGTATTTAAAAGCTGCCTGTTCTTCCTTTTTGGTGCATGCTCCACCAATAATGCTCTACAAAGTGATCTACTTTCTATATTTAGGCTGGTAGCTTGCAACAGCGGGGTTTATGCTAATCATTATTCTGTTATTTAAGTTAGTTCATAATGTTACTAACTGGAGTTTCATGCTGAGTAGACTATCCACTCGGGTCTCTAGAGTTAATTAACACTGTGCCGACATTTTCTATGTGCCACATGCTGATATAAATATTGCTTTGAAATCTCCCCTCCATCAGATGACTGAAAACTGTAACCAATGTGCAGACTTTTACGGCATATTTAACACATCTATTCATGGTATCAAAGGTACCCTTAAATTAATGAATGCTGCAGTCCCATAAACGGATTTTAATCTATATACATGTATATTCTTTTAACTGATAGTTGTATTTTTTATTTTTATAACAAGTCATATTTGTTAAAGATAAAGTCATGGATTCCAATTGCTTATATATCATTCCTTTAAAGTAACATACCACTTTACACATTGTTAATCATATGACGTGATGTTAGTTTTTACAGTTCTCTTGGAATCTTTTAAACTTGCAAAATTGTTGTAGACTTAGCAAGACTAATGTGGCCATGGTTGTAACATATATTGAAATGTCTTTTTATTATATCTCAGTACTTTGGAAAGTGAGAAAAATGTGTAAAATCACCTTAGCGTAAAATGTGACAAAATTTTCGTTGAATACTTTTTTAATATTTTGAATACAAAAAAATAATATCATTCTAATGATTGAAAAATTATTCATGAAGTGATTTTGTACGCATTTCAAAATGTGACTAATATTTTAAATAATAAAACAATCATTAAGCATTTTATGTATGTGTGATTTTATTTTCTTTTTAAGAAAAGTACCATGCCCAAATGAAAGAAGCACAACAAGTAGTTGCAGAAAAAACAAGTTCCTTAGAAGCAGAAGCATATAAAACAAAACGTCTACAAGATGAAATAACACAGATAAAACGTAAAGTTGAAAGAATGAAGAAAATGGAAATGGCCGGAACTACATTAGACGAAGTAATGATGGAGGAAATTCGGGAGTACAAAGAAACTCTAACCTGCCCTTCATGTAAAGTTAAAAGGAAAGATGCAGTTCTTTCAAAATGTTTTCATGTATTTTGTTATGATTGTTTAAAAACACGTTATGAAACTAGACAAAGAAAGTGTCCTAAGTGTAATTGTGCTTTTGGTGCAAATGATTATCACCGTTTATATTTATCTAATTAGCTTTTTATTTATTTAATAAGTTTATTAATATTATATGTTTTTGTGTCTTAAGCAAGGACTAGAATTTAGATATTTATAGTTTGCAATAAATTAAAAAAGCTGTGTCCTTTTTGATTGAATGTTATAATACTACACTAAAGGTGATCTTTTTAGAACCAAATAGGACCTATAGTGAAATCAAATAAAAATAAAATTGTGAATTCCATATTTACACAACTAAAGTTATAGACCATGTTGTTTTTATAACATTGCTTTCGAAACCTTAAAATCAAAGTCGTAAATCCAATAGGCAAATTTTGTTTGGAGGAAATTCCAATAAAATTCCGCTTTATAAAACTTGTCCCTATGAATAATAATGCAGTATTTTCATAGCTTATATTAGGCTAAATACTGCTTTTGGTTTTGATACAGCGAAATATATTCTGCTCCTATATCAATGGTTGTTTGCACAAAGTTTTGCAAGCTTAGTTTATGCATGACCTCAAACATTACCGAGATTCTATTTAGTTCGATATTAAGATTTATTCACTACATGTTCCCTTATTTTTTGCTTAACAAAATGTAGGGGAAATGAAAGTTAAAAGTCCCAGTATTCGAAGCTGAAATTTTACAAATGAAATTGAGTTTTATAGTAATGTTTGTACGTGTAAATCATCGGTACGGATTTTCACTGATATTCGTAAATCATGAATTGTATAAATATAAATTAACAGTCTGCTTGCATTTTTAAGGGCTAATAGAATTTCTAACTTGACAATCTAAAATACGTTTCTATATTTTCTTCATCGTCATTTTGTTATCGAACTTACTTAAGGTCAGTTTGATGCAGCTCTAACTTCTTTTCTATTCTGTGCTAATCTAAAAGTTCTATATACCCTTCACAACCTAAATTTCTAATAATTTGACTAATATGTCTAGGTCTTCCTATACTCTTCAATCTTTTTCTTATCTACCTGGCTCTACATAGATATTAGCAACCTGATGGTTGTTAAAGAACTCCAACATGTTTACATGATTCCCATTTATAAGGAAACGAAATGAAATATTACCCGGTTATCCCCTCCAAAAAAGGAAAAGTGTTTAATTATATGTTACGGTAAGGCAACGAATCGCTGCCAACATGCCAGACCTCTAACTAATTGTGAGTTATGTCATAGAGACATTTTTTAAGTTATATGTTATGGTAAGACAAGCAACGAATTGCTGCCAACATGTCAGACTGCTAACTAATTGTGAGTTATGTCATGGAGACGTTTATTATGTTATGGTAAGGCTTAAGCAACAAATCGCTACCAACATGCCAGACTGCTAACTAATTGTGAGTTATGTCATGCTGACATTTATTTAACTGATTTTGATTTATTTTTTGGTTTGTTTTCGAACTTAAGGTTGGTTTGATGCAGTTCTAAATTCTTTTTATTCTGAGCTAGTCTAAAAAAGGTCTATATACCCTTCACAGCCTAAATCTCTAATAATTTGACTAATAGCTTTGTCTAGGTCTTCCTACTCTATTTTTATGTGGTAGTCTATAATCTAAGACATTACTAAATAGTCTCTCATGTCTTAACCGGTACCCTATCATTCTATCTCTTCTTACCTTTAATTGTTTTCCACATACAGGGTTCCTTACCTATCCTTCTATAAACTTTCTCATTTGTTATTCTTTCTGTCCAATTAATCTTTAACATTCTCTTATAACACCAAGTTTCAAAAGCTTTTATCTTTTTCTTATCTACCTCTAATTGTCCAAGTCTCACTACTGTATAATAGAACGCTCCATACCTACGATTTTAAGAAACTTTTTGCTATTATGTAAACTATTAGTAAGTCGTTCTTTTTTAAAAACATTTTTCTAGCGTGAGCTATACTAGCTACTATATCCCTTCTGCTACGTCCGTCCTTTGTAATTATACTACCTAAATAACAAAATTCATCTACCTTTTGTAAGTCGGTATTACCTATTTTTAATTTTGGTTTAGAACTAGGCTGTAGCTCATTTGTCATTATCTTTGTCTTTCCTGAGTTAATTCTCATACTATAGTTTACTCTGTAGTATCTCATCTAATATATTTAAAAACTCTCGTAACCCTTTTCTAGACTCTGCTATAATGGCTATATCATTTGCAAAACGTAACATGTCTATTTTCTGTCCTTGTACACTAATACCTATCTCTTTTCTCTCTCTAGCTAAGTTTAAAGCTTCCTGTATATAAACATTAAAAATCAAGGGAGATAGTATACAGCCCTGTCTAACACCACTTCTAATCAGCTTCATTTTCTATTTCATCAAATCTAACTACTACGCTTTAGTTTTTATATATACTAAATAATTTTTCTATCCTTATGAGAGATTCCCTGAACATAATTCAATTAACCCTAACAAATGCTTATATTTCTGTTGAAGTAGATGTGTGTCTATATATATATATATATATATATATATATATATATATATATATATATATATATATATATATAAAATTAATAAGATGAAATAATAACTTAGACTTTTAAGTAAAGCCCAAATGATCATTTCAAATCGAGCTAGTAATTGAAAGAAGGAAAATATAAGGCCTTGGACAGGATTTGAACCTGCATATATATATAAGGGGTTGTTTAGGGGTGTATTGAATAACAAGGCTCGTGTAGTAACCATAAATTGCGATAGGAAGCAGAAAACTGCATTTATTTAGCAGAAAATTAAGTAATTTGTATATTATGTAAATAGCAAGCATTTAACACCCTGTATATAGACCATAATTAACTTTAAGCAATGCAAGGAAGCATATCTTACAACAATAGAACACGTATTTAGCAGAAAAATTGGTAATTTATACATTATGTAAATACCAAGTATTTAACACTCTGTATATAGAGTAAGAATATCTTTCAATAAAAGTATGCATATTCAGAAGAAGTGATAGTACATGTAATTAAACACGCGTTGAGAAGTGTTTCAATTAGTTATAAAACAAATACGAAAATAAGAGAAAACCTAACAAAGCTTTATGCAATTACGCAGAAACAATAAACATTTTGATAAGAAAACGCAGTTTCAAAGATGCATAAACACGCATAGATAAACGAAAATAGCATTGAAGTTACATCATTTATTTTGTTCAATTATCCAAAAGGCTATATCCATACAAAACAACGTCTGACAAAGATAACTAGGTATCTATAGCAAATAGATATTACACGGAAAATCAAAGAAATTACATCAGAAACAACTTCGAAATGCAGGAAATACAAAGACCTGGTTGGTTGAGATATCTACAAGATTTGTTGAAAACCCAGCCCATATGTAAGTGGGATGAGCCTATATTAACACAGCAATGATAAGACAAGTCAGTTTAAAACTCAGGCAGGGCGAAGCTGCGTCACTGCTAATCAGAAAGCCACGCGTAATTTAATATCAAGTGTATGTTACAAGTGACAATAAGTGCAACGACTACGAAAACTTCTTTTGCTGTTTAACGTGAGTAGAATTTGGGGTAATTTATTTAAACTGAATATTTATAATAATAGGGCTTCGAATGGATCGATAGAATAATTCGAATTGGTGGTACATTTTTGAATACTTCGAATTTGTGATATAATAATTCGAATCTGTTCACAAAAAGAATAATTCAAATTTTGGTTGATATAATATTTCAAATTGGGCGATATAACGCTTCGAATGTGATGATAATAATTCAAATTGGTGGTGTATTTCTGAATAATTCAAGCATGCGTCGATAAGAACAATTCAAATCTGGGTCAATATAATATTTCAAATCAGCATCGACAATCATATTTTGGTACAATTCTGGTACAATTTTGAGTTGCGAGATTCAAGGCACATAAAATAAAGAAGCACGAAGTAATTTATGGAAAGCGAAGGGTTGAATTAAGCAGAGCAGTGATAAACGAAGGAGGACAACAAAGGGATGTTGATCCACAACCCGAACAACCTGTAGCAGGTCAGATTTAATTAGTTTTAAGATATTTTTCTATTTAAATTTCAATATTGAATTTATCCAATTTATATAAAATTGTGATGAAGTCAACAACAAACATTGCATACGTTAAACTCACGTAACATATTATAAAGGGGGTCTAGAACGTTCCAGGTTTCTTTGGTAAAAAGAGGTAGTTTTTGGTGACTTTAGATTGAATTCAAAGCATATAAATTTTGGGGATAAATAAGACTTATGATATTGATTGATTGAAGGGTGTATTTTAATAATTTTCAAAACTTGTACATAATATTTCTTTTCATTATATGGAATTAATTGACTTCGCTTTATCAATTCAAACAAATAGGTAATCATAAAGAGGTGGAGAAGAAAGAAATTGATCATCGTAACGTTGTGCACTCTGTGTAGATTAAAAAGGGCTAGCCGTGGCATAACAATAAAAATTAGTAAGAGTAAATTTGATTTGAGAACACAGAGCGGTACAGTTAAGTAAAAACGTCATTACACCGAGTACGGCGTTATCATATCAATATATATTTATTCTTACCATTATTACAAAAAAATTGCTAGTGCTTCGCAAATTTATAGAGATGTAAATAGCAGTCTCAATTGCATTTTACCGTTAACGTTATACTGAGTTGAAAGTTTCTTCTTATTTATGTTTGTTTCGTTGAAGAGGTTTCTTCACCTCCCTCTAGATGTTTTCCTATTAAAAAGTAATCTTATAGATGTAGCGGCGCCTGACAAAAATGCATTTTCAGCGCACACACCTCCCCCCCCCCCGTTAATCTCTGAAAACTTTTGAGTTGGAAGTTGGTTACAGTTTTTTTGTTACAGAAGCACAAATGTTCTTAGGTAGAAAAATCGTTGGTGCTTTATTGTGCTTAAAACCCCAGCCCAGTCGCACTTCTGGTTTCGGAAACATTTGACTCCAAAGTTCAGAGCTGGAAATTGCATACAGCTTTTTTGTTATGGAAGCAAAAATGATTTTATGCAACAAAATCTTTAGTTGGTGTTTCATTATTTCAAATGGCAATACAGCTACATTTCCAGTTTTGGAAATATTAGACTTCAAAGTTTGGAGCTGGATGTTGGTTACAGCTTTTTTTATTTTAGAAACAAATGATCTTACACAACAAAATCTTAGTGTTTCAATGTGCTTCAAACACCAACCCAACGGTAGGTCCTGTTTCAAAAATATTAGAATCAAACAACTGAGTTGGAAGTTGCTTAACAATTTTTTATTATTGAGGCTACTCATCTGAAGTAATACAATCCTTTATGGCTTGTGATATTTAACTCAAATACAGATGCACTTCCAGTTTTGGGAGTATTAGACTACGACAGATCAGGAATTGGTTACAACCTTTTTGTTATTGATGTATAACCTAAACTAGTAAAAGAAGTTTTTTAATTTTACGTTGCTACGGTGGGGGCCAAAGAGGAACCCATCCCCAATTTTGGTTGTGATATATTTGTCTGTACAATCGGAAGTTTACCACAATTTTTTTTATTGTATTGGATAAAGGATAATGTTGGCTCTGTGTGGCTGTTTCTGTTTTGTTACTGTTTAATTTCTGATCTCTGTACACTTTCTGCGTCCTATAAATTGAATCCCCAGCTTACTATGAGTACTAATATTTTGAAAAGCTCGTAGAAGGCGAATCTACTGATTATTACAAATATTTCAATAAAATACCTACCACAACATATAAAAGCTTTCATTGTGTTTTGGAAATCATTGTAATAGTAGGAAGTTAAATTACAGTTAAAATTATTAGAATTATACAACACGGCCATGAACCATAAACAATATAGTACAATAGTATTACAATGTTTGTAAAGATCTCTTTCAAATTCCAGTGCTCAACTAGCCAGAGGTTTGCCATAATCGATAACAATTTCAACCTGCAAAGGAATAGGATTAATAAAAACTTTGTTATAGTTAATTAAACAGTCATCAAATAATTCCCATAGCCCATCAAGTCATCTGGCATATGTGACGTGATGACCAAGAGATATACCATTTTAGTGGATAGTTGTAAAAATGAATAATTACTTGCTCTAGAATAAAGTCCTTTCATTGTATATGATTCCAAAAGGTATTTCATCTAAGTCATTATATCCTCGATCACAATCGATAAAAATAAAAGGTTTTGTAGTAAGTTGTACTGTTTTTCACTATTGCATAATCCATAAAGGAAAATAGTTTTTCAAGGCTCTGAATCTTTGTGGTAAGGTCTGTTTTCTCATCACAATCTATAACTAAGAATGATACTTGGCGTCTCTTTTCTGAGCAGCTTGTTTAGCAGGAAAAATTTCAATGCTTGCTATTAAGTTCATTTATAAAAGCAGTCGATATGTAAGACATTGCACACACAATCGACTTTAGAAATACTTTTAGGTGGACTTTGTTCTAGTGCTGACGTTATATCAATGGTTTTATTCTGAAATGTCCCTGAACCTAACGGTATTTCAAGTTGCATTTGTAAAGTCACACATTTGAGACTGTTCTTTATCAATGATTTGATTAGTTGGAAGATGACGTTTTCTGTGTCTTCTATACTGTCAATTCTGAGCTGTCAGAATACAATGATGCGTGCTTGTACAATACTATCAAAAGAACAGGTATTGTCAATCGGATATCTTCGTTTGTTGAACGTGAGTGGTGCCATAATTCTGGTTTAAATTCTTCAAAAGCGGAATTTTAATTTTTTTCAGTTTGAAGTGTTAAAACTTCAGGGCAAGGCACTAGATAGGTTTTGGGCCTCGTGGAGCGTCTTTTTAAAAAGGCTTCTTCCAAAAAACTCTTCTATCAATTTTATTTAAACAGAAACTACAATATGAATTTAATAACAGGTATGTTATGTTCAGTAACGTATTGAAATCAAAAAATATTCTAAGTTGACAATCACTATTTAAATTAACTAAAATTAGGGTGAGTAGCTTGAACAACCAATAATGTTGAAGTTATGAAGCTCGAGACTGACTGAGCCTCCTAGGGTTCTCAGGGTATTTATGCTATCCCTGCTCTTACATTGCTATGTGGGAAACGCAGATCTCATGTCTGCTATTTCTTTATTCAATACAAAATATTAGTTCTTAGTAATCTTAATTCTAGCAATAAGTTCCTTATAATCTACTGTGACCTGCACCTGCAGTGTCACGTTACGTCTGGAATATAAAGTATTTGCATCCGTTCTCATGTCTGGTTTATCAACTTCCATTAACCTTTTGTAATATGTCCTTCAATTATACATTGTAACAATCTACTCTTTAGATTCAATAGTTCCATTTGATTATACCTATGTACTAATTTGGGGGATATGTAACTCACTACATAATATGCATTTCTTCTTCTTTTTGGTAATCTTCCTTGGCCTCTCAAATTTTCAGCCCACACCTCTATAAAAAACAAAGTTTCTTATTTAAGGTATATGTATAAGTGCTTTGTGTATTTATATACGCTTTGTGGAATGAAATTAAAATACATGGAGCACAATTTCTGTATCTCTTGCACTAATTGCGAACTGAGCCACGTGTTAAAGCAATGTCATTGGCCCACGGCAATGCAGATAATAGAGCAGGCTCTTTAAAATGTACTGATCAACACTGCTATAGCAAGATCTCAAGATATCTTTTGTAAAAGATCTCAATGAGTACCAAGTAACACGAATTTGGTCTATCCCAATCCGTTGTTTGGAGCATTCAAAATCTGGAAATATATTTTGCGAACCAATGTAGCGACTTTTTTAATACAGGATGATTTAGTCAAAAAGGACCCTTAAGGAGAGTAATGATATGAAGGAAACCTCATCGATATCTCTTACTATTATCGAGAAATTAATTGGAGGACACCTGTGGTCGAGATATGGGTCGGAGATGAAAATTTTACTATGGATCATCAAAAAGTTCTATGGAATGGATATACCCACAACGTTGTTACTATCATTAATTCAAATATTAACCTTAGTATCTATTTAATGAAGTAAATTATTATTATCGTGCATTATTTAGGTACAATCTACCTGTTAGAATAACTAACAATAATGTTAGTAATATTGTATAATTAATACAATAATTTCCTAGAATGCATCTTTTTTAAAAATTTACATTGTGCTTTCAGAAGCGTCACTAAACTCAAAATTATTAAAATGAAAAGACATTAGCACTAGTATGAAATTTTGTGTGTATTAAGACGACAGTGTAATTGCGAATATATTAATAATTAATTTGTGAAAATTTTGCAGTACAGACAGATTGATAATTTTTTTATAATTAATACCAGGATATCTTACTACGCAGGATCCACATAAGAGAAATGGTGCTTTTTCACAAGAAGGAAGAATATCAGAGGATTTAGGACCCCACTTCTGTATGGGTAACCACTTAAAACATAGTTAAGTGTACGTGTGTGAAGCTTGACAATAAGCTAAATTGAAGGAAACACGTGGAAAGGGCAAAAGAGAAAGCAATTGGTAGTTATGCCAAGTGGATGGCAAGAGCTGGAGGATAACACCCGTTTTATGCTGGCTGTATACGATAGTTGTAAGGCTTAGGGTCTAACATAACTCATATGTATAGAGGTTCCAGGCCCAAATTTCTATTGTCTCCTTCAGGTTGTCCAGAACCCAAAGGCTAATCTGTGTGGAAATTTCAGAAGCAATGAGAACACCATTCAAAGCTCTAGAAACTTTACAAGGGCTCCCAGTTCTCCCTAAGTGAATGTGAAAGGAAGCTCTGGCGAGATATTCTAGATTTTAAGATATGGTCAGATGGCAGAGCAGGGGAAAGGTAGTAGAGCATGCTAAAATCGCTACTATAGCAGAAAGGGAGTTTCCCATTTTTGCTATCAAAGAGAGAGAGAGAGAGAGAGAGAGACAAAAACAGATTAAGATTACAGAGGCAATTTCCTCACAATTACCCCTAGGGAAAGATAGGATCAAAACAAAGTTACATTCCCTCAGGACTCTGTGGTGTGCTACGCTGACGAGGCTGGATAGCCAATACAGGATTTGACGGTGCAGGAGTATACTTTGAAGCTAAGGAGTGCATTTAAACTAACCTCAAGGCTGATATATAATGGTTTTCCAGGTAGAGGTATACGTAATACTAAAAATAACCGAAAGCCATCAGATAAGAGAGATAAAAGAGGGAGAAAAGCAGAGGGTTATTATCTGCTCAGAGGAGCAGGAGCAGTGTGGAGCTGCATTGTAGGAGTTTGCTACTCAGATGGAAGTTCAGCTCTTGTGCGTTCCAGGAGACTACGATTTGCAGGGGAACAAGGACACTAATGTTAACTATGCAGAGAACAGGAGTCCCTTATGTAGGGCATGAACCATATATAGGCTTAACCAAAAAATTGGAGGTGTCCAACTAAAACTTTAAACGCTTAAGAAGTGTAAAAGATGAGGTGACTATAGACAATCAAAAATATTGTTAGTTGGGCCGACAAGTTTAGAACCGCATTACTATTAAACGGAATTAGGAAAACGCTAATCTTGTTGGTGCAGTCCTCTTCCTTTTATTTTCCATAACATTACCTTCCTGTCCTTTTTGTCTTTCACGGCAAGAAATCATCATCATTCCTTGAATGGCTTTGTAATGTGTAACAAAAAATTGTCCTCCCTGATAGGCAATTGATTATAGGCAAATGTTCTGTTCTTTAAATCATTAAAATAACTCTCAACAGAACTTCAACTTTTTCTGTAGAATTTCAATAATTGAAGACTATAACTAATTTCGCCAAGGATGTTATACGAATGGATCCAGTGATACTTGCAGTAATACGGTCAAGCATAGTTTGGACGTACGTTTACTACTACTTGCTTTTCTAACATTCTTAAAAATATATTTTTTATCTTTTATCTGGTCCTGACCAATAGGAATATTACTTAAAAATGGAAGTAATTTTGAAATCATTAGTGTTTACTTAGACTAACATACATAAAGGGCACAATCTAACCTCACTTTATTTTGTGCTAAATGCATAGTGTCTTACAATAAAACGCATACGCCCATAGTGCGACAAAACCAAGGAGAGTGTATACGGCCACACCATATGTTTAATAATGATAAGAGTAGATGCATGTATTAAATACCCCGTCCGATGATGGCACACATAGGTTATACCAGCTATATATACATTGTAGCTTGGTCCATTTTTATAATGTCCTTGAATACTGCTGACCAAAGCAAAAATATCTTCAGAAACCTTGCTAAATCTTTAGAAAATTCTGGTCAATAGTGAAAACTAACAAAAAATAGTTGTAGTTGATCATACTTCTAATCCATTCTTCAATGGCTTTGTTGTCATCGGTGATATCTGTTTCTTTGCCTCTTTCGTTTTCAACGTTTTGAGGTTGATCTGCATTTTTAGTGTCAAGATCATCACTGTTAATAGGTTGTGTTTATGCAATTAAATTAGAGAGATTTTTGCGATTTTGTGCAGGAATTTCAATGCCATTTAAATCTTTTCCAATAAATTCATTGTTAGATAAGGTAAATAAGGCGTTTACCCAAGTAGCAGGCTGACGTCATATCTCGTCAATTTCACGTGAATATTTGGTGGTACACGTCGACGGTCTCCAAGCGACGAAATTGTTACGTGAATGACGTCATATTGTTACCATCTTTTTAGAGGTGTATAGGCCACGTGCGCTGACGTCGATGCGACGTCAAAATAAATGGGGTGTATTAAACCATCCTCGTTGTAATGTATTTAATAAAAACTATCGTGTCTTAAAAAATTATTACATTATATTATTATAAGTATTGTCCTAGGCCGTTGGCGAAACTGACAGTTTTTCATTATTTTTATATTTTATATATTCGCAAGTTTCAACTAAGTATATCAGATGGACGTTGAACTTGATATACCTCGCCGTCGTAGAGTTCACTTGCAATTTGTTTCAGTCTAACATAACAAAAATACATCCGTATTTTTCACTCTTCAATATATGCGCCGTGCTCTAAAGGTACCTTTAGTGCTATGGAGATTTGGCTATTGGGATATTTGGGGAATTAGATATTTTCGCTTTTGATCATCTAGGGTATTTTCGGCGTCGGGTATTTGGAGAAAATAGTTTAACAGATGACATTTGTAATTTTGGATTGCTGGATGTTAAATTTTCAATGTTTGTTACTAAGCTATGGGTATCTAAAGAAATAACAGATTTCCTATTCATTTCCAATATGTTTAATAGGCAAAACGCAAACTATATAACGTCGAACGAAAAGGTAAGGTTAAGGTTGTAACAAAACAAACAAATCACGTGCTTTTTTGAACAAATGCGCATGCTCCGATCTCAAAATAGCCAGAAAAGTTGAACTAGAACCAACTTTTGGGAGATTGGAGATTCGGTGTTTCTGACGTTTCTCGGCGGTGTCACGTGATCGCTTTAACCAATAGAATCATTCTCCAAATATCCAAATCGCCAAATCTCCATAGCACTAAAGGTACCCTAAAGAGTATAATTTATGGTCATTGTCACTCATAGAAGGGGGAATTGCCGTTTACGACCCTTCTACCCCTGCCGGAGGGTTGGTAATTTTTTCCTAAGGTCTTGGTATTGCAACTAACCGTTCTTGGTCACAATTGAAACCAATCACTGAAAACTTTCAAAAATCGAAAATTTGATCATGAAATTTGAATTGCCGTTTACGACCCCTTCTACCCCTGCCGGAAGGTTGGTAGTTTTTTCCTAAGGTCTTGGTACAGCAACTAACCGTTCTTGGTCACAATTGAAACCAAACACTGAAAACTTTCAAAAATCAAAAATTTTATTATGAAATTTGAATTGCCGTTTACGAGCCCTTCTACCCCTGTTGGAGGGTTGGTAATTTTTTCCTAAGGTCTTGGTATTGCAACTAACCGTTCTTGGTCACAATTGAAACCAATCACTGAAAACTTTCAAAAATCGAAAATTTGATCATGAAATTTGAATTGCCGTTTACGACCCCTTCTACCCCTGCTGGAAGGTTGGTAGTTTTTTCCTAAGGTCTTGGTACAGCAACTAACCGTTCTTGGTCACAATTGAAACCAAACACTGAAAACTTTCAAAAATCAAAAATTTTATTATGAAATTTGAATTGCCGTTTACGAGCCCTTCTACCCCTGCCGGAGGGTTGGTAATTTTTTCCTAAGGTCTTGGTATTGCAACTAACCGTTCTTGGTCACAATTGAAACCAATCACTGAAAACTTTCAAAAATCGAAAATTTGATCATGAAATTTGAATTGCCGTTTACGACCCCTTCTACCCCTGCCGGAAGGTTGGTAGTTTTTTCCTAAGGTCTTGGTACAGCAACTAACCGTTCTTGGTCACAATTGAAACCAAACACTGAAAACTTTCAAAAATCGAAAATTTAATTATGAAATTTGAATTGCCGTTTACGACCCCTTCTACCCCTGCCGGAGGGTTGGTAATTTTTTCCTAAAGTCCTGGTACAGCAATTAACCGTTCTTGGTCACAATTGAAACCAAACACTGAAACTTTCAAAAATCGAAAATTTGATTATGAAATTTGAATTGCCGTTTACGACCCCTTCTACCCCTGCCGGAGGGTTGGTAATTTTTTCCTAAAGTCCTGGTACAGTAATTAACCGTTGTTGGTCACAACTGAAACAAAACACTGAAAACTTTCAATAATCGAAAATTTTATTATGAAATTTGAATTGCTGTCTTCGACATCTTCTGCCCCTGCTGAAGAGTTGGTAATTGTATCTTAGTCTTATGTCTTATGGTATTGTAACTAACCATTTTTGGTAATACGTGAAACCTAACACTAGAAGTTTTTTGAAAATTGAAGATTTTATACTGCAAATTAATTTGCCGTTTTCGCCCCCTTCTTGCCCTACTAGAAGGCGGCAAATTCGTTTTCATGCTTTTTTTATATATGTTTTGCAGGTTAATTCTATTTTGCAAGCATACAGTATTATAGTTTTATTTGTTGCAATATTTAACTGGACCGCTGTAATTTGAGCAAAGATGAAGACAACTTCAGCCACGTAAATATTTCTGATTAAATGCCCAACACAATGCACCCAGTAATCCCAGAGAATGGTCACAAACAACAATTTTGGGAACAAATGGTCTTGGAGTTTCCACAAAAGTAGCCACATAGCTATTGATTAGGTGTTGTGTGATGCAGACAACATTTGGACAACTGGAAGTTGACCATGTTTACCGGAACTATAAATCGCACCTTAATACAAGAATACATATATTGTTCGATCGATTGCAGTCACAAATTTTGTTTAGAATACCTACAGTAGCATCTATTGCTAATTTTGAAGAGGCTTGTTTGCAATCCTTTTATGTGGGCATTATATATGACTAATTGCTTGCGTATTCTGTATTTGAGATCGAACTTGCAGTATGTTTGAAATACGCTGAAATTAGTAACCTACCTTGTTCGTTTAAGTTCAGATTTCTCAAATTGCAACAAAATTTTAAACTGTTCAAAAAATTTTAAGCAATGGGTTATATTAATATCTTAAATATCTTCACTTTATTTCTTACCATATTTTAGGGTAAACTTATCAGCAAAATCAGATATCTTGATCCCAAAACTGTATAGAAATTTCTTTATTGAAGAAGATTGCTCTAGCAGCTGTCCCCATTTAGTTGTCGTTGAGAACGAATCCATATTTTGTTATATGTAACATTCATTCAATATAAGCTAATGAATAACTAAATATAGAAAGTGGCATAGCACGAATTATAATACATGCATTTGGAGCACCTGAGAATGCATTTTTTTTTGCCGTTAGTAGAAAAGTATTAATTACTAGAAGAGTGGCCTGCTCAGTGATAAAAGTGCAAGAAAAACAATAATGTACCTCACCATAGACATGCCGGAAGGGGCTTAGTCCCTAAAATATTCGATAGCCCCCCTCCCAGATTTGGTCCAATAAAAAAATGAAATAAAATAAAGAGAACATACACAAGTAAATCTCTTTCGGTAAAACATTACTTGAACTAGGTAAATAACCACTGCCGCTACTTTCAAGACGAAATCTTTGCTACCAAATAATACCCAATCGTCTCCCAAAAACAAAAATCTTCATAGTACATTCAACTTAAATATAGACCCTGCACCATGGTCGACAATATTTGCATTTACGTAATTAATTACTATGTACAAATTGGGCGGGTGTTAGGTACATATTTTGTAAGTCGGCTATTATCAAAATTCTTGATTAGAGCCATAGCAACACTGCTCCAAAAGTGATATCTCTGGGGCTGTTTCACTTAGCCACATAAATCCCCCATACAATTTTAGTTTTAAATGTCACGGATGATCAAAATATGCAATAATGTATAGGGTGTTCCATTTAAGAAAATACAAATTTGAGTTAACATGTTTTGTGAATCATCCCGCGTGCACCTAAATATTTTTAAAATATATGTACAATGATTATGTATAACCATACCAAGGTTGGTTTTGATATCTCTTGATATAAACATACAAATTCGCTAAAATTAAACTTCCCTCGCGTCGTCAATCATGCATAACCCTGGTCATTAAGTATTACATCCACAAATTCCACAAGTTAATAAAATAATCTAGGAGCTTACCTGGTTTTTTACTAAAGGTCCAGACTGTCTCCCATGTCTCAGATCCGGGTCATTGGCTGTGGCTTTCAAACTTTATCGTTGACAAAGTGAAATACCTACACAGTAACGAAAATAGTTTATTAGACAGAGCGAGAAGGTACAGGAATGACGAAGTAGATCTTGAATCGTCTGCACTATGTGGGCTCGGGCATAATCATGTAGAATAATGACACCATTTGTGAGCATCCAGAGACGTTTACTCTTAATATTGGCACATAAGCCTTTTAAGGTGACTGCATATCACCCAATGTTAATGTTGACATCGAGTTCTTTAAAATTCAGGAACAGCATACCCTGGTAATCAAACAATACAGTCAACATTGCTTTTCCTGCCAATGGTTAGAATCAAAATTTTTTAGTCTTCTGAGATTGTGTATGCTTCCACTGCATACTCTGACTTTTGGATTCAGGTCTGTAGTGATAATATCAAGACTCATCACCGGCAACAATTTGGTGTAGAAAAGCATTACCTTGTTGTTGATAGCGCATCAAATGTTTTATTGATAAGGCCAAACGCATATTCTTCTGCTCATCAGTAAGCAATCGTGGGATCTACTAAGCAGCAACTTTGCGATAGCCAAAATTATGAATATAGGAATGACCAGTTCTCATGTTGATGTGCAACATTCTCTAACTTTGAGATGTCTATTTACACGTAATGTAGTTTCCAGCTGCAATACGTGTATGCCCATGTGTTAAAATGTTGTGATGTAATCAAAATATGTTATTGTAGTAGTTAACTATGTATTGCTATATATGAAGTGTAGTAGTAGGCAAGTAACAAAAATGATTATGTTAAGTTATGTTGGAATAAAAATGTTGTAATTTATTGATAAAAAAGAAATAAATATATAGTGAGAAGCACTTCTATCTAAGTGTGATAAAAACAACAGATCAGAGAACATTTTTACATGGTAGCAGAGCCTTTTTTAAACTAAAAAAAAATTAAATAAAAATAAATATTGAAATGGCAAATGCTGTTATACAAACTGCAAAAACTATGACAAATGGAGATATCGTTTTATGTTTTTATTGGAATTTAAAATTTGTTTTCAAGTTATTGAAAATGAAGTTCGTTCTGAAACAGAAGCTGATTGGAAAGCAAAGGAAGTTCGTGCCAAAAATTATTTAGCCCACATAGTTGATGTGAATTTAATTGTGGAATGCAAAACTGCCAAAGAGATGGTAACTAAACTTGATAATTTATATCAGAAGAAATTGTAATGTGAGCAAATCATGATAGAAAAGAAACTTTGCCATTTATTTTACGATGAATCAAAAGACTGAGGAATTTTTTAATATGTTTGAACCGTTAATTAAGGATTCAGTCTATGCAGATGGTGTTGTTCATAGTAAAAAGAAGTTAGTTACTTACTGATGTCTTTACCCAAATCATTGGAATGTATTACTGAAACTGTAGACTTATTGCCAGATAAACAGTTGACTATGTACATGAAAAGTTAGCACTTATAGCTGAATGTAGAAAGCATGATAATAAAAAGTGAAACGGACGAAGCAAAAAATGATACACGTTTTTAAAATGTAGTTAAATAAAAGGGGCACAAATAAATGTGAAAATACAAGACCAGGCATGAAATGTTATAAATGTGATAAAGAGGGCCACGTTCAAAAGAATTGTTACTCAAGTATGATGTAGAAATTTGACCATAGTTCACAAAGGACAAATAGAGGAGGTTTTTGTCATAGAGGATATAACCAAAGTAATCAGAGCAGAAGTTCAACGTGGAATAGGTAAGTAGCAAGTTCCGAAGTAGAGCAAAGCAAGGAGTTGCAAAAGGAAACAAGTAAGTACTTTCCTTACAGAAGTGTATTCGCTCAAAACTAATGACAGTAAGTAAAGGCTCTGAAAGTCGGAAACGTATTAAGTAATTTTAAGGTTAAGGGTAAAGATTCAACAGTTAATATTAAAAATATGTTTTATATGCTAGAAATGGGTCAAAACTTAGTGTTTCAGCAATAACTAATGTTGAAAATGGTATAAATTATTGACAAAATAAAGCAGTTGTCTATAACAGTAAAGGAAAATTTGTGGTTATAGCACATCATCATCATTAGGTCTTCAGTCCTGGAACTGGTTAGATGCGTAATTTCATTGTTTTCTATTCTGTGCTAACCTGCACATTTCCCTGAAATTTCCAGTCTACATCTTTCACTATCTGCATGCAATAGTCTGGTCTAGGTCTACCTCTACCTCTTTTTTTCTATCTCTGCTTGTAATATATTCCGCACTAGTCCCCAAATATGCCTTAGAACGTATCCTAACCCTTCTATTTCTCCTATTTTTTGTTTTCCACAGATATCTTTATTCCCCTACTATTTCTGTAACCTCTTTGTTCTTAACTTTGTCTGTACATGCTATCATCCTCATACATTTGAAGCACAACATTCCAAAAGGCTTCTACCATTTTCGTCTGCTCTCTTACTGTCCCTATTCCATAGACGTACTGTGCTCTGCTCCACACATATGCTTTCAACTATTCTCTCCTTGTTTCTATATTTGTTTCTTCGAATATAGCCGATGCTCTTTCTTTTTAGATGCAGTTCGGTTCCCCTTCTATTGTTTACAGATATATAACCTATTTCCCTGTAGTGTGAAGGGTGTTAAGCAACCTGCGGCTACCAAGATCCCCCAACACTTGAACAGTTGCCGAATTAATAGTTTTCCAATATATCATTTTGCACAATCAACATTAGTTGAAAATATTTAAAAACCATCACCTGTAGTTGTTTATAATAATGATCAGATTCAAATGCAATTCTTTTTTTCGTCATTTTAGGTTTTCCATCGAAACTGGTTGGACTTATTACTGTTCTGAGCCTAGCCTACACCGTGCCCTAAAATTCCCACAGCCTAGATAGAGCTCGGTTCCCCTTCTGCTGTTTCCTAATTATATGCCCTATTTCACCATTAGCACATACTGTAGCACATAAAAAAGTTAAACTGTACAGACTCAGTGCACAAACATATAAAAAGGGGAAAATCATGGCAAATTGTAGCAAAACATTTTTGAAAAAGGAAAAATAGCATCAATTTTAAGACATGTAAATTTTAAGGACCTTATGGTGATGTGTAGGAAACAGCTACTAGAAGGACTAGGACAATACTTAGAACCACTACTCATTAATTGTAAGTACTGTTTAAAGTGTAAAATGGCAAGTAAAAAGTTTTAGAATAATCGTACACCAGCAAAGGGCATATGTCAAATAGTAGGTATATATCAATGTTACAGGACCATTTGCTATAACTGGATATGTAGATGAATATTATTTTATGTTTTATTGATGGGTATAGTCATATTGCTCCTATGTATTGCAACTGCAACCGTCTTCAGCTTCTTGGTTAGGTATAGCATACGCCTCCGGCCATTTGGTAAAATAATCCATTGCAACCAAGATGTATTTAATTCCTTTCTCTGATTCAGAAAACGGACCAGCTATATCAATGGCCACCCTCTCAAAAGGATTCCCCACGTTATACTGTCTTATTGGGGCTTTTCGTTTTGTGACCGGGCCATTCCAGAGGCACACAACTCACATTTCCGGCACCACTTCTTCACATCTTCTTTGCAGTTCACCCAATAGAATCTTTCTCTCACTCTTTCGAGAGTTCTTTTCACGCCAAAGTGCCCTCCGGAAATACCATCGTGCAAGTGCTGCATCACTTCCGGCACTCTGCTTCTCGGCACTATCACTTGAAGTCGTCGCTCAGTGCCATATTCACATTCCAGGCATCGTTTCAAGATTCTATTTTCAATTCCCACTGTGCCCAGAATGCCTTCATGCTCCTACTTGAAATACTACTTTCTTCCCAAGGTGGTTGTTATCTCCACTCAATAATACGTCCCAATTCGGCGTCATTCTCCTGGTTTTCTCGTATTCTTTCGGGTTGCCAAGTATCATTGGTTACCGTCATTCTATGAATGACACTTATTTTCTCTTCCATCTTGGAGCAACGATTGCAGTCTACCGGACAAGGTCACATTCACAGAGCGTCTGCATTTCGATGGCTAGTTCCTACACGAAGTTCTGGGTCCAAGTCATATTCCTGCTGCAGCCGTTCTATCCACCTTGCAAATTGCCCTTCAGGATTTCGAAACTCCAGTAACCATTTTAGTGCAGCATGGTTTGTTCTCAAACGTTCTATGATAATTTTTTGTAAGATAGAATTTAAATGTTCTATGATAATTTTTTGTAAGATAACGTTCAAACGCTCTATGGATTTTTAATAATGACTTGTCCAAATTTGTTAATTTTGATTTCACTAAATTTACAAAACGTGCTTGGAGAATTTTCTAGTTATGGTCTTATAGAATTTCCAATAATAATTTTCTTAAAGTTTGCTCTTTGTAATTATCAAGTTTATTATCCGCAATGTACTTGTGATAATGTTTATTCTGGACATTCACTAAAGATAAGACTGCGAGTTTACAAGTTCAAATACCATATTTAATTTTCCGAATCACCGTTAAATTAACTGTCTTTATACAAGTTGAAGAATGTTGAAAATGATGTATTTTAGATAACCTGTTTTATGGTTTGGTTTTGTTTCGATTTGCAAAGATAAGATGCACTTCAAGTTCGTGTAAATGGTTTCAGTAAAGTTCCAGTATATTACGCAATAAAATGTGGACAGTACGTTGACGTCAGTTGTTTGTCAAAAGATCGCATGCCAGCACATCTGGTCCCAACATGTAATTGTTTCAATGTAGCTTAGAACAAGACTTTACAAGATAAGCTTTTTTCATCACTTTGACATGACGACAGTTGTTCGCTTATCTTGACAACGAGGCAGATTGTCGAAAACAACATTGTAACAATCGACGATTCCTGTTTTACTGTGTAATTATGAAAACTTTTTCTGTTTAGAATTTATCACAGTTTGAATTAAGGGTTATGCATGATATTACTACAAATGAATATGAATACCTGAATTTAATCCTAACAAAATGTTTCATTTAAATTCAATCATACCTTAAATAATTATGAGAACTAAAATTATTAGACTTTGAAATTTTAATACACACTTGTAAACCAAGGTAACAGATCTGGAATTTTGAGTAATTAATTTGAAATAACCTTGTGAAAATGTTTGATACATTATTGATATTTTTAATTCTTAGTAGAGACAGTCATAATTTTCTCATTCAATAATTGTGTTGAAGAAATTAAACTACCTTTGAGATGTATATTTTGTACAAAAAACTTTATTACTTAGAATGCAATATTTAATTAAAGAACAACAATTTAATCCATTTGAGTAATTGTTTTATTTTGATCAAGTGAATTCAAGAATAGGGTAATTAAATCAAGAGGTAATAAAGCATAAATACCCTTTACAAAATTAATGTTTTTAGCTCTCGCTTGACTAAGGAGCACTAATAGCACTTTCAAGAATTTTAATGCTTAAAATTGCGTTTATAATAGTGTTCAAATAATTGATACTAGTAGCTATTCTTTTTCTTTGCAGTATAAGGTAACAAGAGTACACCTCTTGTGTCCTTCGCTATATTAATTATATTTTCTTTACAGCTCCTGCTTAGGCAGTAAAAAACAATATTGCTCTCTAAGGACTTCCAAGTTCCCCCCCTTAGGGCAATGTTTAGAAAATTTAAGGACTTGGTGGCGCCGCTCTTGCACCTCTATTTTAGTATTATTAGAGTCAGTAAGTAAACAATGTTTTGTCGAAAAACCTACGACCACCCCTCATAAGCTCTACCCGAGGAATAGACCCCTAGCTTAGTCGGAAGATAGTTGAGATTCCATCATCTTAAGGAGACCATAACCTCAAATTCACTTGAGTACATCATAAGATCTCCTTGTTGGTAATAAGACAAGTAATAACAAAAGTCTTTATTACTCACTATTCACAAGTCTAATTGACAGTATATGTCTTATTTATGGGTGTTTTTAGTCCAATTAACAATGAAGCACTATCACACTAATGCTATTTACAAGCACTAATATCTTCTTAAACTAATTCCTTAACCATAAGTCTTCTTAACAACACTAAACACTACTATAATTTATTTATTACACTTTTGTCTATTTATGTACAAGCTGGCGGTACAATATGCACGCTCACATAACACAAATTACGAGCGTCTCGCGGCAGTAATGACATGGCTGCAATGATAGGTTAGGTTACTGTTAGAAATGGATATTATTATTAAAAAACACAAATCACTTAACACGCATATCAGAACAGTTGTTCTAAAACTATTGCAAACT
Organism: Platerodrilus igneus; assembly: GCA_036346225.1. Taxonomy (NCBI): domain Eukaryota; kingdom Metazoa; phylum Arthropoda; class Insecta; order Coleoptera; family Lycidae; genus Platerodrilus; species Platerodrilus igneus. The sequence goes on along the minus strand of JARFIW010001119.1, from coordinate 1,089,890 downwards.
GTTCTGATATGCGTGTTAAGTGATTTGTATTTTGTATTTTTTAATAATAATATCTAATTTGTGTTTTTTAATAATAATATCTATTTCTAACAGTAACCTAAACTGTCATTGTAGCCATGTCATTACTGCCGCGAGACGCTCGTCACAAATTTATATTTACTATAGGACCTTCAAAACGTAATGACCAACTAACTATACACGAGATAATATATATACGACGTTTTGTTATATACTAGTCTCTGTACTTCATCAGCGGTCTTATATATACACTGAATTAAATAGATGATTCATACTCTGGTATATGCTGGAACATTCTCGATTCCAGGAGAATGCATTTCGCTTATGCATCTTGTGTGTTTGACGGCTTGCCTAATAGTAGTTCGTAACAATATCATTCTGATATTATTTTAAATGTGGCATTTGTATCTATTTTATGGGTCTCGTTGCGACTTGCACGATACTTAACAGAGTTAATTAATTAGTCGCTTAAAGTAGCGTGACATTTTTTTATCAGTAAGGTCATCTATATGATCACATCAAAAGAAATAACGACGGCAACCTATGAACTGACACATTAAATAAACATTTTTGGGTTTTACAAATACTCTCTCAGGATGCTCAAAGTTTAGCTGACAAAATTCTGGACTCCTTACATTCCTTAAATTTTAATATCAAAAAGTACAGAGGCCAAGATTGCGCTGTTGCCTGTGTTATGAGTGGTACATATGCAGAAGTACAAAAAGAAATCAATAAAGAATAAAATTAAGTCATTTGCGTTCGTTGTGCGCTTCACAACCTTAATTCAGTCATTAATGATACCGTTAAAGGGGTTACAAAAATTGATTGCTTTTTTACAACAGTGCAAAGCACATATAAATTTTGGAATAACCATATATATCGGTGAGATTTTTTGAGCTCCGTTTGTGGTGCATCTGCTATTAAACTAAAGAAATTTAACCCTACTCAATGGTTTTCTCAAACTCTCACAGCACTTAAACTACGTTTCCCAGATATCTTTACTGCTCTTACTAAAATATTATCAACTCAAAAAAAAAGGACGAACGCGATAAAACCAAAAGAATATTAAAAAATGGATAATTTTCACTTTGTAATTCTTTGTGTGTATGGATAACATTTTGTATGAAATTAGATAAGTTACACGAAATTAAAAGCATACGACAATTTGCAAGATTTTTGATAGTTGAAAATCAAACCGATCTTCAAGCTTTCCTGTTTTTAATATTGCACATTACTGTAGCTTCTACCAAAAGAAGCATTCTCCAATTCAAAAATCATAAAAAATTATATATGGAACTTTATACTTTAGGAAAGTTTAGAACCTCTCATTATTGTCGTTTTCAGCAGAAATCGTTGAAAGAATGAATTTAGATGACCATATAACAGATTTACCCAAATTTATAGTGAGGCGTATTTTTGCAGATGAATCAGCGTATATATTTTATAGGAACCTGAAACGATGTTTACGGGTGGGATAAGAAGTTACGCTACTGCGTGGAGTGCATATACATGGCCTTATAGACCATTTTATAATTGCGTATATTTTTCAATCTTATTGCCTATAAATATAGAGGTATCTGTGATAGCTGATAAGGGGAAATGTATTCTCTTTTCTTTAACTAATTATTCAGCCATTATGCAACAAGATTCACATTCATTATATTTCCCTAGAAAGCTATTCTATTTTGTCTTCTTACATATACCACATAATGTTTCTAAATGCATCCATGGACATAAACATAAATATGTTTATTTACTGATTAGCTTCTAGGAATAGAATAAATTTCAATAAATTATAATATTAATAAAAGGTGTAATGAAATAGGTCATCGTATTTTGGGCAACTGCATTTCTCATATTATTGAATTTATGTAGTGATGAGTAATCCCTTGCTAATAATCATTTATTTAAATATATAAAATTATGGAAAACACGTAGCCTTCTAATAATTGATTCCGGCATATTCTTTCAAAAATTGAAAGATCCATTAAGTATTAAGCTAAATTAAAATTGCTATTTCCTACTAGAAACCTGCAATTATATAATAATTATCTTGAAGTAGTTAGTTTCCAGCAACCAATCCAGAACAAGGTACACTCACGTGCTCAGAATATCTCCTTCTCCGGTTCGCGGTTAACTTTTTCAGGTTTGTTGTTAGTTTGTTTGAGTTGCCGGTTTTAGTTGTTTTTAACAAATTATCAACTGTATAATTTAAATGGCTGCTAATAATGAACCTATGCTTGCTTATTTAGTACTCGAGGATGGAAGTATATTTTCTGGAGAATATTTTGGTGCTAAAACCGAAGTTAATGGCGAAATAGGTAAGTTTTAACCAACACGTGGGTGTCTACTTTTTTAATTTGGTTAGTAGGATCGTAACAACTTGTTTTGTTTTTGTTTTATTCACTAACCTGAAATTTTTTAATAATTAATTTTAATTATTGTACTACCTGTCGAAGTTGCTAAATTTTGAAATAGTGGCTTGCAAACTTTCTATAGTTACCTTTGCACTATTAACCTGTTATCAAAGAATTGCAAATAATTGTGTACAATATTTGAGGAGGACATTTGCATATCTAAATTTTGAGAAATGACTGATAATGATTCTGTGACATTTAAAATAAACAATATTTAAAACCTTTTACCGAAAAAATATTTAAAAACAATATACTTATTTGGACCATTGTGGTCATCATCTGCAGAAAAATTAAATAAGCAAGTAGAAGAAGTTATTCCAGACCACTTCCAGGTCATCATCAGCAGAAAAATTAAATAAATAAGTAAAAGAAGTTATTCCAGACCACTTACGAGGATTTTCTCCTTATCACATAAATTAAAGTGAATCTTTTGAACATACAATTTGGCATTGCCTAACAGGGGCAGACAAGCCCACCGGGACACCGGGAAGATTCCCGATGCCTGCTACATATTGTGCTGGTTCCGCCGTGCTGAACAAAAATTATTAATCTTTTAAATGGTTAATAAGATAAGGAAACCAACTCGCTTAGAAATTCTTTAAAATATTAGTAAACACATTAGTACAGTTATATTCAAGTTTCATAATCCCTTAATAGATCTGCTGGAAAGGGTCGTTAAATACTTGTTAGTTCGTTTTAGGGAAAGTTGTATACAATAACAATAAGTAAATGTAAATACCTGACCAAACCTTTTGTCACCCTAGAAGCTGTAAATTTACAGCCTGGGGCTCTATTGTACATATATTGTAGAAGCATTTGTCAATCTATATCACGGTCAGGCTTGCTTTAGTTGCTCGATAATCGATAACAAATTTTCGTTTTTAACACGGAAGGTGTTCTTTCGTCAAAATAACACCAATTATACTTGGCTTACTTTCGACTCGAACTCTTTAAAATTATATTGTACAGTATGTTTGGCTTTTGCTAGAACAACAGACAAAATCATGTTCATAGAAAGCATGAAAGACTGAAAACTTGTTCATCAAAATATAAATGAACATGAGCAAAGTAAAACCCATCAAAATGCTGCCGATTCCTTCTTTCTTAAAACTCAGGACAAAACTATTGCAGACGTATTATTTAAGAAACAAACTACTGTTCAACATTCCCAAGTGAAAAAAAAAAATGCTTAGTTTTGGAACGTTTTATCAACACAATAAAGTTTATTGGTAAAAGAGTTTTAAGTTTTAAAGGTAAACAGTTTGAAGCAGCTTATAGTTTAGAAGATCCATGCTTAGACTATGGAAATTTTTTAGAATTAACATTATTAATCAGCAAGTACGACGTTGTATTACAGGAGTATTTAGCTGTAGCAATTGCGGCTAGTAAAGAAGCCCATGACAAGTCTGAACAGAAGTGCTTAGCGTTAACTCAAAATACCGAACAAGAAAAAATTAGAAAAAGTCAAGGTAGAGGAAATCTGTTAACTTCTCTCTCAAAGACCACTGTCAACCTCGTTATTAAAACAATATCTTCTTATATGAAAACATTAATGGCAAGCGAGATAAGAGAAGCAGGATTGTTTTCGGTACAAATAGATACTACACGATACATTTCAGTAAAAGACCAGTGTTCAGTAATCATCCGATACATTTTGAACGATTAAACTAAGGAAAGACTCTTAGGAGTGGTCACAGTTAGCGATTCTACAGGAAAAGGGCTTATGAATTTGTTATCAAAAGTTCTGGTGCACAACTTAGACATAAGTAGATGTATTGGTAATTCCACTGATGGCGCTGCGAATATGAAAGGGGAATATAATGGTTTTACCGCATGGCTTACTGAAAAATCTCCCAACTAAGTGCATGGGTGGTGCTATGCTCATATTTTAAATTTAGTATTGGGTGATGTCACGAAATCTCCTATTCCTTCGGTAACCTTTTTCTATACAATCAATTCTTTGGCAGTATTTTTTAAAGAGTCTTATCAACGAATGAATGTTTGGCGAGATTTTAACAAAGAAAAAAGGAATTGACAAAACCTTCAGGTAATAGGTGAAACTCGTTGGTGGGCAAAACACACGGCCATTAATCGTGTTTTTGGTACATTTTAAATCCTAATAAGGATTCACTTTAGGTGAATGTTATTATGTCCCTCTTTGAAATTGAAAACACTGAAAAGTTTAATACAGATGTAAGAGCAAAGGCCAAAAATTTGAGAGAATCTTTGCAAAAATTTGAAACAATCATGTTATCGCAAATTTATTTAAGAATATTTAATATAACAACTCCATTGTCAAAGTATTTACAAACCAACGGACTTGATCTTCTGAAAGCACAGCAGCCTGTGGACTCGACACTTTTACAATTAAAACGAATCCAAAGAGACGTTGATGGGATTAAATCAGCATCAGATTCATTTATAAACTGGGCAACAGGAACAGGGGAACTTTATGCAAGAGGTACGATGACACAATTTATATTGAGCATACCTTTCCTAATAAGAGGCCTAGAAAAGTGACAAAGATGCCTGGAGAAAATTTTGATGACAATCCAGTTAATGATAGTGTTTGCAAATTTACTGTAGATGTACATAATATTATTTTAGATGCTGTTATTGAAAGCACGACGAATCGTTTTTCAAAAAACAAGATGTTGTACCAAGATTTAAATTTTTTCGCCCTCAAATTTTAATGATTTTATAAAAGACGATTTGCCCTTGCATGCACTAGAAACATTAAGTTTAAAGTTAACACCATTCAATAAGGATGCAACGAAAGAAAGGGGAATACGAACAATATTATGAAATTGAAAATGATGAGGAAGAGGAGGAAGATGCTGATAATTTAAAAATTTGCAAAATTTTTACCACTTGTAAGAACTGTGCGGTATGCTGTTACAGAGTGCTTATAAAATATAACGTATATAGTGAAGCATACGGTATATTAACATTGGCTTACCAATATCTCTTGACATGTAGCTTGTGAAAGATATTTTTCGACATTAAAATTTGTTAAAACCGGACTAAGGGGTACACTTAGTGATACTAATCTAGAAGCAGTTTTGTTAATGGCAGTTGAGAAAGACATGTTACAAAACTTAAACAGTGACAAAATAATAGACATGATTTCAGAGGAATGTTATTCGTTTAGAAGGGAGTTATCTTATTGTTAAAATTTAGGTAAGCTTTTGTTGCAAGTTATGTATTTCAAATGCATTAGATAAGGAAGTAGTATAAATAGAGGTAGCGCTAGATTTAGAGATTAGATTATGTATGACATCAGTGTTGTAATGTTCTCACGCTAATAAAAATTTTTAAAAAACCGTTTTCGAGAGTGATAAACATAATTGGCGCAGTCGGCACGGGATTTTGGAAATTTTTGAATCGCCGGAAATTTTTCGTTTCAACGATTAACCAAAATCAAGAACTTTGAAAGTGATATATCCATATAGGCAAGCGAAAATTGCTTTGGAAATTGCTTTTAGGAAAATCAACAACCGTTTGTGCTTTCGAATTCGAGAAACGAAGATTTTTGTTAGCAGTTTGGAGAAGGAACGAAATCGTCCAATCCAGACATCAGCCCAATTTTGGAAGGAACAGAATCGTCTAACCAGGGCACTTAGTTTAAGAAAATTATGCGAACTCAATGCATCATATTAATGTAAGCTAACTTTGAATTTCCATTTCTGATATCTTATAATTGATTTTCAATTGATGAGTGATTGCGATATAAGCGACTTAAGTCTTGATAGAACGTATTAAAATAAGTAACGAGGAAATTTTAGAAGCAAGTTCAGATAACACGAACGTAGATATTTTAGGGAATAATTCAAGGGCTCGTTCAAATATTTTGGAAAGCTCAGAAAATAGTATCAGTAATTTAGATAACTTAATTAATTCAAACATGGCAACTGAACAAATAAATTATCAATTGCTAAACTTACATTTAGATTCCATTCCCCCTTACGATGGAAACCCTCATACCTTGACAATATTTATCGCAAATTGCGAGAACGTAATTAATGTATTTGCTAGTCAAACAAATATTCAGTTAAATAGTTTCTTGCTTAGAGCAATTATAGGTAAATTGATAGGTAGAGCTCAGATATTAATAGGTTCACGCATAGAGTTAAAAACTTGGGACGAAATTAAAAACGCGTTAAATTTATCTTTTGGAGATCAGCGTGATATTGATTGTCTTATTCAGGATTTAATTAGTTTAAGACCAAATAAACATGAAACGCAATATAATTTTGGAATGCGTTGCCAAGACGCAAGGAGTTTAATAATTGCAAAATTAAATTCATTGACCATTTTAGCCGAAGAACGTACTATTAGACTTAAAAGTTATGATGACCTTTCGCTTAAAACATATATTCGTGGATTGCCAATAACCATTCAAACAAATGTTAGATTACGCAACCCTAGTAGTTTAGAACAGGCTATGGGATTAGTTATCGAAGAAGAAAATTTCTTATACTCAACACAGAGAAATAGTAACTTAAATTCAAATTCAAATTTCAAACCCATTTCGAGAATGACGCCTAGTAGCTATTCAAATCACTCTAACATTCCATTCAGACAAAATTTTAACAATTTCAATTATAGGTACCCAAACACATTTCAAAACAACCAACCTTCATATTCGAAATTTCAAGCAAAAGCCTCATTTTCAAAACATACATTCAAACAGATTTTACACCCTGTAAACCATCAAAGAACATTTAATCCAAGTTCCCATTTTAATAACAGGTTTGGTATGCAAAACACGCCATTTAGTAACAAACAAAATTTTGCAAGTTCATCTCAAAGATTTGCTCAAGTTCACCCAAATAACATATCCAATTTTAATAAAGACGAACCGATGGACACATCTTCCGGAAATACAACTATTAAACCCCAATTTCAATCTCAAAGGTTATACAATCAAAATATAAATAGTTCAAACTGCAATGTCCCTTATTTTATAGAACGTGAGAATGATTGTAATACTGCAAACTGTAATGCTTATTGTGATAACGACGACCCCGTTCATTCTTTGAAAACACACGAGACGTTTCAAACTCAGCCGCTACATAACACCGGTAGAAATTATATCCAGTTTCCTGATAACGCGTGTGAGAACATAAATTACGATGTTAATGATGTAAATCCTACTCAACAAAATTTTCTACAGGTCATGCCTCAGAACAACAAGAGATAATACACGTAAACACATTCAAGCAAGATTTACCATTTATTATTATTCCTGAAATTAATGCTAGATTTTTAATCGATACTGGTAGTACTCGTAGTTTGATCGATCCTGAAGTAGCACACAAATTTTATACAATTTTATTTACCCGGAGTTTTTCAATATTCAAACAGCACACAATACAACCTTTCACAAAGAAGTAGCACGCATACCACTTTTTCAAATCTTTAACGTAAAGGACTATTACAAATTGTTCCTTTTCAAATTTAGTAATAATTTTCAAGGTTTAATTGGAATCGATTTACTTCGACAATTAGGCGCTAACCTTAACTTAAGCTGGAAACAAATAATAACCCCGCATGCGACTATTCCTATTATTCTAAATTTTGAACCAGAAATGAAAAATAATCAATTCACAAATTATTCGATAATTGTAACCGAGCGTTTCCGACAAGTAATAAAAATCCCAGTACAAATACGTAATGGAGTCGGAATATTAAACCACACGAATTTTGGAAATGGACTTGAAACACAAAAAGCGCTGGTTAGTGTTATCGAAAATTTTGCGACCATTGTAGTCACAAATATAAATGAATATCCCGTTAAAATTTCTATTTTTCAACCTTTCGAAATTGAACCTATAAACGATATTGATGTAAATTTTATCGAAAATTTGGAAAAAGACCTAGAATTAGACGAACCACAGGACGATAAATTAAGAGGAAATTTGAAAGATCTTCGACTTGATCACTGCAATAAAGAAGAAAAAGACGCTATAAAGAAATTGTGTTTAGAATACCGTGACATTTTATTGTGAAGGAATTCCCCTCAGTTTTACTAGTGAAATTAAACATAAAATAAATTTAAAAAATGATTCTCCAATTTTTACAAAATCATATCGCCTTCCAGAAATTCACCCATACGAAGCTAAATCACAAATAAAGAAAATGTTAGATCAGGGCATAATTGAAGATAGTGTTTCGCCGTGGTCTTCCCCAATTTGGATAGTAGAGAAAATGATTGACGCATCTGGTAAACGAAAATGGCGACTTGTAGTAGATTATAGAAAATTAAATTCCGAAACAATTCCTGACAAATACCCATTACCTAATATTAATGAGATTTTAGATAGGCTAGGCCGTGCAAATTATTTCACGACCCTAGATTTGGCCAGCGGGTTTTATCAAATCCAGATGGACCCCAAGACGATACAGAAAACAGCATTCAGTACCCGCAGGGACATTTTCAATTTAAACAGATGCCTATGGGTTTAATAAATGCCCCTTCGACATTCCAACGCGTAATTGATAGAGTTTTACGCGGACTGACAGATCAATCGTGTATAATTTACCTTGACGATCGTCTTGTGTTCAGTTCATCTCTTCAAGAGCACTTAGAAAAATTAAGAGAAGTTTTCGACAGATTTAGACAACATAATTTAAAAATACAGTTAGACAAATCAGAATTCCTACAAAAAACCGTAATGTATTTAGGACACGTAATTACCCCTACAGGAGTTAAACCAAACCCAGACAGAATAACAGCCGTAAAAAAATTTTCTTTACCACGCACAGCAACTGAAATCAAAAGTTTCCTTGGACTATTAGGTTACTATAGACGTTTCATAAAAGACTTTGCAAAAATTACAAAACCTATGACGAAATGCTTAAAGAAGAATGCCAAAGTAATACACGACAGAGATTTTCTAGACAGCTTTAGAACTTGTAAAGAAATTTTGACCAATGGTCCTGTACTTCAGTTTCCCGACTTTGAAAAAAAATTTATTTTGACGACAGACGCGAGTAACTATGCAATTGGAGCAATATTATCGCAAGGAACCGTACCCAATGACCGACCAATAGCGTACGCATCTAGGACACTAAATGAAACCGAAACAAAGTATTTGACAATCGAAAAGGAACTTCTTGCAATTGTTTGGGCATGCAAACATTTTCGACCGTATTTATTTGGACAACAGTTTTATATATATACTGATCACAAACCACTGACATGGCTTTTCAACTTAAAAGACGCAAACTCAAAACTGACAAGATGGAGGATAAAATTATTAGAGTATGACTACGAAATTCTTTATAAGAAAGGAAAATGTAACACTAATGCCGATTGTTTATCCCGGATACCAGTCAATGCCTTAGAAACAGGATCTCTTGCAAATAATCCAGGTGACATAGATGACTATATAGCAGAATTTTTAAAAAGTTTAGATCATGAACCGCATGACGAAAATCAACTTCAAACAGAATTACCTGAAGAACCTCAATTAAACACTCCTGAACCTGCATGGACAATACATATTCCTGACGACGACAACATATCTACTCAACATTCTAACTCTAATGGAAACACGAATAAAGGAATTGCTATTTTAGACGAAATTATAAATAACAAACCACGCCAGATTTAGTTTACCCAAATTTGTATTACAAGACGGACGTAACGTTAGAAAATGAAAGCGACCCCACAATTATAAAAGTCAAAATTCCAGAAATTGCCAATGGCAAACTAATTTTGGATTTTCTAATTCAGTACACAGACCCTAGTAACACTTATTATTTACATTTCAACAAAGACAAATTGTATAATGACTTCAATGATGTATATCAACAGCATTTTTCTGAAAATGGACCAAAGTTAATTAAATGTACCAAATTGATTAATACATTTAAGGATATCGAAGAGCAGACAATAGTAATTAGAAACTACCATGAAGGTAAAACGACTCACCGAGGAATAAACGAAACCTATGAAAGACTCAAACAAAATTATTACTGGAAAAATATGAAAACTAGTATAACAAATTTTATCAATGAATGTACATTGTGCCAAAGAAATAAATACGCTAGACAGACCCCATATACCCCAATAATGCTAACGGAAACGGCAAAAGCCCATTCGAAATTGTACATATGGACGTATTTACTTTTGATGGGAAAAATTATTTAACATTAGTGGATACTTTTACAAAATTAGCTCAAGCTCTATTTATAAGTGGAAAAACGGCTATAAATATTAGTCAAGCACTTATAAAATATTTTACTTCTTCGGTATACCCCAAACCATTGTGACAGATAAAGGAACGGAATTTAACAACGCTACAGTTAAAGAAATTTTAGGACTACACAAAATTAGTGTACATTTCACAACATCCGGACATCACGAATCCAACTCCATAGTTGAAAGAACACATTCCACACTAATTGAACACTTAAGACTTTTACGCGATATTTACTCCAAAGAAAGCGATTTAATGGACTATGCTATAATAGGTTATAATAACTCGATCCACAGTGCGACAAAATATACTCCCTTTGAATTGACGTTTGGATATACAAATTTGAGAGACCCCGATGAAATCTTTTTAACCCCTAACTTTTATTCAGACTACGTTAATAATCATAAAGAAAAATTAGAACACATATATAATAAAGTAAATGCAAAATTAGTCGAAAATAAACAGAAAGTAGTAGATAAGAAAAATACCAATGGAGATACTAATCCAGAATTTAAAGTAGAACAAATAGTTTTTAAGAAGAATCCTAAAAAGAGAAACAAAAAAGATAAGGTGTTTTTAGGACCGTATAAAATTACTAAAATATTAGATAAGAATAGGGTAGAGATTTCAAGAGTGAAACAAAAAAATAAGGAAATTACATTAAGTAAAGAAATTATACATATTAAGGAACTAAAAAGACCCCCTGTTACAGATTCGCCCTCTGCACAGTCACAAGACGAATTGCAGCCCAGTTCTACAATTTAGACGACAACCCCGGACTTCTTCCTCTTCGTTTAGGCACAGCCCAAATAAAAACCGATTTTTGGACATTTATTCAAATTTATGATATTGCTAATATTACAAAAACTTTTGACTTTAAAGGCTCAATATGAACAAATTCAAAATACACTATCATTATCCCACATGTATTCCAATTCAATCAATCATTTCACAATTCGTATCACACAGTCCAAATTTTAGAAAATAAAATTGAGATACAATTAACACAATTAAATCCGCTTTGGAATAAACGAGAAAACGATCTCTTTTAACGGTGTAGGCTCAGCATTAAAGTTTCTCACGGAAATTTAGATTATAACGATGGAGAAAGATATGACAATGCCATTTCATCTTTAACTAATAACCAAGAAAAATTAAATCTTTAATTAATGATCAAATAACTCTATTTCAAACTTCCTTCAGAATTTCGAAAATAATTCTAAAATATTAGCTCACAATCAATATATTCTAAAAGCCCTAATCGAGGAGATTTCAAAAGAAATTAAAAATTTAAGTATTGACAAGGTAGAAACTTTTCATTATTTTGCTCTAGAAAGATTAGCTCTGCAATTTTCCACAAATTTTCAGATTCTATATGATCTATTGGAACGAATCGAAGTTGCTATTACTTTTTCTAAATTAAATATTTTTCTTAATGCTATGGTAGAACCCCATGAACTATTTTCTGAACTAACCACAGCCAGTAAACAGTTACAATGCAAGAAATTCCTATTCGAAATGACAGTACTTAATACGTTGCTATTCGAAAAAATCATCAATATTAAAAGCTACAGTAAAGATAACAGTATAGTGTTTATTTTGGAAGTACCAATTGTTGAAATGGACGATTTTATCTATTATCATTTGTATCCACTACCTACTCCACATCAGACTTCTTTTAAGATGATCATCCCTAGTGCAAAATACCTTTTGTTAAACGACCACACCTATGCATTTCCTGACACAAATTGTTATGAAGTCACTCAGGCAGAATTTATTTGTCATCAATTACAAACATCAAAAATTACTTCAACAGCACCCTGCGAAATTGAATTAATAAGATACGCCGATAATATACGTAATTGTCACCAAATACTGGTGAAGATAACCACAAAGAAAATTCAAAAACTGGAGAAGAACAAATGGATCATCGTAGTGCCTCATAATTTAGTTGTTATACACAAGTGCGGAAAAGTGAAAAACAGTATTCCTATAAACGGTAGCTATTTGCTAGAACTTAAAGATTCCTGTGAAGTGTTAATCGATGAAGTAGTGTTAAAAACTTTTGTTAATGAAATTTCTAGTTATAAGAATATTGTATTACCACGCTTAGAAGTTTATGCGAATAATTCAAAAATGCCAAACTTTGATCTTAAACCTTTAGAAATGGATCCGATACATCTCAATGAATTAAATGAGGTCTATCGAGTTTTGGAAAATGAAAAACTAGAATTAAGTAAATTAGAAAGTCCTGTAATCAATTTTAAGAATATTAGCTTTTGTACGATAATTTTGTATGTCACTATTATTTTTCTGATATTGTATTTAATTTATAGATATTTTTTTAAGAAGTCAATAGCTAAAAATGTAAACGAAGATAGCACAAAACATGAGACAAGTAACTTTCTGGACTTTCGAACTCTGGTTCCCCATAGTTCTCATTTAGGGCCGGAGGAGTTATGTATTTCAAATGCATTAGATAAGGAAGTAGTATAAATAGAGGTAGCGCTAGATTTAGAGATTAGATTATGTATGACATCAGTGTTGTAATGTTCTCACGCTAATAAAAATTTTTAAGAAACCGTTTTCGAGAGTGATAAACATAATTTGCATTATTTTTATATTTTTCTTTATTCTGTCAACATCGAATACTCAAAGTACGTCATTTTCATTCGAAAAAATGTGTGGATAAAGTTAGTTGTTTAATGTGTACGTATGCTATATATTTTTAATTTTATATACAGGGTGGTCCCGAATTATATATCATAAATGTTAGAACTAAAACCCCTTTCAAAAATAAGGGTACCTTTTTATATACATTTTTTCCAAACGCAACAATAAGGAGTTAAGTAAAAACCATGTTTTTATAAATATCTTTCAAACACTTTTGAATAATGGGTTCATATTTTATGGATTAATATCCTACATTAAAATGGTTAATTTTATCTTACCACTTATTTTATCCCTTGTAATTAATCAACACGGCATAGAGCAAGTTGATTAATTTAAATTTTATAAGACTAAATAATAATTTCAAATTTTATACAAAGCCCAATTAATTGATAATTTCAAATCGAGCCAGTAATTGAAAGTTAAAAATATAAAGCTATGGATAGGAGTTGAACCTGTAACCTTCTGATTTGATCTTGGAAGCTCTACCAACTGAGCTACTGTGGCTGGTAATTCAATTAGGGAGGAGGAAATATTTAAATCCTGGCCGTACGTAGCTTGGCTTTAAGCCGTGATTTGAGCGTCGCTACCTGTTTATATCTGGCATATAGTCAAAAACTTTGACAATGTTCGATATGAATGACAAAAATGCCAAACGTAATTGAAAGTTAGGTTGTCATAATCCCTACCTTGTAACATGCCAATTTGCCGTCGCCTTGCCATGTTACATTGAGGTCCCACTTTCTTCCTTATACAAGTATTTCTTCATTTTAATTTTATTTTAATACCGTTTACAATCACAAGTTAGTTTTGATTTGTGTAACATTTTCATTTAATATTATAAAATAATACACTATATACGTCGATCTTTAATTTTAATTTAATATTTTTTCTTTTGTATAAATAATATAAATAATTATAATCAGATGTAATTTTGTAATTGGTAAACCTTTGAATAATGTCCATAAATACACAACTGGAGTATACATGAATCTGTCATTTAGGATGATTTTCTTTTGTCCCTCTCTCGAAATGTATGGTTATCTTCAAACCAGAATAAATTTTGGTGCTTTTGATATCTGACCGTCTTCTACTGCACGTGCCGTTTCCCGATAAAGAAGTTCTTTCAAAGGCCAAGATGTCATACCTGGTATGTAAAAGGTGTTCTTTTCTTTTATCTTGTTAAAACACAAAAATATTGTTTTAGAATATTAATTTAATGCATACGAAGAAAGCTGATCTGAATAACCCATTCAAAATGTTTAAGAATGGTAAGTTGATTACAGATAACACTTTCAGACGGTTCCTTGTGGCGTATTACAATATTTCGTTTTTGTAACAAGTTTATTTTCTAGGGTCCTCCGGTAAAATATTCTCTGGTGGAATATCTAGTTATGTATACTAGGCTAGCTTAGCCTATGCATTAATTCTACTACCTTACAAATATTACCTATTATCGTACAATAATTTCATGTTGCCATTTATTTACCTTCTAAAATAAATTTGAAGTTTGAGGTTACCGCCAAACTAAATAGGAATGGTGTTCGCCTTACAAGCCGTAAGAAGAAACTAAATGTCCAATAGTTCTGTACAAGGCGGAGCTCAAAACTTAAGTATACGTTTCTTTCATACTTCATGAATACAGGTATGAGTTATGTCTTATTTACTTTTGTGACGGAACAATGTGCATGTATTACATTTTAAATTTTAAATATCTAGAAAAATAATGCATTTAAAATATAAAGTTATATTTTTTACCTATTATCTTAACTAATTTAATATTACTTTCGCTTTTCTGGTATAACCTTGCAAGTGTAAACATAAAAGCTTTCATGAAACCTTTTTTGTGGATTTTGAAGGTTATGTTCAATTTAAATGTCTCACATTTTCTTAACTAATGTTAAATACAACAAAGCGTATTTATGATTTCTTTTTACTTAGCCCGTTAACTAGAAATTGTGTTTAAGTACAATAATAATTTTAGATTTTCTAATATCTTACATAGTAGTGTTTTAAGACAATTTTAAAATTATGAGAGCGTAGCTATATATACTACACTTAGTGATTTTATCACATGAAAATTTGGTTATAAGAAAATAAAGGTATATATTTAGTTTTTTTTATTAATGTTATTGACTAAACGTCAATATATAAGTTGTATTAAGGTATTTTCTTTTGTCATGTTCTAAATTGCATCCCTATAACTTGTCTGGGTAAAATTTAACTTTGTTCTCAAAATATCTAAGAGTAAAAACCCCTGAGATATAGTCTTTTGCAATCTACCGCAGCCACAAACGGTCGATGCTAGTCCTACCAGAGTTTTGTATAGACTCTGTTGTACACCTATGCCTGTAAAAAGAAAGGGTGCAGTCCTGATATAGCCCCTTTCGAAAGTGGGCGAAACGTCGACCTTAGTTTATAAAATGACATGGTCCCAACCCAGAACCATAAATATTTAATTATACATCCAGTTGCCTTAATATTAGAACTAATGCAGACTACATTAATTAAGGTTGATAAAATAGCAGTCACCCTAGTCGGCTCGGTAACAATTTGTGTTAAGTTGGATGCTTCTAGTAAATTTAATGTGACGCTGTTTGCATTGTTTTGGAATAAGTCTATAGTGCTTTCAAAGAATGACCCACCTAATTATTCATGATGAAAACTATAAAGAATAAAAGTTTATTTGCATGATTTAACTATTTGTGGTAAAGGTATCTCACTTTAAGAAGAACCCGACGTCATGCGCACAAAACAAAAATTAGTTTGGAAGAGTTCATTATATATAATTAGGTGTTACAGTAATCAGGCATCGACTTTTGTAATCAACCAATCAAAAATTCCCTAGCATTCGTCTAAACCCACTCTGTAATTCTCTTTTACTATAACGCCATATCGTTAATGTACACTATCAGCATACGATAACTCTTAGATCATGTCACTAAATTCTGCCAGTTATCTGCTCCGATCTAGAAGTAATAAAAACGAACCTTTGTATGGGAAGGTATTTATAAAATGCGACCTTTTAGGCACTGCCGTGATAAGTCAACTACACCACAGATACTACATTTCTGTGCAATCTGTTAAATGGCGATGGGTTCTTCTTAAAGTGAAATCCCTTTACAACTCAAGAAGATTACGATCGAAAACTCAATGCATTTATTGAAGTTGCTGATAAATACAATCTGATCACGAATGTAAACAAAAATACGTATTCTGTAACTGATATTAAAGTATTAGTGTACCACATCTCAGGCAGTGTAATTAAACCTGATCCAAATAGACTTTACCCTTTGCTGGAGCTGCCCATATCTACAAATCTGGCCTCTACGTAAAGTCATTAGGATATTGTTTTATACTACACTAAATATGTTGCCAGATATTCTGAAAAAATCTGCTCTCTAATTGAATTGAAAACGTTCTCTCTTATTAAAGAAGCGATAGTCATTTAATCAACTAAAGCTGAATATCACTAATTCAGCAGTCAATGCTATTGATTTAAGCATTCCATTTACCATTGAAACATGCATCTGAGTTCACTATAGCTGCAATGTTTTTACAAGTTGGTCTTCCAGTTACATTCTTTACAAGAACATTATCAGATACTGAGCCTAAACACTCTGCAATTGAGAAGGAAGCCTATGCTGTATTGGAATTCTTGCATAAATAGCATCACTTCTGTTATGTAAGCCATTTAAGCTTATTACCGATTAGAAATCTGTCAGTGTCATGTTTGAAGAAAAGACACAGTAGCAAAATAATAAATTATAAAAATCTTTTGTTGGCATCTGGAACTTTCAGGTTATCATTTTGACATGGTTTGTAGGGTAGATTCTCAGAATACTGTTGCAGATGACTTTTCAGACATAGCTGCTGTCCTGAACTCGAAAGAAAATTTAGTTAAGTTTCATAAGAATCTTTGTCATCCAGGAATAACAAGATTAACTCATTCTGTGGAGGATGTGAGGAAAATTACCTCTAACATGGGGAGTCTGTCTAGAACTCAAACCGAGATTTATCAAACACATTGCTATGTTGATTAAAGCAACATTATGCTTTGAGACCCTATCCATAGATTTCAAAGGAATTTATGGTCGAGCACCAAGAATAAGTATATGCTCACAGTAGTGGACAAATATTCTCGTTTCTTTGTTTTTTCAGGCTGTTAGTTCAATCACAGTGATCAAGCACTTAACAGAACTGTTCATTCTCTTTGGGCTCTAATTATATTCACTCCGATCGTGATTCCAATTTAATTTCAAATGAGGTCAAGCCATATTAGATGGAGTGTGAGGTCGCAACAAGTAATACAATACCATATAACCAGTAAGGCAGTCAATCAGAGAGATATAATGGGATCACATTTAATCCTATTAAATTAGCCTTAAAATTGAAACCATTAGACATCCGACAATAAGAACAGGTGCTACCACAGGCTCTACATTCCACGCAATTTTTAGTCTGTATCGTGACAAACGAACCTCCACATAAGAGATTCTTTGTCTATCCTAGAAGGTCTTCAAATGACCAATCCACTTCCTCGTAGATTTAACCTGGTCCAGTATTAGTGAAAAGCATGCTTGTCGTAGCAAGCTTGTCATAGCAAGTATGAACCTACACTACATATGATTTACCAATGCTTTACCCGAAGGTACTGCATTGATCAAGAAGCGAGTTTTTGATCTGGAAATTTTGAATATTGCCAAACCCAAGTAAGGTAGGGATCTTTACCGTGCGTGACAACACTCACACATGCGACCTAAATTTTAACTCTCATCCGAACAAGGGCATACTTTTGTGAAAAATGCTCACCTAACATTTTGCAAGCGGGTCGTGTTGGGATTTGAATTCAGTTTTCACTCTTTGAATATCTTCATATTTTGTTGTCTAACGTTCAAATCAATTTTACAAGAATGTTACCATACCACTATAATGTTCATCGAAATTAGTTACTTTTTGTTTCTTTTTTGAAAACTATTAGATTCTTTTAAAATATATTGGGCAGGAAGTAATATAACATGGAATTGGTATTAATGACTTTAACCATGCTTGCATAATAATTATAGTTTATTTATGTAAATTATTGATCAACATCCATGTTTGTTTTAGTTTTTCAAACTGGAATGATTGGATATCCAGAATCTCTAACAGATCCAAGTTACTATGCACAGATTTTAGTATTGACTTATCCTATTGTGGGAAATTATGGTGTTCCACAGGAAACATTTGATCAATACGGCATTTCTCTGTAAGTATTTGTGCCATTATTTTTTAAAAGTACTATTCCAACATTTAAAATTTTTCTTGTTAATTTCAATTTTTGTAGTTTCATAATACATCAATTTACCAGAAGTACTCGTATAAGGTAGTTGCTTAAGAGTCACACCACGTACTTCATATTGTGTGTTTAAACTATTATATTTGTCATGGTATCATAAATAATTAGGGGTGGGCGATACGGGATTTTGCGTATCGAATATCGATACATATTCTATATCGATATGTATCGATATATCATATATCGATATATATCGACGTATCGAACGTATCGATGCGTATCGAATGTATCGATGCGTATCGGCGTATCGATACATATCGATGCGATCGAACGATCGATCGATCGACGATCGATTCGTATCGATGCATATCGACACGTATAGATACTAGCGGCACGTATAGAT
This sequence comes from Platerodrilus igneus, assembly GCA_036346225.1. Classification (NCBI taxonomy): domain Eukaryota; kingdom Metazoa; phylum Arthropoda; class Insecta; order Coleoptera; family Lycidae; genus Platerodrilus; species Platerodrilus igneus. The sequence goes on along the minus strand of JARFIW010001119.1, from coordinate 1,070,897 downwards.
ATATAGCGATTCGTATCGGAACGTTTAGATGTGTAGATTAAGTATACATATCAAGGCGTAGCGATACCTGTCGGCACGAATCGACACGCATCTATAAATTTTTCTACTCTTTCTTTGGGAATAAAATCACAAGATCGTTTTAAAATAATGTATTTACTGACAATTCGATCTTTCACTTAAAATTGTTTGTTATCAAAATCATTAAAGTTTCAAGTTTAATATTTGTGACATAAGTATGTATATAGGGGTGGGCGATACAGCATTTTGCGTATCGAATATCGATACATATTATATATCGAATATCGATACGTATCGATACGTATCGATGCGTATCGATACGTATCGATGCGTATCGACACGTATCGATGCGTATCGATACATATCGAGTATCAATATATCGATATTTATTTTTTGCTGTATCGGGGGGGGTCGATACGGGGGTCGTATTGATACGTATCGATATATCGATACGCCGACCCAGCCCTATAAATAATATCACTAGGTTGTCCTATAAGTTTATGTGCATGACTTCCAGGTAAGTGAAGATGCCTTGAGATAAGCTGTGCGGCCAATTTTTCACGATTTATCACTAAGAAGTAGAATCAGTTTCAATTTCTATGGCACTAGATTTCTTGCATGACGAATCAGTACTAACGTGAACCATGCCACGCAAATCGCCCCATGTACCACTTTACGACTTTGTGCATGAATGGCACTGAGCCCTTTTACACGTGCAGAACTGTTTGGTGAATGGAACTAATAGAAATTATGTTGAATGAAACTATGCCAGCCCGCTCTGTGGGTGCCTTTTTACACATGCGTAGTTGTTTTACGAGTGGCACAAAAAGGAAACCGCATTACTAAAGGCATTCTGTGGTGCTGTGTTGTATGATATGGGAAAGCATGCAAAAATGGTAGTGTTATCCAATTCACTTGTCCTATAGTAGCATGCTTAAAATACTAAATATGGAATATAATTTATAGTCCTTAAGGCAGAAGTGATTTTGCCTTTTTAAAAACAAAATAAAATGTTATGTGCATTTTCTAATTTTTTTGAATGAAAGTTATAAAAATCAAAATATAAAACGAAATTAATGTTTTAAAAAACAACAAACTACATAGTCTGTTATGGGTTTTGGAAGCATTATTGGAATTACTAAAAAAGGATCAGGAATCTCGTAACAGAATCAAGATGCACCTGCCAACTACAGTGGTACGGGAGCGGGTCCCTAAAGCAGTAAACAGCAGAAAATTGAGTAGTGATCAAAAATTTATTAAGGTGCGATTTCAAGCTATATTATTGCTAGCACTTATTGTGTTAAATTTTCAGTCTATCAAATTTAAAGGGCACCGATCTATGTCTAATTTTAATAGTGTTTCCTCTGGATGACTTGTAACCCAGGAGATTGTTAGTTATGGGATATTCTGTTAGTAATAATGCTAGTGGTTGTGATATCCCACGCGCCGGTTACGCCACTGAAGTGCCGTGCTTGCCATACGACTCGCCGGTATGCAGGTGTAATCAGTTCCGCCGTGACAACGATATACAATAGACGCGCACGTGCGCTAAACGATGTATCATGTTTAACATTGATAACTATTGTATACATGCATTATATTTAAGTTGTACGTTATGTTGATTTATTCCTGTATTAACCTGAGTTCTGTTTCTTATTAAATCGCTTTATATTAATGCTTTCTGCTTGCTTTTATAACGTGTTGAATTGCTCTGTTCCATCACATCCAACATATTCTGTTTGTGAAATGGATTTCCTTACAAATTCACCTGTCTGTTTAAACAAATAAAACCACTCTCAACTCACCTTGCTTAAATTTATTCTAAAAGAATATTATTGGAGCATTTCTGTAAACAAATAGATATAAAACAATTTTTGAATGTATCGTAGTATTATTATCGGAAGGCGGGTGACTTGTAGAAACCTATGGGAGGCAGGACCATTTTATTAATTAAAATAACAAAGTGAAACCAGAAAACATTAGTTTCCTGCACAACCATTGGAGGAAAGTACACATTATGTATAGTAACACTGATCCACAGGCCTACAAAACTAATATGTTGACTTAGAAATTTCTCGATATAGCAATTTCCTATGCACTTCAATTAATGTGCCACCACCATGGTTGCACTTAAGCACATCACATTTTCTATCACATCTATAAACACTAAAATTATTAGGAAACAGTACACTTGACAGTATGCCTGTATGAAGCCAAGTTTCCATGCACACAATTATATCATAATTGTTAGAAAGAACATTTAGACATAGCTTTGTAACTTTAGATCTTAAGCCTCTAACATTTTGGTAATTCAAAAAAAAATATTATTCAACTTATTATCAAATTTTTGATGAACACAGAAAATTTTGCTCTGAAACTTTATTTAGGGCGCGATCGAATGTATGGTTGGCTGCCTAAAATCCATCAAAAAACAGGTTATTCTGTTTGGTAAATAACTTTTGTTGGATTGAAAATATGCAAAATGTATTCACCATTAGACTCACAAAACTTTGTACTTTCTAACGAAGGTTTGCTTTTTTTTTCTAAAGTGCAGTAATAAGCAAGAAATAGCTCTTAAAAGTAATGTTAAAATTCACTTACTTTATTTTAGTTACTACCTCTAACATAATCAATTTGTATATATAAAAAAAAGCATTCGTTGGATAGCAGAATACATATATAATCGTTCTGTTAAAAAAAATTCCAAAAATATTGATCATGATAGCCGTAGTGTACTGAATGGATTTTATTGAATTATTACATTAATTGTACGCCATTTTAATAGAAATTGTTCACGGCTTCCTCCGAAGATGGCACTGTTAATGATGTGTAGAATAAGGTTTAAAACCAGAATATTTCAAATTGAATTATTTTGGACATTGTTTTTGTCGCATTGAAATGAAGTAAACTAATAATATATGGTGAATTACCTTTTGATAAGTGTAATATAATAATGATTGGATTAATTACGAATATTTATGAAGCCAAAAATGACATAACCTCAACATCCATGGTTGTTTGTAAACTTTCTTGTTTATGTTTACAAGCGATAAGTAAATTATTACAGCAGTGTTACTTTGTGAAGCTTATACTATGTTATAATAGTTTTAAAAAAAAAAGAGTAGTGTGCCGTATCCCAAAACGTAACTAGATACTCTACAATATTCAATATAAGCAAAATATTGCATCATGTTAGCAAGAGTAATGTTTATTAAAATATCTTAGTGGAACCATTGCAGGGAAATAGGATACATTTTGTTACAAATTAGGTTGCGGGTTTGGTACTCGGCAAAATGATTTTCAAATTTGAACGATCTGGGGAGGACGTTCTCAAAAAACGATAATTTTTCCTACATCATTTTACACTTCACTTTGGGGACGTTCATTGTCTTGTGTATCTTCACCAGGGGTCTGCAATGGTAATTATATTTTCAATTTGAAAAGTGTCAAAATCAGCTTTAAATATATAGGCAACTTATTAGTGTTCCCATTCTTCCGTCATTTTTTGGTCATAAATAGTTCACATGTAACGTCAAATAGATATGATAATAACATTTTCTCAAATTGTGCTGCCGGCAAAAAATGATTATAATAAACAATAAACTTCAAAACTCCCACTAATTATGAAATATATTTTAGGCTAAATTAAAAATAAAAATGGAAAAGTTTATTTAGGATTAAACAATTTACGAAACTAGACCTAACTTTAGGCATTAGAAATAAACCATAAAAGAATTCCTTTTTGGTTTATTCTGTCAAAAAATAGCTATTTTGTTACATTAAATCGACTCTGTCAAAAACGACTAAACGTTTATTTCAATAAATATTTCAAACTAATAGAATATTTGGGGTCTTCGGTTTAATATTTTTCATCAAATGCCAATATCGAAAAATGTATTTCCAATACAAAAAAACTTTGAGTTGTTACCTGTAAAGTGTGCTTTATTAAAACAAAATTATTACAAATGTTTTATTTTTAATGAATAACTAAGAAATTAAAAATAGGTTCAATTGTTGTAACATTTACAATGTGTATATAGGTATTTTTGAACAGTAAGTCATTACCAACCAAAAACTTAAGAGGAACACTGTTTTACACAATACGTAGCAATGTAAATGATATAAAACTATTGGTGAAAAGAAGTGAATAACAGGCATTTGTAAATAATATTTTTTAAACCCCGCATTTTAAGGTCAATAGATAAACGTTTAGTAATAAATATACGAACAGCTTTCGAATTGAAATGGACTTTAGTGTTGTTAATATTACATTAAATATTAGTATATAAGGCATGTTTGTAGTTCCATACAGGCAAAGTTTAGTCATAGACTACTCTTACACTTAACCTGCATAAACCACTACATATCTCTACAAGGAAAATGAGTGAAGCAAATGAATAATTACACAATAATTGAAAAATATACAATTAGGCTATGTTACTACTTATCCAAAATATGCGCCCTGATTTGAACCTTGAATGCAGCAAAATAAAAAAGATTTTTATATCCATCTGGAATTGCATTATAAGTAGAAACAGCATTATAGATGAATCTTCTCTGAAACATAGCAGTCAGTAGTTTGGGAATTGTTAAAGTTTTAGTGTGTCTAATATTAATGCAATGCACTTTGGAGCGTGACATTAATATTTTAGCAATATCCTCTGAAGTCATTTATAATTATTTTATGAACAAAACATAACAAATGATGTTTCCTGCAGTTATCCATATTTAACCATTGCAACTCTTTTATCTTATGCGATACATGATCAAATTTTTTTAGTCCAAAAACTAAACGACAACAAGTATTTTGAATCCTTTGTATTTGTGTCATAGAAGTGCTATCAAGGTTTGGACCATATATAAAATCACAATAGTTAAATAATGACAAAACTAGCTCCCGACAACAGCTTTTTCAATTGTAAGGTTAGTATAGACCGACAAGCATATAGTTGTTTAAGTGCTATATACGACCTTTTTATTAACCTTGCAACATGTGACTTAAAGCGTAGATCATCGTCAAGTATTAAACAGAAATTTCTTGAAGAACTAACTAATGGAAGATGTTACGTTTCTCGTGGCAGCCACGTTGGGCGCCAAATTTATGCTACGTTGGCTCGTAGCCGTGCGTAACACGAAGAAAATCAAAGAAATGACCGGGCTCAATCGGAGATTTGGGGGTCGTAGAAAGCAGACCAACATATAAGGTACGCGGCTGTAAGGAGTTAGTAACAATACCTGCAATAAAAAAAAATTAGAATAGCAAACCTGAAATAAAGAAAAAGCATAGCATGCTGATCGAGCATAGATTGTTCAGTACTTTGTAGAATGTAAAAAAACCGGTTTGGATAATCTATATAATCTAACAACGGTAAAAGCAATACAAAAATTTTTAGTACAAAGTGAGGTAATATTGGGGAGTAGCGGAAACGTTTCCTCACACACCAATTAAACATAAATCAGACAAAATTTTAACAAAAAAATAAATAGGTAAGCACAATTGCTATGAGTCATCCAGTATTGTTGATTCTTCTTTTTTTAAATAGCATGCAAGTCTATGGTAAAAGGTATCAGAACGACAAAGATATGGCAAAACAACGGATAGATATTTAAAGTAAGAATAAGTAGGAAATAGTTCAACTTACAAAAGGTCCTTCAGTAACGCTTCCTTGCAATTGAAGTGTGGGATTCACGATGTCCGGCACTAACGCAGCACTTCACCCTTGACTGGGAGGGTGTTGATGGAACTTATCACACGTTACCCTAATCACACCTACGTACTTCACTGGTGTTAGCAGCAGACATTATCACGCGACGGAACTATGTAGCATTGATAAATTTCTTGTTAATTCTATTTCCTGAGACAATAATTTCGAAATATTTTGTAGCACTAGTGTAATTTCAACTGGGACCAAATGTATATTATTTTCATAAACATCCAAAAAGCAGTGAGAAACTTCAACCAATACCTTTGTAAACCGGTAATCTGTTATATTTCGCAAATAAACGAAATTTGCGCAAACAATGATCTGTTTTAGATTCTTTGGGGTTGGAAAATTCAGAAACTACAGTATCAACTGTATTTGGATAATCCAAAGTATGTACTCTGATAAAAAAAAAAGGACCGCGAAACTAGATCGCACACACAGTTTAAGTATCAAAAGACAAAAGCACCAAAAAAACCACAATGAGTAAAGCACGTGTATCACTAAAGTAAGTCCGTAAAATGTTCCGTAAAACACGTGCGTCGACCAAACACGTTCGCCTATCAACCATACTACTTCAATCGGAATTAGCACTACACTTTCTACAGTTAATATACAACTTTTATTTCACAAGAAAAACAACTTTGTTTGATGGTTGTGTTGGAGTACGGACGTGTTTAAGTGCAGTGAAAGTAATTAAATTAAATTAAATTAAATATTCAGTGAAGTAATGATATTTATCTTTGAACTATTTGTGAATCCTATAGTAAGGTTTGTCATGTAAATGTTTTATGGTTGCTGCAACGTGCGTATTTACTGTATTTAGTAGTGTTCGTAAACTTTAGCTTAAACAAACATTTATTTGTTAGCCTAACGTTATCGTTAATAGGAATTTATTTAAATGATGAACGGGATTTAATACCATGGTTTGTTTAACGTGTGATTCCCAGATTAGCCGCTCAAAACCAGATGTTATTTGTGCCGGCTTTTGTGGTCAGAATAGTTATCATATCAGCTGTGTTGGTATTCCACCTGATGTTTTCAAAATTTGAAATCGTATGGACTCTTATGGTACTGCAATGATTGTTATTCTGCTGCTTCTAATTTTAACAAATATCTCTCAGAATCTATTGATGGGAAATTAAATGATGTTGTTAAAAATATTGAATCACTGTTTTCTGTTGTTAAAGAAGAAATCATGGTTTTAGCTAATGATAAATTAAAACAATGATTCCACTTAGTTCTGAGAAACCATCATACACTCAAATAGTTAACAATGTTCCTCATTCCATGGTGATTGTTAAACCAAAGGACTCTACTCAGAACAATTTGCAAACTAAGACTGATCTTATGACCAATATAAAGCCTAGTCAACTGAATATACACGTATCTAGGGTTAAATACACTAGAGATGGGGAATTCTTATTGGCTGTAGTAATGCTGATGATGCGCCAAATTTCTAACTGCTGCAAATGCTAGGCTTTCCGAATCTTACGATGTGAAACGTGTACGCGCTAATATTCCTAAAATTAGAGTACTGGATGATTGAAAAATATGAAGCAGATGAACTATTGTCATTACTTAGGTCACAAAATGATGTTTTCATTTGTCCTCTAATTGTAAGATTGAGAGAATTTGGGCTACTAAGAAGAATGAGAAAATCTTTCAGGCTATATTGGAACTTGATTCTGAGACTCATAACAGAGTCATTGCATTACAGCATCTTTTGTTGGCTATGATGTATGCTCTCTCTGATGCAGTTGATCTTGATCTATGCTATAAATGCTGTGGTTACAATCACCATCAAAAGCTATGTACGAGAAATATTGCTTGTCCAAAATGCGCATTATCTCATCAAATTAAAGATTGTCCCCCAAATTCCAAAACACGTTGCATTAACTGTGTTAACGCTAGAATTGCAAATACTGATCACTGTGCGTGGGATCATACCAACTGCACTGTTTATCAAAAAAAGGTTACCCATCACAGAAATTCTATGTTGGGTAAGTAGCAATTAATAAGTAATCCTTATGATCCAAACAAATCGTTTAGAGTGCTTTATCAGAACGTTAGAGGTTTAAATACTAAGCTTCAAGCACTTTTTAATTTTTCGATTGAAGCTGACTATGATGTCTTAGTACTCTCTGAAACCTGGTTGAATTCATCTGTTTACGATGCTGAAATGTTTCATGAAAACTGGGTGGTGTTTCGCTCCGACCGTAAGCTTGCGCTCACTAACCGTGCAACTGGAGGAGGTGTATTATTAGCACTAAAAAAGGATTATATTATTACGCAATTGGAGGTATCTGAATTATCTTCTCTAATACCTACAGTTGACATAATAGGTCTGAAACTATTAATTCAAACATGTAACTTATATATATTCGTCAGATATTTTCCTCCTGCTACTAATTATGAAACTCGCGATGTATTCTATAGCTTTATTAATAACTCTGAATGGACTCACTGTGAAAACAAATTATTAATATTAGGTGATTTCAATTTACCTACTTTCTACTCTAGTCGTTTAAACAAATCAATGAGTACTTACAACATTACTGCATTAGACAACTTTTGTGCGTATTTAGGTCTACACCAAGTTAATTCTATTCTCAATGCTAACGGTAGGCTGCTTGACATGGTGCTCAGTGAATTGGATACTGTTGTCACACGGTCGCTAGACCCATTTCTTCCTGAAGATGGTCACCATCCACCATTGGACATAGTGCTGTCCCTGTCTCAGGGCAAAAACATTTTCCTGTGTTACATAAACTTGTATATAACTATAAGAAGGCAAATTTAGTTCAATTGTACAGTGATCTTTGCAACATAAATTGGGATAGTTTATCTGAATTTAGTGATTTTGGATGAAGCTTGTAATATGTTCTATTTACTCTTAGATTCGGTGATTGCTGCATATGTACCAAAATTAGGTTACCGTGGTAATGCTAACCTACCACCCTGGTTTAATCGACAAATTGTCTCGAATATCAAAATTAAAAATCGTTTTTTACGTTTGTACAAAAGAACTCTTGACAGGAATGCTTATGATCAGTTTAGTTGTTTGAGAAGTAAAATTAAACATGACATTTCCGTGTGCTATCAAAACTATTTAATAAAAATAGAAAGCAGCATACCAGGTAACCCCAATCGCTTCTGGAGCTATATAAATGCTCAAAAAAAAAACAGCAGAATACCTAATACCATGAGCTATGGCAATAGATCTCTTAGTAATCCGCAACACATAGTTGAAGCATTTGGTTCTCTTTTTCATGCTTCTTATATCAAGTCCACATACTTTGAATCTAATTCACTGGACGATACCACTAATGTTCTTAGCTGCGGAATTCCATTTCTTAATGAAGCTGATGTTTTAAAGGCGCTAATGAAACTAAAACCTAAGGACACTAGGGGAGTGGATGATATACCTGCCTTCTTAGTAAAGGATTGTGCAGTGATTTTTGTTGAACCACTTACCTTACTCTTTAATTTAGCTTTTAAAATGAAACAATTTCCGCAATGTTGGAGGGTCTCTAAAATTTGCCCGGTTTATAAGAAAGGCTCAAAGTTACAAATTGAAAATTATAGGCCTATTACAATTATGTGTAATTTTGGAAAAGTCTTTGAAATTGTTATTTATAATATACTTGCATCTCATGTTAAGTCTCTAATATGCCCTGAGCAGCATGGATTTGTACCAGGTAGATCTACAGTTACTAACCTTGTTTGCTTCACTCAATATGTTGCAGAACAACTTGATAATGGAGGTCAAGTTGATGTTTTGTATACTGACTTTTCAAAAGCCTTTGATAGAATTGATCACGGAATTTTAATCACTAAACTTTCTAAAGTTGGACTCACGTTATCTTTCCTAAGATTTTTTGAATCATACTTAAGTAATCGTAAGCTGTGCGTGGAATATCATGGTCATCAGTCGTTTGACTTTGTAGCTTCATCCGGTGTACCTCAAGGCTCCGTTCTTGGGCCTTTGTTATTTATAATCTTCATTAATGACATCGTTCGTCATTTGTCTTGTTGTTCTCTTCTCTATGCTGATGATTTAAAATTGTTTACATCTATATTATCAACAGATGACTGCAGGAAACTTCAAAATGATCTAGCTAGCTTGTATTATTGGTGTAGTAACAACAATCTACCTTTAAATATCTCAAGTGCTTTACCGTTAGCTATACACGTAAGATTAATCCTATTTCTTACACATACACCATTGAGAATGTTTCAATTAGTAAGTGTAGTGTTTTAAAAGACCTCGGTGTCAAATTTGACTCAAAGCTTACCTTTATTGAACACATTACAACCATTCAAAAGAAGCGTACAAAAATTTGGGATTTGTACTCAGAAATGGTTATCATCTTTCTCAATCTATAACTATCTCTGCCCTGTATAATGCATTTGTGCAGTAAGATGGAATATGCCTCTGTTGTTTGGAGCCCAGGATATGAAGTACACAGTTGGGTGTTAGAGAAAATTCAGAGACGATACGCTAAGTTTCTATGGTTTAAGTCTGATGGTACTTATCCTCAGCGTGGCCTTCCTCAGGATGTTCTTTTAAATAGGTTTGGATTAAACGATCTACGTACACGTAGAAAATTCTACTCAGTCAGTATGTTGTATAAGTTACTTAATAATCTGATTAACTGTCCCAATTTATTAGGTCAACTTTACTTTCATGCACCCAACGTTAAAACTCGCTTAGCGTCTTTATTTTATGTAAAAACTCCTAGAACAAATATATTGAAATTTTCTCCTGTTAATGTTATGGTTCTAAATTATTTTGATATTCGGGACAATTTTGATTTATTTTGTGACTCTTTGCCACAATTAAAAGCTGGTATGCTATAGATATAGGGACTTATTATAATTTGTGTTGCTGCATATGAAATGTACCTTATTTTGTTATTATTTTTTTTGGTATACATCCTGTAATTGGCTTGTCTGTCGGATGTATTTTTTTCTATAAATAAATAAATAAATAAACTAAAATCGTGCCGTGCTTGTTCATGAACAATTCGAAAATTGTTACCGCATTAATTCTCACTATTGTCAAAGCAAAGAAGAAGCAGTATTTTTAACGTAATTAATATATAGGAACCAAGAACAAACTACAACTACTCATCTGTTTATTCAACTCGTTCTATTACAACCTCTTATCGTCTATTATCTAGACTTGTATATCCACATAAGGAACAAAATCTATACGAACGGCAAGACAAGAATGATGCAATTCACTCATTATAATACGATGCATTCGCCTAAGGAGTTAATAAATATAAAATATAGAAATAGTAGTTACAGAAATGTATTTACTAATTGGGAAAAAGCGTAAAATGTTAAGCTATAAAAATGCACGTTACAAAGAGGTATTGTTAATTATGACTTTTATCTTATCCTTAACACAATCTCTAATTTTCTCTGTGATCCGAAACAATATCAGCATCAATAGTACCTGCACGAACAAATAATTCATCACTTGATAAATATATGGAATCAATAAAGAGTACTGCTGTTATTTACTATGCGCGTAGGTTCGTTTATTACTTGGATGAATCCATAAGAATCAATGCAGTGTGTGATAATATTACTTATATTGAAAAGATTCACATTGACATCACCTAAACATATTATATTATCCATCATTGGTGCTAAATATGATAATATATTATCTAGTTCATCAATACAACTAAGCGGATTAGAGTTTGGGTATCTGTATACTGTGCCTACAGTAAAAGTTTTGCGATTTAATTTAAACATTATCCAAAATATATTCAAGTATACGAATCAATTGCAAACCAAACAAAATAACCTGACATTTAAGTTCCTTCCCTACGTACACACCAACCCCACCCCCTGGATCTTTCCTTGTGGTAGCCAACACACTTGGCCGATTTAAAGTGTCACATTGATGGTATTGATGTAATGATTGTATCCTTTTTTAACTTTTGAAAGCAAACAAGTTTTCTGTAAACGAGTCGATATAAATTTATTGCACAAATAATAATGACAATGAAACTTAAATCTAAATTTCTTGTATAAAAACTCTAGCAGGTCATGAATGGTTAAACATCAATCGCTAAACATTAATAATTTGTTAACATAAATATTGCACAATAAATAATGCAATTTGGTGACCATTACCATACACTTGTGTATTGTGTTTGTGTTGGTCTCGTGCTAACAAAACCAACTAAAATTACCGTGTAGGTAATACTGGTTATTCTGATCAGTATCACAGCCATTGCTATCACTATTTGTATCACCCACTTTGATAATTAAAGGTTCGACAACATCAAACTGCTGTACTATAGCCCACCATTCCATTATACATTTTTCTGCATGTGTGATACATTTTTGCCAATATGACCCATCTATTCCTTGCAAAGATTCTTGCCATATCAAGTTGACATTTGTGTCATTATAAAGTTGGTTAAGCCGTCCAACATTTTTATTGTAATATTTTTTACAGTTCGCCCATACCAACTCTATAGGAATAAACTCGCAGTGATACGGAGGTAGCCGCAAAACTTTGTGTCCGTACATTTCTGCTAGGGTATCTATTTTATAAATTTTTGGTTGTGGATGTTTTTTAATTAATGATAATAGTTCCCTTTTTAACGTGTGACTGCCGCAACTAACATTGTGTTTAATCAAGTAATCAATGATATTTAACATTGTCTAGAATAATTACACTGGGTTTGCTTAAATTAGGAATTAAACGTTCTTCAAACCATTTTGTAAATAATGCTGCATTAATGTCTCCATGATAGTCAGCACTTGGAGATTTTGTAGAATGCAAAAGTGCTGCATTGGGGATGAATCCAGTTTTGTTGCCTGCATGTACGACTATGAACCTGTAATAAAAAATATTTCTATTAAATGTAATTTTAACTTTAAAAAACTCACCGTTTTCCTTCTCCAGGAGGTTTTCTCTTTACACTGAGCTTGGAACCATTATGCCAACTCTTCTTAACAGAACCTCGACTAAAAATCCACGTCTCAGCCAAGAAAACAGGATCATAAAGTTATAATTGTTTGTACATTTCATATGCTCTTAAAAACTTCACTCGTGCAGCAGCAAAATGTTCCTGTTCAAGCACAGCCTTTCTACCATCGTCCAATTTAAAAGAAAAACCAATGTTGATAGAAGTCTCGTCAGACTAGACTGGCTGAAGTTAAAAATTTGAGCGGTTACAATTTCTTGTCGTAAAGATTTAACAGTTACATGGAGCCCTAAAAGCATAATACTAAAAAACACTACATAAAATTGTTATGAAAACTATATTACATTTGGAATACATTTCGTAAATTTTTCGTTTAACCGCATCTATTACAAAACCATCTACATCAGACGATTTAGACTTGTTGAATTTTCGGTGCTTGCTCGGTGACTCAGGAACTTTATTTTCTTTTCGGGCTTCTAAAACTCTTTTTTTAATGGAACGAAGAGAACTCAGTCCTATCCCACAAGCCTCAGATGTTCGCTAACAATAAGCAACAGTTAAAACACAACATATCACTTAAAAATTTGATTATACCTGCAATACTGACTCAAATGGGGCCAAGGTTCCATGATTATCACGTTCTCTTTCAAAAAATGTTAGAACATTCATCACCAACAACTAAGCTTGAAAGTTCAAATGTTTGTTACGAAGCGTGTTCATTTTGATAAGTGTTGACCAAGCACTATTCAATGTGTAGAAGGTTCTTAGTTTAAAAAAAACTGTTTGTTGTATATCAGAATTATCTTTAAAAGAAAAGTAGAAAATCGCAAGTGAAATAACAAAGCACAAATTCTAACCTAACCTTAAAATGTTTGACAATTAATTACAAACGGAAATATTTTATGGACATACGTTCAGAGTTGTTGCATTGAATTATACAGCCGACGAATATTTTTCTAGCTATCCTTTTTAGATGGGGAAGAGCCAGGTAATAGAGTAGCATAACAATATTGTGGCTGTGTTTTATTCATATGCACAACGATGAGTCATGCTTGACTTTATTTGATTTCAACTATATCTAACGCTTTGCTTGCTGTTCAACAACTTCGAAATTGCTGAAGGTCATTTACGATGAATAGTTACAGAAATGGAGAAAACCAGCATCGATCCGTATCCTAGCAACCGTTATTTGCCTAACTTGGAAACGAACCACTAAACTACTAAAGTTAAAATAAAGTAGTTCCCTCTATCATGCGAAAGTTATACCACAAAGGCGGCTATTTTAAAATTAGTTCGTGTTATGAAAATAGAGGGATGCTATCGTGCCCTTAATTGATTCTGTTTGTGATCTTTCTCGAAGAATTAGCGTACAGCGATTCCCTTTAGTAATTGTGAGAGCGAGTAGACGCTTTTCAGTATAGGGACCAACTCTATTCTATATAAAAAGAGGTTCTTACCGGTTGCTGTTACAGATATAATCTCAAGATTAGGAGCTGTCTTCGGCTTGGTCAGGCGTGCACACTTCAAACATCACCTAGTTCTAAGAAATTTGTAAAGGATTCTTAACCAAGTTCAACATATGTTGCATCCTATTTGTATACATGGCTATCACCTATTAAAGAGAACTAATATTAAGTGTGCTTAAAATACTTTTTAAAGCAAGAATGCAACTTCTTGAAATGTAACTAACACTAGTTAATAAATTTCAGTGCACGAGTGTTACATATTACACAAAACCATGGCATTAATTAGACAAAATATTCCGATTTTTTTGTGGAATACAGGTATAAATACAAATACAACACTCTTTAAATAAATTTACTGGTAGTGTTTGAGTTACATTTCATTTTGTCACTCTATTGCACATATTTATAATGACAGCACGTTATATCATTAAATATCACTATATTATTTATAAAATGAGACTATATACGTTATAAACGGAAATGTAACACTATTCAGGGCACACAATTAACCTGTCTGTCTAGAAGTACGGTGCTTACTAAGATGTATCAGTTTATTAGTTGGCCGACCGCCTGAAGTCGTAGGCAAAGAGTTACAACTGCCATCTCTTAAGAAACTAGTGCAAACTCAGTTGCTACATTCTTCCTCTTTAAAGTTCATACAATTCTAGGTCTATTATCATTACAGAACAAAAAACCGCAATTTTTTGAGATGTAACTCTCTTTCCTTCGGATAAACGAGATATATATATATATATATATATATATATATATATATATATTGCTGTGGATAACCTGTTGAATCGAGCCCCAGCGTTGGGCAGTCATAAAAGTGCAGCAGATATTTACTGGTTATGTTTCTATATCCCTGCGAAAGTTACATAAATATTTTTCCTGGAAATAAAAAAAATATTCCAATCTCTGGAACGCCCCCTTTATTTCAGCATACCACGGCTAGCTCTAAACTCTGCTTCTTCATAAATACTTATCATCCTAAGTTCGTTCTTTCTCACGTATACTACTAAATAAAATTACCACTTAAATAATGCAACGAAACATACAACATTTTATTCATACAAATTAAAATTTTTACATTGTTAAGTAAATATTTACACATTCGGATATACAGCTTCATAAAATATTACAATCACAATCATTAACTCCTTTTTAAAATTTCATGCCTTTAATTTATTTTGACAGTTTTTGTTTTATATGAGTAGATGGTCTCGTCTTGACACCCTAAATTGACTTTTACTCTGGTCTGTGGTGAGCTCAGTATAAAGCTCTACATGCCTAAATACATTGCATCTTTGTTTTTAACAACCCTAAAGACTCGTTTACTCTTTACATTGAATTTTTGTTATTTATTTACACCTTTAAATAATAAATACAAATTGTATGCCCTTCAAATGAGCTTTTATGTTCATCAAAGACACACCCAATGTGTCAAATCACTCTAGCACAAAATAACAGCACAAAATGTTCAAGCAATATCAATAGAAATCAATTTCGTTACCTGGAGTAAGCTTTTTCCATCGTCACCTCTGAAGATGTTGTCCACTAAACCTCGTCGTTGCTTCCATACACCTCTCTGCTATGTGTAGATTAAACCCATTTCCAATCGCTATCCAAATCTCTGCAGACGGCTTCAATGTTCGGCCCAGATAATTGTCCAAATCAAGTTAATAACTTTCCACATCTACCAAACACCTCGTCCTCGTTCCAACAATTTCTCAGCACGCTTACCTTAGCAACATCCCTCCGTTAGTTCTTTGAATGTAAGTACAACACCGTCTACAATATAGCACCCACTTGTGCAATTCACACTTTTATTTAACTTTAGCCGGACTATACTAACACTGTTTTTATAAAACTTTACATTTGAATGTTACCGTAAAAGCTAAGCGAAGTCAAACGAATAAGCGAAGTAAGAGAGAGCTTTACTGCGTCTCCTAGTGTATTTATAACGATCGCTACGTACCTCCTTGTACCCTATTTCAACCGAAAAACTCCTTTACTGTAATCGATTCTAAAAATTTTATATGCAACGAACTTTGTAAATCTGCGAATTCTCACCCCATCGTTGCTTTAGCCCGAAAACTGGTTAACAAAACTACAATGGTCGTGAGCTTCTCTGAAATTTTCTAGCACTCAGCCAATCACACACATTTCCCCCATTCTTATGTCCAGCCTTCAACTATCTTACCCTTGTCTAACACATTTGTTGTCTCTTTTACAATTCCATTCAAGCAACTGAAAATCGATATTGTGGTTGACCTCCAAACTTGTCGCGTACTTTAAACGAGTGTCTTACTCAACGTCTATTATATGTGATCTCTGTCTGCTTTACGCTATTGATATTCCGTCTCAATTTGCTTTCAAACCACCTGTTGTTTTCGTGGCTTTGGCATCGACCGTTAACTAAATTTCTACAGAATTCTATTATAACGTACATTCATGTCCATTGAAATTGTATTTTCCAAGTTGTTCAACTTAAGAATTTTTTAGGATTTGTATTTAACCAACGCTTTGTTTAGTTAAATGGAAAATATGCGTTTACATTATTGATTTTATATACCCGAAAGCTCTCATTATTATCTGATGTACTTGATTTACAACTTTTAAAATATTCAAGCTAATTACATTCGTATCCTTGAGTTTTTATGTACTACAAAGCTTCTACACTTATGCAAATTTAACATTCTGATTTATAAATACAAAAATATGCTATTATCCGTCCGTTTTAATGTCAAAACTAATTAATTTGGCGTGGAAATAAATTATTCCTATTTCCTATATGCACGGTTGTTACAAATTTATTTTCTTGACTTATCTATGCCTCTTAACCTATAACTAACATGATTATATATATTCGCTTTCTTTTCTTCCATTATTTTTCAGTTATCACCTTAAAGCTGAAATGGCCTCCCGTGTTCCCTGGTTCTGCCTAAACCGAAATCGATCTTTTGCTAGTATTCTTCAGCCGGTTTTTCCATCTGTATTGTACAATTCTGGTTAATATTTTTGACACCTGCACTGACAAACTTATTGTTCGAAAATTTTCACATCTATCCGCGATTCTCTTTTTTGGTATAGTGACCATGATGTTATGTTTGAAATCTTTGGATATGTCGCCCATCTCATTCATATAGCCTACAAGTTGGGAAGGTCGTTCTGTTACTGCCTGTCAATTGTCATAATTAATTAATGGTAGAAAAATGAAGATGTATGGCAGATTAATAATGAACTATATTTCGAAGGAGGCACATTTATATTTTACTGTTTTGCTTTATTCTATTAAATCAAGTGTTGTGCACACGAATGTATGGGCAAACTAGTATAAGAACATCTTATCGGTAAAGTTGTTTAGGGATTTCGCTTCTAGTGTGCTATGTGTACGTACGGATTTGATTCTCACTGCAGTTAGAATTTTTCATTGAAGAGTTCTTACTTTAGCTTTAGATATGTGTGCTGGTGGCACTGTTGCTTGTTGACGGGAGCCACGTGACACTGTTGGTGCCCTCATGGAAGAACTTTTTGATTTCAGTACAAATGTATCTTTTAAACATTTTTTGTCTCCAAGAAAATCATCCAAGTAATGAACTTACCCTACAAACTGATTTTTGTTACATATGGATCAATAATGAAGAAAAATTTAAACTTTTTATAGAAAGTACGTGTTGTACAAAAATTGTCAGCTACTATTTGCTTTTATTACTTGTTTATAGTTTAGCAGTTAAATGTAAACGGCAATTTTTATTTTTAACTGTTTAATGGTATAGTGTAGTATTAACATTACCACTTAACTAGGGTTGCTATGATTTGAATTTGTTGATCTTTTGCTTTTAATGTTCACCAACAAAAATTTAAATTGTTTTTAAATATATCTGTGCATCATTAATATCAATAAAAATATAACCAGTTGCTGCTTATTTTCTGAAACACAGTACAGAAGGTATAATATATATTTTATGGATTTTTTCAATTGTCATGTCATCTGTATTTAAAGCAGTAACGTTGGAAGAAATCAGAAATTTTCTTAAGATGTTGATCAGAGGTACTCTATAAACTAAAATATTTTCAAAATAACATCAACTTGATTATCTTATATAGGAAATATTAATATGTTATCTTTTCTGACATGCAGAAAATGTACCGCCAAATGCAAATTGATCCCAGGCAAAGGTCATTCTAAAGGATTCATTGGAGACCATCCCCGGATTCCCCACTTCAAACATACAGTTTGAGCACTGTAATCTATGGAGCGGCTTCTCTTCTTCTGTAGCAATTCGAAGCCTTTTTCAGCTTGGCATCGAGTGCAAAGATTGTTATACGCAAAACGGTAGTTAAACTTTAAAGTTCGATAATTACTACACCGGTAACGTGGTGTAAGAGACACTATCACAGTTGGCAGCGCCGACTCTTATACGGATTTCGGCGCGTCAACTACTGGTGATGTCACCGATATTGCACAATAATTTGCATATAAAAATTAAACAATTAAAGATAAACGAGAGTCATTT
Source organism: Platerodrilus igneus (assembly GCA_036346225.1). Taxonomy (NCBI): domain Eukaryota; kingdom Metazoa; phylum Arthropoda; class Insecta; order Coleoptera; family Lycidae; genus Platerodrilus; species Platerodrilus igneus. The sequence continues at coordinate 1,052,232 of JARFIW010001119.1, read as the reverse complement.
TAACAACAAATTAATCCGTTTTGACACAAAATAAGTAAAAGGTTACTTACATAAGGGATCCGGTATCCGGCGGAATGAGAGATCATCCGTCGACGCCATCAAATGCGTAAGGAACAGCTACAGCTCGGCTCGGCTAGCCAAGGTAATCATGAGTCCTCCTCAGGCGTGAAGTTCGGTAGTCCCAGGTGGCAGCAATTTTTACCTATGTAAGGTTTGGACAGGAAGAAGGTAGAGGTAGACAACAAAGACAATTAGGCAGGGATTTCTACATAGGTAAACCCTAAAATAGATACGTTACCAGACAATCACGTGCATATAACTTCATGATCAAAGGCAAAATGGCCTCGATTCAGCGCGTCACACCAACTCCTTGTCTAGTATTGGTTTAACCCTCTAAGGATAAACACACGGCGCAAACTCACTACTCTAACGTACCGGAAGCTCCGCCTAGTCTATTTAAAAAGTTCCCGCGTACCGCGTATTTGAAAATTATGGCGGGAAACTTCCGTACCTTAAAAACTAAACTACTAACAATGTTAAAGTGCAATGGCACGTAACAAGATTCTTTTCAAACATCTCTCGAATCATAAGGAAAACTTCTGTATAGATGATCTACTGACCAGTTGTGACTTCATAGAATCGACTCAGTCTATTTGTGGAATTTTGTCGATAGTTTGCACTTGTGGTGGATTTAAATTATGGAAGTGGATATCGAATGATGCACAAGCACTGTCACATTGATGAGGCAGACATTTACTTGGGAGTTCATGAGTTTGGTGTTCATGGTAACACAAGCACCATGGGATTGTTATGCTCTTTTTGAAGTAATAATCTCATGTACTTCATTTCTAGTTTATCTCAGCTAAGCATTACCAAATAAGTCATTTTTTCAAACATTTCACAAATTTTTGACCTTCTTCGACTTTTGACTCCTTGCACCATCGTGGCAAAAATACTTCTTAAACAACTCTGGTTGGAAAGGTTGTCCTAGAATGACCGGGTTCTAGAACACATACAAGAAAAATGGAATTTACTGTCACCAGACCTGCTAGTTCTTCATGGACTTCCAATTGTATGTCTAGTTTGTAGCAAACTTATTTTTATATTGATGGTGAACGTAAATTGTTACACATTTCGAGCCCCAAGGCATTGGACATTAATGTAACAGTATTGTTTTTAAATAACACGTTTTGTGATATTACCCCTAGGGAGAAGATAGAACAACAATTCGGAACTTAAAGGGATTTGTCCAACATTTGTGTAAGCTAGGCTTAGATTGGGATGAAATTCCTCCAAGTGATATTTCTTTTAATGGCAACAATATTATAAAGAGTTGTCACAATTATCATCTTTAAAGACACCTCGGTGTTTAGTCCCTTGCTGTTTCTTACACTTGTCAGCTTCATGGCTTTCCTATTCTAACGAACTTGGTTATGCAGCAGCTGTTTATTATCAAATTACTAATTGAATTCTTGTCACATTGCAATGGCTAAAACAAAAGTTGCCCCCTCAAGCGCCTTTCCGTTCCACTCTTGGAATTATGTGCTACATACAGTCCCTGTTTGCTATTCAAACTTATAAAACTCAACTCCCTATTTCGGTAATTTTTGCTTGAAGTGACTCCACTGTAGCTCTCACTTGGATACGTTCTCCTCCCTGTGCCCTGTAGGTGGACAACTTTTGTGGCAAATCGAGTTAGCCACATTCAGGAAATCTTATCTTCCAATAATTGGTTTTTATATTCGTTCATCTGATAACCCGGCCGATCTTGCTTCGGGAAAGTTGCTGCTGCATGCACTTCTTTTACGTTTGATATGGTGGGCGAAGCCTGATTGGCTTAACAAGTCAGGTGTGGTACGGCCACCTCGGCCTGCTCAAATCGAGAAGCACATTATTAACAATCTGTTACTTTGTTTCTTGTCTTTACATAAAATCTTATCTATCGTTACATACATTTACAGATTTTCAAACCCAAGGTTCCACGTTTAACTTGTACATTAAATAGATATTGAATTACATATCGCTCTTATGGTAATTGCTAAATATGTTCAAAATTCTACCTTTTCGAAAGAAATTGAGTTCCTTACGACTAATTCAAGGCTACCTAAGGCCTTATGAAAATTATCTACTTTTTTGAATTCACAAAATATTTTGCGAGTAGGTGGTTGCTTGAGAATTCAGCTCTCCATTACGATGAGAAGTTTCCGGCCTTATTGATACGTCGGAATAGGTCAATCAACTTATTGTTTGTTTCATACATGAGAAATATCACCACCATGGTGTTAATATCACATCTTACCTTCTTCAACAGAACTCTTGGATTTTATCTGTCAAGACTTTGATCCGAAGCTATCAGCGTTGTTGTTATATACGTTTTTGTACAAAACCGGCTTCAGTAATATTACCTATGGGTGACTTGCCTGCAGCACGTATTAGTCAAGTTAAATCCTTTAGAATTGTTGGGGTTGACTTTGCTGGCCCTAGCTCTATAAGAGGTAGTCACCTCAGAAAGGCTAGCATTTTTAAATCTTATATCTGCATCTTCATATGTTTTGCCACCTATTCATGTCGAACTTGTGTCTGACCTTTCTGCATATGCATTTCTTGGTGCAGCACGACTTTTCATTGCTTGTCGAGGACACTGTTCTCAGATTTTGAGCGGCTGTGGAGCAAACTTTATTGGCACCAACTGGTAACTTATTAGTTACCTTCTCAGTGCAGTTTCCTCTGAAGGTATTCAGGGAACTTTCAACTTTCTAAGTGTACATTATTTTAGTGGCTTGTGAGATTCCGGGGTCAAATCCATTAAAACACACCTCACCCGTACCATTGGTGATCAAGTAGTTACATTTGAAGAGTTTTATGCAGTTTTAACTCGAATTGAATCTGTACTCAATTCCAGACCACTATTCCCTAAGTGCTGATCCTAATGGGACAATGCCTTGCTCCAGGTCGCCTTTTACCTTGGAACTACTGGCTGCTCCTCTTGATGAGGACTTCACAAATGTTAAACTTCCTTTACGAAAACGTTGGAGATTAATTCAAAAGTGCAATCAAGATTTTTTAGATTGGTGGAGCCACAGATATATTTACACACCTTATATCAATGTTGAAAATTTCACAACTGAAATGGTACTCAGAATATTGCAATTTATCCACTAGTTGTAATTAAAGATGACTTGCTCCCCCACCTTTACATTGAAAGTTGGTTTGCATCATAAATACTTTCCCTGGTGCAAATGGGATTGTAATGATTGCAGAAGTCAAAACTTCAAAGAGTACTTTTAAACAACCCCTTGTCAAGTTGTGACTGCTACCAATACCATAATTCATTATATGTGTATACATTTTTCTCTTCTTTTTTTTTATTATGTTTTGTTCGTGTAACCTTACAGCCAAACCTCTTATGTTTTTCTTGCTAATACCTTTCTACATTTTTACCTAAATTCTCCTAATTTGGTGGACAGTATGTTCCGTCATTGGTTTAGCAATAAAACATTTGGCCAGTGAACAATTTGTGTTTACTTTTCTCAAGTAATTGGACAGTGATATTAGACACAACTATTAGTGTATATCACGCTTGTGCAATAAGTGGGCAAGTTCAAACTTTCTATGTTGAAAGCCATGGTAGAAGCAACAAGTGCAACACACCAACTATGTATATTATTTATTTTATCTAATCGTTTCGTAATGAACAATAAGTTTTATGATATATCCTGTTCCAGCCACACATCCACTACTATTACAAGATCAACGACAGAACAATATTCATGTGAACAAATACACACATAAAATTGTAAAATTTCATAAACAGTTCATGTTCAATTGGTTAAAACTTTAGTGATGTAATGCTAATAATTTACAACAGGTCTCAAATATTCACTTAAAAGTGTCAATGTCCAGACTGTATACATCTAATAATTTACTCTATACTGTAGCCAATAATGAATGTTGTATAATCTTATCAAAATATTTTTAAATATCATGTATAAATGCCACAAAAAAACAGCAATCTGATTATCTATGACTTACAATATATCTTCAGGTGGCCAAAAGAATTCTATGGAACCAAGAGTTGTATATTAGCATGCCATCGGGATGTTTTATTTCCAAATGTTATTTATTGCTTAGAACCAATTTGTCAAAGTCTTTCTTTTTGGTTAAGTTGAAAATCCTCAGGATCTGCTCACGTTACTGTCCATCTATTAACCCATAAAAACGGGGATGCACTTAACTAATGTTTAGTCTATACCTGGTAAACAATTCATTAATTTCGTTTTTCTGTTGGGTGTAATTGCTTGTTATTTCCTCTCCATCGTCTTTGTGTGTTTTTAAGAGAGGGATTATGTCATTTTCTGGTCTTTTCTACCATGTAAAGCAAGTGTGAACTAACATGACCCTATCAGACAAAAGTTACGTGATTGTGATTGTTCTATATGACTGCATTGGAATCTTATCTTGTATTTAATGCTGTAATTAATTATCTTAACTTAATTCTGGTGCATTTTGCTGCTAAAGTGTATGGGTTTTTTTCTCTACATTGTATTATCATTACAGTATGTGTAGAGTTTCTTTATGTTGCAACTAATTGGCATTGTATGTAATTTATTTAATTACAGATGGGTAAAAGCTCTGTTATATTGGGAATAAGTATGGTAGAAAATATTCTTATTAGGTTCATTTTTATTTACTTTCTAATGTTAAAGCTTTCTTGAAATGACATGCTTCCGCTATCAACGTTTATCGAACTAAGTATTAAGTTTAGCCTTTTGTGGTTTACATTAATTTATTAATCTGAGCTCCTAATATGTATAAATAACTTTCTAGTTGCGTGGTTTGAGGTTATTGCATAGCGCTTGTATTTATTACAGGGTTTGACATTGTATTAATTTGTGGAAACTTCACTTCAGCGGGTTTCATTGTTGCAAGATGTATTGTATTATGACTTGTGCATTACCTTCATATTGTATTAACTTGTATTTATTTATTTTAAGATGATTCAATTTTTGATTCCCTTTATTTATAGTAATTGCCCGAATTGAAATTATATTTTCTAAAACCAAACGAATTGAAAAATAATGTTGAATTACTATTAGCTATTTGTGAAATCCACTGTACAGAATGAATCAATAATAATTTTGTGTATTTTAGATTAATTTTTTCCTTTTTTTCTTCTGATTTTTATTTACCGAAATGTGCAAACGTTACAGCATACATAGTATTAAATAGATTTAGTGATGAAAATTTATTTTGTACAGCATATACATATCAACTCTCGGTAGATTCTGCCTTATTAACTGTAGTTGCGGCAATGTGGAAAACGCAATGTAGTAATATTATGTTTCTGGCTATGCAATCCATTAGAATCATCATAGGCATTTTGATAATACAGGTGTAACTTTAATGGCAGTAGATTAGTCTGTTTCTTTTCGAAAAAATTGCGGAGAGGGGGTCTTATAGGGTAAAACGCAGTTAAAAGTTTTTTTTGTAATTAACATTAAGAAAGTATGTACGATAATTAAGAAAATTATTAGTTATTTGCTTTTTTTTTGGAAATTGGTAATTAAGTGTCCGAAGGTCAAACACCTTTAACGGTATAGAGTCTAGATAATTGGGCATAACTGTGATATATTGTTAACAATTTTCTGGATACCCACCAAGACTAGCTTTTACATTTACTGTAGGCATGTTTCTCATCCATTAAGCTTTTCATTTCAAATTCAGATTGCTTTAGTAAGCATGCATGTAAAAATTAATCTTCTCTAAAGTTTTTTTGTAACTAAAGCTCAACATCATAATTCCTTGGAAACTGCTATTTCTGTCTTCGTTTTTGTTGGAAGTAAATTTTGCAGCATAGCTTTATTTTTAATTAAGATGTATTTTATGCAGGATGCAAAAAGAATTTAAGAAATTAGAATCTGATTAGTGCATAAATGGCACAAGGAGTGTGCATACTTTAACCAATACCATGTTTACAATTACAGTATAAAGACATACTTAGCAATTTTTTAAACGTTTTTAGTTCGTTTGAATCTGCACGTATTTGGGCCTCTGCCTTAATAGTGGGTGAATATTGTGATGTTCCAAGCCATTATCGCAGTAATAAAACTCTGTCTCAATGGATGGAGAAAGAAAATATTCCAGGAATTCAAGGTATTGATACACGAGCACTTACCAAAAAGATACGAGAACATGGCACAATGCTTGGGAGAATTGTGTACAGTTTACCTGTAAATGAAAACTTGAAAATTTTAGATCCGAATTTACGAAATCTTGTCGAAGAAGTCTCCACAAAGGTGTGCCCTTATATAGTGAATGTTTACTAATTCTTTGAAATTGCAGAAAATTGTTACATATAATACTAATGGATCACCTAGGATTTGTGCTGTTGATTGTGGTCTAAAGTACAACCAAATACGGTGTTTTTTAAAACGAGGTGCTAGAGTTGATGTTGTTCCTTGGAATTATTCATTTAGCATTGATGATTATGATGGATTGTTTTTAAGTAATGGACCTGGCGATCCTTCCAAATGCAATATTACTATTGAAAATTTACGAAAAATTTTAAGCTCGAATAAAGTTAAACCAATATTTGGAATCTGTTTAGGACATCAACTTTTGTCACTTGCAGTGGGTTGTACAAGTTTTAAAATGAAGTAAGTAAAATGAAATGAAGATATTTTAAATTAATCTTATTATTTAGATATGGTAATCGTGGTCATAATCAACCTTGCATACATCGAGGAACAAGTCGATGTTTTATGACTTCTCAAAACCATGGATTTGCTATTGATGTTAAGTCACTACCTACAGGCTGGCAACCATTATTTACTAATGCTAATGATGAAACAAATGAAGGAATAGTTCACACTACTTTACCTTATTTTAGTGTGCAATTTCATCCGGAACATACAGCAGGACCTCAAGATTTAGAACTGCTATTTGATGTTTTTTTAGACGTTGTGAAAAATTACCATTTACAAAACATGAATGTTAGTGCTTTAATTTCAGAAAAACTAACGTATAAATATAAGGTACCAATTGCTACCGAGTATCCTAAAAAGGTTTTAATAATTGGTTCAGGAGGATTATCTATAGGCCAAGCTGGTGAATTTGACTATTCAGGTTCACAAGCTATTAAAGCATTGAAGGAAGAAAATATAACAACTGTTTTAATTAATCCAAATATTGCAACTGTTCAGACGTCGAAAGGTTTAGGAGATAAGGTTTATTTTTTACCTTTAGTTCCTGAATATGTTGAACAGGTAATTAAAGCTGAACGTCCAGGTGGTGTTCTATTAACTTTTGGAGGACAAACGGCTCTTAATTGTGGAATAGAACTAGAAAAGACTGGAGTGTTTGAGAAATATAATGTTAAAATACTAGGTACACCGATTGAAACAATCATAGATACAGAAGATCGAAAATTGTTTGGTGAAAGAATTGCAGAAATTGGAGAAAAAGTTGCCCCCAGTTGTGCCGTGTATTCCGTTCAGGAAGCTTTAGAAGCTGCTGAACAGTTAGGATATCCTGTAATGGCTCGGGCGGCATTTTCATTAGGAGGACTAGGATCAGGTTTTGCATATAACAAAGATGAACTAAAGGCATTGGCAGTTCAGGCACTTGCTCATTCTAGTCAGCTTATAATTGATAAATCACTCAAAGGCTGGAAAGAAGTGGAATATGAAGTTGTGAGGGATGCCTACGATAACTGTATTACTGTTTGTAATATGGAAAATGTAGATCCTTTGGGAATACATACTGGAGAATCTATAGTAGTAGCTCCTAGCCAGACCTTATCCAATAGTGACTACAACAAACTTAGAACTACTGCGATAAATGTAATTCAGCATTTGGGTGTTATTGGTGAATGCAATATCCAGTATGCTGTTTGTCCAACGTCTGAAGCATATTACATAATTGAAGTGAATGCAAGGTTATCTAGAAGTTCTGCTTTAGCTAGTAAAGCAACTGGATATCCTTTGGCATACGTAGCTGCGAAACTAGCTTTAGGTATTCCTCTTCCAAAAATAAAAAATTCCGTGACTGGTATAACAACAGCTTGCTTTGAACCTAGTCTTGATTATTGTGTTGTTAAAATACCCAGGTGGGACTTGAGTAAATTTACCAGAGTTAGTACAAAAATTGGTAGTTCAATGAAAAGTGTGGGGGAAGTCATGGCCATAGGTAGAAAATTTGAGGAAGCATTTCAAAAAGCACTTCGAATGGTTGATGAGAAAGTGAGTGGCTTTGATCCAAATTTAAAAGATGTAAATGATGAAGAATTACAAGAACCAACTGATAAAAGGATGTTTGTTGTCGCTGCTGCTTTGAAGCAAGGCTATTCTGTTGATAGACTGTATGACTTAACTAAAATTGATCGATGGTTTTTAGAAAAAATGAAAAATATTATTGATTTTTACTGTAATTTAGAAAGTCTTGATCAACCACATCTCACACCACAACTACTGCTGAAAGCTAAACAGATGGGATTTGCGGATAAACAAATTGCTTATGCAGTTAAAAGTACTGAATTGGCAATCCGCAAACAAAGAGAAGAATATACTGTACTGCCATTTGTTAAACAAATTGATACTGTTGCAGCCGAATGGCCAGCAACTACCAATTACTTGTATGTTACATATAATGCAAATAGTCATGACTTGACATTTAAAGAACCTCATATAATGGTTATAGGTTCTGGAGTTTATCGTATTGGAAGTTCTGTTGAATTTGACTGGTGTGCTGTAGGCTGCTTACGTGAACTTCGTAGATTAAATAAAAAAACTATTATGATTAACTATAATCCAGAAACAGTTAGTACGGATTATGACATGTCTGATCGATTGTATTTTGAAGAAATTTCATTTGAAACTGTAATGGATATTTATAACATTGAAAATTCATCTGGTATTATTTTGTCAATGGGAGGGCAGCTACCAAACAACATAGCCATGGATCTTCATAGACAGCAGGCAAATATCTTGGGTTCATCACCTGAATCGATAGATGGTGCTGAAAATCGTTTTAAGTTTTCAAGAATGCTTGATCGTATTGGTATTTTACAACCACGTTGGAAAGAACTTACTAACCTGAAATCGGCTATCAAGTTTTGTGAAGAAGTGGGATACCCCTGTTTAGTACGACCATCATATGTTTTAAGTGGAGCTGCCATGAATGTTGCACAGTCAAATCAAGATTTGGAAACTTATTTAAAAACTGCAAGTGACGTTAGTAAAGAGCATCCGATAGTTATCTCTAAGTTTTTGTTAGAAGCTAAAGAAATAGATGTTGATGCTGTTGCTTGTGATGGTATTATACTCTGCATGGCAGTATCTGAACACGTTGAAAATGCTGGTGTTCATTCTGGAGATGCTACTTTGGTAACACCGCCACAAGACATAAATGCTGAAACACTTGTAAAAATTACTCAAATCACAAAGGCAATTGCTGCTAATTTAGAAGTCACTGGTCCTTTCAATATGCAACTAATTGCAAAAGTATTTCTCATTTTATTTTAATTACATGTATAATGTATCATTTTAGGATAATGAATTGAAAGTAATTGAATGTAACGTTCGTGTTTCAAGATCATTCCCTTTTGTTTCTAAGACACTAAATCACGATTTTGTAGCAATGGCTACACGTGTTATTCTGGGGGAATCTCTGGAACCAGTTGATGTTCTTATGGGATGTGGCAAAGTTGGTGTAAAAGTACCTCAATTTTCTTTCTCACGACTTGCAGGTGCAGATGTTATGTTAGGTGTCGAAATGGCATCGACAGGTGAAGTTGCTTGTTTCGGTGACAATAGGTATGAAGCATATTTAAAGGCTATGATGAGCACTGGATTTAGCATACCAAAAAATTCAATTTTACTATCAATTGGAACTTTTAAGGTAATCATTCAGTTTTTAAACTTCTAATAATATGTTTGTTTTTTAGCATAAAGTAGAGTTGTTATCAAGCATGCGAGCACTACAACAGATGGGTTATAAATTATATGCAAGTTTAGGGACTGCTGACTTTTATTCAGAACATGGAGTAAAAGTAAGTTCTAATTTTATTATGTTTTTGCTAATTAACTTGTATCTCCCATAAAATTGACGTAGAAGAATAAATTTTAGAAGCAATAGTTTTAATACAATAATGGTATATGGAGATGGGGGTTTCTTTGAAAATACTTGTTATTGACAGCAATACAAGAGTGGTATCTCTCATCAGTTAATTTTTGAAAACCTTTACAATATGAATTTTTAAAACTACCTGATTGGATAATAAAATGTACGTACACAGGTGTCTAAGGTAAAAATTAAATGAAGTGGTACTAAGGAATGTTTAAAAACACATTTTCGTCAGATTCGTGAACTAATATGTTGTAATTGTTGTTATGTTTATATATTCACACATCTTGATAATTCTAAAAATGTAGGTACCCTAAACTTCATTTTCGACTAATAACTAACTTCGTGCCCTCGTGTCATAATTATATTATTCTCAAAATTTTCCTGATTCGCTAACTGTCCAATCATTATTTTCTTTCACCTGTTTGTTCGTAATTCATAACTCATTTTGGTTTTCAATAAGAAGTTTATATTTGAATACTCACTCAAAACAAAATTTTTCATTTTTCTCGATTTGCAACCCGTTAATTTTTTTCTTAAAACCTTTCAAGATAATTTTTCACTAAAAAAATCCTTAAATTTTTTTTTTGTTTTATCAACTATATTTAGAAAAAGGACAAACAATTAAAAATTTAAAAAACATGGGGCTTACCTTTTTAATAGCTGGAGCCAAAGGCACTCTCGTTCATCTTCGGGGGATCAGGGTTGTGGAGGATTAGTTACTTTTATATTTAACCAAATTCTGGCAGAGAAGTGCGATTAACCTTACACTTTCACGGAACACAAAATATTTATTTGGTAAAGAAAAGATAAAAGGGTGCAGAAGTAACACTTCGCCTGGAATTAACCCTGCACCTGCGTTTGATACTGTTTGATAGATGGTAGTCAAGTCGTCCCTTGTTTTAAAATGCCCCGTTGATATGAGCTTGTTGGTATCCTTTCCATACAATGCTTCTCACGGCTAACTGCACTGACCACACATTCTTTTTCTTAAGAAATGCATGCTTAGCATAAATACATACAGTAAATTAGGTGGTTCTTCACCTCTCCATGGAAAATGATAGCTGCAAACTTTAAACATATTAACTTAATTAAATGAAGGATGGGAAAAAAGCTTTACTGGATACAAAAGTCCCCTAATCCTAATATTAGAATGAAACTGATGCATCCCAAAAGGCGCAACAATATTAATGTTAAAAAAAGGTGGTTAACAATTTAATAAACCAAAAACCATCAAAAAAACTGCCCCAACAATAAAAAATACTGTCCCAAAGTTTAGCGGCAAAATTTTAACCATATAAAAATTTTAACAGAATCATGTGTTAAAAATAACTGCTTCATGTTTAAAAATATGGCTTCATATAAAAAAGTCCCATGATTGGTAACCACAATACTGCTACCCTGTTAAATGAGCATCATGTTCTTACTTTTGGTTTGCTCTGAAAGGGTGGGTAGGCTAATTGCAGTGCTACAGGAGCGGGTTCCTATGGAAAAAATTATAAAAAGATAATTGAAAAAATAATAAATGAAATGGCTGAAATGCAACAACTACGATGTTACATTAATCACTTACCCTGAAAGGGTTTTTCACTTGGTCATAATTAATGGGTGCCGAACCGTCTGTCACAGCAATCACTTCGGTATTACCCATACATAGGAAACGGTTATTCCGTATAGGTCTCCCTTGTTTTGGGTTCCTAAATTTATCACACTATACTTTTCTTTTCTCTAAAATATCTTAACACATTTATTAAATTTTTGGTCAAATTAAATAAAATTGTAGAATCAAATGCCTTCCAAATATGAATCCATCATTGGGGTAACTGGATATCCGATTACAAATTAGTTTGTTTATCTATATCCTAAATAAATGCAGTTCCGCTTTTCATATTAAATTACAATACACTCTAAATCCCAAATTTTGGAAATGTCTTTAATACCCAACATGGAAAACAGTTAAATACCAACCGTTTCATTGACCATTTCATTGTCAATTCATACTAAATTCTATCAATAAAATTTGTTTAAATTTCAATATGTAGACATTTCTTAATATTTTAAAATCTTCCAAATTTTCTTGCATGATAATGTCATGCTTAAATTTAATCAACACTAATTCCGTTCCTAATTCATCTTTCAACAAAATAAATAAACGATTACGTTCACTTAATTTCCTACTACATGAATATTAACATAGAGACCTATAATTACCCACGGTTTAATTCATGCGTTGAAAGATTAAAAATATCGAGAAAATACATGCTTTCCAATTTTTCCTCCATCAAACAGCAGCTCACTAAACACCACACAAAATTTTAAATTAATGGAAAGGCGAACCTAAACCCCTTTAACCAGCCATAACGGTGATAATTCCACAAATATGTGAATTGAAAGTACCTTACCCATGCAAGCGTAAATTCAAAAATTTGTTGCACGATGTGTTTGTGATCCTTATGGGAACATCTATATTAATTTTTTCCTTGAGACTTTTTTTCACTTTCAACCTCTTTCTACATTTTTCTGTTAGGTGTAACTATTCTACAACTCCCACTATAAAATCATATCATGCGAAAGACGCATGACTTCCTATCGTTTATTGAAGTTAGCATTCCGTGTTAATGTTCTCAGCAATATAATTGAATACATTGTAACACAACCTTAGTAATATTGCATGGTGCGTATGTTCAGTCAATCTTTGGTTATGGTATTGGTATTTGGCTTCCATATCAAGTCATACATATTGCTAGACTTGAAAAACTTTGTTAAACATAATTGTTCTAAATTTAACATACATGATACATCGAATAATTATGAGGTTTTCATTGTCTATAGAAGAGGAAATAGTATTTTGATGAATGTATATTACTTAAGTTGTTAAATAACATGATTGATTCTTTAGGTATTTAGAGCAAGAATTGGTTTTGTAACAAAATAGTATGCTTTAGAAATAATGTTTTATTTTATGCACAACTCATCGTGCATAATATGTAATAAGGCATTACGTTAAATGTAAACTTGTTAAGTTAGTTCATATTTTTCATCAAGACTTGTTTAAAATTTCTTTAAGTATTTTTAAATGCGAATTGAAATTCACTTTATAATTTTACAATGTAGGTTAATCAAGTAATCATACCTGAGTTGTATTTGAAATGAAGAAAGATACTGAAAGTTTTTCTTACGAATGTATAAGTACACGTGGAGCTTCATTTTTAAACTGTTTACAAAGTGTACAGTTATGATGTGTTTTCTATGTTCTTTGCTACGCCTGTCCAACAATAATGCCCTCGTGCTAAGGATTTTGTTTTATTAATCTGAAAATGCATTTCATGTAAATCGTCTAAATTTTTTACGTAAACTTAGGAATTCTCATCTGTTGACTTAGAATACAACCAGTGTGTGGTATATTAAATCTGTTATTTGAATCAACTTTTTTACCTTCTTGTAGTCTCTCTAATAATAATGGTTTTAACTGTTTTAATCTGCAGAATTTCAAAACTATCAGCAACATCGTAAACACGTGTATTAGTTGAATTTACGGGTAATCCAGGCAGTGCAATAGCGTTTGCATGATGTTTTGTATTCTTGCATTTAATTTTATACATATATCCCTATAAAAATATAGTGTAATTAAATGTTTTGTAGGCGAAAGTATTGCACCCTTTCTTTTTACAGGTAGGAATGGGTATACAGCAGAGTCTAAACAAAGCTCTGGCGGGACTAGTATCGACCATTTGTGGCTGCGGTAGATTGCAAGACTATATCTCAGGAGTTTAGAGAAAAAAGGCAAATTTTACCCGGACAAGTTATAGGGATGCAATTTAGAACATGACAAAAGAAAATACCTTAATACAACTTATATATGGGCGTTTAGCTAATAACGTTATTAAAAAAACTAAATATATACTCTTATTTTCTTACAACCAAATTTTCATGCGACAAAATCACTAAGTGTAGTTTATATATCTACACTCTCATAATTTTCAAACTTTGTCTTAAATGCTACCAGATAAGATATTAGAAAATATAAAATTATTATTGTGCTTAGACACAATTTCAAATTAACGTTCTAAGTCAAAAGAAATCATAAATACGCTTTGTTGTATTTAACATCAGTTAAGAGAATTTGAATTAAACATTTAAATTGAATCTAACCTCAAATCCACAAAAAAAGGTATCATGAAAGCTTTTATGTTTACAACTTATAAGGTTATACCAGGAAAGCAAAGATAAATATTAAATTAGTTAAGATATATGTAAATAAAGTTATGACTATATTTTACATGCATTCTTTTTCTAGATAATTGAGATTTAAAATGTAACGCATGCACATCGTTCCATGACAAAAGTAAATAAGATAAACTTATACCTGTATTCAGGATATATGAAAGAAAACGTATACTTAAGCATTGAGCTTACGGTTTGTTCAGAACTATAGGATCTTCTTACGGTTTGTTGAGACGAACACCATCGTTGTATATTTTCAAACTTCTAATTTGTAAGAGCCAATCCTTCTGTTCCACAACTTAGATAGCATAAGTAAATACTCTATCAGAGAATATTTTACCAGAAAATATGCAACGAGAAGATATGCCACCGGAGGATGTGCCACCAGAGGATATGTTACGAGAGGACCCTAGAAAATAAACGTGTTACAAAAACGAAATATTGTAATACACCACGAGGAACAGTCTAAAAATCTATCTGTAATCAGCTTACCATTCATTAATATTTTGAACGGGTTATTCAGGTAGACTTTGTGCAAATGCATTTTACTAGAATTCTGAAATGATATTTATGTATGTTAAGAAGAATAAAAGAAAAGACACCTTTTACATACCAGGTACGACATCATGGCCTTAGAAAGGACATCTTTATCAGGAAACGGCATGTGCACAAAAGGGAGTCAAATTTCAAAAGCACGAGAATTTATTCTGGTTTTGAAGATAACCACACTTTTTGAGAGAGGGATAAAACAAGAAAAACTATCCTAAATGACAGATTCATATATACACTAGGTTGTGTATTTATGGACATTATTCAAAGGTTTACCAATTAAAAAATTACATCTGACTATAATTATTTATATTATTTATACAAAAGGAAAGAATATTAAATTAAAACTAAAGATGAATGTATATAGTGTATTATTTAATAATACTAAAGGGAAATGTTACACAAATCAAAACTAACTTGTGATTGTATACGGTATTAATATAAAATTAAGATGAAGAAATGCTTTTATAAGGAAGGAAGTGGGACCTCAATGTAACATGGCGAGGGAACAGTGAATTGACACGTTATACATGTACGTGCATCACTTGAAATGTTCCTATTTTTGCGTATTTTTCAAATTGTAAGGGATCAATTAACTGTAAAACTCCTTGGCATGTAACTGATCGCGTAGAATCGTTTGTATTTATTTCACTGCAGTGCCTAAAGGTGCATCTATTTCCCTATATGTTGTATGCCAATTTGTTAAAAGCCATGCTGGTCGCTGTGTCGATAGTCGTCACAACATCAGGGATGCATACACGACCATCAGCATCTAGTGTTTATTTTTCACACTTCAATCTTGCAAACCATTTGTAAACCATAGTTTTGGATGGTGCTTCATTCTTAACTAACGAACAAAGTTTTCCATGCCTTGCTGTAATGAACTGCATCGAAAATCTCGATTTGAAATTTTTATTTCTACAGATAAATATTACTTTGTTAAATTTTGTTGAAACGAAACTGCCATATTTGAAATCGAATTGTCAACAGATTTATTGGTTAAAAATGTCAACTTTTACATGACAATTGCAGAATGCAGGCAATACAAGGTGTACTAGAGTACCTTGAATTTTAGCAATGATCTTTGTATTTCTATACCATGTTTTTTTAGCTATTTTGATGTCTAAGCATACTTAAGTATATCATTGCGCAGGATACTCTATATACTAACACATTGAAATACTCTCCACTTACAATATGTAACAATTATATGTAAATATAGATATATTTTGCACCACTGTTCAAAAAATTGAGGAGCAATTACTTCTAAGTAATGCTACAGTTTGTTATTATGTGTGCAATTTTATATTTAATTTTTGATGTAATGTGTAATCTACCTTGTAATTGGTTTTCCTGTAAGGTAGTTATCAAATTGAATATATATACTAATAAATTGCAACTTAAAAGAATAATGTGTATAAGTAATATTGTTTCAGGTTGAATCTGTTCAGTGGACTTTTGATACTATTGATGACATTACTAGTCAAGGCGAACTTATACCATTAGCAGAATTTTTATCCGCGAAACAATTTGATTTGGTTATTAATCTCCCAATGCGCAACAGTGGTGCCAGAAGAGTTTCTTCATTTATGACGCATGGCTATCGCACACGTCGCTTAGCAATAGATTATTCTATTCCCCTTGTAACTGATGTTAAATGTGCCAAGTTATTAGTTGAGGTAACTTCAATTTTAACTTTGCTTGTCTAGTCACCTACTAAAATTTTAGGCTCTACGGCAAATTCGAAAGGCACCTCCTATGAAAACACATATTGACTGTATAACATCAAGACGGCTTGTAAAATTGCCTGGTTTTATAGATACCCATGTGCATGTGAGAGAGCCAGGCGCAACACATAAAGAAGATTTTTCTTCATGCACAGCAGCAGCACTTGCTGGTGGAATTACATTAATATGTGCAATGCCAAATACTGATCCTGCTGTAGTTAACGATGAATCTCTTCAAATCGTGCAAGAACTTGCTAAAGTTAATGCGAGATGTGATTATGCTTTGTATATGGGTGCTTCATCAGATAATGCAACAATCATTCCCGAGTTAGCTCCAATGACAGCTGGCTTAAAAATGTACTTAAATGAAACATTTACAACATTAAAACTTAACGATTTAACAGTATGGTCACGACATCTTACAAACTGGCCAAAGAAAGCTACTTTGTGTGTGCACGCTGAAGGACAAACTACTGCTGCAATATTACTTTTGGCAAATTTACACAACCGTCGTATTCATATTTGTCATGTTGCCCGAAGGGAAGAAATTTTAATTATCAAAGCTGCTAAAGAAAAAGGATTTAAAGTAACGTGTGAAGTGTGCCCACATCACTTATTTTTATCTACCAATGACATACTTAGATTAGGGAATTCAAAAAGTGAAGTGAGGCCGGTTTTATGTAGTCCTGAAGATCAAAAGGCTTTGTGGGACAATCTTCATGTAATAGATTGTTTTGCAACAGATCATGCACCACATACTTTAGTTGAAAAGAAAAGTGACAAAGCTCCTCCTGGTTTTCCTGGTCTCGAAACTATACTACCCTTATTATTAAATGCTGTGCATGAAGGTAGATTAACATTAGATGATATCATTCTCAGATTTTATAAAAATCCCAAGAAGATATTTAAATTACCAGAGCAATATAATACTTATGTAGAAGTTGATATGGATGAGGAATGGGTCATTCCTGATGCATTGCCCTATAGCAAAGCGAAATGGACTCCATTTGCAGGAAAGAAGGTGCGAGGTTCTGTGCATAGAGTTGTGTTGCGAGGTGAAGTGGCTTATGTTGAAGGTCAAGTACTAGTACCACCTGGTTATGGTCGAAATGTACGTGAATGGCCACATAAACAAAAATATCATGCATCAGTAGAAAACCATGTTGCACCTTATACATATGATCGTTCTATATCACCAGCTCCAATTTTATCAGACAAACTGGATTCCTATAGTGATTTACAAACCAACGAAATATTTACACATTTGCTAAGTGAACCCACTAAGGTACATTTTGCTACAGAAACATCACGAAACACATCTCCACTTCCACCTTTAACATCAAATATTATTAAAATAAAGGCTGATAGTAATTCTAATATCAGTGTATCAGATTTTCGAACACTTGGGCAAGGGCATAGCCTTGCTGGGAAACATGTTATTACAGTAGATATGTTTAATAAAGAAAAACTCAATGAAATTTTCAATTTAGCTCAAACATTCCGCGTATATGTTGCCAAAGACCGCTCACTAGATCACATATTAAAAGGAAAAATTATGGCATCCATCTTTTATGAAGTTAGTACACGAACAAGCTGCAGTTTTGCTGCAGCTATGCAAAGATTAGGAGGGAAAGTAATTTATATGGATGAAAGTAATTCATCAGCAAAGAAGGGAGAAACTCTAGAAGATTCTATTGCAGTTATGGCTGGATATGCTGATGTTCTTGTACTCCGACATCCAGCACCGGGGTCTGTACTGGTAAGTAAATAGACACACCCTAGATGTGAATTTCTTTTTGCAAAATGCAAATTTAGTGGAAACATTCAAATTGCTAGCTATTATAAATTCTTTGCAAAAACTCTAGTGTTTGCTAACACTACCATCTTCGAGAAAATATTGACTAAAAAAGGAAATAAAACATAGGTGTTCACAAAAATGTTTTTGGAAATTATATGCACACCTTATTTGATGTTTGGAAAAATAAATAAGTAATTTAAAATTTGCAAGCTCTTTAATAATACACACTATCTACACAAGTCTAAATAAAGCAAATACACTCCTTCGTCCTATACTCCTTGGTTCTTAATGCATATGCGAAGTCTTTCGATCATGCAGAGCATAGCTCGTTCACACATTTGCATAAGTACAGGGTGGACAACCATGGTTGTGCATTTTTTAAGACATTTCTCCATTTCCCAAAGCCAGAAATCGCATTGAGTCGAGTAAGGTGACCGTGCTGGCCAAGCCAAGGTTCAGCTCTTCCAATCCAATGTCTACCAAATGTTTCATCTGCGTAATATCGAACTGTTAAGGAATAGTGCGGTGGTGCACCTTCTTGCTGAAAGTAACCAGATGTTATGATATGGAGCGGAAGATTGTCTAAGACAAAATTCTGCAACATTTCTTCTGTTACAGTCTGATCACTAAAAAAATATGGACCTGGTACTCCAAACTTTGAAATGCCATACCACACTTTAGCTTTAGAAAGGAATTGGGTAAATTCTCTTAGTTCATGTGAATTGTCTGTACACCAAGTGATGCAATTTTACTTATTCATGTTGCTGCTGACAAAATATGGCTTCATCCGACATAAAGAACAACATTTGAGTCTATGTGTGTCATTTCTAATAACACTTCCTCAGCTTGAACACAAGCAATGGCCGACGGTAATAAACTGGTCAAAATTAAGCTCTGTAATTATTGCTCTTAAAAAGTAGTAACAAGTGGTAATAAATGGGTAAATGTGTGGAATGTGATAATGTGTTTCACCTAGCATGCTCTCAAAGAGTAAAATATATAAAGGCGGTCGATTCCAGTAATAATTTAATAAAATGTTGTGACATCAGTAATGTTTTATCAACTATTAGTGTGCTGTCTGATGATGGTGATATAAATTGGAAACAAAGAGAAAGTCTTTATAAATTGATAATCAAGAAGAAAGATGAAAGAATTACTGAATTAAAGGTAATCAACGAGCTTTTAGGTGATAAAATTGAATTAATAACTACAATTAATAATCAACATATATCAGAAGAACACATTAGAGATAAGAAGCAACCTTGTAATGCTAATACCATTTGAGATGGTTCTTATTATTGTATAAAATGTAGGATTATTTATGTTTGTGGTTAGGGACGTTGCGCAGACTCGGAGAGGCGAGAAAAAGGGATTCGGTAGATCCAGCATGGCGTACGGACGTATCGGGATTTTGTTGGTTTTAAGAATTATTAATTATTATTTTGAACAGTAAATTAATACTTGAATTGTGTTATAATGGTGCCGGAATAATCATTGTTACCTTAGTTTACTTATTGTATGAAGTATAGTTTGAAGAACACGCAATAAATAACAGTCAAGCAGTACGTTTTATTTTGTGTGCCCTGAGATATTAAAAAAAGAGATCACTGCATTCTGACGCCAACGGGGGCGAAAAAAAAAACTTCTTACAATCATACTCGTAACGGGGTAACTAAACAGTATTTCAAAGACAGTTATTAGTGGTTACAGTTTGTGTAATTTAAAACAAAGCGACGTGTTGAAGTCGTAGTTGAAGGCCGTTGTCCGCTTGTACACACGTATGGTGTTTACATCAGCTGATAGCACGGAATGTCAACAGTATGGTAAGATTAGGAATGCAAAGGTAATATTAAAGTAAATCAAATATTACAACGTATGCTGAAAGTTTTCATCGGTAGACAATTTACAAAACAAATTGTCATCACGGTGTTGTGCTTTATGGCTTTATAGTGACAGGTTAATAAACTTGCACTTATACGCTTTCTTAAAAACATGCCTAACAAACGTGAAGGGTAAATATTGAAGATCATGGTCAAGGTCAAGGGCAACAGCCGCGACCGATGTTATTACGTCGCATAATTTAGCAGCTGCATTGTTACGCTTAACAGAGGGTATAGCATCACTGCAATCTAGTGTAGGAGTTTTAATTGATAAGAAATATATTAAGGAGGTTATAGGAGCTAATGAAAACAAGACCGCTATTAATGCAAACAATATTGTAAATACCGATAATAAAAACTTTCTAACACATTTTAGAGAACTGGGGGGATCGCAATTAAGTTTTAATCCTGTAGGTGGTGTTACACATCCCATTGTTTTTCTGAACAAAATTGAAAAATTATTTACAGATTCTGGTGTTCGGAAGGGCATAAAATTACCTTAACGGTAAACTGTTTGAGGGGAAGCGGCAGAATGGGCCGCAATTAAGGAAGGTAGTTTTGATACTTATGCCGAATTTTCTGAGGCTTTTAAACAGCGATATTGGGGTGTGAAAACAAAGAGATCTTTATTTAAAAATAAAATATGGTACATTTGAGGGAAGTAACAGAGCCGATTATTTTTAAAATTAGTAAAAGAAGCTAGCTTTCTTGTTGAAGCAATACCGAGGCGGCGCTGATCGAAATGCTTTCGAATCATTTTGCAGCCGAAATTCAAAGGGAATTATTACTCAAGGTTTTACTAAAATAGAGGAAGTGGAAAAATATTTAAGTAAAATTGATGGTACCTATATGAGGGAGCAAAACAGACCTGTTAATACTAATTGGCGTACAGAGCGCAATTTTAGGAATAATACTAATAGTAATGTACAAAACCGTAGTAATTATAGTACACAAAACATAAGGAGTAGTGCCCCCAGGGACAATAGTAATGAGGAAAACGATCAAGGGGAACAGCAGCTTACCCTTAATGATACGGCAAGAAGTGGAAATATACGTTTCATGACTAAGTTTTATAATGATGGTCAAATGTTATTAAGCGAAGGGGAGGAGGAGGAAAATATAGAAAGGGTACTAAGTCCATGTATTCATGCTAAGGTGGCAGGTTTACAGGTTAAGGTATTGGTTGATAGTGGTAGTGAAATCTCTGCTATTTCAGAGGATTTTTATGATGTTTTAAAAAATATGAGGATTTTCCAGTGCTGCCAGTCACAAATATCGACATTGCTGTTGCTGTTGGTGCAAAAACACAGAAAATCAAACAGCAAGTATTATTACAAATAGATATGGATGGGATTGAGACTGAGGCAATTTGCTTGGTAGTACCCAAGTTAAATAAGAGTTTTATTTTAGGGTGCGACTGGTTACTGAAAAATAAAGCTAGTTTAGATTTTAAAGAGTTTCAATTAAAGGTATCCGTAGATGAGAAATACAGGGTAGTACAGCTAAAGCATGATATTGAAACGAGTAATAATTTACATATTAATTATGTTGAAAAAAGAGAGGAACGTAACAAGATTGCTTGTCATCCTGAAAGACATCAATATACGGAAAGCGAGGTTAGTAACGTTATAAATAAGGCTGTACGGTTAAATGAACATGAAAAGAAAATGTTGATGTCAGTGGTTAAAAAAAATTGGGAGGGGTTTTCAGAGAGTCCGGGACGGGCTAAGGGTTATCAACATGAAAAGCGAGGAACCCTTTTATAAAAAGGCATACCCGATACCTATAATTCATAGGGAGGAAGTTCGTAAACAGATTGCAGAAATGGTAGAATATAATGTAGTTGAGCAAGCACAGACAGAATATATTTCTCCCTTAGTTTGTGTTAAAAAGAAAGATAGTAGTGTGAGGATTTGTTTGGATGGTCGGTTTCTTAACGCACGTATGGCGAAGGATTATGTTACTCCGCCAAACCCTGTTGAATTATTATCGAGTTTTAAAAAAGGTCAGATTCTTAGTACCATTGACCTTACGTCCAGTTTTTGGCAGGTTGAAGTTAAGAAGGAGCATCGTAAGTTTCTAGGATTTTTGTTTGAAGGTCAAACATACCAATTTCAAGTAATCCCATTTGGCTTAGTTACAGCCATGGCAGGATTGATTAGATGTATAAATGTTATTTTAGGCCCACGATTTTCACATTTTACGTGTACATATGTCGATGACATATTAGTGTACTCGAACTCGGTGCAAGAGCATCTAGTGCATTTGGATGCATTATTTAGTCAATTAAAAGAAGCAGGTATAACTATTAAGTTGCGCAAATGTTTATTCGCTGTTGAGCAGGTTCCCTTTTTAGGACATTTGATATCTGCTAAAGGGGTTGATATTGATCCACGTCGAGTAGAAGCGATCCAGAATTATCCGTGTCCTAGAAATATTAGAGAGTTACGTGCTTTTCTTGGGTTGATCAATTTTGAGAGAAGATTTTGTCAAAATTTAGCTGAATATACCATTCCGCTACTACAATTACTAAAAAAAAGGGAAAAGTGGAAGTGGACTGATGTCGAGCAGGCTGCCTTTGAAAATATAAAGAGTAGGTATGTGGGAACCGCGATAGTAGTTCATCCGGATTTCTTGCGTGCTTTTATATACAATGTGATGCATCAGAATTTGCTCTTGGAGCTTGTCTTTATCAGTTGAGTGATAATGGGGAGCGTGAGGTCATAGCGTACACTAGTAGGTCATTAAAGGGTGGTGAGGTGCGTTATACGGTTACGGAGAAGGAAGCTTTAGCTGTAGTCAATGCACTTCAGCAATGGCGTTCCATAATATTGGGTAGAGAGGTCATATTAATGACAGATCACAAAGCTTTAAGTTTTCTTTTAACATGTAGACTGAGATCGGCAAGACTATCCCGTTGGATTTTGTTGATTCAAGAATTTGACTTATCCATCAAATACTGTTGTGGCAGGGATAACGTGGTTGCTGATGCGCTATCGCGTATCCCTTGTCGGGTTAAAAGGAATGAGGTACCGGATTGCAATTCAGATGTGATGATTTTCTATATAAAATGACCAGTGAGTTAAAAAGGTGAAGGATAATGTAAAAACTATTAAGGAGGATCAAGGTAAGGAGTCTTGGATTATAGATAAGATAAAGGTATTACAGACCCTAGAGGAAACGGGAAGTAAGGAACGAGGAAAAATAAAATAGGGAGTGGTATAGGTTGCATGAGGGTATCTTATTTAGGAAGGAGATGAAAGTTTGCGGGTTATAGAATTTGTGTTCCTAACTGTCAAGTTAGTGAATTAGTGCAGCAACAACATGCTAGTCTTGGTCATTACGGTAGCGACAAGACATTTAAACACATGAAACATTTATTTTATTGGCCAAAATGAAGAGGGTGGTTCGACATATAGTAGCAGCATGTGATCTTTGCCAAAGGGCAAAATCCTCTAAAAGGTCTTATGGGGAATTGAATCCTGTTATAGTCGCATCGGCCTGGGGATATGGTTTGTGTGGATTTAGTGGGACCATTGCCAAAATCTCGGGGGTTGTACTCAAGTATTTGTAATGGTGGATGCATTTAGTCGTTTTGTCAAATTATATGCAATTAAAAGAGCCACGGCTCCCATAATTGTAAATCGTGTCCTTATGAGTATATACCTGCAGTGCAGTTACCTAAGTGTATACTTAGCGATAATGGCACGCAGTTCACTTCAAAATATGGACGCATAAACTAAAGGAACAAGGTATCAAGGTCAAGGCGATCTCACTTTATTTTCCCCAAGGTAACTTAACGGAGCGTTGCAATAAAGAATTAAAACGTCTGTTGAGGACTTACTGTTTTGATAGGCATACTAAGTGGGCGTGGAAAATTAGTAAAATTGAGGATTGCATGAATAACGTAATACACGGTGTCACGGGGTACACTCCATTATTTTTGCAAAAAGGAGAAGTCCTGGTTAATCCGATTGAAAAACTCTTAGGGTTGCCATATGACGAAACCAGAGATAATAATCGGTTGAGTTTAGAAAGACATTGGGAGATAGAATATATATGTAGTAAGGCCCAGAAGCGGCAACAAAAGCATTGTAGTAAGGTGAATATCACCAATTTTAATGTAGGGGATTATGTACTTTTAAGAACCCATTATCAGTCTTCAGCAGTAGATAGTACTACTGCTAAATTGTTTTTGTTATATGAAGGACCATTCAAAATTATACGAATTGCAGGTCCTAATTCTTATGTGTTATGTAATAAAGATGGTGTAGAGTTAGGTAAACATAATATTATAAATCTCAAGCCATATAAGGTACTGCCTCCAATGTAAGGATGTTTTGACAATTTTGTTATCTTAGGGGCCATCGTATTATAAGTTCGGGCTTGTTGCTAATAATTTTACTTGTTCTTAGATAGTTTCATTGTTGGCTGTTGTATTTGCATTTTATACATTCGCGTGAGTAACTTATACTATGATTAGGCTAATCCAGTTTAAGTTAGGGGGGGTCGTGAGATGGTTCTTATTATTGTATAAAATGTAGGATTATTTATGTTTGTGGTTAGGGACGTTGCGCAGACTCGGAGAGGCGAGAAAAAGGGATTCGGTAGATCCAGCATGGCGTACGGACGTATCGGGATTTTGTTGGTTTTAAGAATTATTAATTATTATTTTGAACAGTAAATTAATACTTGAAGTGTGTTATAATTGTGCCGGAATAATCATTGTTACCTTAGTTTACTTATTGTATGAAGTATAGTTTGAAGAACACGCAATAAATAACAGTCAAGCAGTACGTTTTATTTTGTGTGCCCTGGGATATTAAAAAAAGAGATCACTGCACATTGATGTAGATAAGTCTAATAATTTAATGGAATTAGTAGTTGCACAAAAAGTTAGCCAAAACATTAATAATGATGAAAATCAGAATCTAAATAACATGGCTAGTTCTATATATCTAGAACAAGCTATTGTGCAAGAAAACCAGTTAAATAAGTCTATTATATTAGCAGATGTGCAACATACGATTCAGAATGTAAATACAAACAAATGTGAAAATCAACAATTACAAAGTATGAACAGTATTATAAATCTTGAGCAGGACATTAGACAAAATGATTTCATTTTAGCCAAAAAAAAGATCACTAAAACACAAAATTAAACAACAGAATGAGCCTGATAAAATTGATCGACGGGTAGAACATAAAATTCAAATGAAATGCACAAGTTTAGGAATTGTTGGCTCTAA
The DNA here is from genome assembly GCA_036346225.1 of Platerodrilus igneus. Classification (NCBI taxonomy): domain Eukaryota; kingdom Metazoa; phylum Arthropoda; class Insecta; order Coleoptera; family Lycidae; genus Platerodrilus; species Platerodrilus igneus. The sequence continues at coordinate 1,026,683 of JARFIW010001119.1, read as the reverse complement.
ACAAACAACTTATGGGTTATGTGGGGTCGAGAAAAAACTATGGCTATTTATTAGAAGGACTGCAAAAAGCACGACAGAAGAATCAATCATGAATTATTTAAAATCCAAATTAGGAAATGAGAAAGTTTCAATTTCTCGTCTTAAAGTAAATAGTGAGTACCCATGCTTCAAGGTTAGTGCTCCTATGAAATGTAAAAATCAGTTACATGATTCTGAATTTTGGCCGAATGGTGTAGTGATACGGAGATTTAATTTTCCGAAGAGTTCTTTTTTCCGAACACCATTATGAATCCCACAAACGGGTAAATTTAATACATGTCTATTACTAAAATTTAAGAAGTCTAGAACTAAATTAGATCAACTATCTGCAGGTGTAAATACTAGTAGCGATTGTTATTAGTTGTTTTTTTGTAAATTGTTTTTTTTATAACCGTTAATAAATATTATTATTATTATTAATTTTATCAGCATTCGAAAGGGGGCCTGTATTATTTGAATGTGGTATGGTTTCATTCCCAGATCTACATAGAGAATTCTTAAAACATTTGACCACACGATCCAGTTTCCAATGTTATTCTTGCACTTGACTTTCCTGGGCTCCTAATTATTGTGCCTTGAACATTTATGATGTTACCTTTCGTTCAAATGCTTCTGGGACGTCTACTGTTTCCTTTACAGTCATTGGTCACAGATTTTGTATGCACAAATTTCTCATGGAATCGATCGGTAGTTAAACAAGTGGGAGAATTTTTATGAAACTATTGCTCAGTTTTTTCTTAGTACTAAGGATGACTCAAACACTTTTCCAACCATGCTTCTCTCTTCCAAAGTAAGTTCGGGTGACCATATTTAGTCTGCAACTATTGAAAAATTATGTAGTGTGAGTAGCAACATATTTTTGGATAATCCGATATAATTTAAAAGCTGTAAAATATACCTCGTTACATTTATATAATTACAGTATCATTATTTTCAATTGTTGGATATGTTTTATGATGCATGATGTTATTTACAAAGTATGCAACAAATATTCAGTTAAAGTGTTTTCAGAAAGCGGCAGTAAATTTAATTATAGTTGAGTAGATTCACAAAAAAAGTAACTATATACAATATACAGGGTGTCCGGAAAATACGTGTACAACGTAAGAACAGAGATTCTCCGACTCGAAATAGATCGATTTGAGCCAACTAACCTATTATACAAGTTGCTTCATTTAGCCACTAGAGCGCTTCAAAGATTGCGAAAAATATTTGATATTTTAAAATAACTCAAACGCGTCGATAGATTTTGACCATTTTTGGGGTGCGAGTTTCTACTTTCAATTGACATCTTTTGGTGGTGTACGCAATAATTTTAAAAGCATACTAGTGTTCGAAAAATGATGTATTGTATAAATATCCGACCATTGCCTTTTTCCTGTTTATGCAATGACTACTAATTTTTTTTTATGAGTAGCCGACTTAATTTGGAAACTTTTTGTCTCTTGTAAAATTTTGATTAGACGAGCGGTTTGACAGAAAAAAATAATTTCAAATGTATGTTTTTTTATTTTTATTTCATTGTTTTGTTTATTTTTTATTACTATCATTGAAAATTAACAGCGCGGTACAAGTGTAGGACCATTACAAAATGGCCGCCATTTTCTTCAATGCACAAATTAACTCTTCGTAAGAAGTTTAACTGAACCCTCTGCATTGTTTGTGCATTATTTTTTTAAGAGTTGGCTGCATTTAAAATTCGTCTATACAATTCTTCTTCGCTATCAACTGGAGACGAATAAACCTTAGATTTTAAGGTACCCCACAAAAAATAATCACAGGGCGTCAAGTCTGGCGATCGTGCTGGCCAATTTGTAGGAGCAAGAGCAAGTAGTAGCAAGATTAGTTGGACAGAGTAGAGTAACAAATGAGGACGTTTATAGAAGGATAGGTGAGGAACCCTGTATGTGGAAACATTTAAAGGTCACGAGAGATAGAATGATAGGGCACCAGTTAAGACATGACGGACTAGTTAGTAAGGTTTTAGATTATAGATTACCAAATAAAAATAGAGTAGGAAGGCCTAGGCAAAGATATATTAGTCAAATTATTAGAGATTTAGGTTGTGAAAGGTATGTAGACCTTTTTTAGACTAGCTCAGAATAGAAAAGAATTAAGTAAGTTCGAAAACAAAACAAAAAAATTAATAACTAAAAATCAGTTAACTAAATGTCACCATGACATAACTCACGATTAGTTAGCAGTCTGGCATGTTGGCAGCGATTCGTTGCTTAAGCCTTACCATAACATATAATTTAACACTTTTCCGTTTTTGGAGGGGATAACCAGGTAATAGTTCATTTCCTTATAAATGCGAATCATGTAAACATGTTAGAGTTCTTTAACAACCATCAGGTTGCTAATATCTATGTAGAGCCACGTAGATAAGAAAAAGATAGACGAGTATGGGAAGACCTAAACCAAGCTATATTAGTCAAATGATTAGAAATTTAGATTGTGAAGGGTATGTAGAACTTTTTAGATTAGCACAGAATAGAAAAGAAGTTAGAGCTGTGTCAAACAGACCTTAAGTAAGGTCGAAAACAAAATGAATGATGCTAACTTAAATGATTGTGAATTGAAAAAGATTTCTCGCTGTCATAAATCTTGAAAGATCGCAACCAAATTTAAGTATTATTCTCCTTTTTTCTTGCTAAATGATAGTAAATCTTTGTATTTCCTAGTAAAAATTAGGAATAGTTCTGAATATTTTTAAGTAAAAACGTAATTTGCATTCGTAACAAGGTACTGACATGAAACATTGTACATAATTTTCTTAACATAATGAATTAGAATACTTTAAACTGCCACGACTAACATACTTTAAATTTTTTTAAGGCCAAAATGTTCCGAGGCTCCAATGTTTATATTTCAGGTAACCTATTATAGATAGTTGTTGGACGATATGTGATTAATAAATGGCATATTTGACAAATGAGTTCATGCAAACGTACTAGATGTTGAACAGTTAATGTTAACAGAAAGTACTTAAATTCATGTTACAGTCAACTATATTAAAACAAGCTTGAATGGTGTCTTTTAGTTCTTTACAAACTATAAAAATTAATATTTGATGTTCCAATTACTATTTTTTACTGTCTTCAATCTTTTCTACCTTTTATTAAATCTTTATTTGTTAACGATTTTAACTAATTATCATAAAAGTTAAAGTTGAGCATAAGTCTGTTTAATTGAAGCATGCTTATCAAAAAGAAATACAGAGAATTTTGAAACTAATCATTTGTTCAAATTATTAGATTTGTGTTCAAAAATTGCCAGAACAAATTTTTCTAGGATGTGTTAAAGTAGTTTCATCTTAAATGTTTGTAAAATGTACTTTTATAGAAAGCATCTCAACATTGCCGAAAGCCTTTAATAAATGCAGGAGATGGTATTGGTGAACATCCAACTCAAGCACTTTTAGACATTTTTACTATTCGAGAAGAAATTGGTACTGTTAATGGTCTAACAATAACACTTGTGGGTGACCTAAAAAATGGAAGAACTGTACATTCTCTGTCACGTTTATTAACTTTATATGATGTTCAGTTGCGATATGTCAGCCCCCCAAGCTTAAAAATGCCTGTACATATCACACAATTTATTTCTTCTAGAGGAATTTCTCAAGAAGAATTTTCACATTTAGAGGACATATTGCCTGATACAGATGTCTTGTATATGACAAGGATACAAAGAGAGCGTTTTGAAAGTGAAGAGGAATATAATGAGGTTTGATAATTGTTATATATGGCAAACCTTAATCTATTTTTTAGGTTTGTGGACAATTTATTATAACTCCTCAATTAATGACAAGAGCTAAGAGAAAAATGGTGGTGTTGCATCCTCTGCCTAGAGTGTTTGAGATAAGTTCTGAATTTGATTCTGATCCACGTGCCGCATATTTTCGACAAGCTGAATGTGGAATGTTTGTGCGAATGGCTCTTTTAGCTATGGTTTTGGGAAAATCATAATAATAATAATCAATTTAAATGATGAGTGCCTTTTCTGTAGGTAGAATGATAAAAACGTACAGATAATTTCGTATGTATACGTTAGGAATTTTAGTCAATTTACATCACAATAATTAGGTATAAGAATTTATATATATTATTAGAATAATCTGTTTTTTGTATTTGTTAATCATCAACCAACACTTGGAAATGAATGTGCAGTTTGAATCTAGTTGGGATTAGATATATAGTTGGGACCACAAAATCATTTGTATTTGTCTGAATTAATAGGAATTTCTGAAGTCCAATGACGTATCACTTCATTTATTGGGAAGTGTTATAGGATAAAGCAATATTGTCGATTCTATTTTATTTCCTAACATTATGATTATTATAGAATTTAGTGCTAATTACTAACATGCTTTTATTTAATTAGTTACTCTAAACTTATAATAATTGCAATATACGACATGGCCATAACTCAAGTTTTGGTCTAAAAGAAATGACATCTGAAGTATAATATGGATTTTAAAACAATTGCATTAACGTATAAAATAATAACATTCCGAGATATATTTTTACTTGAGAAATTTCTTTAGATTACAATACAATAGTTTTGAATACCTAGTAGGGTATCAAAAAATGTACAGTGGCATTGTGTTGATATTAAAATGATTACAGAGCTTTTTTAACCGTTAACGCGTCTTGTTGACGTATTACTGCTTGCTAGTATTCGATTTGGAAGCAAACAACAAAGAAGCGCCTTTTACAAAATCTTTCTTTGATTTAGCATGAACTACTACAAAACGTTTTCCATCATGCCCACTTGGATTCTTTACACTTCTAATATTATCTTTTTGCCATGATCTTGTCATATCTCCTTTTGAAAAGAACCAAGTTTTGTCCACGAAAACAATTTGTTGTCTTGTATTGAAGTCAATATTGTTGTCACAGAAAATTTTTGATATTTAAAGATATAATGCGTTCCCTTAGAGATATGGTGACAGTAAGTTGCTCCGGACCAGCCCAAGTAAAACTCTTCAAGGCATAGATTCAAATTGATCGTTAAGTAGACCATAAGGAATGACCGAAGATATCATAACTGAGCTAGAATAAAAGTGTGCCAGGAACTGGAGCTACAAGTATGTGCGCGAATAGTCCTTGAACAAACCCTAAAGTATCACAGTATATCAAATAAAGCTAAAAGTTCAAATTGACTAAATGTATCGAATTATAATTATTCTCAAATAAATCTCCAAAACTTACCAAAATGTAGACAGGGAGGTTGAGCCTCACATATTCAACAGTATTAATAAATGGTTTAGATTTAATTATTAAGGCAACGTTAAAATCATAAACAATAGTACCAAAAACTCTTATAGGGCAAACGATACACAAACTAAAGGAAAGCAATATCTGGACACGTCAACAGGATACTGCACCTAATCCTGTAAATCATAAACAATAAATATAATACAAATTCATGCCCATAAATTTGCAATAAGCTGGTAATTTTTATACCAATGTTGTACCAAATTCAAACTCTTAAACAGATTTACAAAAGTAGTTAAATACAGTATTGCCCGAAATAAACAGTACTGAAACTAAGTTGGCGGTGTTTTTATGCGTGCGCTGTCACACTCAAGTTAGCTAGTATAGACCTGTCAAGTAAACCTCAAACAAGTAATTAGTAGGGCCTAATTGTTAAAAATGGTGTTAAGTACAGAGGAGAAAGTGTTTCTGGTAGAGCATTATTTTCGTTCATACGGAATCGGACGACGTAATGGTGCAAGTTTGCTATACGTGTCTGATCAATTCACACAAAGGTTTAATAAACGTTCTCCAAGTAATGCTGTAATTTTGAAGGTTATTGAAAAGTTTAGAAATACAGGTAGTGTATTGTGCCAACGAAAAGGAAACTCGGGCGTCCCAGGACAGTTAACAACAACAATAACCATGAAGCGTGTTTTTGAGCAAATCTTAGAAAATCCAAAAGTCAGCCAGGCAAGGACAGCGTTACAACTTGATTTAAAAAGAACTTCCTTTCAATGAATCCTGAAGGAGCTGGGTACATTTTCGTATGTGATTCAGGTACATCAACGGCTACATCCTCGGGATTATCGCAGTAGAGTGGAATATTGCGCCAGAATTCTCGCGTTACAGTATGAAAATCCTGAATTTTTGAAAAATGTTTGGTTTTCAGGCGAAGCACATTTTCACTTGTCAGGCTATGTGAATCGTCGCACAAATCGATGAGGTTCAAGAGGTTCCTTTACATAGTGAAAAAGTGAGTGTCTGGTGTGCTGTTTCGGACACGGAATCATTGGTCCGTACTTTATCGAAGAGAATGGTAGGCAAGTCACACTTAATCAACAGAGGTACAGACAAATTTTAACACAATTTATCCCTGATCTACGTCAATTCTGTCGTGCACGTAACTTGGCATTTGAAACCAATTTTTCAGCAGGACGGGCAACTTGCCATACTGCTGCCGCAATTCGTCAATTTCTTCAAGAACATTTTCCAAGCAAATTCATATCACGATTTACTGACTTCCCTTATCCTTCACATTCTCCAGACCTCACACCTCCAGACGCATACATTTGGGGCATGGCTAAAAATGCCGTTTTCAAACGGGCACCACAAACCATCGATGAATTAAAGGATGCCGTTAGAGTCTTCTTCGCAGCCCTGAGACAACCCTTATTCAATAACATGACCAGAAACTTAGAACATCGTTATGAAGTCTGTCTCGAACGAGGAGGTGCACATTTAGAACATATAATAAAGTGTCAATAATATGTATTTTTTAAATATACAAAACAATTACAATTTCAGTACTGTTTATTTCGGGCAATACTGTAATTAATATGGCAATCTTCTTAAAGTACACATGAATACTGTAAAACTAAATGAACAACACATGAAATAGCAAAGGCATTGCTAACCAATTCAGTTTTAATTAATTAAAACTATCCATCATTCAGTAAAACTGTACGAATGGTTGCAGTAAAGTTTTATTTTAATAAAGGGTTAGGAAAATTATTCAATTTTAATAGTGTCAAGTAATTTGTTGTTTAAATATGTATAGAAAAGCTTAGGGTTATTATACGACCTGTTTAATACATGTTGTACTGTGTTCGTAAGACAAATTATGACTTGCTCAATAGGCGTCAGCAGCCAAACATCAGAATTAAAATACATTCCATAAATAGTAATTCCGTGTAAATAACTTGACGGGCTCCAAATAAGTAAGGTTAAAGATGTAATCCATTTCGAATGGACTTGTACCTTGCTGAAGTTCTAGATTACTAGAACAGGTGAAATGGCTTGCGTGTTCTAATGAGCTAAATGGCCAAACTACATGTCCAACCAAAGTAGTAGGGTCGTTAGTGAAGAACCAGACTAAGACAGGTTCCCGAAAGAGGGCAGCGGCTCTTTCGGTACTTGATTGGCAGAGACCCTAGGGGTTGGTATGGCATTCTAAGACATACTACCGCGATATGGAAGGCAATGGGAAACCACCACATTACCTCCCAAGTACACAGTGTACTTAAATTGTAATAAACATGATGGCATTCGCTGGGCTAAAAGATTCCGGAGTTAAAATAGTCCTCCATTCGGATCTCCGGGAGGGGACTACTTCGAAGGATGTGATCAGAAAGTTCACAATAAGAGTCGGCAACATTTTGCGAGTCGGAATGTTAGAAGTATGAAGCAAGTAAGTAAGCTAGAGAACCTGAAAATTGAAATGAATAGGTTAGCACTTGACATAGTAGGGATCAGCGAAGGCCAGAGGCGGGGGATTTTTGGAGTGGAGACTTCAAGATAATTATTCATACAGGAGCAGAGGAAGGAAATTTGGGTGTGGGGATTGTTTTGCGAAAACAGATAGGACAATGTGTAAAAAATTACTTACAAAAAAACGAAAGAGTACTCATGGTTAGATTAGAATCTAAACCGATAAACACAGTAATAATACAAGTATACATGCCCAGCTTTGGCTACAGTGACCAAGAATTAGAAGCAAGATATTGAACACATACTAAGATATGTAAAAGGACATGAAAATTTAATAATTACGGGGGATTTTAATGCAGTAGTAGGTGAGCGTAGGGAAGGAGCGGTAGTAGGTTTATTTGGTTTAGCCACGAGAAACGACAGGGGAAATAGACTGGTAGAATTTTACGACAAGAACAATTTAATCATCACAAACACATTATTTCAACATCATGCTAACAGACGATATACGTGGAAGGTGCCAGGAGATATATGAAGATATCAAATAGATTACATTCTTGTTAGACAACAGTTTAGGAATCAAGTAAAAGACTGTAGAAGCTACCCAGAAGCAGATATAGACACTAACCACAACATCGTAATTATGAAGGCCGCACTTAAATTAATTTGAAAAAAAGAAATGCAAAAAGGCACTTTTACTTTGAAGAAGATTACAAAAAAAGTCAACTGAATTACTGAAAGGTATCGGGAAAATTTCTGATACTAAAGAAGTAGAAACAGAATGGAATAACATTAAATCCAGCTTAGACATGGCGGCCAGAGATATTCTGAGGTATACACAAAAAGAAAATAAGAAGCCATGGATAACAAAGGATATCCTGAATTTAATAGAAGAAAGACGAAAATACAAAAATAAATCAAACGAAACAGATACAAAGCAATAAAATGGGAAATATTTATGGTTCCTGGTTGGGACCCAACCTGGAATCATAAATATTTATATTGACTCCGTCCGTGAAAGCCTCCGACAATATCAATAAAATGGGAAATTATTCGCAAATGCAGAAAAGCTTAAGAACAATGGATTGATAAAAAGTGCAAAGAGGTACAAACTAAGATGGAAATAGGAAAGACAAATGAAGCATACAAATTAATTAGAATCAATTTTAGGGATATAAAACCGTATAGCAAAAATATAAAGGATGCGGGAGGAAATGTCATTATAGAAAATGTAGGGAAAGTGGGTAGATGGCAAGAATATATATGGAATTTATATGCAGGAGAGGAAGTAACATCATTAGAACAGGAATCAGACATTGAAAATGATGACCTGGGATATCCTATACTTAGAGATGAGTTTGAATTTGCTTTAAAGGGTCTGAAAAATGGTAAAGCACCGGGTACAGATAAGGTGCAAGCAGAAACTCTAAAAGCCGCTGAACAAGCAGTGACAGAACGTCTCTTCCAACTTGTAAGCTATATGTATGAGACAGGCGAGATACCCAAAGATTTCAAACGTACCATCATAATAACTATACCAAGAAAGAAAGGCGTGGATAGATGTGAAAATTTTCGAACAATAACTTTGACAGCACACGTCAAAAATATTTACTAGAATTATACAAAGACGAATGGAAAAACGAGCTGAAGATATACTAGGAGAAGATCAATTTGGGTTTAGGTGAAACGGGGGAACACAGGAGGTTATTTTAGCTCATAGTGATAATGGAGAAAACAATAGAAAAAGTCGAAAGTGTGTATATAGGGTATGTAGATCTGGGAAAAACATTCGACAATGTAAAATGGAAAAAAAAAGTTCAAAATATTCAAAAAGATTGGAATGAGTTATAGGGATAGACGAATAGTACATAGCTTATACAAAGAGCAAACAGCAGTAATACAATTAGAGCAGGAATGTAGAGAAATAAACATTAGGAAAGGGGTGAGAGGGATGTACCCTATCAACATTAATTTTAACTTGTACATTGAAGAGGCAATGAATACTGTCAAATACAGGAAGACATTTGGAATTACTATGCAGGGACAAAAAATTGATATGCTTAGATTTGCAGATGATATAGTGGTATTAGCATCTAGCTAGGAAGAGTTAGAAGCTGCTCTTAATGAAATGGAAACAGTTCTAACAGAGAGATATGGTATGAAAATTCACAAAAATAAAACTAAAGTACTAGTACGCAAAGGAGGGGAAATAAAACAAAAACTTACAAGAGGTTATGGATTTCTGCTACCTAGGAAGCCAAATAACGCAAGATGGGAAAAGTGCAAAAGATATTGAACAAAGATTAGCACAAGGCGTGCTACATTTAACAAGAAAAAGAAACTACTGTGTTCAAAGACAACAAACATAGAAACAAGGAAAAGTTTGCTTGAAACATATGTATGGAGCACAGCACTGTACGACTGTGAAGCCTGGACAGTAGGAGAAGCGGACAAGAAAAAGGTAGAAGCCTTTGAAATGTGGTGCTACAGATGTATGATGAAGATATCAAGGACAGACAAAGTTAAAAACAATGAGGTACTAAAAATGGTAGAGAAAAAAGAAATATTTGGAAAACGGTAAAAAATAGGAGAGATAGGATGATAGGCCACATACTACGGCACGAGGGAATAGTGCGGAATATATTAGAAGCAGAGATAGAAAAAAAGAAAGATAGAGGTAGACTTAGGTTAGACTGTTGCACACAGATAGTGAAATATGTAGGCTGTAGGCATTTCAGGGAAATGTGTAGGCTAGCTCAGAATAGAAATCAATGGAGATACGCATCCAACCAGTCCCAATATGGATAGACTAATGTCGAAAAAATAACTGTACTTAAACATTATGATTAAGTATACAAGTTAAAGTGTAAAGAATAGCGTTACTCCTGAACTAGCAGACTCACTAGCCCATTCAAAGCCAAAAGGTGTCTTGTGACAAAGTAACTGGTGAAAGTAGCGAAAGTGGTAGTTCATATAGGGGCGAGAACTTGATGCATGAGTGATCATGAATAGAGAGGAGTGTCGTAGCGGATCAGTGAACGTCACGGTTCCGCTGTTGTGAACATAGACTTGTTTTCCAAATGAGGGAAAGGTAGTAGCCATCGTCTTTGTTTAGATTATCAGAATTTTTATTGAATTGCCTCTGTAATCTTAGTCTATCCTCTGATTTCCTTACTTTGATAGTGGAAATGGGAAGTTGCTTTTTCGCTATAACACTGATTTTAGCATGTCGTACTACCTGCCTTCTGCTCCGCCACCCATTTCAAAGTGTGAGATATGTTGCCAGAGCTTCCCTCTGGATCCAGATGGGGAGAGCTAAGAACCTTAGTAAAACTTCTGGAGTTTTATTAGATGTCCTCATTGCTCCTGAGATTCTTTTGATAAATGTTGGCTCTGCCCCCTATTTATTATCTCGAGGTCTATAGTTGCCATATATTCCAGAAAGGCAGTCCCTGCCTATATTAACTTAGAACTGCCCCACATAGTGCCAGACTCCTTTTTTTGTATATTTAATTAGTCTATGGGAGACCTCTGTGAGAGGCAGATAAACGCTACTTAAAACTAGGGTTTATTTAACTTCATTTACTTTGTACTCTACGATCCTCTAATTTGGAACAAAGTTACCAAATTTAGTTCCTTTGATGGCAAAATGCAGGTTCCGGCTCTCTGCTCCATGTTGCTTGATAGAAGATTGAATCCGGCAGCATTTAGACCTGTTATTCTGTTTCTAAAAATGTATGGTTCCTGTATTAGTGCTATCAATTCCTTCTTCCCAGCCAGGAAGCAAACCAGTTTCCCAGTTGCCTCCTGGCTGTGTTGGAGATTAATCTGACTTATCTCTTCCTGTGCCAGTGGTCCAGCTCAAGTTTTTATTTTTCCTTTTGCTAGGCCTCCATGGTTTGCTTGGATGTTTCTGGTGTACTTCTGCTCTCCAAGCCTGCACTGTGAGTATAGCAACAGTAACCAGCTCGAAATACAACACCTGCTCAGAGTTTTCCTGGCACTACACTATGTTTAGAGCCCTGTTTTGGAGTCGCAACACGCCTAAGTAGTTCCATGTCAAACTCTTTACATTTTAACCAGAAGCCCATCATCTCCGGCCAAGGAAACTCGGTCAATGGTAGTAAACGCAAGGTTATATCTTCAAGTACTATGGGCCAAACCCCAGAAGCTACTAGGTAGAGGTTTCATCCCAGCCACTAAAAATCACCCTGGCTCTACCTCACCCGAGTTTTTAAATCTTAGCTTGTTACGCCTTATTGTGTAAGCTCCCAAATATAGGTTTATTAATTTAGATTTAAGGACTTTTTTGAATTCGACATGGAAAAATACCTGCTGAATACCGCAACTTTCGTTGACACCGTGAAAGCCATGTTTATTAGTGTTCGCATGGGTATTGGCATCATTTGCTTATCTTTGTGGTTGTAAGCCGTTGCCATAAGGCTTTGTATGTGGGGAAGCAGTTCATTATCCCATGAACGCAAGCGGAAATGCATCAGTCTCGTTTGGAGGGAAGATACTTTTAAGGTGAGAAACGCCGCATAGCTTGAGGATTACTCCACAAAACATTACCGTACGCCTGCCGTGTAGTGCTGTTGTGAGTGTTTTAGTTTTCGTTCCAACCTCTTTATCTTATACTTATCCTATCGTCTAGCGAGGGACCACCAGCAGAAGCAGCTACCAACAAGTGCAACAACAGAGAACTGCCCCTGAGAAAGACGTCGGCGCCCATTCAAACGTCGATTGGTCGTAATAAACTCTGTTGCACGCCATATGGTCTTGTAGGTGTTTAGTTTGTTCAAGTGTCGCTTGCTCTCAGGGCCTAGATGATCGAATTACAACCTGGAACTCCTATCTATTTCGAGCAACTTCCGCTGCTTCCCGTAACAGTGCCAAAGCTGTGTCCCTCGCAGGAGGAAATTCGTGCATCCGCTTCCCATCACGGTGCTTTTTTTTTCGTGTCTCTAGCTGAAGGATTGTCTGTATCTGTTATTAGGCACTTCCTCTAATTTGTTATAACCCCGGCGTCGTGTTCGGCGCCACTACTACAGTTGGCAACACTGATACGATCCACGTTTGCAATATTGCACAATAATGATAATATGACCTAATTACGTGTCAAATTGTATCACATACCAAATACGTTTACAATGATACAATTGGCACTCAAAAAGATAAATAAAGCGGAGTACACCTATCCCCCGATTTACACGGTAGATACGTTCCTGAGAAAAACGTGTAAATCGAAAATTAAAAATTTTCAAGTCAAAACCGTGTAAATCGAAAAGCTTGCAGAAAATGCATAATTTTGCTATTTAACAGTTGTGATTTTTTCAATATTTTTAGGTGTACACAGAAATAAAAATAAAATGCATTGACAGGTTAAAATATGTAATATATTACGGAAACACTGTTTTTTTTTATTTAATTACAATACATTAAACAGAAGAACAAAAAATAAAACTTTAATTTTATGCGAAGAAATACAGACACAGTGAACGCGTGCAGCAAGTCAGCATATAAGCTCGGGATTCCCCATGAGATGTGTACACAGCGCACGTGTTCAATCACAGTAGCATTTAGTAGAGTGCGATAAAAACAAGAAAAAACTTATTTGGAAAACCGTGTTAAAGCGAGAACGTGTAAAACAAGTACCATATAAATCGGGGGATAGGTGTACTCACTTCGAACGCTCCTTACAGTTCAATCTCAGGGCCCTTGTTAGGGTGGGTGGCGTCATGCCATTTGAATCCAAATTTATTCGTCTTCCTCTTTCGTTTGTTTGTAGCGGTACGATAGGATACAGGTAGGGAACGATATCAGGCAGAGATAAAGGGAAACCTACATCCTGAAAAGAGAAAAGACAAAAAAACGACACAAGCAAGCGTCAGCGTTCGACGTCTCGTGGCTAATAATCATCATGTCCTGTCGTGTTGTAAATCGTACACTTCCCCATCACTCCGCGCCTGCGCATTCCTTTTGCGCAAACGCAACTGTCCGAAATGACGGAAATGAACAAGTCTATTTTAAAAATAATGGCGGGAATTCACTCACAAAGTGTATATCTCCAAATATGGAATGTAACAAGTTAGAGGCTAAAGTCCTAGTCGGACCTCCTCTACTCCTGTCCTAGTTCTTGCTCCCCACAGCTGATGTGGATATCGTCATTTGCTTTCTTTTTCCTCGTGCTGTTTTAGCCTTTCGACTTTATGGTTTTATTTCCTTTTTTGCCTTTTACTTTCTCTTCTTGCTGTCTTGTCCAAAACGAAGCCCATCGGCCTACCTTCAGACAAACCGGGCTTAATATCTGTATCAGGGTCCCATCAACACCCTCTGTTGATGTTCCTTGCGGCTCCTCCTTAGGGATGCCATCCCAGGCCCTGAGCAGTTCCCTCACATCTGAATAATATCTCCGTATTGAAGAAGCAGGCATAGCTCCATATCTGAATTGAAGCTAGAAGACCGTTCATTTACATTTCCAATGCTCCACCCGAAGGTACTACATTGGCCAGGAGACGAGTTTTTTGTTGCCTGGAAATTTAGAATTTTGCCGAACCCTTGCCGTTCCAGGCAAGGTAGGGATCTTTAACGTGCGTGACAACACTCACACACGGGACCTCCATTTAACCTCTCATCCGAACGAGGGCGTAATATTTGTGAAAAATGCTCACCTGCCATTTTTCAAGCAGTCGACCGTGTCGGGATTTGAACCCGGGACCTTGGGATCTAGCTAGAAGACCCCCTATACCTCTCTTTTTTTGGCACGTTAATCTTTTTCTTATTACTGTTCTCATTCATTTTGATTTTAAGTCTGAATGAGGGGGGGAGGGGTGTGATTTAATTATAGTGTACTAGTTTGTGTTCACAATAAAAGATATTGTATACATGTATGCACCTGTGTGTATTTAGTTAAATGCCTATTGCAAATAGGTAGGCTGCTCTCAATCTACTGCGACCCTTGCTAGTCACTCACAGACCCCAACATGGCAGTAACAACAGATCCCTCCACCCTCTACAGCACGCTCCCACCCAGCAGTACTACAGAGGGCAAGATTATATACCAGATGATAGTGCACCACCAACCCCCTTCCCTCCTCAATTGGTTTGATGAGGGTTTGGGTCCCTATCCTGTCTGGTGGCCTGGGTGTGCTGTCCCCAGTTTTTCTGCTTTATCATCGATTCCAGTCTAGTTCGCGCCTTTAATGTGAGCAGACGTGTTTTCGCGCTGTTAAAGTTTTCGAGCTGATTTACAAATCCAGTGGACGCAAGGAATATTTATATGTGAGTACGATATTGTATATTAGAGCCTTTGAAAGTTTGTGATATTAATATTGATTTCTTTTGTTTAAATAAAACGTAACGATTAAATTAAAATTTACCGCCGATTTGTTCAAGCATTAAACACGTAATCGGCGCAGGAACGAACGACCGTTAATCGACGTTCATTCCAATAAACACGCTAATTACTAGTAATCATTTTAGTAGCTCATATTGATTAAAGCCCCTTCTGAGTTAAACAATTAAACCATAAAAATTAAATAACAAAATTCACTTCTCTGAAAACCTGCAGTAAAACCACTGAATCATAACCAACATCATTAGGTCTTCAGTCCTGGAACTGCTTAGACGCGTACCATCATTGTTTCCTATTCTGAACTAACCTACACATTTCCCTGAAATTTGCACAGTGTGCATCTATCACTATCTGATCTAGGTCTACATCTACCACCATTTTCCTATCTCTGCTTGTAATATATCCTATACTATTCCCCAAAAATGCCTTAGAACGTATTCTGCCCTTCTATTTCTCCTATTTTTTTCCCACAGATATCCTTGTTCCCCTACTATTTATATAACATATTTGTTATTAACTTTGTCTGTCCATGCTATCATCCTCATACACCTGAAGCACACAGCATTCCAAATGGCTGCTACCGTTTTTCTGTCTGCTTTTCCTACTGCCCGTATTTCATAGGCATGCTGTGCTGTGCTCCACACATATGCTTTCAGCAATTTTCTTCTTGTATCTATGTTTGTTGTCTTTTATCATAGGCGCTGTTGTTTCTTGTTAGATGCAGTTCGGTCCCCTTCTATTGTTTTACAATTATATACCCTATTTCTCCGACATTCAATGGTTGTGAAGGAGGGTAAGCAGCCTGTGGCTGCCAAGTTCCCCCAGCACTTGAACATTTACCAATTTAATATTTTTTCCAATATATCTTTTTGCACAGTCAACATTAGTTGCAAATATTTCACAACCAACACTTGTAGTTGTTTATAATAATCATCAGATTTATCTGCGCTTATTTTTTCGTCATTAGGTTTTCCGTCTCAAAACTGGTTGGACACGTACCTGCACTTATTTATATTCCGAGCAGCCTACACAGTTCCCTGAAATTCTCACACAGCCTGTATACAGCTTGGTTCCCCTTTATTGTTTTCTAATGTTATGCCCTATTTCACCAAGATTCAGTTACGGGGGTTAAGCAGCCTCTGGCTGCCAAGATCCCCCAACACTTAGACATATGCCGAATTAATAGTTTTCTAGTAAATCCTTTCACACAATTAACATTATTCGAGAATATTATCCATCCAATACTTGTAGTTGCTTATAATAATCATCATGTGTAAGTACAGTTACTTTTTTCGTCATTAGTTCATCCATCTTGGGACCGATTGAATGCGTACCTACATTGATTTCTATTCTGAGCTAGCCCACACATTTCCCTGAAATTCCTACAGTCTACATCTTTCACTATCTGTGTGTAGTAGTCTAACCTAGGTCTACCTCTATTTCTTTTTTTCCCCATCTCTGCTTCTAATATATTCCGCACTATTCCCTCATGCCGTAGTATGTGTCTTACCATCCTATCTCTCCTATTTTTACCGTTTTCCACATATTTCTTTCTTCCCCTACCATTTTTAGTACCTCTTCGTTCTTAACTTTGCCTGTCCATGGTATCTTTATCTTTCGTCTGTAGCACCACATTTCAAAGGCTTACCTTTTTCTTGTCCGCTTCTCCTACTATCCAAATTTCACAGCCGTACAGTGCTGTGCTTCACACATATGTTTTAACCAATCTTTCTAAAATTTCTAATAAATCCACCTTCGATTAAGACCTAATAAACAGAATAGTAATTAAATCGTCATTAATCCGAGTAATTAAACGAAATCAACCTAAATCGAACCTAAAATAGAATTAAATCGATTAACTAAAACCAGTCGTTACAAAAAAGCTCTCACTTCTCTGAAAGCCAAACCTTAAATACTTGTAACACCGCGAAACCGTTATAAAATAACAGCTACGGATAACGTTCTCCGGAAGTGTGAGCTATCACGTGCTCCACTAGTGATTTCTTGAACTGTAACGTCTGATAGTTGGCACGTGCTAGCAAACGTTATCTCATAAACCCGGAAACTAACAAATTTGTTAAAACTGCTGGCCCTCGATCGTTTCTTGAAGCTTTTGACCCTTTAAATTGTTTCAGGCTAATGTAAATAATAAATTGCAACCTCACAATATAACCAATTAACTCTAGTTAGTTTGATTATTAATTGGAGAAACCGTTAGTTATAAATTCTAAAGATTTTGTGGCCGTGTATGGTGTTCGGCGTGGGCAAGGAAATAGCGTCATGCCCACCGTCTAGGACAGGGGGCCTCCAGAGGAGGAGGAACGGCTACAGGGCGAGCGTCACCTCAGCGCCGTACTGAAGGATCTGCGATCTTTGGGAGGGGCAGCCGGGCTGATGACGCGGGCGGAGTCTGCAGGGGTTGTTCGGGAGCGCCGGAGCCCTCGGTGGACGCGTGTTTGCCGGACTCGTCCCCAACACCAAGACCACGACGACGCTTGTCGGTGAACAGCGATGCATCCAGCGCCGTGCCCACCGATTATACCGAGTTGATGTTGATGTTCAGGGCAAGGAAGGCCCATGCGGGGTCGTCCACAAAAAGGTTCCGACGGCCTCGTCGATGATCGCAGGGTGATTCGCACCGCCGCGGACGAGTTGCGCGACGTGGCGAACCAGCTAATAGGGATGGTCAAGGGGCTGTAGTTTTTGTAGGGGACTCGAAGAGGAATGTTGTCGCTGTTGGTCCAGCGGAAATTTCTGCCGTTTCAGGTAGTCAGGGTTCACAGAGTTGGGGAGCGACGGTGCTGCGCCAGGCAACCTACGTAGCAGCTGCAGCAGGGCTAAGTCAACGTTCGCGGTTCGTGTCGACGCCAACCCAGGGGTCAAGGAGGACGTCATGGTGATGTTGAAGAAGAGGGTTGATCCGGTCAAGGATGGGTTTGCTATAGTCGGAGCTCGACAGACGCGTAGGGGTGGTGTTGTAGTCGAGTGCGCTGATCGGGAAGACGCTTGAAGGTTGCAGACGACGGTAGGTAGGGGGGTTGTCAGGGTCTCACGGCGAGGACGATCGAGAAGAAGAGACTGCACATTGTGCTCCCTGGGGTAGAGGGAGACGAAGAAGGAAGAGCTCATGCAGAGGTTGGTTGCTCAGAACTCCCGCTTCAGGGGGCTTAGGTTCGAGGACGAGATTAAGGAGAAGTTTAGGTTCGGCGGCAGAGGACCCAGGGATTCGTTAGCCAGCGTTATTTTCGAGGTTGGGAGGTGTTTCTTGGCGTATGCAGTCAACCTTGTGTGGCGTAGAGTTTGGACTAGGGATCATTTCTCAATGATCCAGTGCTACCGTTGTTACGAGTTCGGTCACAGGTCAGCGGAGTGTAAGGAGCGGGTGCAGTTTTGCGATAACTACGCCGAAGTGTAGCATGAGTTCAAGAACTGTAGGCGGGCAGTTTCTTGTCGTGTAGTCTGTGCGAGGTCGAATGATAGGGTTGGTAGTGCCAGGGTCAACACGCATAACAACGCCAAATCCAGCCAGTGCCCCACGATGCAGCGTTTGAAGGCAGCCATCACCAGGAACATAGCCTATAGATCCTAGGCCATTAGACGATGTTCCAAGAAGAATGAAGTTTAAATGTGTGCAAATTAATTTAGGTAAAGGGCCACAATTTCGTTAAAATAATGAACGAAAATAAAATCGACGCCGGGGCTCATACAGGAACCGCGCCTGTATGACTACAAAATAGTGGGATTCTGGAGGGGAGTTACAGTACTAGTAGTAGTAGTAGTAGTATTTTTAATATGCATGTATAAATACATTTCACATACTATACAAAATTTTAAATTAGCATAGCAAAACATTACTATGTAGCTGATGTATTCCTACTGCCTCAGATGATTAATTAATAGTCTTTTAAAAGTGTTCATTGATTGTGCTGATGATATACTACTTGGTAGTTCATTATATATTTTATTCCTTTAAAAAATAAAGACTTTCTAGTAGTTTCCTTTCTTACCCTATCAATATACATATTACTAGTATTACGTGTATCATAATTGTGTATATCCTTTATAAATGTGATATTCACATTTAAGTACTCTGGACATAATTTTCTGGTTATCTTATATACAAAACATATCATTTGGTAATATAAGTATTGTTTAACAGTCATAAATTGACAGCAGTCTAACATTAATTTTACTGGTGTATATTTATTGCACTTTAGGATAAATCTTAAACATTTATTTTGCATAACCTGTAGTTTATTCATAAATGTCTCATTAATAAAATATAATATTGATGGACAATAATAAAAATGGGGGCTAATCAATGTTTTATATACCAGCAATCTGGTTTCCAAATTTAAGTTGTGACTTACTCTGCCAAAGTAATTAACTTTTTGACTAACCTTAAGTTATCAACTGCTGCTGCTAGTACCATAGCTTTTGATTTTGACACATTTATTACTAGATCGTTGTTATCTAACCACTTTCGCTAATACTGTGTTCAGTTTCATTATAGCTACCTTAATGTCCGTTTCTTCAATTGCAATTAGCGTGTCATCTGCAAATAGATTGACAAATGCTTCATTTCCAACTATTTTATTTATATTGTTCAAGTATAGAATAAACAGTAAAGGTCCAAGTATGGTTCCCTGCGGAACACCATAATTGTTATTTTTAATTGATGAATATACATCTTCTATTTTTGTTATCTGATGTCTGTCACTAAGATAGCTGTTAAACAAGCCCAATGTACATTGTGATAATTTAATTTCTTGTAACCTCTGCATAAGTATATTTCTGTCTATTGTTTCAAACGCACATTTAAAGTCGGCAAACACCGTCACTATTATATTATTTCTACTGTCTAACCATTTTTTCCAACGATTTAACACTAACTGTCAAGCTGTTTCACACGAGTGATACTCACGGAAGCCAGACTGATTTGGACTCAATATGTTTTCGTTTTTTATATAGCGTAGTAATTGAGTATAGATTACCTTTTCCAATAATTTTTCTAATAGTGGCATCATATTTATTGGTCTATAATCGTTTGCTTCAACACTATTCAGTAGTTTAGGGACAGGTATAACTACCGCCTTTTTAAGCTTTGTTGGGAATGTACTTGTGCTTATTGATTTATTTATAATTTCTGTTATTCTTTGTATAATAAAATTCCCTCCCAACTGAATTATACGACCATCTATTTCATCCATTGAGGATTTTCTTAAAAGTGGTATCATTTGTTACGTGCCATTGCACTTAAACAGTGTTTTTAGGTTAAGTTTTTATGTATGGAAGTTTCGCGGCATAAATTCAAATACGCGGTGCGTGGGAATTTTAAATGGACTAGGCGGTACTTCCGTACGTCAGAGTAGTGCATTTGCGCAGTGTGCTTATCCCTAGAGGGGTAGAGCAATACTAGACAAGGGGTGGGAGAGTTTTCCGGTTCTCTCGGGAGAACGTGGCTTTTTACCGGGTATCGTCGAGTGAAGTGCTGGTTTTTGTCTCTGGTAACGTATCGTTAGGGTTACCTATGTAGTTCCCTGCCTAATTATCTTTTGTTTGTCTACCTCATACCTTCTCCTGTCCAATCCCTACATAGGTAAGAATCTGCCGCCACCTAGGCATACCGATCTTCACGTCTGTGGATGGAGGCCTCATGTCTACCTTAGCTAGCCGGAGCTGATTCGTACGCATTTGAGAGCGTCGACGTATCATCTCTAATTCCTCCGGAAGGAGTCCCGACTGGACTTGGCTAGAGGCCTACCCGAGCGCAATTTCGGGCGAAAGCAGGATTTCTGATGTAAGTAATCCTTTACTTAATTTGTGTGCTTTATTCTTTGTGTTAAAAATTGAGTAAATTTACGTTGTATTGCGTAATATTGATGACATCATTAGTAGTTGACCGCGCTCAAATCTGTATAAGAATTAGTGCTGCCAACTGTTGATAGTGTCTATTGCACCTCGCTTCCGGGGTTGCATTTATAGAACTTTTTTATATGTAACCACGGCGCGAACGTAAGAATTTGGCTGCCCAGCGTGTTGTTTTTTTAGGTGGTACAATTCCCATATACCTATGGAAGGAATAAATTAATGTTTAAACAAGCTTTTTCATCTAAATAATTTCAATAAATTTCATTATCTATGTTCACTAAGATATCTGTGAATTTTTAATTTCATGTTGGTATCTTGCAAAAATTCCCCAGAAATTTTCCGGAATTGACAGATAGCGCTGGTAATTAAAAACCGTCACTTTGTTATTGTGATATATACCTTTTATCTAAAAAAAAATGCTAATCTATTTACCTTATTGTAACTTTAAAAGGAAATTCACAACTGCAGTTATCTGAAAAATGTGTTTAGTGGTTATAAACTTTAATTTCAAGTTTTAGGATTTATATGTTAACCTTAGTTCTGTATTTAACGGGTAAGCGAATTATCTAAACAAAATATTAAATCAATCAATAAGTAATGCATGCCTTTATTATAAAAATTATCTATTTATAACCCTTTCCGGTTTTTTTTTAAAAAAAAAGCTGTACATAAATTACCCCGCGTGTTTACATTATCAAAAAAAGGGTGCCTTAGGCATTTCCCTGTTAGATCAGAATATTTGAATGTATTTTAAAGAAACCTTATGTTACAAACGTTATTGAAATAAATTGCCTTTTAATATCTTTTTATGTAACATCAAACTATGGATTTTTGTTGCTATTGGTTAAATAATACATTACATGCGTGTATTTTCTAAATTGGAGGGCTTTTTTTGTAGCTTATCAAGGATATATCCCTTGTTAAATACTAACCTTGTTCGCATATAGTTTTAAATGTGTTTCTTTAGTGTTTTAATTAATTAACGTTTTAACATTTGCATATTATTCTTTACCGGTGACGTTCCTAACAAGTTTTCACTGTTAAATACCGTATCGTACTAACTTAAAGTAGCTGTAACGTTTTTTTACCTTCTGATCTGCGTCAGAATCGCATGTTTTATATATATCGTGTCTCGAATATTCTATTCAGGATGAATGTTTCACATTTAAAATCTCTCGAATTAATTTACGAGCGTAGTGTAGGAATATTATTGCGGCTAGTAACCAAAATGACAGATCTCAGCTCAGGGCCATTTTAGCCCAGGAAACGAAAAGCGTTGCTATCTTAAAGAAACCCGTTGGCGATTGGCCTCTTAACGTATCGGAAATTAAATTGTCTTTAGATGATATATCTGGTATAATAAATAGAACAGATCCTGGTGTTAGTGATATCGAGTTAGGGAGATTGGCTTCGAGAATAACGCACGTCAAACAACGTATCGAATTATTATCCTTATATGACGACGACCAAGCAAGCCAAGCTAAACAAAGTTTATTGTCCGAGGTATTATTACTTGAAGGGATTGTTCTTGACAAGCTTAATCCAAATGCAGACGCAGATATATCGTTACCCTTTTCAAATCTTGTACTTGCCCAACCTAAACCGTTAGGAAAATCTATACCTGTATACAAATGGGGTGTTACCTTTCAAGGGTTCGATTCGCAGGTCTCTTTATCGTCTTTTCTTGACAGGATTAATGATTTCAAAATCTCTCGCGGGTGTACAGACCAGGACCTATTTGTCTCAGCAGGTGATTTGTTTTCGGACTCTGCGTTAATATGGTACAGAAACATACGAGACCAAATTTCTACCTGGGAGGAGTTAGTTGCGTGTTTAAAACGAGATTTCCTACCTTATGGCTATATTAACGACCTTTGGAACGAAATACGTAACCGAACCCAAGGTCCTGACGAAAATGTTGTTTCTTTTATTACCTCACTAGAAGCTTTATATAGCAGACTCGACAAAAAACCTTCAGAATCTGAAATTATCGATCAGTTACTTAGAAATTTAAACCCCTATTTCTCTGAACGTTTGGCATTACAGCAAATCTCTTCGTTAGCCCACTTTAAAGACCTATGTCGTTCTCTTCAGGAAGTGAAGTCAAGAATTAAGAAATATCGCCCCCCCGAGAAACAATCTGGCCTTTTAGAACCTGATTTAGCTTGCCAAGCTCGAGCTTCCCATAAAGTATCTACCCTTAACGTTCCTTCTACCATTACTAATAACGCACTTACCTGTTGGAACTGTAAGAGATGTGGACATAACTATAATGTCTGCACATACCCTAGAAATATTTTTTGTTATGGTTGTGGTCGCTCAAATATCTACAAATCTAACTGCACCAACTGTAATCCTAATGTATCGGGAAACTCCCATCGAGATATTTCAAATCAGGGTGTGAATATCTCAAGGATCCAAAATCGCCCTCATCACCAATCATTCAACGGACCCAGAAGTCAATAAACTCATATCATAAAACTACTTCTAACGTTGTACCGTCATTAAATTTATCTAACAATAATACCGCTACTGTTAATGTACAAAATGCCTTAACTTCATTAGAGGAATTATGCTATACTACGCCAGCCGAGTGGTCTAAGTGGTTACAAACCGTCACTTCCTTTTATCATAAAAAAACTGCTGCCGTTTCACAACTTGTTAAAAAACCCTTCGATAATCGTCCACATTTATCTATCTCAATTGGTTCCTTAAATGTAGTTGCGTTATTGGATACAGGTTCTTCATGTTCCCTTATAAATAACGAAGGTTTACATCAATTATCTAAATAAAATATCAAAATTCAAATTATTCCCGAAAAAACTTCCATAAATTTGGCTGACGATAATCAAATACATGTAACCGGTTCCCTTAAGTTAAAAATTCGAGTAGAATCTCTTGAACGTGAGGTTTTATTTTTGATTGTCCCTGCATTAGCTTATCCTTTTCTACTAGGGGTTGATTTCTGTAAACTTTTTAATCTGTCACTTTATTTCCAGGATTTTTCATGGCAAACCTCTCTTAAAACGAACTCTTGTGCATCTACAGGAATATCTAACAAAATCTCTCTTACTGATTCCCAAAATATAACTCTTAACGCTACAATCGACAAATTTCGCAAACTTAATACCTCTGAACTTGGTTGTGTTACAACGGCAACACACGTTATCTCTACAGGTGATGCCCTTCCCTTTAAGCAACGTCAATATCCCTTATCGCCTGCATTACAAAAGCATTTACATACTGAAATAGACAAAATGTTAGAATCTGGTGTTATCTCTCCCTCAAATTCACCTTGGACGTCTCCCGTATTACTAGTTCGGAAGAAGAATGACGAATGGCGTGTCTGTTTTGACGGCAGGAAGTTGAATTCCGTGACTGTTTCTGACGCTTATCCTTTACCTAGAACAGACTCTATTTTAAGCCGGCTTCGTAACGCAAAATTTATCTCATCTATCGATCTTAGACAAGCTTTTTATCAGATACCTCTCGACTTATCTTCTCGTCAAAAAACTGCTTTTTGTGTTCCAGGCCGAGGTCTTTTCGAATATAATTTTTTGCCATTTGGTCTCTGTAACGCTCCACAAACTTTACAATGTACTATGGATCAAACGTTAGGTCCTATCTTACACCAGGAACGTGCCTTTGTATTTTTAGATGATATCTTAGTTATCTCAAGTTCTTTCGATGAACATATCGCCACATTAGATGAAGTTGCAGAACGCTTAAACGCAGCAGGTTTTAAGATAAACTGGGAAAAGTGTCAATTTTGTTGTTCGTCCCTCACATTTCTTGGTTTTATTATCGATGGGACTGGCTTACGAGCAGATCCTGCTAAAGTTGATGCTATTACTAAATTTAAAACACCTAAAACCGTTACCGAAATCAAACGTTTAATTGGAATGATTAGCTATTATCGCATCTTTCTACCCAATCTTTCAACTATATCCGCACCCATTACCGCTTTAATTAAAAATAAAAAGAAATCCCAAACTATCGAGTGGAATTTAGAATCCCAACAGGCTTTCGAACAAATTAAAACATTAATCACTTCAGCACCTATCTTAATCTCTCCAAATTTCGATGAAAAGTTTTTTATACAAACCGATGCCTCACTTACTGGTTTAGGCGCAATGTTATTCCAGGTAAACAATGGTTTAGAACATCCAATCGCTTATGCGAGTCGTGCCTTAACTTCTGCCGAACAAAATACTCTGCCCGACGAGAATTATTGGGCGTTATCTTTGGCATCGAGAAATTTAGAGGATATGTCGAAGGTACACACTTTACCGTAATCACTGATTGTGCAGCCCTCACGTGGCTTAATAACTTGAAACAGCCCGCAGGTCATTTGGCAAGATGGAACTTGCGTATATCTCAATTCACTTTTGACGTTAGGCATAGGCCTGGCAAATTAAATATCGTACCTGATGCCTTATCTCGTGATGTCGTTTCTCTTAACCTTCCAAATTTAATTCTGGATACCTGGTACCTCAATATGATTAAAAAAGTTTCCGATAACCCCGACAAATTTCCTACCTTTCGGGTAACTAATAATAGACTATATAAATT
The DNA here is from genome assembly GCA_036346225.1 of Platerodrilus igneus. Classification (NCBI taxonomy): domain Eukaryota; kingdom Metazoa; phylum Arthropoda; class Insecta; order Coleoptera; family Lycidae; genus Platerodrilus; species Platerodrilus igneus. The sequence continues at coordinate 1,001,156 of JARFIW010001119.1, read as the reverse complement.
TGCATCTTCGTCCCCACATAAAATATCGAATATCCCTGAATGGAAACTGGTCGTGCCCACTGCAAACCGCAGTGAGGTGCTCAAATTATGTCACGATGATCCCATAGCTGCACACCTTGGTGTTACAAAAACTCTCGCTAAAATATCTGAATTATATTACTGGCCCACACTTAAGCAATCTGTTTGTCGTTATATTAAGAGCTGTAAAGTTTGTGGCTCCCATAAGAGTTCACAAGACGCTCGCCCTGGTTTAATGGGTAACTTTAAGCGTGTATCTTATCCCTTTCAATTAATATCGCTTGACTTATTAGGACCTCTCCCCCGATCGAAAAGAGGTAATCAATATCTTTTAGTCGTTACCGATTGGTTTTCTAAATTTGTTATGGTGCAACCCTTACGTAAAGCTACTTCCGCAGCAATAATTAAATTCCTAGAACAAAATGTCTTTCTTATCTTTGGTGTCCCCCAGATTATTCTTTGTGACAATGGGGCACAATTTATCTCTAAAGATTTTCAGAATTTTTAAAAGTTATAAAGTACAAAAATTTGGTTTAATGCAAAATATCACCCCAAGTAAACCCTACCGAGAGTAAATAGAGTCTTAATTACCGCTATTTCGTCCTATATTAATTCAGACCATACTACATGGGATGAACATATCTTTGAAATTGCTCAAGCTTTGCGTACATCTAAACAAAGCAACCCAATTCACTCCGTCATTTCTTGTTTTTGGAAGATATACCCCAATCGATGGGAGTTACTATGGTTTAGTGCCTCGATACTAACGTAATTGAATTTGCGATAAAGACGCTGGGACAAAGACCAACAGTCATTATCTTCTATCTTTAACGACGTTAGAAAAATTTGTTAAAAGCTTAAAAGAGCAAGGACCATTATAACTTACGTAAACGAAATATTTCTTTCGCCTTGGGCGAACAAGTTTGGAAAAAGAATTATGTCTTATCGGATGCATCTAAGAAATTCTCTTCAAAATTAGCCCCTAAATTCATTCTTTGTAAGGTCACTCGTGTCATTAGTCCCCTTATCTACGAACTTCAGGATGCTGAAGGAAAACGCCAAGGCAGGTGGCATATTAAAGACCTTAAGCCATTCTCTGCTGACCCAAATGCTACTTAGGTTTTTCATGTTCCATGCTCCTCACTATTTACCTAATTTTTTTTTTGTTCTCACCATCAATTAGTTAACTTTAATTACTTATTCCTTCTCTTATACACCTACGTTTTATACGTTTAACTCATTTACCTTAAACCCTTTCCTTTTGGTTGACTTTTCCTTGACCATACCGTTACTTATATATCACTTCATTCTCTACACCCCCCCAATATAACTCTGTCGTTTCATTTAATTAACCCTTCAACTTTTCCTACTACATATTGTTCGGTCTTTAGTATTTCTCTTATATGGTTTAATTGTGTGGTAATTGTCGTAACTTTGGTTGAAATAACTCATTGAATTTTTATGATTGGTTTTAGCTGATGTTGAGTGGATGATTTTTTTCTTTGGGCCAACATAGGAGTCATGACCTATGCCATTGTAAGAAATAGTTCATATTCGCAGTTGCAAAAACTAGGACTACCTATTCCATGTGTTTTTCTTCTGAATTATTGCAGTCGCCTACATTATACTACATCATTATTTCTTTCTTTTTCTATTAAATCTACATAACTTATAAACATTTTTTTTTCATTGTTTTTTATTGAACTTTGTGGTGAGGTGCTATTGCTTCTTAATGTTATCTTATTAAATTCTCGGTTGTTTTAACATATGGGGACAGTGTATCTGTATTTAACTGCCTATAATTGGGCTTTTGTGTGTGTTTAGGGTGCTACCGATTTGAAATACTACCTTAAAACAGTTTGTTTTGTGTGTTTGTATCTGTAATGATACCTTTAAGTTGTTGTGTCAACTTTTGTCTGATTTTCTTATCGTAGTCAATGTACTCGTTAGGAAAATGATCGCACTAGTTCTCTTAGGAGCCTAGTGAATGTCAACATATGATATATCTTATCTTGTCGGATCAATATCGCAGGTAGTCCTTCAGACTGCGCTGTGTTTAACAGGGACAACTCTCTACCTTCTCTCGGACGCTTGTCCAAAAACTATACTTTTTTCTTAACCCGCTATCTCCGCTATGCCTTATTCTTCTTTCGGTGGACCTGTTCTTGTCCCGGAACACCCGTCTGCCACATACGAATGATGTTCCCTCATTCCGAGCTACTGACCACACTGGTTGGTTGAGTAGCGCTTTGCTATCCACCTTTCCTTCTGTCGCTTTTGCTCAATGCAAGCCCTTCCTATACTTTCTTCTACCTGGAAGTGTCTCTTATGCACTCCAAAAAACCAACCTCCTTCTTTTTTACCGTTCCTGTTTCTCTACTGCCTTTTCATTTCTGTTAGTCACCGTGTGGTTGCGCGGGAGGTTTTCACAGACACCTGGACCATGTCTCTGCGAATCTTTCGTGGGGTCATGCGGTGCCGCTGTCAGTGCATGGGCACTGGCAGTGAAGGTATGTATGAGTGTGTGAATGTGTGAGTGGATGTGTATATCGTTATATACCGTGTGGATATCGGGTGATTGTTTCACCGATATCAATTACCGCCGGGTGCAGGGATGCACCCAAATGTCTTTGCCGGTCTCTCGTGCTGTTCTTGTGAACGGACCTGCTTCACGGGTTTCTCTTTTTAGAGGGCACGGGTCAATCCCATTTAAACGGCTCTACTGGAGCCACTCTATTGTTGTTATTCATTGTCTTGGGTAATAACTAGGCCAATATCTTTGTCTTCTTTATTATCTTTGACAATACCCTTAGTTTTAATATCGTTATCTTACTGATTACCTTTAATAATAATTTTAGTTTAGTCTCGTTATCTTACTGACTACCGTTAGTAATAATTTTGGTTTAATTTCTTGTTATCTTACCGACTACCGTTAGGAATGACTTCGAGTTATTTTGCGTTATCTTACCGATTATCTTTAGTAATAACTTTTTTAAATTCATGTTACTTTACCTACTATCTCTTATAATCACTTTAGCTTAATATCGTGTTATCTTATCGAGTATCTCAAATAATAACTAAAGCTTAATACCGTTATCTTATTCATTACCTTTGAGGATAACAACTTAAGCTTAATATCATTATTTTATCTATTATCTTTAACATCAATTTGAGATCTTGTTTTATCTTTTTATCGTCCTAACGTGTGGTATATATGACCAGACGTGGGAATTATTTTTTTTTCCTGAAATTTAAGTGAAAAAGCTAACCCGATTTAGAAATGTAATTTGTCAGGTTAGCATATAAGGATTTAGTGGGTGGTACTTTTGGTAAATTTGTTGATTCACAACTATGTCATGGACAAGTTTTAAATGTGCATCGTAAAAAACCAAAGTACCAGTAACAAAATTTGCTAGAGTGCAGAGTGACTCACTCTATGAACATTTTTTAAATTTGCTCACTTCTTGCCAAAAAGAAGAATAGGTTTGATGCAACACTCATGTGTGTTTGCACATAAGAACTTTTATGTTAGCTTTAGTTAGATAGGTTTAGATAGTTTAGGCGACTTGTCGCACCCGTGTTAGTTTAAGTAGTGTTTCATGCTCCTCGACAAATTTGTGCTGTCGATAATTAGTGTAGTCAAAGACTATCGGGCTACCTATTCCGTTTCCTGGTACTTCGGTAGACGTGTTATCGGTCAAAAAACCAGGTGGCGCCTCATATAAACATTTTGTAGGTTTTAAGTTAGGGTTTATATAGGGTAGTTAGGATTTAGATTTTAAGCTGTTACTGTGCTAACAGACTTTTTCTTTTTTTAAGTTTTTTCTTTTGTGGCTTTGTCGCGATTGTTACGTGCCATTACACTTAAACAGTGTTTTTAGGTTAAGTTTTTATGTATGGAAGTTTCGCGGCATAAATTCAAATACGCGGTGCGCGGGAATTTTAAATGGACTAGGCGGTACTTCCGTACGTCAGAGTAGTGCATTTGCGCAGTGTGCTTATCCCTAGAGGGGTAGAGCAATACTAGACAAGGGGTGGGAGAGTTTTCCGGTTCTCTCGGGAGAACGTGGCTTTTTACCGGGTAATGTCGAGTGAAGTGCTGGTTTTTGTCTCTGGTAACGTATCGTTGGGGTTACCTATGTAGTTCCCTGCCTAATTATCTTTTGTTTGTCTACCTCATACCTTCTCCTGTCCAATCCCTACATAGGTAAGAATCTGCCGCCACCTAGGCATACCGATCTTCACGTCTGTGGATGAAGGCCTCATGTCTACCTTAGCTAGCCGGAGCTGATTCGTACGCATTTGAGAGCGTCGACGTATCATCTCTAATTCCTCCGGAAGGAGCCCCGACTGGACTTGGCTAGAGGCCTACCCGAGCGCAATTTCGGGCGAAAGCAGGATTTCTGATGTAAGTAATCCTTTACTTAATTTGTGTGCTTTATTCTTTGTGTTAAAAATTGAGTAAATTTACGTTGTATTGCGTAATATTGATGACATCATTAGTAGTTGACCGCGCCCAAATCTGTATAAGAATTAGTGCTGCCAACTGTTGATAGTGTCTATTGCACCTCGCTTCCGGGGTTGCATTTATAGAACTTTTTTATATGTAACCACGGCGCGAACGTAAGACATTATTTTCTTTAAGTCATCTACTCTAATAGGCTCTATCTTAAATAAGTTATTGTTTTGCTCATTAATTGGTAGATCAACTTTACCATCTAATTTATTTTGAACCAGTTCTTCTATACTGTCCATATTGAAATTATTATATCCTTCAGCTATATCTAGTTTATTGATAATTATTGATCCATTAATTTTCATCTTTGTTGCTTTGTTGTTTTTCACTTTACCATTTATGGCTTCTTTTAAATTCTTCCACATTTCTTTTACACTTGTACTTTGTTTAATTTTTTTTACATAGTATTTTTTCTTTTTTTCTTTAAGAACTCGATTAACTAAGTTTCTAGCTCTCCGAAACTTTTCCCAACTATCTTTATTTCACATAATAATTGCACGCTGATATTCTTCATCCCTGTTCTTAGTTAATGTCTTTAGCTCTTGGTCATACCATTCATTCTTATTTATAATATTAACTTTTGTTGTTGGTGCCAGCTTATTAAGAACTTCCGTAATATTGTTATAAAGTTTTTCAACCAACATGCCAACTGTAACATCTATACTGTTACTATTATGCCATTCTTTATTAGTAAGTTGTTCTACAAAACTTTGTGCACTTATTTTGTTTAATCGTCTTACATTAATTGTTACTCAAAGTCTTGTTTTGTATGGCTTATTTCTTTATAAATGTCCACTATCAAATGATCAGATATTATTGGTTTTTTGAGCACCTTAGTCACTATTTTATTATTGTTGGCAAAGACAAGATCAATTGTAGTTCTACTATATTCAGTAATTCTTGTATAATCTACAACGATTTGTGTAAGTCCTTTCATTAGCAAACTTGTTAATAGTTGGTTTGCATATGTAGCTTTGTTAGAGACATCTATGTTAAAATCTCCACATAGTAATATTTCAGTATGTTCTGACAACAAGAGTAAAACATTTTGTAAGTTTTCAAACACACAGGTTTACTATGTGCAGGTGATCTACATATAGATACACAATATACAAAGATTCCCTACCTGTAAACCAAGTGGCATTATCATCCATCTTATTAATTATTAACTCATAATTTATCATGTTGTGGATATATATATATATATATATATATATATATATATATATATATAATAATTACTCCTCCTGTATGCCTGCTGTCGGAGTTATTTCTTAAATGATTGTAGTTACCAATAAACACTTCACTATCCATTATCTCATCAGTTATTCTGGTTTCTGTTAGGCAAATAATTAAAGGTCTCTTTATTTCAATAAAATGGCATAATTTAGCTTTATTTGCAATTAGATTTTGGATGTTTAATAGCAGTATGGAACCATTTAATTGCTATGAAGAGACAGACAGTACATCATAATTTATTTTCTTTCGTACATTATTAATAATAGAGGTATAAATGGGACAATTTTTATCAAATGCTTCATGTTGTATATCCAAATTTAAATTTAGACTATTATTCTTCCTTATACAGTTAATACATTTAACTTCTTTTTCGTTACATTTTCTGGTATCATGGTAATCAACACACTTACCACAAAAAGTTTTTTCAAATCATCATTTAGCCGCCACATGTCCATAATTATAGCATTTGAAACATTGTGTTAACCCCACATATTCATATATTTTAGCAGTGTCTATACGACACACTATGATTATGACTTTGGTGATAACGAGAATGGTAACGTTCTTGTCGACAGCATTTTGAATATAAACAAAGTCACTCTGTCGGAAGTTGAAGACAGCATTAGTAAACTCAAAAATAAAACTACTTGCGGCATGGACCAGATTCCTTCATTCTTTCTTAAGGACTGTGCTGGTGCTTTAGCTTACCTGCTGTCCTGTATATTTAATATTTCACTTAAAAGTGCTATATTTCCATCCATTTGGAAAACTTCGATAATCTGCCCTATCCTAAAAAATGGAGAAACGAACAATGTTGCCAACTATAGACCTATATCTATTTTATCTAATTGTGCAAAAGTTTTTGAAATGATTTTGCACAACAAAATATTTCCTTTTGTTTCACACCTTATATCGCCAAATCAGCACGGGTTCTTTTCCAAAAGATCAACTACCACTAATTTAGTCCTTATGACACAATTCATCTCTGAGACCCTAGATGCACATGGCCAAGTCGATGTTATATATGCAGACATTTCCAAAGCGTTTGATCATATACATCATGCTATTTTAATACATAAACTACGAGCATATGGCTTTAGCAACGTATTACTGCAGTGGTTTGACTCTTATCAAAAAGAGCGGATCCAATTTGTTACTTACAATGGTTATAAATCGGCACCCTTTACTGCCACCTCGAGTGTACCACAGGGTTCCAGTTTAGGACCCTTGCTATTTACCCTTTTTATAAACGACATTTTCAAATCCTTAGCCTGTTGTAAACTTTTATATGCTGATGACATCAAGCTCTACGCTAATATTGAATCGTATAATGACTGTAATAACTTGCAAATGGAAGTTAATAACCTTATTAGCTGGTGCCAGACTAATAAGCTCTCCATCAATGTTGCTAAATGTTACATTGTTTCATACACAAAGAAACGAACCCATAAATTATTCATATAGTATTGGACAGCAGAAACTAAATAGAGTTAGCAGTATTAAAGATTTGGGCATTACTTTTGACTCTGCTCTCACATTTACTTTACATATTAATAAAGTTGTAAGTGCAGCATGTAAAACACTAGGATTCATCATTAGAAATTGCAAGGACTTTTTGAATGTAGAGTGTTTGAAAATACTCTATCAAGCTCTTGTTCGATCAAAGCTGGAATATTGCTGTATTGTCTGGTCGCCTATTTATGACCGCCATAAGTTAGCACTAGAGGGAGTTCAAAGAAAATTTCTAAAATTTTTGTTTTTTAAAGCTGAAGGTCGATATCCCAACAGAGGTTGTTGCCAAAACTACTTGTTCAACACATTCCTGTTACATTCCTTGGAGACTCGTAGGATTATGGCGGGTTTAATCTTTTTATATAGGCTCCTTCATAATGACATAGACTCACCTGAACTTGTTTCCTACATCTACTTACGTGTTCCAAGAACTACTTCTAGACAACACAAACTGTTTTTTACTCCATCCGCTAAAACAAATGCGTTAATAAAGTCGCCTATATTCACGATGATTACTAGTTATAATTTTATTTGTGGAAACTGCGATATATATTTTGATACTATAAATTTTTTAGTAGAAGTTGCGCTTAATAAACTGCAACAAATGCATTGTTAAATTGAACTAATGTCAAATTTTCCTGTAACTGGGTTTATTACCTGTTGGAAAATAAATAAATAAATAAATTTTACACCTAGTAAAACCTTATAAAAATTTCTTGTTTATTGGTTTTTCATAGTTCCAAGGGTCAACTTCAATAATGGCATTGTATGACTCTTTATTACGTTGAATTACTTTTAGTAGCTTAAAGCAAAAGTTCTTAACTGTTTCACTAATTTCATTTTGCTCTCTCATAGATCTAATAACATCACTTTCCTCTATATCGCACCTTATATTTTTGACAATTATTTGCGGGTTGCGTTTAAGTGGTTTAATAATCTCATATTGATTACCTAGTTTAGCACTGACAGTATCCTGAATATCCTTAAGTTGGTTCTTATTTACACACTCCACTATTGTGTCCATTTTTTTTGCATTTTTTACACGAGCATCATTAAATACCTTAACATCTATTTTTTTAACTATATTTTTGCGAGCTTCAGCATGTGTTTCATTATTAATTGGCTTAATTATTAAAATCTGATGTTGTTTTACAACTGTACTAAACAATTTATCTTTCTTGTTACTACCTGTATGAGCCTCATTATCTCCTACTTCAGCTGTTACATTTGATTGTGGCCTAATTGCATCTATAACATGCTTGTTTACATCCATTGAACTTAAGGCCAACTGCTGACTAACATCCTTCAATTTATTCTCAATCAGATTTTTATTTTCTAATAATAAAGCATTTTTATCTTCTAATTCATTAATTAACTTCTTTGATAGCTGAATTTCCATATCATTTTTAACTTGATCATTACAACTGTGCTGTGGCTCATTAACACTATTAAGGTTATGTTGTTGTTGACAACAATTAATCCTAGTTTGATCAATAATTACTGCATTAATTCTCTCAACACAACTTTTGTGATATGCATTCCCACAGTATATACATATTACAGTTGAAATTTTTTTTGTTTTACAAGCACTTGTATACTTTATTTTCACTTTTAAACTCTGCATCAGCATCTTCATTTTCACTTGCCGCCATCTTAACTAAACGCAAACAGTGAACGGCCACACAGCGGCTAATAATAAATAATGGGACGTGTGCAGGCATTCTATTAAATAATTTGTCAAGTGAATTTTTAACGACGGCAGAGATAAAAACGGGATTAGAAACAATATAGTAATTAGCGTATACCTCCCGTTGGTCGACCCCCGGCGGGAGAATCCCCAAACTGAAAAATTAACGAATCAAATTGAGGTCGGTCGAAATCGAAAGCTAATTGTTGGCGGAGATTTCAATGCCAAGTCGCCGCTGTGGTGTAGTACACAAGATGACAGGGGTTCGCAGGTCGCCGATCTTTTGACGGAGTGGGATCTCAGCCTCATTAATAATAATGATTCACCCACATTCGAAGGACATAGAGGTAGTAGTTTCATTGATATCACGGCAGTCTCACACGGTTTGCTAGGAGCGGTCGAAAATTGGTAGGTAAGGTTGGACAAGGTCACGCTCTCTGAGCACAAATTAATAATATGGGACATCGACGTCGAGGCACGCATAAACGGGCAATTATCATTCTTTCCGCGGTTCTATAACAAAAAAGCGAATTGGGAACAATTCAGGGAAAAATTTAGTGAAAGCATCCTCGTGCTCGAAAACGAATTAGAAAATTGCCGAGAGGCACTACAAATCGAAGCACTCGCGAAAAAAAACTAAACGACGCTGTAGTAGAAGCATCGGCGCACTCCATGTCGCACAAGAAAACTTTTAAAGACAGTGTACCCTGGTGGACACGCGAACTAACCACCAAGAGATCGGAAACGCGAAATCTAAGGCGTTGCTACCAACACGCCTTGGGTGAAATGCGAGAGCAAAGGAAAATTGAGTATAACCAGCAAATCCGCTTTAGTAGCCCTGTCGAATATGCTTACTTCGACTGACCTTCAGGGGGAGATCTGGAGGATTGTGTGCATGGCGTTGGGCTTTCGAGATTTGAAGTTCTTCTGGGTTAGGTCACACCAGGGATGTAAAGGGAACGATAGGGCCGATGAGTTGGCTAAGGAGGCAGCCACATGGGAGTTCTGTTCGTCATATTCATTTATACCAAAGTCGTTAATTAAGAGAAAGCTGCGGGAGAGATCGATTAGTCAGTGGGAAGAGAGGTGGAATAAAGCCACCACAGGCAGATTAACGCATGGGTTTATTCCAAGTATAAGGGCTAGGGACAATCAGGATCAATTTCGATCATAAAATGGTACAACTCGTTACGGGTCATGGGGTGCCGAAGGCATATCTGAGGAGGTTTGGTCTCAGAAATGACGACGGTTGCGAGTGCGGCGGGAGATCGGAGAGTGCTATACACGTGCTCTTCGATTGCGCCGTCGAAGCTTCTAATAGGGGGTTAGCTGACAGAAAGTTGGCGATCGAAGGCCTAAGATGGCCCAGGAACTTGGAGGAGGTCCAGGAAGTGGCTAACCAGAATACATTGTGGGTTGCACTTAAGGAATTAGCAGGTAGGGTGGTTAGGCTTGAAGCTGATAATAGGGTTTAGGGAAATGGCAGGACGGACATTCGGTAATGACAAACTTGGCACGGAGATTAACTTGACAATTTTAATGCAGTGGACGGCAATAATAATCATAATAATAATAAATAATATAAAAATAGGTAGGACCGATCCCACTGAATCGTGATAAATCAGGCAAGTCAGAGCAATGACCAAATAAATGGATAAACAAATTAAAATCTTAATAACGAGTAGTATACGTACCAGAGGCAAAAGAGGAAGAGAAGAAAAATTTCTGATCGTATAACATATTTAGAGATAAGTTACTTAGATTAGACTAAATGAAATATCTTAGGCAGGCGATTAAATTTGCAAATTAAATGGCGTAAGATCAGGAAATTAAAATACATGTCTTATATCAGATTAGCTATAAGTCGACCATATGGTCGCAACGGTAATCAGAACTGTTGCTTTCCAGTCATTTTTATGACGCTCCCATTCTGCGTTCTGCTATTGCTCTGTAGCGTCGAGCATTTTGATAACTCAAACTCATGGGAACTAGCTTTATATTAATTTTATCGGACGATATCAGTTCTCGAGTTAGAAATTTGATCGCGTCTAAACCCGATGTAGTACCGACCAGGTGGAGCATCGGGGAAATGGTCGCAAATGACGCGGCCCCCTTATTCACATTATAATGTATCATCGATCCAACATCTGGACGCGCGGTAGGCAAGCGAGCGGCAAGGATGTGGAGTAGCAAAATTCCTAGTACCTAGTACCTTAATTGTGGAAATGTGCATAATGTACAGTATTGTGTTGTAATATGTGTATGCCTGTAACCTTAGGTATGGAACCCTTACTGGGTAGTATCAGCCGGAGTCAGATTGATGCTCCTCCCCCTTTCCTTCTGTGGACCAGCACTGGCTGGGTTTTCATCTATAGAAAATTTTCTACATCTTATGTGTACTAAAGATGCACCTACATAAGCAATGTAATTCTAATGCATCATCATGAATATACCAAGAATTGTTTTTAAAGTCAACTATTAAGATCAAGCAATTTTGCAAAGTTGATGCCAAAAACAAATGTATGAGATATTCAAGGCACAACCAGGGCATTTAGATACAACACTGTTCCTATACGAATAGGTAAGTCTAGCTATTCTTCTACTAATTCTAACTGTCAACAATAGATACTTCTTGCTTATCAGATTTAAAATGTCAAATTCATTTTTTCTGTGACCCAACTAGAATAAAAAAACATTTTTTAAAGCTCTGCAATATCGAAAGGAATGACCAACTCTTGAACAATTTTAACATGCTAATTTATTGTTAGCTGAAGGATTAGATTTATTTTTAAAAACACAGCTTCTAAATTTGGAGCATTCGCAACTGAGCTGGTTTTGTATTTCTAAACCGAGAATTATAATTGCTACTAGACATAACAGATGAGGCTTCTTTTAACTACGTACATAATTTAACCAAAGTAGACATAATTTTATTGTAGACAAGAGGTAGATGCTGAATAAAATCTTGTAGTAATTTTTTCGGACCATTAACTCTGATATATTCTGCAGGAGTAATTGGTTACCTATTAACCAAACTTTAAATTTTTTCCCAAATTTCGTCCACAAAGTGTGCTGGTAAAAATCTGCTTTTAATATATTACCCTAGAATTCCAATCTGTCAGTGAAATACGAATGCAACAATACCAGATCAAGGTATCATCTGTGAATAACTTGACTGAAGAATTAAATAACTTTATATCCGATATCTTTTGAGATTGTGCTAGTTCACTTATTGTTTTTAAAACTTGATACAAGCCATATGCTTTTTTTTACAAAAAAACATCGATCACTTAACATAACTTGACATTCTTCTGATAACTAATAAAGGCAGTGCTACCCTGACCCATAAACTGAAGTTCTCAATACACTGCAATATTCCTCATAGGCCTCAAATTAACACTAGTTCTTATTGCCGCACCCGTGCTAACCTTGCTAAGCGAGCTCTCTGATTTAATTATATCGGAACTGCTGCTATCACTTTCCAGTAATCCCATGGTGTCAGGTAACCCTACTTATTCTACTACTAGCTCGCTAGGTTTCCTATGTTGTCGTCTACAATTGGACTACTGCAAGGTTACGGTGTTACGAGAAGTAAAAGTTAGATGAGAAAGGGAAAAAGTAATTTAAAATGGACAACTTTTTGAAGCACCCTGTGTAATTTTGATTTCAGTATAATAGTGTTTAATAAGCTAGTGCAATAAATAAGGGTTCTATAAAGTCATAAATTTAGCAATCACAAAAGCATAGTTTTATTTGTGTTCAATACATGTTAAAATAAAACTCCGATTGATTAATTATTTTAAAAGCCACCGAAAAAGGAAAACAAATTTTAATAAATTTCTCATAAAATATTAAGAAAGCTATTTTGTACATTAAAATTATTCCATTCAATAATTCATTTACATAATTACAAATAGTCACAATGTACGCAAGATGCAATAAAAATCGGGTTTTACAAAGTAACACAGGAAAAACCACAAATGCATAGAACTCGCAGAGATCAGATTACACCCCAGACATCATTATACAGGACATTGTATTCATTTATATCTCAGTTATGGGGGGTTAACACAAAGAAACAAGGACAGTCGACCATTTTACATGTCAGGTATATATCAATAGTGTATCTCTTAAGAAAGAGAAGTGGGGATAATGACAAAAGAATTACAATTCCTTCAAAGCCATCAACACGGACAGATGGTGGGATAGATGGAAAATAAAGGTTTGGTATGTCGTAATCATCTTATTATGGAATAATAAATAAGGATCAATTTGTTTGAGCATGGATTTTTGGCATAAACTACAACCCAGAGGAAATTGGGACAATTGTTTCTCAGCAGAATATTTTGGAATTATGGCCTCAAAATGATGAAATGATCTCTTGGTTCAATGGAATTCGGGTCCTGAAAGGTAAAATTGTTATAAACTTAAATGTGTAATTTGGTGTTTATGCAGCATTGCCAATGTATGGTGTTACTTTTTAGGAATATAGGGTTTGGACATTGTGAATTTAATAATGTGTAATTAAGTTATTTAACCATAAAGGTTAGATGCATTAAGAATGGAATGCTATTGAATTTTACCAATTTTTGTTTAATGTATGTACTTTATTATAGGGATATTTGTACGTTACTAAACTTACTATTAATGTAAGTATATTTTAAAATTTGTTTTATGCCTATTTGTTCACAGAAATGCTTTAATAATGTTCTTGTAGAATAATGTAATTAAATCAGTGGAGTGGAGAGTAGTTTTATTTGTTCAATCAGGTTATATAATGGAAGGAATTCTATTTTCCCAAGAGAATATCTCGAAATTTACAATCACCTAGGTTACATGTCGGCCAGCAGAATTCCTATTACCCCAGACGTCGTTGACGAATTGTAAACCTAACAGGGTAAGTGCTAGTACTAACGTAGCTTGAAATCGCAAGTTTGTTTAATTTTCTGCCATTTATTACTGTAAGAACCCACTCCCGCACCACTGTAGTTGACTGGTGCATCTGTAGTACCCCGCATATACCCACCCAATTAATTAGAAATGTTAAAATAAGAAACGAGTAAAATTATATAGCCTCATTTGTAGAAATAGTATTTAAAGTTAAATTTATTATAAGCTCATTCAGGTCTTCAACCTATGCGCTATTTCCAATAAAGGAAATAGCAAATTACAACATAGGGCCAGCAAAATAGTTTATAATTTCGAAATAGACAGGCACAGCAAAATAACAATAAAGTCAAAGTCCAAGCAGAATTCATTAGGTAGCTGCTGGTCACCAACCGAAAATATACTAAGTTAACAATTTAAAATAAGGACAGAAGTCACTGCGAGGAAGCAAAAGAACAAAAATAGCGGCAGTTCCACTCCAGATTTCAACGGGTGAGGCCACTATGTGAAAAGTAATGATTTGACCGATGGGTAAATTAGTATTAATGAAAGTTACAGTGACTGAGTTTATTAAGGGTAAGTTTTATGCCTGATGTAATTTGTACCAGTACTAACCATAAGTAATAGAGAATGTGCCCACTGGATAACAGTATTCGTAAGTTGTGTATCTAACGCCTAAATTTCTAAAGATGTAAACATAATAAGTAAATTTTATAAGTAGTCAAATATACCAAATAATATGGTCCGAGTTTTAATTAAGTAATATCTAGGAACCCCCAGTACATATAAGGCAAATGATAGCACCTCTCCCGTTCTAACCAGAGATACGGACAGCCACGTCTCCTTAGTTAAAAACACACCAAAAGAAAACTGCTGACCAACCCTCAGATAAGATAACGTATACCGATCAACTGATCCTTCAAGTAAATGTATTATTATTGAACCAGCACGATCGCTACATTGAAACAACACTCCCGATCACTACACATTCTTACTTTGTTACAGGATTCTCGGCCCTATTCAGCAATTCCAAATTTAAAAACTTAATGCTGCAAACACCCGTAACGTGTATCTGGAACACCATTAGTATTTAATTCCTATGTATTACAATCTTGAGGATATTTTACAATTTGGTCAATATTACACTTCCAAACAAGGTCCTCATTACATCACCTAGACTACACAAAATTGCAGACCACCTCCTTAATTGTAGACTTTCCTCAAGTTCTTTTACTAAGATTCCTAAAGTCCCTACAGTTCATCTTCCCTATTTTAAATGTTGTATCTTGCACCTTTTTATATACTATTCTCATCTTGTTTTCTATCTGCCATAACGGATGTAATCTTGTTTTTAGTTTATAACCTATAACTAAACTTGCAGGCGTGACGCCTGTAAAAATGTGGTTTGCATTTCTATAACTGAACAAAAAACTATTCGTTAATATTTCAAAGCTGAAATTTTTATCAAGGTCATGCTTCACATTTCTCAACACTGTTTATAAAACTATATTGAAATCAAATAAAACTACAATATGGAATTATATTTGAGATATTTTGCACACACACGCTCGATGTTTTAATATTGTAATAAATTTAACAATTTGATTCTTGCATTCTCTTCAATAAACCTTTACATTGCTTTGTTTATAATCTAAATATAATTGTTCACGGAACAAAATATCCAATTGGGTAATTAAATAGAAACCTAACATAACCGTCATAACCTATAACTTGTTCATGGACCGACTGAAGTGTAGAGATGAGTCGCTCTTTCAATAATATTTATCCACTACTAGGTGGATGCTTTACAGGAGAAGTTAAAAACTTTATGAACTACCATTGTCTGTAAGTAACAGTTGTATTAATCCAAACTTGGACATATATTTTCTAAACTTCTCTATTGCATGTTTAGATTCCTTACCATTATTCAAGATATTGTTTAACTTAATAATTAAAAACCAAAACCTTTCCAGAAACATGAAAAATTTTTAAGGTATATCCAATCCCAAAAGATGTTAATCTAACAGACATTACTAACTATAGGCCTATTAGTATCATTTCCAATTTTTCAAAAATATTTGAAGGCATAATATGCAATAGTATTTACCCTAAAAAAGAAAATTTTATTTCCACAGCGCAACATGGTTTTGTACACAATCGTTCGTGCGAAACCAATCTTGCATCTTTCACTCGATATCTCTCTGAAGCATTGGATGCTGGTAGTCAAGTCGACGCTTTTTATTTGGATATAACAAAAGCTTTTGATCAACTGGTTCACAAAGTTTTGTTAGATAAACTCTGTGTATTTGGTTTTTCTAATGGGCTTGTTCAACTATTTCAGTCTTATCTGCAAGAGCGAAAGCAGTATGTTGTATATCTTGGTAGCTACTCAGACATATTTACTGCTAAATCAGGGGTTCCTCAGGGGTCTTTTTTGGGACCATTTTTGTTTCTACTGTATATTAACGATTTAAGTGCAGTACTAAATTGTCAACATCTAATGTATACAGATGATTTAAATTTTTTTTCGGTCATTCATATTCAGCAGGATCATATAAAATTGCAAGATGACCTTAGCAGAGTAGTACAATGGTATTCAGTTAACAGTTTAAAACTGAACATTACTAAATGCAAAGTTGTAAGTTTCACTCGTAAACTAATTAGTACAAAATACACTTATAGTATATAGTCTTCCCATTTGTTATACGTCACTTCGGTTACAGACCTGGGGGTAATTTTTGATTGTAAGTTATCTTTTACTGAACATATAGTGAACATATCTAATTCGGCAGTTAAAATGTTAGGATTTGTTATTAGAAACTGCAAATTTTTTTCTGATATTGCAGCTGTAAAAGTGCTTTACTTTGCCTTGGTATGTTCAAAGTTGGAATACTGTTCTGTAATATGGGCCCCCTACTACAAAAATGTGTGCATTATTAGAACGCGTCGAAAAAAAGTTTTTACGATTCCTTGCTTTTAGGATGGATGGTGTATATCCGGACCATAAGGACAACTACCATACATTACTTATTAGATTTGATACTAGATCTCTCGAGTTGAGGCGTATTATAATCCTGCTTACTTTCATATATAAGTTGGTGCATAATTTGATCAATGTTCCGGATATGCTGCAGCAGCTAAATGTTTTAGTTCCCAGACTTACATCTCGGGAAAGGCAAGTGTTTTATTGCGCAAAGGCTTGTACGAACTTCATGTTGAAGTCGACTATTTATCAGGCGTCTAGTATAGTGAACAAGTTTGCTAACAAATTTGATATATTTATTGATACCCTATTAGACTGTATGACTATTATACATACACAATTAAGCATATTATAGTTTTCCCGCGTGTGATAGTTATCATGAATTATTTTTATATTATCTTAAGTAGTTTTATCTTATAATTATGACTAATTGTGTATGCAATAGAGATACAATTACATTTAGTTGGATGGTATTTTAAATATGTTTGTTCGTCTTTGAATAAGTTTTATAAGATATGTGTATTTAACTGTCCTGTATTGGAGCGCAGCTCTGTTGGATATATTAAATTAAATAAATAAATATAAGCTTTGGACCATTTGGAGTATGAATCGATTAAACCAACATGGTTAGGAAGTTAACACGTACCCTCTGTATTGGCCTACTTGTACATTAATAGCCTTAGGCGGATTTGGCCTTTGCTTTACACAGATTGTGCATTTCCTAACTGCTCAATGTCATTATCAAGTGACTGTTACCTCACATACAACAGTGCTACCATTTTCATTGTAGCAATACTCTCATGGTTAGTATGCAATTCTGACAAAATATGTGCCTTAATTTCAATGGTGGTCAGTCCATTCAGCGCTGTACCTTCTGATCTAAAGCCAATGCGTCTCTTATATATATATATATATATATATATATATATATATATATATATATATATGGTAGGAATATGGTAGGAATTCAGCACGCTGATTTTCAATTCCACCAAAATGAACATAAAACAAAATAAAGCAAGTTGTACATGGTAAAAGCATAATAACTACAATTACAATAGTTAAAAAATTTGTTGTTGAGCTGAGAGGAGGCATAACAGTTCACTATAAAACCTGTTTTGGTTTTTACTACTAAATAATACTTTATATCTATTATATATACAAGGAGTCATATATGTAAAACCACATTTAAATTTAGAAGTTGAGTGTGCAGGTATGCTGAGGTAATCAATACTCCTAAGGTTTAAGTTGTGAGCAGTAGATCTTGGAGTTAGCAGACTAAATAAGTATACTGGTTTATTAGAAGCAATTAAAGTATAAATGAGGACTGCCAGTGACAATTCGGCTCGTTTGTCATACTTCAGTAGGTGGTTAGCATTATAGAACGGAGTTATGTGCTGCAAATAAGGAGTATTGTAGGCGAATCTGAAGCATATATTTTGCATGACCTGTATTCTATGTTTTAGCTGAAGTGAGAGAAAGTTGTAGTAGACTACATTACAGTAGTCTAGATGGATTAGGACTAGACTATTGCACAGCTTCCATTTGATGCTTGACGTCAGGTAGTGCTTATATCTGTGTAGTGATCGTATTTTAAAGTAGCAAGTTCTAATTTTGTTGTGCAAGTGTTTGTCGAATTTCAGGTAAGAGTCTATAAATACACCCAGATATTTGACACAATTTTTCACTTCAATAGTAGTACTATTGACTTTTATATCTAATACACGAAGTGATTGAGATTTAGCACAGGATTTGTAGGAACCAACGCACAGTGCAATAGTTTTGGTTGCATTTAAGATCAACGCATTTTTAGTAAGCCAACTGTTGACAGAGTCAAGATTGTTATTTAGACGTTCAATGGTGTTATTGGTCTGAGAGGCATCATTTAAGATATATAGCAGGATATCATCTGCATACATGTGATAATTACATTCCATGAGCAGTATTGAAGGAAGATCAGCAGTGAAAATTGCAAAGAGTAGTGGTCCAAGTATGCTTCCCTGTGGTACAACTTGTGAAACGTCCAGAAATTCAAAACACTTGCCACGTAGTTTCACAGATTGATATCTACTGTTAAGGTAGTTAGTAAACCAGTCAAGTGAGGAACCTCTTAGACCATAATAGTAAAGTTTGGCAATTAAAAGTGCATGATTAATGACATCAAATGCCTTGCTCAGATCTAGAAGTATCAGGTATGTAACTTTGGATTGATCGATCATATGTACTAAATCAGAAATAACTTTAGTAACTGCAGTAGTAGTGCTATGACCAGCACGGAACCCAGATTGATGTTGAGGCAATACCATATTAGTAGAGATGTGGGTTACCAATTGACCGTACACAATCTGTTCGATGACTTTTGATAAAACAGGCAGAATACTAATAGGTCGAAGATCACCACACGCGGACGCTAAATTTTTCTTTGCAATAGGCACAACTATAAATTTTTCCAAATTAATGGAAAGCAGCTGTTTTGTAAGGAATCGTTGATAATGTGGGTGATGATATCAATGCAATAAGGCAGGACTAGTATTAGCATTTTGCGAGTAATTCCATCTGCACCATGAGCATTGGATTTTATTCGCCTAATCGATGCTTCAACATCACTGCAACTTACTGTGTTGAAAGTAAACAGTATTTCAGTAGCAGCAGAGGGTAGTGTATAGTAGCTCTCTAGAAGTTCCTGTGAAACAGATAGGTGGGGGATCGATGAGATGAAGGATGCATTGACATCATCGGGGTTTTGGATTGTACCTGATATCTCTGGTTTGTTTCGTGGGTGGATGTGACATTTATCAAAGACTTTCCATAGTTGCTTAGGGTTGCGAGTATTGATTTTACACTGAATTTCTAAGTAGGATTTTTTCTCGTATCTAATCGCAGAGTTGATAAAGTTTCGCAGTTCTTTGTAGTGGAGGTACTTAGCAGTGGTATTAGCTCTCAGGAATTGTCTATATGCCGCATTTCGGGTTTTTATCATCAGTTCATTTACATTTCCAATGCTCCACCTGTAGGTACTACATTGGCCAGGAGGCGAGTTTTTTGTTGCCTGGAAATTTAGAATTTTGCCGAACCCTTGCCGTTCCAGGCAAGGTAGGGATTTTTAACGTGCGTGACAACACTCACACACGGGACCTCCATTTAACCTCTCATCCGAACGAGGGCGTAATTTTTGTGAAAAATGCTCACCTGCCATTTCTCAAGCAGTCGGCCGTGTCGGGATTTGAACCCGAGACCTTGGGATCCGTAGTCTTACGCTTACTACATTGATCCACGGCGACGCCGGTTTTTATCATCAGCTTAATGGTGGGTGTTATGTAAGGTGGTGTATTTTTCCTGATTTGTATACTGCGGAGTGGAGCATGTAAATCGAAGAGAGATGTGATTGCATCATTAATGAAGTGTACTTTGTCATCAATGTTGGACAATTTTTTGACGTGGTCCCACTGCACTTGGTTGGCATCGAGGGCAAATTCGTTTAGATCAATGTGCTTAAAGTTTCGGTAGGGGAAGGTAACTGGAGATGAATTTTAACATTGATATTAAAATCACAAAGAACCGCTCTATGATCACTCAAGAAGTTTCGTCCAAGGTTTTGCAGGAGGTTACTCCAATTTGAGGCAAAGAGCAGACGATATCAATCAAAGTAGCGGAAGTACCAGTCACTCAGTGGGCTCTCCACATGTTGCACAAGACCAAAAATTTCGAATAATGTGATTAATTTTACACTATTGGAGTCATTGCGTGTTAAATCAATATTAGTATCGCCCAAGAGGATTAAATTTTCAGCTGCACTAGTTAGGTTAGCTAAAACAAGTTCAAGATCACTTAAACATGCTAAGCTTATGTTAATTAATGATTAATCACATTGAATTGTAAGTCACTTCTAATGTAGAAACATAGGCCACCACCGCGAGTAGGCCGATCTGCTCTAATTAGGTTATACCCACTAATTTGTATAAGGTCTGACGGGAAGTCTGGTGAAAGCCAAGTTTCAGTTATGCCGATTATCTCCAAGTTGTGCAATGAAAGGAATGCAACAAACTCATCAAAGCAAGGGATAATGGACCTTATATTTATAAGACACAAACGAAGAGGCCGACAAGATTGCGCTTTATTGTGGATTGATTGCTAATCTGAGAATTGTGTTCTATCTTTGCAGTTTCCTTCTTCATAGCTTGTAGGTAACATGGGCAATCTCTGTCTACAGCGGAATGCTTATCGTCAATGTCCATGTTTAGTTTAGATTTAGCATAGGCACAGTTTGAGCATTTGCGAAGGCTAGATGTACAATTTTTGTAATTATGATTTTCAGAGCACAATGAGCATGAAATTTCAGATTTGCAATCTTGAGTGACATGATTGAATTTCAAGCATTTAAAGCATTGTACAACATGTATATGATTGTAAACACTTCCCATCGACCAGCCGATTGCAGCTTTACCCATCTTCAGCAAGAGATCGTGTGTATCTGGATCTGTCTCAACAATTACTATAGAATTTCTTGCCTTTTATTTTCAAAACCTTTATAACTTTTATGTGAAAACTGCCATCTTTAAATTGTAGCTTGTTTTGTTTGATTATAGTTTCTGTAATAGCGTCACTGTCCATGGCATATATATATATATATATATATATATATATATATAAAGGTTCTTGATAATTCTTGAGCGTAGTTAAATTAGAAAAGATTTTGTTTTATGAGCGACTTTATCCCAAGAACCAAAAACAAAATCTTTTCTATATATATATATATATATATATATATATATATATATATATATATATATATATATATATATATATACTGGCTTGAACAATCGGTTATTTAATTTTTTATGATAGTCTTCAAAACACTTTTCTAGACAAAGACCTGGCTTATCTGAACATACTGGGCAAAAAAATACCGTATCCTTATGCACATTTGACGAATAACAATTCTTGCACCTCTTTCTCATTTGTCGTCCATGTGTAGCTCTTTGATATTTTTGTGGCAAATGAAGCAACTTTCTATCACTTTTCTTATCGACTCGTTGAGTTCACCTTCATTTACAGGGGCTTTTATTACGGAAGTCATAATAGTTTAGTCGTTTCTGGGTAGTAAATTTATTATATAAGTGAAAACTGTTTAGCAACATGATCAATAAAAAGTGCATGGCCAATTTTTTGTAGCATCTTATAGTTTTTCTTTCGCTGATATAATAAGCCAGCATTTGGTTCTGTTTGTCAATTCCTGACATATACTTGTTATACTTTATTATACTTTGTGGTTTTCTAACATGCTGCCCTCTTCTATTTTTTGTTGTTTGTAATGTGCTATCAATTCTGTTGAAATAAATATCACATCCCGTTTATCTTTCCACTTTCCTACTGCTACTACATTACAGTATTTGGTTGGAATATCTCCTTTTTTTTTAATTTGGCATTTACAACTTCCTTTGGATTGTTTCTTCAATTTTGTCGCAGAGCTCCGGTTACATACGTGCTTTTTTCTATAAGTTCTTTGCTTAAATTGTAGCTATTGTAGTTATTATCCATAAAAAGTGAGTGGCCTGTTTAGATAATTTTGTGCCAAAGCTAAAACAACCTTGTTCGAATGATCCTTTCAGAAGATGTCTTCATCGGTACCAGTATATAGCTGTACTTTTAGAACCAAACCATTAGGTTCAGCTAAAATGTGTAGTTTTAACCTATACTTATGCTTTTTATTTTTGATATATTGTTGAAATGCAAGTCGACCTCTCCACAACATCATCAACTCATCCACGCACAAATTTTTACCTGGAGAGTAAATTTCGTGCATTAGTGAGTTTAGATAATTCTGTATGAATCGAATTTTATGAATACGATCTCCATAATTTGCATCGCTCCTTTGAGGATCTTCTGAAAAATAAAGGCACCGCAAAATTAGTAAAAATCGGTCTACTCATGTGTCTCTGAAAAAATGGAATATTGTAGAAATCGTCAGTTTTCCAATAATCTTGTATTCTATTTATTTCAATGTGCCCCATAAGAATTCCCAACCCTAGAAAAACTTTAAATTCTTGTATCGTTAATGGTTTCCATTGTACTATGCGAGACTGCTCACTTGTATTTTCACTGCAAAAAACTTATTCTGCGTATACGTTTGTTTCATTTACAAAGTGTTTAGAAAAAACTTTCAGTTATCATCAAATTAAAAAAACCGTAGGGAGAATCGTCATTGATATCCAGTAAAAGTTGGCATTTTCCAACAAAAGGAATAATTTTTAAATTCTGGTCTACAGTCCATTTAATTTCAGAAGTTTCAGCTGCAGCAACTACATCGGTTTCTAAAACATACATAATAAATTAACAACTTCAATAATTTATTTCTAATACCTGTCTGAATGTCATCCTTTTCCACCACCGCTCCATCTTCGTTGCTTTCTTCCCCTTCAGATATCTCTCTAGGTTCATATTCGCTCTCGCTATCTTCAAATGGCTCGAAATCACTTTCTTGATTTTCTTGTCCGTTAGTTGTTTATTATATACATATTGTGAACGTTTCGGTTTGAAACCAGGATTTTGATCCTCCATAACTAAAAACCGTATTGACAAGCACAAAAACCAAATACCTAAAAACTCACTCTATACAGTACCTAACAGGCCACAAACTCACAACAATCTAAAGCAGCAGCCGGTTTAATACTGAGACAAGAATCGCTATATTACAGTTGACGACAACGGGTCGTCATTGGCCTTTGCGCAGAAACTCGCATGACGCAAGTGCATCGTCATCGACAGTGAATGTGTTAACTAATGTTTATTGTACTGGTCGCCATATTTTACTGTATATTGAATAACCAACTAAAACAGGAGGAACAAACTTCTTCAAGATTCATTAATTTACCTTTTGCACCAAGTTTCTTTTCCATAAAAACATCGATCGCTTAATATAACCTAACTTTTCTCTAACAACTAATAAAGGCAGTGATCCCATAATGTTCTCAATACACTGCAAATTCAAAACTAGAAAACCGAACAATGCTAGTAACTGCCTTCTTCGCCACCTATAAATCTGACTGGTACTGTAAAACAAAATATTTACAAAGACTCCATTTGTACCTCCAGCAAATATACATAAATCCTAATGTCCTTCAATAACTCACCAATAGTCAGCAAGTAGAACTTGTAAAGACGAATAACATTGCAGTATGAGAATGATGTGAAACAAGAAACAAACCATCTGTGATACAAACACCTGTTTGTAAAATCCAAGATTGAATATGTAGCTTACTTAATACTTTTCATGTCATAAAGTAAGAATTTCCATATTATAGCAAATTGATCAAAGCTAACTAACGTTTGCACTACTAAAAAACATAGATTTAAATAATTTTATATCAATTAACCGTTCTGGAGTTGTATTAAGTATTGATCATGGTGCTTACAGCAACTAATTTCCTTGAAGATCCAAAATACTATAGTAACTTTCTTTCTAGGGAACAGGACAGACTGAAGCTCAGAACGTCTATTTTGAAGAGAACTTCTTTTAAACCTTCTGCACCAAGAAGTTTCAACAAAGAATGTCTATTCTATCACATAAATCAGCTTCATAAACTATTCAAATAAAATAATGTTATCAAAAAGCACCTAACATTTATGAAAAATGTAAACCTTTAATATTCTAAATGCTAGAAATTATTGAAAACGTATATTACAGAGTTAGATGATTTATTTCAACCACCAAATGAAAAGCAATTAGTTTCTTGTGGAGACAAAATAAATAAATTAGAAATTAGGCAAATTCATAATTATGTACACAGCAAAATGTATTTGTTGCTACAAGGTGGTAAAATGCATTTAAAGAATAGTTTGAGAAAACCAAGGTATAGGCTTAATTTTTTGGGTACTAACCTATACTCACGAAACATGTAATGTAATCGGTAATTCTTCAATAAATAATATTAATTATAAGAAAAAAGTTCATTTATTTACAATAAAACTATGGCAATTGCATTAAAAACATTGATTAAAAAGCACCAAAATCTGACAGGGTCAATTTTAATATAATCAATATACATACATAACTACATTTAGCAATTACAAGTGGACGTTATTAATGGCAATAAATTTATGTCAGACTTGCAAAATTTCATTATTACTTAATTCTAAAATCACTTAAATAACAATATCATTTAATTTATAAGCAATTAAAAAAATCATACAAATTAAAACTTATGCCGTACTATTTATTGGAGAAGGAATTTCTAAACTAACCGAATTTAACAGGGGTCCGTTATTTATATTACAATCGGAAGGATCAACTACCGGTAGAGATTTTCCATTTTGTATACAAGGGTCTTCTGAATCATAGTGATGCCTAGTTAGTGGTGGGCACTGCTGCACTACTGTCTGTATACTCTGAAGAATCTGAAACACAAATTTTTATTCGTAAAAGATGCATATAGCATACTACAGAAAGATAGGAAAATATTAGGTGATTTTAAGTAGTCTTTCGTTGTGTTATAATATAAGTAGTTGGAAAAAGTTTGAATTAAGTATCAAAATTCAATATCGTAAAGGTTAACTTTTATTGCGATTGTAGTGAAAACTTCTAAGTGCAGTTGAATTGTATAAATATTTATTCGCACTCGAAACATGAATACTTTATTTATAAGCTAACATAACAATGGCAGTACAACAGGCACTAATGGCGATGAGTGAAGCACCTAAAACATTATTGGCTCATTCTCAGGCCCGCCCTTGACACAGATCCAACACAAAATAAATTGTTCCCTATTACTAAAATTTAGGTAGCCCTATATTACTTATTCATTATTATTAGGATTCCTACCAGTACAGGAATAGTGTAATAACATTTAAATTAGTCCTTCGTATTTAGAATGTTCTAAGTAATGTTCACCACCTTAATTTGCCTTGACTGGACGACAACACGATATTTTGATTTTTAATAAGGTATCATGTAAATGGTTCAAAATCGATATCTTATGGCAGTTTAAGCAATAGTTGTGTCAAAACATTTGAATATTTACTAACGATTTCGACTGCCTTCTCAATTTTAAACGGTTTGTTATGGTATTCCACGCAAACACAAAGAAATTAGTAACAATAAGTAATGAAATCGTTTATGCCGAATACCGCAACAAAACGGGAACCGAATGGTAGATTTTGGGCTAGCTCAAAAACGTCGTAGAGGGACATGGGTGAAATAGAAAGAACACATTGGAAACCTCTGTAAAACTATATTGTTAACGTACAATCTCGAAAGGTATTTACAATACAACAAAGAGTCCAACAGTTTGCGTAATCGTTTGTTACGTGATGGTAAACAAAGCGTCATAACATAAGAATATAAAATTGGTCATACTTTACCTCTAGAGTACTATCTATTGCTTTGGATTGCTTATTGGGTTCTCCTATAGCTTCTTTAAAATTGTCTGGCAACAAATGGTGACTATCGATAAACTCTTGCTTTAATTCACATAATTCTTGTTCCTGTTCCTTAAGTTTATTTTTTAATAATGGCATCTAAAAAATAACAACTATTGCATAAATTCTATTTGTTAAGGTGTGTACAGTACCTCACGTTGAGCAGTAAAAATAGTGGCTAGTATATCTTTTGCAGGCATTTCTCCAGACAACTCCCATTTATTAATGGAGTCTAGCGCTTCTTGGTGTTTAATTTTTAGCTCCAACTCATACTTTGAACAAACTGTTGACACTGTACAAATATCTTCATTTAACCTCTAAAAAAAATATTTATTACTATTTTTAATTCATGATATACAACCTACTTCAATTTCCTTATGATTTATATTTACTTCAGCTTTAAGACTATCAATTTCATTATGTTTCCTACTTATTTGCTGCATTAGTTCTGCAACTTCACTCTTTAAGTGTGAACCTAATGTTTCCCAATCTTGTAACTGTTTAACTACTATTTTGTTTGCTTCCTTTTGTCTTTCTGTTTGTTCGGAAAGATGGTCTCTTTCATCTTGGAGTTCATTCAGAACTGCATCATTTTCCATTTGTATAATTCGCAACACTTTTAATAGTCTTGTTATAATATTATCAACATCTACTACTTGATCAATCAATGGTGCCGAAGAACCAACTTCAGTCAAGGAAGACATTTCACTATGAAAACTGCTGGTGATACTTAAGCTAGTAGGTTCTGATAGTTGTCGATGTAGAATGGATGGAGTTGAAGTAGAGAAACTATCGCTACATGTTAAACTTGTGGAACTGATCAATCCATGTCCAGAAGATATCATATTATGAGAGTGACCATCAGGTATCACAACATCTTCTAACACATGTTCCATCATTAAACATGGCTCAGTTTCAGAATCCAACATTTCAACAGAATCGGAGTTGTCTAAAAATTAAAAGAAAAAAGATAATTTCAATTACCAAAGAAAGAGTATTAAATCATTTGTTAAAACTAAATAGTGCTTATGCTAAAACTGCTTTTAACGATGATGGTAATGTAAAAATTAAGCAAGAAAAAACATACATTTCATATGGTTAATGTAGGAAACTACAGAATCAATTTCGAAAATCAATGTCTATAAAAATCCAATCGTTCCATTTTAATAAAAGTTGATGGAACTATATGTACAGAAAGAACCTAAAGTCGCCAAAACTGGTTGTTTGAGGAGAGATTTCATCATTAGGTCTACAATCGTGGAACTGGTTAAACACGTACCTCCATTGTTTCATATTCTGAATTAACCTACACATTTCCCTGAAATTCCCACAGCCTACATCCTACGCTCTGTGTACAATAGTCTAATTTAGGTCTAACTGTACCTCTCTTTTTTCATGTTTCTTTTTGTAATATATCCCACGCTATTCCCCATTTAATAGTGGTACAATGCTGTGCTTCACACATATGTTTTTAACAATTTTTCGTTGTTTCCATGTTTGTTGTTTTCGAACATAGCAGCTGTTCTTGTTAGATACAGCACAATTCCCATATTATTGTTTTCTAAATATATATTTCACCGATATAAAGTGGTACGCGATGGGGGTTAAACAACCCGAGGCTACCAAGATCCCCAACACTTAGACATTCGCCAAATTAATAGTTTTCCAATAAATCCGTTTCCACAATCAACAGTTGTAGAGAAAATTGCAAAATCACACCAGCAGTTGTTTATAAAAATCATCAGGTCTAAGTACAATTATATTTCTTCGTCTAGGTTTTCTATCTTGGAACTGGTCGGATGCATACCTCCATTGTTTTTTATTCTGAGCTAACCTACACATTCCACTGAAATTCCCACAACCTACATCTTTGACTATTTGTGTGCTACATTCAATGCAGAAGTCGATCACGGCATAACTGACTCATCATACATCTTGTAAACAGGTCGTATATCACTTTCCTTCCCTTACGATAACAATAAATACGTTACCTTCCTAGATCCTTGACCTTTACTTTATAATTAAAGTTAGCTTTGCTTCCAAAAGGTTACTTGCAAACAGAAAATATCATACATTGTTTTTAATTCATTTACTAACAAGTAGAAGCACGCTTATACGTAAATCGTATTAATTACAATTTTATTTACAATGTCGCAAGAACTCGCAGTTTTAACACGAAAATACACTAGCATTAAAAGCAAAATTATTGCATTTAAAAACTTTATAAAATTATTACCTGATGATGCTTATTATATTTCACTCGACGCTAAAAATTCTATGCAAATTGACGCTATTAAACTTTGAAATTCGTGCTGCCTTAGGGAAGAATTACTATCCAAATATGATGCTGTTCACTTGGAATTTATCGAGGTTGATATAGAAGCAAACTTGCAATTGCATTGTAATGACTACACAGAGTTTGAAAATAACTACTTTGAAAGCCTTGCCAAAGCCAAATCTTTACTTAAAATTCTTAATCCGTCTTTGACTTGTGAGGTACAATCAAACGCTAGTAATGATTCTAATAACTCTGAGCGTTCTATGCAATATTATCGCCACAAAATTTTTCAAATATAAATTATATTCAGGATAATGCGCAAACAAGTAACCCTACTTCTACTCATGAATTAGCTCAAAACCAAAACAATGTGTCACAGCAAAACTTCGAAACTCAGTCAAGCTTGGTTAAATTACCAACGTTACAAATGAAAACCTTCAATGGTGATCCACAAACTTTCTTAAGCTTCTTTGAAAACTCAAATAGCTGGTTCACAACAACGAAGGTTTTGATGACATCACATACTTTCTATACCTTAAATCAGTCTTAGGCAACAAACCTTCTAAAATATAGAATCTCTAGATGTAATTCCAGCTAACTACCCTTTCGCATTAAACTTACTTGAAAGGCGATACAAAAATACGAGATTTCTTACTCATTCACACATAAAAAGAATATTTGAATTTCCTAAAATAACAAAAGAATCTGCTTCATCTATCAGACAACTAGCTGACTCAATTCAAGCTGACTTGAGAGCACTTCGATCATTAGGTGAACCAATTGACTCTTGTGTTAGCTTCATTCAATATCTCATAACCGACCAACTAAATTATAACACTACACACGAATGGGAAATTGAATTTTCTAAACTTGATGTCGCACCTTCTTAGAGAAACACGCTAGGTTACTCGAGAAGATAGACAAGCCCTATAAGCAGGCAGAATCTGGCATACTACTGCAGCATGTACGTAGTCCTAAACGAGGCAAACCACAATATAACTTGAACAAACAGTCATTCGTTCACGTTGTGCCTAAACAACAATCTACTACGGAACATAATTGTCCTCTTTGTAAATCTAATCACAGAGTAATGCGCTAGCCTACATTTTGATAATTGTCACCACAATTGCGTTATAACAAGGCAAAGGAACTTAATCTCTGTATGAATTGTTTATGCAGCGGTCATGTTACACTTAACTGCAAATCAGATTCGAAACCAACCGACTCTAATTTGCCAATTCAACTCATAAATTTTACTTTGCAATCCACAACTACATCTCTTTCAGCTCGTACTTCTACCACAGGTAATTTTATACAAATCCTTCCAACTGCTACGTGTATGTTGAGGATACCTTTGGAAAACAACATAAATGTGTTTCGCTCTTAGATTCTGAATTTATGAGATCTTACATGACAGTCTCACTATCTAACAAATTAAAGCTGCCGACAATGCAGACAAATATTCCTATATCAGGAATCAATCAATCTAAATGTCACGTATCTGAAACAGTACTCGCAAAAATCAGGACACTTAACATTGACTTCTCGGCTACGTTACCATTTCTGCTTCTTCAAAACATTTCTGGTGAGTATCCCATCATTTCGCCTGACACAAACTTTCTGAAAGTACCCAAAAATACAAATCTTGCAAATTCTGATTACCAAAACAAAACGAAAATTGACTTATTGCTTGGTGTAGATATCTTCTGGCGAATACTATCACCTGATCAACCACTAGCTACGCAGTATCATTATCTTTGGAATACCAAGTTCGGCTATGTTGTTACAGGAGAATTCCCACTCAACGCTTAGCAACCCGCTACTTCATGCTTTCTTACGACTCTTGATTTATCACACCAGCTCACAAAATTCTGGGAACTTGAAAATGTTTCTTCATTGAAGCCTCTTTTACTTGAAGAGCAACAGTGTGAGTTCCACTTTACTTAAACTCATACTTGCAGTCCCGATGGTACCTTTACTGTTTCTATTCCTTTAAATTCTTGTCCAAGCGTATGTGGTGAATCCAAGCAAAATGCACTTAAGCAATTCTTATCACTAGAGAAAAGACTTGAATCAATCTAAACTCAAATCGATGTATTCAGACTTTCTGAATGAGCATGAGAAACTAGGTCATATGACTCAAGTAAAAAATCCAGATGATGCTCCTTTTCAATATGTTATCCCTCACCATGCCGTTCATAAAGAATCTAACTCAACGACTAAACTTAAGAGTTGTCTTCAGCTCCAGCAGTCCCACTTCAATAGGTATTTTCTTCAATGATATATAGTTTAATGGTCCCGTTCTTCAAGACAATTTGTTTTGTATCTTACTACGATTCCAACGTTTCAAATATATATTAATCAGTGATTGTGCAAAAATGTACTAATCAGTCTTTATTGAAAAAATCACAATAGTCACTCCAGAGTATATTTTGTAGACCAGATTCATCTACACCATTAGAAGTTTATGAATTATGTACAGTCACCTATGGTGAAAGAGCATCAAGTTTTCTTGCAATTTTCTCTATCAATTTATTAAATTTCTTTATGATTTTGATAAAATTCTCGTTAGTGCAAAAACCTACTGTGAATCAGAATTTTCCAAACAAAAAGAAATCCACATAAAGAAATTTAATAATCTCTTGATAGAGAAAAATAACTCGCAAACTAAAACGTTAGAAAACAACAACACCATGCTAAACACCGTCGTAAATTTATCAAACAGAACTACTAACGACACAGAAAAATTAATTCTTTCAAAAGGTCTGAACTTTGCAGTAACACCAAAATCAAAACCAACATTTGAAATAATCAGCTGTATTGAAAAAACAGCAAACCATCTCGAAGAAGTTCAAGCAAACGAATTTAGAGTACAATGCAAAATTGAAATAGAAAAGTATCACAAAATAAAACCAAATGTAGGCAATAACGAAATAAAAGCAATTCACAATCTAAAAAACGATAATTCAATTATAACTCTACCTGCTGACAAAGGCAATGCAACAGTAGTAATGAATAAAAACAATTACAACACAAAAGTCAACGAACTGTTGAACACTGAGAATTACACCAGTTTAGAAACGGACCCAACAAAATCAATTGAAACTAAAATATACAAAACTCTATATAAATTTAAAAATGAGTTCGAAGACAAAGAAAAAAGCAAACTGGTCCCACACAATAAACCACCCCACTTTTATGGCACACCAAAAATTCATAAAAGACACATTCCTTTAAGACTATCATAAGCTCCATAGATTCATCATGCCATATTTTAGTAAAATTTCTCCTAAAAATTATAGATCCATTAGCAGGCAAAACGGACTCTTTCATAAAAAAACAAGTTGAAAATGCAAGGCATTGTCGCAACGAACTTCCAAATGTAGACTTACTTTAAAACAATTTAAAGAAATTAAAATTATTATGTTGTAATAATTATAAGTATTCAGATAAAATACAAAAATTTATAAACAACAAAAGAGACATTTTAATATATTTTATTTTATTGAATAAATATTTTAAAAGCTATATATGTGTGTGTATGTATGTATGTATGTATGTATGTATGTATGTGTGTTTGTGTAAATAAGGGGGCATCATATTTCGATTCAGTTTTTTCAGAGGATTCTAAATATGTATCGCACATTAATTTTGGACCTATTTGAAATTTTGATAAAATTAATTCCCGGGGGTCGGGTATCCGTGGTCAGATTTTGTGGGGGGTACCATTTTTCGACTCAGCTATGTTAGGGGAGTCCAAATATGTATCGCACATTAATTTTGGACCTATTTGAAATTTTAATTTTCCGACGGAATATCGCGGGGGCACGGCGTCCCCGTGGCCCGATTTCAACTGACATCAAAACTTAAGCTCAGGACACCGAGCTGAATCGATTGATGTATCACACATTGATGTCCGACCATTAGAAAGGCCTCGGACGGACAGACAGACGGACGACAAATCGATTTCATAAACGAACGAAGTTAGTTGAAAACAAACAACACTTTTTAGAACAATTATCAAAGATAAAAATTGAAAATACACACACAATGGTAAGTTTTGATGTAGTAAATCTCTTCACAAATGTCCTTGTAGGCAAAACGCTTAACATTATAAAAAACAAACTAGAAAAAGATGACAACCTTAAAGAAAGAACAAAACTAAGTATATCATCAATTATGGAATTACTTGGTTTATGAGTCAATATCACATATTTTCAAATAAATGGTCAATTCTACAAACAGAGCTTCAGAATGGCAATGGGAAGTCCACTATCGCCAATTTTTAGTAATATATTTATGGAGGAATTCGAAAAAGATGTAATATTCACACAAGAATTGAAACCACTAATCTGGTGGAGATACGTAGATGATGTCTATGCTATTTGGCCTCATAATACAGAACTGATTAAAAACTTTGTAGATTCAATTAACAAAATAGAACCAACTATTAAATTCACTTATGAAATAGAGCAACAAGGAAAACTTGCATTTTTAGATATTCTAGTTAGCAAAAACGGTGCAACAATTAATACATCAGTATACAGAAAACCAACACACACAAACAGATACTTAAACTTCGATTCAAGCCACCCACACTGTGCCAAACGAGGAATTATCAAAACCATGTTTGATAGAGCAAAATTAATATCATCAAACGAAGAAATTTTAAAGAAAGAGAAAGATCTAATCAAATGTACACTAATAAAAAACAAGTATCCTAAAAGAATAATAGAAAAGGAAATGAATAAAGTGACAAAAAATAGAAAAGAAGAAAACAAACAATGATACGCATCAAAAAATGCTCTCAATACCATACATAAAGGGATTTTCCTGAAAAATCCAAAATAGGAAACAAATTTAAAATCAAAACAGTATTTAGAACCAACAAGAAACTAAGAACACAACTAACAAAAACAAAACCCAAAAACACAAAACAAAGTTCAAAAACTGCATCTACAAAATATCGTGCGAATGTAACAAGTTTTACATAGGGCAAAGTTCCCGAGCATTTGAAGTTCGATTAAAAGAACATAAATCATATACAAAAAATAGAAAATTTGAAAAATCCATGATTTGCCAACATGCATGGAACTTCAGTCATAAAATAAAATGGGAAGATGCACACATTATTGACAAAGAAGAAAACCACCAAAAAAGAAAAATCAAAGAAGCTGCTTATATAACCCTACATAAAAATAACTGCATAGCAAACAAATCTGTAACTTTTAGTAAACAATGGATTCCATTACTAAAAGAAATTACAAATGAAAATCCAATGGCCCCATTATCTAGGTAGCATTGCAAGTTTTTCCTGAGTTTTCCTTGCGATATTAACATGAAATACAGCCTACATACATGATTTCTATTTATACATACAACAACTAATTACATAACAATAGGCATATTAGCAGCCCCCCGGCTGCTTAAGCCTTACGGTAACATAAGCACACCCCCTCAACCGTATAAATAGAAACATGTTAAAAAATGTTTCAATCATCTAGTTATTGAATTTATATGAAATTTGACTATATAAAAATTAGTCAGCTGATTTCACGTTAAGCGTATTGACTACCTACCTTAAAAAGCCGTTTCCAGGACACAACACAAATTGAAAGTACTCATTCTTCTAAACTTTAAAATTTTCACCTAATGTATTCAAATCAAAAATTAATAAATCAAAGTCACCTTCAATTTGTGTCATAAATGTCAAACTTAAATTTTTTTTATTACTTTGACAACGGTCCTAGGTCATGGATCGAAACATAAAAAAAGATCATTTTAACAAATAAAAGTGGTTTTATTCCCAAGAAAGATTAAAAAGAATAGTTAACAAACCACGACAAACATACAGGGAGTATGTCCTAGTTGATATTCTTTCACTAGATATTCCCAATAACATCTTGGAATTTAGTCCTAACGAAAACACAAAAACTCTTGGCTTACTTTATAATAGTTACTCAGAACGACTATTCTTTGAAACTCCTGCCATTGAGAAAATCTATAAGATGATTAGGAAACGAACAATTTTATCTTATATATATATATATATATATATCTGTGATTTTCGACCCTCTATGATTGCTGTGCCCAATCACAGTGATTGCCAAAATCTTAATGCAGCAGTTATGGTTTAACAATTCACCCTGGACCAGATCCTACCACTTGCACTACAATCACAATGGCAACTCTTCTGTCAAAATCATTAAACAGCCTTCACATACCAAGGCAAGCCATTTGTACTTCCTTTGAACCCGTTGAAATACATGCCTTTTCTAATGGCAGCAAGGTTGCTTATGGCACATGTTTATACATCCAATCGTTTAATGGTACTGGCCAAATTATTGTTAATCTTTTATGCTCAAAGGCAAGTCTCAAGTCTATAACGATCCCCAAATTAGAACTTTGTGGAGCCTTGCTAATGGCTCAATTAGTAGACAAGATAAAGGTTGCTCTAGACATTAACATTCGTTCGATTACTTATTGGATTGACTCCACTATCGCTTTGGCGTGGAACAATACCCAGCCACTCTCTCTGGAAACATTTGTGGCCAACAGAGTCTAGCGTATCCAGTCACTTACTTGTGTATCTTCATGGAAGTATGTCCCAGGGGAATTAAATACTGCTGATTTAGTTACTCGTGGAATATCTGCCACTGAACTGTTTGAACTCACTCTTTGGTGGAACGGTCCTGATTTCCGATCAAGGTCTGATGGAGAACTTCACACTTTTACTGTTTTTTCGTCGAACAATCCTATAGTAGAACCATCTCTTATTGTCTCAGATGTATCTGTTACCCCCACGTGTATCATGCATAGCATTTGAGCAATACTCAAGCTTGTATAAACATTGAAAATTATTTGCTTATTGTCTAAGATTCGTAAGTAACTGTCATTCTTCTGTGCAAGACAGAATATTTACAAACCTAAGTGCATTGGAGCTTTAAAATTTTCTTATTCAACTCATCCTACTGAAATTGAACTTTTATCTAACAAGGCCCCACCTAAAAAAGAGCCCGCTGTTAAAATTAAATCCCTTCTTTGATACTACTTTGAAGGCATTGAGAGTAGAAGATAGACTTGGAAATACTACTTTCGTCTACGATAAAAAAAATCCAATCTTAATCTCATCTAAACATGCTTTCACTAAATCATTATTTCAAGAAGAGCATATACGATTATGCTATGCTGGTGCTTCACTTCTCAACTCCATTAGCGAACAATTTTGGCCTGTAGATGGTCGCAATCTTGACAAACAGACCACGTTTCAGTAAATACCTTGCTTTCACACTCAACCTAGGAATACTCACAATATCATAGGGTACTTTCCAACAGGAAGGCTAAGTATTCAATTCCTATTTGCAACCGTAGGTGCTGACTACTGTGGCCCATTCACAATCAAGGATAAAGCTGGCCGAGGCTGGAAACCTATAAAATGTGTGATTCAGAATCGAGGCCATACACTTAGAGCATGTGACAGATTTATCTAGTGAGTCCATGCTGTCTCAGACGCTTTGCCTCTCAGTGCGGAATGCCTAATAAAATCTATTCTGACAACGGTTGCAACTACTGTGGAGTGAAATCCATGCTAGATGACCTCGGTAAATTCTTAGTGAACAATCATCAAGACTTCATGCAGTTGTCTGCAAATGAAAATTTTAATTGGATATTTTTACCACCTTATTCACCATGCTTGGATGGATTTTTGAAAGCAGGTGTCAAGTCCACAAAAACACATTTAAAAATAGTACTTGGTAATGCAACACTAACACTAGAGCACTTTTTAAAAGTACTAGTTCAAATCGAGGGAGTCCTCAATTCCAGACCCTTGCATCTTCTTTCCTCTCATCCTAACGATTATCTTGCCTTAACATCTAATCTTTTTTAATTGGCCGCTCAATCACTAACTACTGTGCATGATGTCGACTTCGCTCATATTCAGTTAAATCGATTGTCTTGCTTCCAAAGGATACACAGCAAATCCTTCAAAAAATTTTGACCCGCTGATCACAAGAATATGTATCAGAACTCCAGGTTTGTGCGAAACACAAAACACGTGGATCCAACATAGAAGAGGACGTCTTAGTGCTCATAAAAGATACTAATCTTCTTCCTACCAAGTGAAGACTTGGAAGAGTATTACAAGCTATCATAGGCAATGATGATATCATAAGTGTGGTACGACTTCGCACCAGCACTGGTGAAACTACAAGACCACCTCCAAGATCTGCTCACTTCCAGTGACTCTCGATTCAAAGACACTTAATTGTGTTATTAAACTACTTAGTTTGTATTCAGTTTTTCTTGGATGGATTTGAATCCTTCCAACAGGGGTAGTATGTTGAATATTTTTCCCACCCTAACATTTAAATTATGTTTAAGTATTGCACTTGTATGCCACTTTCTATTTTTAGTAAGAAACCATTTTAACCTCACTGCACATCTGCATGTCAAACCTTGTTGATGCTTGCATCTTGTTATTTCAAAACCTAACTTTTATGTTACAATAAAATATTTACAAATATTTTGCTCTCTTATGGTAAATTTCCAAACATATATTAAGACTAAGAACAATACCAAGCTTTGCTTTTATAAAGACCTAGAAAACATCATCACAACAGCAATAAGGAATGAAAAAAAGCATATCTTGAATACCAGTGCAGAAATAGTATTGGCAATTCTAAGCAGCTGTGGAATATTTTTGATAGATGTCAAATAAATTTAAAAACGAAAACCCTAATTTCAAATGAAATTCAAAATCCTGATGAAGTCAACAAATTCTTTATTGAATCCATCCCAGATCGATCAATACCAAGTCATCAACTAAACTTTTACAATCAAACTTTTACAACTTTTACATATGCTGATTTACGCCCAATTAGTATATTGCCTATAATGTCAAAGGTGATGGAACACATAGTTTACACATGACTAATTGAACACATATCCAAATGGAATTAATTACCCACATTCCAATCTGGATTTCATACTAGCTATAGCAAAGCAACTGTACTATGTAAGGTTGTTAATGATCTTACATGCTCAATTAACGCATCAAATATTACAAAGAAATAATTTATAAATAGTTAACCCTGAACTCTGAATGCACAAATTGTTAAACAATCAAAATTAGCCTTAGCGTAAACGAAGATTTCCAAATAACATGTACTGGGCATACACTTAGCTACCATACCACAAAATTTCCTGAAACACACATAGAGATACTATTATTGAAGATATGATCGTATCTTGTCATTTATGTAGAACAATAAACCTAATTATATGCAACCTATGGTGTAGCCTTAACAATCTTAATTATATCTATCGTAAATTGTAACGAGAGTACATACAATTTCCTAAATTACCCCACAAAACAAACCTCCGTATCTCGTACTATATGGTTACTTTAGTTCTACAGAAACATAACAAATTTAACTATCACAATTGATCCTAAACTAAAGACATTATAGACAGAGATACCCCATATGCTTATAACTAGAAACAATTGCACCACAACAAGCTACTTAGCTGAAACTTCATTGGCGATCCCAAAAAGATTGTAATTCGGGAATGATTTGATTGACAGCTTTCATTGCTGACCTTCTGATGCTACGGAGGTGCCACATCTATTGTTGTTAAAGGTTAGGGGTTTGCAACAGAACTAACTCAATAGGTAATGCAGATATCCTGACCCACTAGGTTGCCATGGTAATTATAAGTTGAGAGGTGGTTGCACCAATTGCATGCAGGTAGGCAGTGAAATGACTAGAATAGACAAATTAAACATTTACCAGAATTCTGGGTTGCAGCACGAATCAACATTGGAATCAATTAGATGGTTTCACAAACATAATGCACCTGCAAAGACGAATATTTGATTATGGAATTACATACCAAAATCTAACTGGAATAACAACCAGGATGTCTGTAAATATCTGAGCTAAGTTGTAAGTACTAAGTATAGACAACCTGAATCGTGTAAACCATCTATATTCGTTGAAGTATGAATGTTCAAACACACCAATGAGAGTCTTTCACCATCGAGGTGACAATTCAGTCTCTATTAGAATTCCTTTTAAAATATTAGAAAAATACCCAAATAAGAGATGGCATTACTGTGGTGCTATGAATTTCAAAACAACATACGGAGGAAAACATTACTGATAAACTGATATTGACACAAATCATATGATTTTTGTAGTGTGTGTCAAAGGTTGAACAATAACTTTCGATAGTAGACTCAATTTAAACGGAATATAGCCGTGCCTAACATGTAACAATTTAACAATGGGCTCCTAACAGACGATTATTTCAAAAAAATGTGAGGTAAATACAAACCTGTGCTTAGTCAACACCACGAAATGAAAGGAATTTTATTTTCTTAACAAACACAAATACTTGACAACTAGACTACTAAAGCAATAAATTGGTTAACTTAGAATGATAATAACGAATGATAAAAATTGAATTAAAGGAATTTAAGCAGTTACAACTGCTTCCACATAATATCATAATGGTTTGTTAAAAAAAAAGAAATTTTATTATTAATTACAAAGTAAAGTTCTATAGATCGATTGTTAGTTAAATAATTACCTATAGAAATGGTATCCTTACTAAGATCCTTTGTAACAGAAAATGGTTTTTGGAAAGTAGCATTTCTAATCGCATTAATTATTGCTGATACAAAAGACGATCCTCGCTTTGGAGATGGTGACCTTTCCTTTAAATTTTTTTTTTGTTTTTCGGGTGTAGCATCAGGACTACTACTACTATGTGTGTAAGCTTCATTATGGAAAATAACATCCTAAAATTATTAGTATATTTATGTAACATAATAGTTTAACTCAAATTAATACCTCCAATTCTTGTTCTGAAATACTGTAGGAATTGATAAGCTCTTCTACTAATCCATCTAATCGAAATACAAGAGAGCGTAATGCCATAGCTGCAGAAGAAATGTGATCACTTTGATATTTTAATAGCTCACGGCTTTGTATTTCTATAGCCCCCAATCGTGCTTGAACAGTCATATTTTCTTGTCTTTTTTGTTCAGCAATTTTTACAAGCCGTCTAGCTTCCTCTTGTTTATTATCAACTTCTTTATCTTTTTGAATCAATAGTAAATTCAGTTTTTTAATTTCAGTCTCAGCATCTTTTAATGCTTCTGTTAAGGTTAACTTTTCTGCTTGCATAAATTCCTGTAATTCTACACTTTCCAATTCAAGATCTTGATGTTGTTGTATAAGTGTTTTCTGCATCAACTCATTTCTGTCTAAATCTCTCTGTAAGTTTCTGCATATGGTATTTAGATCAGAAATTTCACTCTCCTGTCTTATCATTATTTGACCCACTTTTTGATAACGTGTTTCAAGAACCATTAAACTATCAGTTGTGGAGTTTTCATCTAAAAAATTAAGATTAGATAAAAATTATTCAATTAACTATTTTACCTTCAAGAATATCACTGTCGTTGCCCAAAATAGCTAGAACTCGTTCTGTATTTTGCTTAAGTTCTTCTCTCAATCCTTCTTTTTCAGAAATTTCTTCTTTCAGTCTTTGTTCATAATCAGATAATTTATCTTCTTGAATTCGAAAGTCTGCCTCCAATTGTTCATACTTGTTTTGTAGTTGTTTTAGTTGATCGTTAAGCAGTTCAATTTCTTTAGTTTCAATATCTACTTGAACCTCAATTGTAACTTTTTCTACATCATTTGGTCTTGCTGGATGAACTGCAATACCAGCAAAAGCTTTATCAATGTCACTTTGAGTCAATGCAGTTTGAGTATTAATTTCGTGATAAATTTTTGTTTTTGTTACAGTTTTTTTCTTTGGATAAGGCGGTAATGATTTAGGTGTTGAGATTTGACGTTTAACCAAAGATAATTTAATATTAGTGTTTCCAGTTTTTTCTATTAAATGTAAATTTTCTACAGACTTTTGCTTTCGTCTTCTAGGTAAAGTACCATATTTTTCAATAGTGGCTTTAGTGTCAGGTCCAAAAATTCCACGCACTGATTTTGACATTAAGGCAGCTGGTTTACTATTGACAGAAGGCCAACGACCATCGTCAGTAGGTGTTGTTACGGGAGTTCGTGTACTTGAAGAACCTCTGGAAGAGTTCTTAGATTTGCAGTCTTTTTTATCAGACCCCAATGTTAAATTCACTGGAATAATTTTTGGCTTCAAATTTGTAGTTTTAGAACCAGGTGATTTAAGAGGTAGTTGGTCAATAGATTTTCCTCTAGGCCGAGGAACTGAATTTCTAGGTATTACTGGAGCTCTAGAACGATTGGAAGGGATGTGTTGCTTATTTTTACTGTCATTAGTTTTCTTTTTTATACTATTTACATTTGTTCTTTTAGCATTTTTGGAAGAACCACTTCCAGCCACAGATGAACTTTCACTTCCACCCTCACTGGTACCATCACACGTACCTAATTTATAATCTTCCAAAAGTGAAGAATTTCTACGTGCTAATAAATTGTATGCTTCTTCATAATTTGAACAACAACTAATAATAGATGATCCAAATGAGCATGCTGTTGTTACACTACCAAAATCTTGTGAATTTGTACTGTTAATACTTGAAGCACGCTTGAGTATACAGTTTTCTATAACTTCCACACCACTATCACTCCCTTCACAGGATGTTGGTTTACCACTAATATTAGTTGAATCCATTTCCTTATCAATAACAGTTATGTTAGACATATTAAATGCATGAATTGTACTATTGGATTCCAATTCATCAGAACCGCTACTCAGTCTGCTTGACACATCTTTATCTACAGTATTTGTAAGAGGTACAACATTAACCGAAGCTGCAGACGTATCCATTTCTGAAACAAAATTATTATAATGTGTATATAATGAGTGCAAGTTAAATGAAACTGTGACTTAACAAATTAACAACAGTAAGTCTTTATAATAATTAAGTGAAAGTTCTCTATGAGAATAGATTTTATGCATAACAATTGTTTCCATATTTGAATCAAGTATACATGACTTTCTAGATTAAATACACTAGAAATTGAAATTATTGATCAACTGCAACCTACTTGATTTTGTTCATACTCAATTTTGCACTTTATTGCTCAGTTGTAAAAACATATGTAATACCAGCATTCGGTTACTAATTAGTAGAATTTAATTGTGATAAGCTATGTCGCAAAATAATATTAAAAGTATCTTATTGTGATTAATCCCAACGAAACTCCACTGCTAATAATTTTCTTGAAGAGAGGTTTAGTTGGAAACCTGAGCAATTCCCTACCTTATTCTATAGATTTTATTTAAGTAATTTACACCAAATTTAATAGATAGCTTTCAGCCCATTTCCTAATTTCAGAATAAACAAAAAAATTGTTTTTCGCTAAGTTTTACTGTCTAAGACTGTGCACAAAGTATTTCTCCATAAGCGCAATGTAAATTTAAATCTGCATATATTCGCATGCATTCCTAATAATTTAGCAAGATTTATTCAGGCGTCGCCACAGTATTTTCATCATAGGGGATTTTGAATAGGCGTCTTACTTTTAATAATACTATACCAAACATACTTTACATTCTAGTAATGTAAAAGAAGAGCGACAATCATAGGCAGGCACATTTCGAACTAGTATAATAAAGTATTTGGTATATGTTTTAATGCTTATTCTCATTGGATGAGGAACATGTAGTCGAAATCACGAAAGAAGACAATCACGTAGTTATGGCTTGAATGTAGAAAACACGCATTTACATTCAAGATGTTCTGATTTTATTACAAGTGTAATAAAGATAGCAAGTAAGGGAAATGTGTTCTACATCTGCCACAATAATTATCATACGTAATTGATTTGTATTGAATACAAATAAAGCAATTCTTATAACTTATGTCTGAACTTGTTTCGTATTCATACAGATATTTAACTGAATAGAGTGGTATTTTCAATTTAACAGTAATAATATTTTAGCTTTCTGTCATTATACCCTAACCCTACTCACGTTGTATTTAACACGCTTACTCATTTTTCTTTACTTGTTTATATTTCTCCTTCATTTATTGTAAAACAGTTGTTATTAAAACTCACTAACTATTAAAATGCCAGCCAAAGGTATGACTTTTGGGGGCACAAGCTCAACAGTTGGTGTTGAACTTGTTAAGCTAGTTTAAACAAGAAAAGCAGTATGGCGCTCCTTTAATTTCAGAAGTAGCAGTACAAGAGGTAAATAAACATTTTAACATAACCAATTGTATTTTTATTAATTCTATACATATTAGAGAGTAGCTGCAGCTCTGCAAATTAGTGCCAGCACTATTACTCGGGTGAAATCAAGAAGGATGACCAATCCCATTGTATGCAGCCCTGGGAAAAAAGGCCTAGAAAGAAAACCAAAACTGTAGATCTTCCAGACAGCATTCAAATGAACATCAGAGATACTTTGTACACAATGTATGCCCAAAGTAAGTTTTATAATTCTTAAAGTAAGTCATAGTTTAATGTTTATTATTTGTAGAAAAATATGTAACTGTTCAATTTTTGAATATGGAGCTTCGAGAAAGAAATATAATCTTAAGTAATAGCAGTTTGAACCGTGTATTGCTTCACATCGGCTTCAAATTTAAAAAAGAAGGAAACCACAGAGCTTTACTGGAAAAACTAAATATTGCAAGTTCCAGAATTACACTTTTAAGGGCATATAAAGATAACCTACACTCCAGCTCTAACCGACAAATCGTTTTTATGGACGAAACTTGGATATTTTCTAAAGGCAATCCAACAAAGTCGTGGCAAGATGATACGAAAAGTGTGAGAAAGCCAAGTGGTTATGTTGGAAAACGCTTCGTGGTGGTTTATGCTGGAACAGATGATGGATTCATAGAAAGTGCTTCTTTGCTGTTTGCCTCCAAATTAATAGTGATTATCAAGGTGAAATGAATGGTGATACATTTGTTCAGCGGGTTACTGAGAGGTTAATAGACAATTTAGAAGAACCTTCGCTAATTGTGTTAGACAATGCACCATATCATTCAACGTTATCAATCAAAGTGCCAACTTCAACGTGGACGAAGGCCGATATAATTCAGTGGCTTACTACAAACAATATTCAATACACTCCGCAAATGTTTAAAAGTGAATTGTTAATTTTAGTTAAATTTCATGACACAAAAACCTGCCATGAAGTTCTTTGCCTACTACCATACGATTGCCAATTTAATGCAATTGAGATGATTCGGGCTCATGCCAAAGATTATTATAATAAGCATATAGGGAGGGACGATGATGGTGTTGACAAATTATTTGCTATGTGGAATGAAACTTTAGAGCAGTGTCCCAAAGACATGGCAAAAATGTATCCAACATGATGAAAAATTAATTATAGAATGGTACGAACGTGAAAGGACACTAGATGTGACTTTTAATGAGTTGCTCATCCAAGTCAAAGGCAACGATGCTTTAACAGACAGTGACAACAATTAAAAATCTGTGTATTATTTTTAATAACGATTTAACATTGTTGTACATTTGCTTATACACTACAATGTATTGAAAATTTTATTTTGCAATAAAGAAGCAACTTGTCATGTAAACATACATCTTGAATCATAATTCATTTATTAATCCAATTGCTTTGAAATCCATCACAAGGATTTATAGTTCTGGTGTCGTTTGGGTGAGCTCATTCATGTGTAAAAGTCGTGTCAGAGATTAGAATTATTTCCGTTTTAGATATCTATGGCCTAAAAGAATAATATAGAAAATATGTAAATATTCACCTAATCTCACATTCTACTATGGCACATTTCAATTAAAATGATTTGAAATATAACGGTATTATCCTTATTATCTGCGTAGTATGAAGGAACTGAATTTGTTTTGCACCAGTTTAATAACATTTGTTGATATAAGAAAATGAAAATTGTGAATTTTGGTAATTGACAGTTATGATGAAACATTCTGACGTTACGCAATTGCCATGTGTTCCATTTAATAGAAGTAAAACACAGATAGACTACATAGTTAGAACATACTTGCAATTATTTACCATATATGTATATATTTCTTTTGGAACACAAATT
Organism: Platerodrilus igneus; assembly: GCA_036346225.1. Taxonomy (NCBI): domain Eukaryota; kingdom Metazoa; phylum Arthropoda; class Insecta; order Coleoptera; family Lycidae; genus Platerodrilus; species Platerodrilus igneus. The sequence continues at coordinate 956,559 of JARFIW010001119.1, read as the reverse complement.
GCGTTTTAAACGTGTTATATACTACAATAATTATTAATTTATGAATAACTTATTAAATTTATGTAGGTTATTATAAGCACTAAATTCTACAATAATTGAAACGAGTTTGAAAATAAAAATGTATTAGTAATGTTGCTTTTTCCTATAGCACTACTTAATTAATGTAAGTGAATGGTTGTTTGACTTTGAAAATTCATATTATTTCAGACGAATACAAATGATGAAGTGATCGTCTTCTTTCGTGATTTCGACTATACCTATATAATGTGACCAAGCATAGGACTTGGAAGGTATGTCCTTGTGGTCACTGCCTGTTAAGAAGTACACTCAAAGTAGAAAGCTTTTATTTGTCAAATTGAAATATTTATAAGGTTAGGTTATTAATATTCAGCATTAATGGCATTATTGTATTTTTTAATCTTTAATAATTTTAGAAGATTTAATTAACAATGACATGACATAACGCATATCATGGAATTTTAAATTTGCTTAAAAATGTTTTGTTCCTGCAGTGTACCTCGAAACAAATCGCTTTCTGATTGGGTCCGTATGTTGTTGTTGGAAATTAGTTCACATATTTTTCGGGTCCTATGTTTGCTTGGTTGCACTGTACGTACAATTAACATGACTTTACAACTTCACTTGGATTGCATATCACAAGACAACCAATGCCGGTTTTACCATAATGCTAGAAAGGCTATATCCTAGGGCAGCAAATTTTAGGGGGCGGCAAATGATGGAGTTAAAAAAATTAAATAACAAAATGAAATCTATACAAATTGAAATCATGAAAAATACAATATTATACATACAAATACATTCATAAACCGTATTAAACCATATTCAACACATCAATCATATCTAGTATAGTGGAAATTTTTTTTCATTATTAAGCAAGACGATGTTGGGTTGCCTGCGCGGTATTTACTATCTGAGGTGCCAGAAATATAAAGATAAATTCATTTTAGTTAGTGAGTATATTAAATGTTGTTTGCCAGTAGTAGAAACAAAAAGCGAAAATTATTGTAGATGAGGAGTGTCAAAATATTTCCAGCATAGGGGGGTAAATTCATAAATCCACCTCTGAAGACAACCTGGTATTTAATTTTATTTGCTGTTTCTTTTTTATGCTAGACATGTATATAATTTCACAACAATCTCATCTATATCGAGGTTTAATTATTGGTACAGAAACTCATAGAGAATTACTTGGATTTATATTGCTATTGTAATATAAAAAGATACATTAGGTATAGAGAATTAAAATCATGTTATATTGGATTAAAATAAACCATTTCCGAGAAAAGCACAAAAATGCAGGTGTGCCACTTGCTCTTTGACTAATTTTCAAAATTAATAAACATGACTTTGAGAACAAATGCTTTAAGAAGAGCGGCATGGAATAGTTAAAGACGTTTTTCTCGAAAGTGGTTATTGTAATTTCATATAACAATAGGGTTTAAAAATAAGAAACGGCCCACATACGGTGAAACTTTTGGGACAAAAATATCTATACCTTTAAATTTGCCATAGCTTATAATGAGTAACTTATTTTTAACATTTTAACAAATAATAGAATAATTTTCAATTATTCATATTTCAATTGACGCTCAGTGTAATTTAAAATAATAATGCATATAACATTAGAAATCAAACTAGTGACTGACGACTACTTAGATAAAAAATTTATAGTCTTGTAGATAAGATGTACAACGGAAGCAAAAGATAAATTAAATGCAATGACCCTTTATAATATATGTACTTAACGTTGTCAAACGATGTGCAAGATGGGCGTGTCTACGAGTCCTTTCATACCTTTTCGCACAGCAGCTTCACTAGGCTAAATAAAATACTGATTACAAAAATGGTACTAAGCTCTAATTGTTTGCAGCACAGCAAAATCGTTTTACAAAGCTTTTTTCATAGTCTGTTGATGTGCTCTATCTATAATAAATCACAATCTAAATGCACTTCTAAGATTTTAACCGATGTTGGATTGTTAAACTCATGATGTCGTAGTGAAATGATTAATTGTTGAGTTTTTGTTTTGTTAACACATAACTGATTTGCTAAAAACCACGAAATTATGCTATTAATAGTTTAATATCCATTTTAAGTCCATCGGCAAATTCGTTTGATCTTGTTATTATTGTAGCATCATTCACATACAAAATTGTTCTGGAAATAATTCAGCATGGAAAATCATTAATATAGATGAGGAACAATAAAGGGGTCCCAAGACAGAATCCTGTCATACTCCATAGTCGAGCTGTAAAACGTCTGATTCATAACCATTTATTGAACTGTATTGTGTTTGATTAGTAAGATAGAATAGTATCAGTAGCACTTCAAATTTATAATGTTTTAATTCATTGTTTAAAACAATTTGAGAAATACAGTCAAAAGCTTTACTCTGATACAGGAATGTAGCTAGACAGCATTCTTGTCCCTCAAACCAGTCTGAAACTTCATTCATTATGGACAGTAATGCATCAACTGTTGATTTACCAAAATGATAACCAACTGTGAGTTGTTGAATAAATTATTGTCTTCAAAATATTTTGAGATTTTAGTAGTATCTCAAAAATTTACCCAAATATAGGCACGATGGATATAGGTCTGTAATTATTAAGGTTCTCATTGTCGTCAATCTTATGTAATGGAATTACTTTGGTTAGTTTAAATGTGTCGATGAAAGTGTTGATAAGTACATACACATATATTAATTATTTTTACCAAATACTCAAAAAGATTGGAATGAGTTTTAGGGATAGGCGGATAGTATGTAACTTATATAAAGAACAAACAGCGATAATAGAATTAGAGCAGGAACGTAGAGAAGTAAATATTAGGAAAGGGGTGAGACAGGGAATTTCCCTATTCCCATTAATTTTTAATTTGTACGTCGAAGAGGCAATGAATACTGTCAATTGCAAGAAGACATTTGGAATTAATATGCAGGGACAAAAGATCGATATGCTTAGATTTGCAGATGATATAGCAGTATTAGCATCTAGCAAGGAAGAGTTATAAACAGCTCTTAATGTAATGAAAACAGTTTTAACAGAGAGATACAGTATGAAAATTAATAAAAATAAAGCTAAGGTACTAGTATGCAAAAGATTGGGAAATAAATTAAAAACTAGAATACAAATAGGTAACGAGAACTTACAAAAGGTTAAGGATTTCTGCAACCTAGGAAGCCAAATAACGCAAGATGGGAATAGTGCAAAAGATATAAAACAAAGATTAGCACAAGGTCCTGCTACATTTAACAAGAAAAAACATAGAAACAAGGAAAACATATGTGTGGAGCATGGCACTGTATGGCTGTGAAACCTGGACAGTAGGAGAAGCAGATAGGAAAAAGATGGAAACTTTTGAAATGTCGTGCTACAGACATATGATGAATATATCATGGACAGAAAAGTTAAGAACAAAGAGGTTCTAGAAATGGTAGGAGAAGAAAGAAGTATGTGGAAAATAGTAAAAAATAGGAGAGATAGGATGATAGGCCACATACTTAAGGCATGCGGGAATAGTGCAGAATATATTAGAAGCAGAAATAGAAAAAAAGAGCGGTAGAGGTAGACCTAGGTTAGACTATTGCACACAGATAGTGAAAGATGTAGGCTGTGGGAATTTCAAGGAAATGTGCAGGCTAGCTCAGTATAGAAATCAATGGAGGTACACATCCAATCAATTCCAAGACTGAAAACCTAATGACGAAAAAAATAACTGTACTTAAACCTGATGTTTATTATCAGCAACTACTATTGGTTTTGCAATACTGTCAACTAATGTTAATTGTGCAAAAGTATTTACTGGAAAACTATTAATTTGGCAAATGTCTTAAGTGTTGGGGGATCCTTGGTAGCCACAGGCTGCTTAACCCCCTTCACATACTGCTGAATCTTGATGAAATAGGGCATATATTTAGAAAACAACAGAAGGGGAATTGTGTTGTATGTAGGCTGTGGGAATTTCAGGGAATAGTGTAGGCTAGTTCTGAATAGAAATAAGTGAAGGTGTGTGTCCAACCAGTTTCAAGACGGAAAACCTAATGACGAAAAAAATAATTGCATTTAAATTTTATGATTATTATAAACAACTACAGGTGTTGGTTTTGAAATATTTTCAACTAATATTGATTGTGCGAAAAGATATATTGGAAAACTATTATTTTGGCAAATGTTCAAGATTTGAGGGATCATGGTAGCCACAGGCTGCTTAACCCCCTTCACACAACTGAATATCGGGGAAATAGGGTATATATTTGTAAACAGTAAAAGGGGAACCGAACTGCATTTAACAAGAAAGAGTAGCGGCTATGTTTGAAGACAACAAACATAGAAACAAGAAGAAAATTGTTGAAAGCGAATGTGTGGAGCACAGCACAGTACGACTATGAAATAGGAGCAGTAGGAAAAGGAGCCAGAAAAATGGTAAAATGATGATGATAGCACGGACAGACAAAGTTAATAACAAATATGTTATAGAAATAGTAGAGGAATAAAGATATCTGTGGGAAAAAAAATAGGAGAAATATAAGGACATGATACATTCTAAGGCATTTTTGGGGAATAGTGCGGAATATGTTACAAGGAGAGATAGAAAAAACGAGGTAGAGGTAGACCTAGATCAGACTATCGCATGCAGATAGTGAAAGATGCAGACTGTGAAAATTTCAGGAAAATGTGTAGGTTAGCACAGAATAGGAAACAATTAGGGTACGCATCTAACCAGTTCCAGGACTGAAGATCTAATGATTATGTATCTACTTTGTTGACTATAAGTATGCATCTTCAAAAATAGTGACCTACGTCATATCCTGAAGATATCCTTTACAAAAGAGAATAAGATGTCGACTTCATTAGTATTTATCATAACCCAGTTGAATCAGCTTTTTTAATTAATTAATGAAAATGAAGTTGAAGTTACATTCCAAAGCTTAAGTCAAGTAAACCACTTGGCACATCCTTTAAGTTTTTATGAAATCGTTAATTCTGTGACTAACATCTAGCAAATATTAGCGATATATGCAAGCAAACTAAAGTACAAAATAATTAAACTGAGTATTACCATCATTACCTGCTTGATGATTAATCCAGCCATTTGATACCGATAACTAGTGCATTCTTTTTACTGCTGTAAGTGACTTTTAAATTATGTATTGATTCAAGAGAATGTTTTCAATATATCTTGCTTAAAAAGATATCGCCTGTTACACTCATAGAGAGTAAAATTTTTTGTTAAAATGCATTAGCCATTTAAAGATTTTGTCAAACCCAATAAAGTTGCTTTTTCATCAAACAAAGAAAGGTTTTTAAAAAAAATTCTAACAAAAATGATTTACCAAAATCATTTTATAAAAAAAAAATGCAATCTAATCAAAACTCATTTTAACACATTCGATTCTGCCACAATCTATTTTGTTCTTTGCTAATAAAATTATTTTATATACCTATCAAAAATCTGCTTTAACAAAATTAGTTTTAAAATATTTTTTTAAAAATGGTTTACCAAAAACAATATAGTATAATTGGTTCATCGAAACAGGTTTACTAAGATCGTTTTTATCAAAGTTGGTTTACTAAAACGGTTTTTATTAAAACCGGTTTCTAATTTTAATAAAAACGCCAGTTTTATCAAACCAGTTTGTGACGTTCTTTTGAAAAGTTTATAATCATATCTCATTTTAATAGTTTCTATATTAGTAAATTCTACCAATAGGGTTACATTGTTTCCTTAAGATATATAATTTTAGGTTACATGCATTCTTAATCTAAGGAATGATTATTTCTGTATTTTGTTGTTCATAATCAAAGGCTGTCAATTCATTATTGCGGTTGTAAAGGTTAGAAATGATATCAGCAATGTGACTGTGTATTCAAACTTATTACAGTTTTATGATTCGTTTGTTTTGATTAATAATGTATAACACTGGCACTTATGACTGCATCGTCTGGGCATTGAAGAACGTTCACATGTAACATTTTGCTGATAAGAAAATAAAATGTCCCTTTTTCTAGTTCTAGTTCAACTTCTATAAGTTAATTTTACATATATTTAGATAGAGAAAAACAACGCAAGTGATTTCAATCTACAGTCTTAATACATATGTTCGAATTCTGCCAAAGGTATCCCGAATTATTTTATGGAGAAGGGGTCAATTTTTATAGAGCACGTTATTTTTAACATCGAAAGAAACAACATGTAACGAGCAGGTTAGTCTACCTTGAATAAAAAGTATTGAACTGACTGCAAGTGGTCGATAAAGTTCGGATAATACCTACTAAGGCTAGTTACTTTTAATTTTAGGAACACCTTGGTAACATTAAATTGACAACTTCATGTTGGATGTAAGCATGTTGAGAACAGCTAGTTTCTTTCGAAGTCCCGGGAGATAAAGGCTTTTAACGGAGTCCAGGTTATCTACAGGGAAAAATTACTCATCGCGTATTTATGAAAACCTCTGAAACTATTACCTACAATAATCGTATATGAATGGACATTTTTATTTAATTGCAAGAATTCATAAACGTATCCACAGTATGTTCTTGTGATTAGGTTAAGAATTTTGATAGTAATTTTGTGATATATTTGATTGTTTATTTTTGTTTAATAATATTTATATGTACTTGTAACGAAAACAATTGTACAACGGTTTTATAATGGTGTTTTTCACAAGCACTGTGAAGGTGATAGTTCCAGTTTTGTTGTAATAAATTATATTGCAATTTCCTTGGAGGTTGATTAATATTCAGGTAATTTAACATTTAATTTAGGAACCTTTCTTTTAGCTAGCAGTTTTCAAGTAGGTATATTAGTATGTATATATTATAAAGTTTATTTTAGGTTGATTTTAGTGCTAATATACTCTATTAGTTCTTGTGAGATTTTTTTGACCAGAATCACATGATCTCATGTTTTGACTTCTCTTGTTATTCTTTCTGGGGCTTTTCCCTAGAAATCCCTTTATTGTGAGATTAGGTGGCGTATAAGTTGATTCCCGATTAAGACATATTTCACAACCAATAGCATTCTGAGACTCTCCTTAAACACTTACACCACCCGTCCCACAAAATTAGTTGGTAACTGCTATTGTTCATACAGTTAAGGTTATCAGTACTTTCTCTAAACATAATTTTTAGCTGGGTTACTTCGCAGAGTTTTTCTGTGGATAACCAGCTAGATTTTCTGGGGTTAAAACTGTATGTCACAAGTTTACATATTTTAATAAAAACCAGTTAAGTTACCAACCTTACTAATCATGTAAAACTTTCAAAAGTCTAGCACGAAAGGACATATTTCTGAAATAAGTAGCTTATGAGCAAGAAAAAATAAGCTACACCAAAAAGTTTATAAATTAATTATTATTCCATGTGTTATCATTTCATCATTAACACTGAAAAGAGTAAACGGCTAAATTAAAAGATACTGAAAGCATAATAGACAAAATGAAGTTAATACATATTTTGAGTTTGTGCATGGTAATATGCTGCTGCATTGCACTGTTATCCCATTTAACAAAATTATTCTGCTGCATGTAATCATCAATGCATAAAGTAACTAAAAGAAATTGTTGGGGCGTTACTTAAGATTAGATTTTTTCAAGAATTGGAAAAAACGAGTAACAAGCCCAAAACGAGTAACAAGCCCAAAACATATTTTAATTTATTTCTCCACATTTGAATGTACATATGTCTATTAAACTTATAAAATTTTGTTTATAACACATGAACCACACTTTACCATAAAATTTCTTATCTGCTAGATTGAGATAGTTCATGCAATAGAAAGAAATGAGTTGAAACAAAGTATGCACTTTAAATTAATTAAAAGATAATAGTTTTTAAGTTGTGAAATTACGTAATCATAAAATACAAGTAGCATTGTGTTGTTCACTAGCTGTTCATTACATAACACTTTCAGTAGTAAAATCTAAAAATGGAGGTCAAGAGGGATATTTGTAGCTTTAGATAATAGGAAAGGCAAACGCTTTTCCATGATGAAGTATATAATTGTGTCAACAATACAGCAAACTTAATAACATTTAATTTGTATGTAGTACATTATAAATTCGCAGGTAAACACATCATTACATTTTAAAAACATTTAGTTAGTGGCTCACAAGTAAGAATATTGTTTTTGATGGTGGAATGTTATACTGATATTATAAAATTTGTCAACTGATTTTGTATATAATTGTATTTACAACAAAGATTATTCTATCCAGGAAATGTTAAAACTTTTAAATATAAAATATTAGTATATATGAATGGAAAGATACAAAATTACAATTCTTTCCAGATGTGTCTCACATATATACATCAATCAACGTTAACTATCAAAAGTGGTAAAACAAAGAGACTTCTGAAGACAGTACCAATCTTTCATCATCATCATTAGGTCTTCAGTCTTGGAACTGGTTAGACTAAGCTGACCTACATACCTCCCTGAAATTCCCACAGTCTCATCTTTCACTATCTGCGTGCAATAGTCTGGTGTAGGTCTACATCTACCTCTTGTTTTCCTATATCTGCTTGTAATATACCCGCATTATTCCCCAAAAATGCCTTAGAACGTATAGTGTACTTCTATTTCTCCTTTTTTTTTTGTTGTCCACAGATATCTTTATTCTCATACTATTTCTATAACCTATTTGTTATTAACTTTTCTGTCCATGCTATCTTCATCATACATCTGAAAAATAACATTCCGAAAGGCTTCTTCCTTTTCCTGTCTGCTTCTCCTACTGTCCTTATTTTATAGGCATACAGTACTGTGCTCCACACATATGCTTCCATCACTTTTGTCCTTGTTTCTATGTTTGTTGTCTTCGAACATAGCTGATGCTCTTTCTTGTTAGATACAGTTCGGTTCCCCTTCTATTGTTTTGTAAATATATACCCTATTCCACCGATATTCAGTGTTATGTGAATGGAGTTAAGAAGCATGTGTCTACCAAGATCCCCCAACACTTGAACATTAGCCGAATTAATAGTTTTCTAGAGTAAATCCTTTCGCATAATCAAGATTAATTGAAAATATTGCAAAACCAACACCTGTAGGTGTTTGTAATAATCATCAGGTTTAAGTGCAATTTTTTTAGTTATTAGGTTTTCCGTCTTAGAACTGGTTGGACAAGTACCTCCACTGATTTCTTTTCTGAGCTAGCCTACACAGTTCCCTGATATTCCTACAGCATAGATACAGCTCGGTCCCCTTCTATTGTTTTCTAAATATATGTCCTATTTTTCCGATATTCAGTGGTATGTGAAGGAGGTGAAGCAGCCCATGGCTACCAAGATCCTCCAACACAGACTAAAATGTCATATCATTTACAAGAAAAATAACACGGAATTTATTGATTATGGACTTGCCTAGTATTGCAAAAGATGTTATTTTTTAACAGTTTAAAGCAAAAAAACTTTAACCAAAAAACAAATATTTGATTTTTTAGTGATGAAAATCATACCATACATGGTATGTGTAAGTCCTCAATAGTGTACTATTCAAGGTTTAGTTCAAGGAATTATAAATTTTTACTTTTGCACATTATTGTTTCCAAAATGAAATGAAAACTATTTCTATCTACCACACGTTAAAATGCCAATGAAAATAATTAAACGGGTAAAGATTGTAATTTCAAATACTGATAGAATAATGAATTCATAATAAAAACTCAATATTTACTTTGAATACTAAGGACCGAGGAGCAGAATCTATTGAAATCTACACTTAAGCATCTGGTTCAATCACGTTTCTATTAATAGCAAATATAAAAGTATTCAAACCTAGTAACAGAAAAATTTAAATAAAATTTGTAATAAATCTGTCTAAAATCATATAGCAGTAATTGCGACCACGACAATTGTAATGATTCTTTTGTTAAACAGATTATTATCTATTATATGCTATGTCTTAATACATATTTTAATTGACACTAACATGATAAATTTGCTGTAAAGTGGTACTTTATGCCTTAAGGTGAAGGTTACTAATTCACTATACCAAAAGTAGCTTGTTATTTAACCACACACAATGTATTTTACCTCATTTAGCAAATGACCTTTACGTAACATCAATTGAATCTATTATCTTATTTGTAGTGTACATGTTTTTAAAATATTGTTCAAGGTTTTGTTGTTTGTATTGGTTAATTAAGACAAAATAAAGTTATAAAAGCTACGTGTAGTTCAACAAATCCTTAGATGTTAAAGTACATAAAGATAGTGTTATTACATCACTATAAGTAGCATGTTATATTTATATTTAACACTTAATTTTCGATTTCCACATCACGCTATTGACTTATATACATCATTCAGTTGTGAAATAAGTCCAATGATGTTTTTTTCGTAAACTGTAAAGTTTGTTAAGCAGGAAACGCATCTGCTTTTGAAGATATGCCAAATGAATAAAATTTTAAAATATTCAAATGTCTTAAAGATATATACATACATACATGCATGCATGCAAACCCATCACACCATTCCCTTTAAGGTATAGGCATGTCGTGTAAAACCTCTTTTTTAATATTAATTTTTATGCAGAATCATTAGACTGCTAGCAATCTGCTCCCTATTTTGGCACACTTCTCTGGTGTCGTTAACATTCATGCATCGTTTCATACAAGGCCTTTTATTTTTGAAACTTTTCATTCTCTTCTTATCACACTTTCATCCATCATGTCCAGCTTGTCTGTGGTGGCCTACTTGTTATTATTGAATCACCAACCCAGCCTTTGTACACTTTTTCACTAAATGTTCATCACTCATTCTTTCAACATGCGAAATCATAGCAACATGCTTCTTTCATATTGATCAGTTGATTAAGCTTTCAAACTATAAGTATTCATTGTTCGTTCACCGTTAATTATATCCATCCTAGTCTTACCATATATATTTCAGAAAAATTTCATACTGACTGCATTTAGGTTCTTAAGCCTATCCAGACACGCTAAAGTTTCACGTGCATTCAACATTATTATGATTAGCATATTCCTGTATATTACCCTGCAACAGATCACATATTCCTGACTACTTTATGTGCAGCATTCACTTTCTTTTCATTTTCCTTCTCCAATTCGCCATCCCTACTAAACTTCCTTGGTAGATACACAAAATGATTTATTTCTTCATGGTCTCTCTGTTTATACTAACTCAACCCATAAACCTATACTCATTTCTATCACAAACAAGCACTTCAGTTTTTGATACATTTATTAACAGATCCATTTCAGTCACCACTTGACATTCTATCTAACATATTTTGTAAATTAATCTCATTTTTCATTAATTTTGCATTCACAGTGTTCAAACACACTATTTGCATCCATACATACATCGCACATACATTTATCCATAAAAACATTAAATATCCATGGAGCGACATAATGGCTTTGTTTAACTTATCGTTTAATATTAAACCAATTCTTTAATGACTCACTCATAAAAGTATATACTTATAAAGTTCAATTTCAATTAATAAATATAGCATTGGGAGAGATTTTAAAACATTGGTTTACTATGTATTTTATCAAAAATAAATTCATGCACTATTATCCATTGAAGGGAACAACTTATTCATTTTTCAAGGTACTATTTAATATAGAACAGCTTTGCAATATGTTTAAATTCTATATATCTAGTTTTAGTCTTTTCAAAAGTTATGCAGTTCATTTATCTGTAGGATTATGTAAGTGTTGAAAATCCTCATTGTTTCGTTAATTATAAATTCCTCTGACTGTATTTTTCCAGTACCTAATTACTTCATTTTGTCATGTATTTTAAGTAATAAAGCAGTCTTCAAAGTTCAACTGCTGAGAGGAATTTTTGTCTATGCATATCGTTCAAAAACAAGATCTGAAATATTGTATATAAAAAGGAATAGCCTTAAACGAAAAACGGCTAATCGGTTCATACTATTCCCAAATGTGGCAATTCATGATCCATGTAGCATAGTCTGACTTACAGATACTTCCTCAGGACTCATTAAGTGCAAAGATATCTTAAATACCACTGTTGTGAGACTTCACAAGGAAACCTGAATAACCAATCAAATAATTTAAAATATCGTAACAGGGTTTCAATGTCCTAGCAAGAACAACTAAGGTCGGCTCCTTGATGAGCCTGATATTGTATTGGAATAAAAAGGCATGTTGACATAAATGGTCAATAATTGTTGGAGAACCTTAACTTGGCATACTAGGGTGTATGTATGACCAAGTTAATATCTTAGAAAAGGAAATCTAACTGCAAGAAACGTTTACTTTTAGAATCATTTCATATACAAAAAGAAGACCATTGCATGAATAACAAGCAAGATTTAGAGAATCTTAGCATGTTTTACTCTCGTCTGTTCCGTCATTAATAATATTTCTCTGGTAACGTTACAAATTTACATAGGTTCCTATCTAGGTTTTTACATTACCATTATAGTTTTAAATTATATATTCTTGCAGTTCTTGTAATGTATTTTGCACATGTCATGTGTCACTGATTCAAACGTAATGTACTTTTAAAATCTTACAAGATTCATTAAGTTTATAAATGTTGTAGTATGTTTGACCGTTTCATGTAATTGATTGACTAACATTTTATTTTTTTAGACTTATGATTATTTAAATACAAAGCAAAACACACTTCCCACATATTTAAAAGCTTCCATTTTAAATCAATAATACAGCCGTGTGTACAAATTTAAACTGTATGTAAAAATAATTAATCATTGAGAAATTCTGTAAAAACGAATTTCAATATGTAAAAGATATAAATAAATCGATGTTTTTCAAGTGTATTATAAATACAAAGCCATTTATTTTATTACCATAGAGATAAATACAAATCCATTCATTTTAATTTATCGTAAAAACAATGTAAATTTTATTGCATTTTTATTAAATATGTGTGTAAAATATGCATTAGAATACGTTCTATTTACAATTAAAAGATGCAAATCGATTGCATTTGAAAGCAATTAAAAGCGTTGGTTATTTATGTAATAAATAATTACCCCATGTGTAAAATATCCCTGCTTAAATGTATACATAAAATTATTCCTACATTATTACTAATATGTTCCTTACCTAAGCTTTGTTAAAATTTCCAGAAGCTTCCTTAATTAATAGCCGGTTAATTTGCCTATTTTTTATTGCCATGCTTGTAAGTATGTTTGGCGAAAAACTGCTCATAGTCTTTTTTTTAAAGGTCAAAAGGCTTCGAATTTGATGATAGAATATGAAACAAACTATCCGCTTTCCAAATAATAAACAGGAGAACTTATTCCTACTTAAATTCAAATGACAAATACACAAATATCAGTTACAAACAAAAAAATCTAAAATTAATACTTGCAAAAATTCTCATAATTAACAGTCATAAACACCTTTTGCTTCTATTTTTAAATTGACATCAAAAGCTTAGCTTACAAGATCGCCCATATTATTTAAAATCTCCATTTAGAACATCAGTTTGCAAGAGTGTATCTTCAATTTAATTAATTAATTAATTAAGCTTTAAAGTAGCTATTTGTATCAGAACTATCTATGCCAAAGATTATTCAGTTCTCATAATGTTTTAAAGTCATTACGTTCCATATTTATGCAAAGAAACGTTTTCAGAATTACACCTTTATTCAAATTACATCTTAAATATTGAATACTGTATGCATGCCGCCGCATACTTAATAAAACGACTTTTCTCAAAATAACATGATCGCGACTTTATGAACGAATTGAATGAATTGCCCTCTAATAAAGTTCCTGCTTTTATATTAATTATTTTGCCTACATCACTCTTTCTAAATTTTTCACGATTTAATTCGAAAGATTACTCATGTACATGATGTAAGATTTCTGGGAATTCCAGTTTTAATCGTCTAATTAGTGTCAAACCGTCTCAGCTGAACGATTTACGAGCACAGCAATCATTGGTTTATCTTTATCCAATGCATAAAGCTAATTGTTCGCAGTCTCCACTAATATGTAAGGATATTAAACCGTGCTGTTATAGATTTTATGGGTTTTTAATGATAACGCGCGAGTTCTTTGAATATATGCTTATTTATTAATTGGGTACGTAAGTAGTTTTAAATACAGATGACACGTTTCTTTTTTCTCCCGGAACTTCTAGAGCATGTTTTATTTAAAATGTTATACAGAAGACAATTTAACTAATTAATTAAAGCGTTAATTGCTTTATTTATCTTTTGATGATGCAATGTTTTTACAGTAAAATGTTCTATATTCTTTTGTATAAAAGAAAATTGTTTTTAAATGTATAGATGTTTTATAAGATTGTTGTGTTTGATTTCATTTTGTAAATTCCATAATTTCCATTGAGCTATCCAGGCAAATCAAAGGTAGAAAGGAAGGTAAGTTAGTAATTTCAAATTTACAAACTGCTGTACCGGGTCACAGCACTCTTTCAGCGATGCTCCTATTCACAGACGTGTCACAGCATCTTTTAGTGGCGCCCAACGTGCAACCGTTGTCATATCACTAATTTAGTGACACTCCAATGCGCCGTTGTCATATCAATATATACTGTGTTAGTAAAAAGTCGTCTCCCTCCCCTAGTGGCGTGTGAACGGTTATACTTATACTAATGAAATTCGGAATTCTTTTTTTACTTTGTATTAATTTAAGACTCATTAAACTTCTTATTTTTCTTTTATATATATGTCATGCTTGTAAATACACATTTATGTCCAAACTCTAAGGCAGAACTATATCCAATATGAATAACAACAGTAAGTTTCACCACCAAAAAATCACTGCATTACAAAATCATTAATACTAAAGAAGTTAGAAATTTATTTTCAAAATGTCGGACAAATAGAATTCAAATCTGAGGGCATGAGTCAGCTAAGACCTAATCATTATACTCGTACATGAAATTATTTTTACAAAAAAGGAAACATTAATAAATTAACTCTATTGATGAGGCTTTATAAGATCTTTTCAATAAAGCTGTAAACACTGCGAGTTTTTAAACTGCTGTTCTTTTAATAGAACTATTCACTATTACAGAAATAAGCATAATATTATATCGATAAATTCTCTAAATTGTGAACGACCATAATGTGTCAGCCTGAATAAAACATTTCAACTATTCATGCCGAGTGAATAATGTCACAACATCGATGAGAATGATCCCGTATTATGGCATGCAAACAATTAAACTGCAAACCCATTGCCTGGGATATAATTGTGACTTGGCACCACCATATTTGAATCGAATAAATTGTACTGTATAGTTTGATACATATCAAAAATCATCCACATTTATTGCAGAAAAAGACAACTTAACGAATAGGAGCAAGTATTGTTTTGCAATATACCTTACATTTGATTTTGTAGTGCACCACTCAATGGTACTACATTGGCCAGGAAGCGAGTTTTTTTTACCTATAAATTTGGAATTTTACAGAACTCTTGCTGTTCCAAGCAAGACAGGCATCTTTAAAGTGTGTGACAATGCTCATACATGAGACCTACATTTCATCCATCATCCGAATAAAATCGTATTTTTGTAAAAAATGCTCGCCTAACATTTTTCAAGTAGTCAGTGTCAGGAATCGAACCCTGGACCTTGGGCTTGGTAGTCAAACGTGAACTAAGCCGCGGAGCTACCTGTTTTGCAATAGGCTAATGTTTTGCTAGCTATCTAAAATATATATATATATATATATATATATATATATATATATATATATTTATATATATATACCATTTTTCTTTTGAAAATTTCTTTGTCATTTGTGTTACAAGAAGAGATGGAGAGTGAAATATAAAGGAAACGGGCACCCTAAGGAAAATAGGGCTCCTGGATTCTTGAACAATTTAAAAAATAGTGCAAGGGGTACAGTAATTTTAAATTGGAAAATGATTACTATATTTGTTTGTAACTGTGGAAGGGTAACACTGTCAAAAGCACATCGATATTGTCGTTATTTAAGTTCAATAGAATGACATTGCATATATGGCTGTACACAATGCTTCACAACTAAATAGTAGCAAACTTGATCAGTTGGCTTTTCAATGGTGCATTGCAACAAGACTATTTAAAAGTTACAGTAAAATAACTAGGTCCATCTAAACAATAAGTGACTTACATAAATATTTACGATAATGGAGGTTGAAACATTTGTCTTTTTATTAAACTAAACACGATGTGGAGTATGTCACAAAAACTCATATTTTGTATGTGAAAAATGTAAAACTGCATTACATCCAAACAAATACTTTTATGTTCCGAAGACTGGTCTTCGGAACTTAATAGGTATCGGAGCTTAGCTCTTAAAAATACTTTTATCCCTACTATAATAAATTGAAATTTCTAACGTTTTCAGTTTGTATTAAAATTTACAATGTTCCTTTAAAAAAGGTTCACTAATTATGAAAAATTATTTATAACTACACATACATTCATTAATATAACAAAAAAATTAAGATTCATATAGATTAAAATACAGAGGAAGCACGTTTCAGATATGTTCGATATAGTTGAGATTTGGATACAATGGAAGGAAGCGGTAAATGTTCAATCCTATTTAATCATTCAGTCATTGAAAATTTAGTTCTGGAATCCCGCAATATTCATTAATGATATTGGCATAATGTCTCAAACTTGTTTCATCATTGTATCTTTATAAATATACAAGAGCAAAAGAATATCCAAAAAATTCCACTCAAACCATAATGAACCAATTGCATGCACCAATTAGCTACCTTCAAATTTGATACCCTACAGATGTAAGTTGCATAAGTATTATTTCAAACGCTAAGACAGCTCTCATTTATGAGCATGACAGAATTCTAGCCATTATTCGGGTATACCTGTTCTTCACTCCAGCATACTCGTTCAGCTCTATGTTTAACTGTTCAATGAAAGATATTTGAGAAACCTAAAATGAGACAGTCGTGCATCATCACAAATGTTCATGGACACTCGGTAAGATACTTTCTTATAAATGCATTTGTTTCAAGAATTAGACAAAAATTAAAATGAGTGTATGCCTTTTAATCACATTATCTACATTAATTAAATATGAATCGCACAACACTAAATCTTTTTTAAATGAAGCAAATCACATGCACGAATCAGAGAGGAAACTTTACAAGATTAACATGTAATGCCTATTACCTGAAACACCATTCAGGTAATCTTCCTTCACTGTCGGATAGGAGATCATGCATTAATGGTATATTGCAGATAACAATGGAGACTGAAGTCTATATTCCTGGAATATTTAAACTAGAACAGTCTCTTCCTACACAATTTTTAGTTCATGCTGACTGAAATCGCCCTGCCAGTGAACATGTTGAGTAAATTAAGATCGGTCGAAGTTGCAGTTCTATTCTGACCACACTGACTTTTAGCACCTGACCATGCATTGGTTTACATATGCCTATCTCCTGTAATATATTCAAAACATTCTAAATTTCAGTGAAGTGTTATTCAAGCGAACAATAATACTTTGCAGAAAAGTGGTTTTTAAAAAAATACACTAGTTAACTGATTACTCTTAGCTATGCTTCTGAACCTCTAATCAGTAACTAAATTGTTTTATTTGCTTCGCTCCTGGTCAAATGTATGTTCAATTTGTCGATACATATTGATTTAAATACTCTGAATAAGTGAACAAACTGATACTAAAAAAACCTTATCCTGAACAGCTGCAAAACCAACTTTATATTGTTCATATCTAGAGAGCAAAAGGACAATGTATCATACTAATGTCTGTTGTCTTGACACACTCGCAATTAAAGTCATAACAAATCACAATAATTCTCTTCGGATTGTTTTAATTTATTAAACTAATAATAGCCTTAACTTTTGCCCTCTAGTTTTTACAATCGTTTTAGAAAGTATGCTACCCTTAAGAACACACTAGTTTGTTAAAAATTAAGTAAAGCCAACACCTAATTTACCTTTCCAGTCATGTATCAGTTAAAAAATGTTAGTGTTGGAAGGTACGATAACAAAAAAGTAATAGCATTAAGGATGGGTCAAAAAGCTAAACATAATTCTGTTTTTACTAGCTAACTTCTTACTGAATACTAATACCACAATATTGTAATAACTGTCGTCCAAATTTAAATGTTGGTATATAAATGAGGTGTAAACACCACTAAAGTGTCAAAAACTCGTGTTTTATCCCACAATATCCAAAAGGTCCACGAACATAATAAACTAGATACCTATCTGCTGTAGATGAAACTAGAAACTTCCATGCCATAGCAGGGCAGGGTTCACTAACATATTCTGTACTGTTAATGAACCTGGGGGTTTAAAACTATGACCTGTATTTTAAAAGTATGTACTTAAACCATTAATATGCTAATAACATCCCAAAACTATTTCCCTTAAAGGCAGGGGTCTATTCTAGCTAATAAATTTTAAATGCCCACCTTTTGTCATACTACCTGCAATCCATAAAATGCCATTTATCAGCAATTTAAGTGGTGAATAGGAAATATTGCCACAAGAATTTGGTAGTTTTAATTAGATTTACATAATAGTCAAGTTAGTGCATGAATATCTTAAAAGGAACTCAAGTTAAATAATTCTTAAACAGATTTGAGATGAGGGCAATTAATTTGTCTGATTAATAGAAACTCATCTTAAATTGTTGGGAATCTTAGAGTTATAATGTAATTGAAAAGTACTATTGTCATGGCCAATGGAGGCACACTAGTTGATGATGGTTTAAGAACCAATATACCAAATATTATTTTTACAATATTATATTGCTGGGGTGATTGTTAAAAATTATATTAGTTTATTTATTCTAACAATATTTTGATTTTTCTTAATCTACCTCTGTACTTGGATAGGAATGTTGTATTTTAAATGTTAAATATTAAACCTAATGAAATATGACAAAAAATACACGTATTCGCATTTCATTTGATCTATGAAGTGCAAAAAATGGTGCATAACAAAATCCTTAGTGTTTTTTATTGTGCATTACAGCACAAACTAACAGTACTTCCAGTTTCGAAGATATTGGACTACGTGATATTGAGATATTTTAAGTGCCTATTTGACTCTTATATAAATACGAATAAATTTCGCGGAGTGGCACAATATTTAAAATACAAAATCACACCATAATGAAATAATTAACCTATTTTGTACCGGTGTCATATATATACAGTACAGAATTTTTTTTTAAAAGCTTAGATAATAACAAATTACTTGTGTCTATAGCTATCTTATTTTCCAAAGTTTTATCTGTTACATTGCGATGTACATTTGTTTTAACTATTAGTTCATCATCATTAGGTCTTAAGTCCTGGAACTGGTTAGACGCGTACCATCATTGTTTCCTATTCTGAACTAACCTACAGATTTCCCTGAAATTTGCACAATCTGCATCTATCACTATCTGATCTAGGTCAACATCTACCTCCTTTTTCCTATCTCTGCTTGTAATATATCCCATACTATTCCCCAAAAATACCTTAGTACGTATTCTGCCCTTCTATTTCTCCTATATTTTTCACAGAAATCCTTGTTCACCTACTATTTCTAAAACCTATTTGTTATTAACTTTATCTGTCCATCCTCATACATCTGAAGCACAGCATTTCAAAAGGCTGTTATCGTTTTTCTGTCTGCTTTTCAGACTGCCCGTATTTCATAAGCATACTGTGCTGTGCTCCACACATATGCTTTCAACAATTTTCTTCTTGTTCTGTTTGTTGTCTTTCATCATAAGTGCTGTTCCTTCTTTTTAGATGCAGTTCGATCCCCTTTTCGCATTTTCCCTCCAAATTAAAGTATAAAATTTTGAGCCAATGTCATTTTGCCGACCCACGTTGAACAAATTCCACATTGATCCTAAAAATTTTGTATTTTTATTTCCCCATTTACACTTATCCTATCTAATTGTTTGTACAATACCTAACTATTTTATTTAGCTATTCCCCTGTCTTAATCCGTTTAGCTATTCCTATACCTATCTCACCTAAATTATTTATACAACACCCAATCAATTTTATACAACCATGTCTCTTAATAGCTATCTATATTTATCCTATCTAAATTATTCATCTAAAACTTAACTAATTGCCTACAATTACGTCGCTTATTTTAATTACCAGCTATCTACATTTATCTCACCAAAGTTATTTATATAACACCCAGTCAATTTTATACAACTATGTCTCTTATTTTAATTCCTAGCTATCTATATTTATCCTATTTAAATTATTTATCTAACACCTAACTAATTTCATGACTATTCCCCTGTTTTAATTCCCCCAGCTATCTACATTAATCTAACCTAACTTATTTAAATAATAACTAACTAATTTTATGCGACTATTCCCCCCTTTTAATCCCTTGGCCACCTGTACCTATATTATTTATATAACACTTAACTAATTTTTTTATGTAACTATTCCCCTATTTTAATCCTCCTAGCTTATATGAGTATATCAACTTGATTTGAAATTTACTCCGGATCAAACGGAATGCGAACTTCTTCATATGGGCCTAAAATACTCTGCATAGCCTTAACTAATGCAGCTGTGCTTGAAGACAAACCAAAAGGGGCCGCTTTAAATTGGTATATATGCCCTTCTACAGAAAAACCCGTATATCTTCACGATTTTCTTGCTAGTGGAATTAGCCAAAATGAATTTTTAAGATCTATCTGATTAAAGATTTTCTTATTGCCTAACATTGTCGAGATACTATCCATGGTTGGTGGACAATAATATTGTGGTTTAGTTCGCCGATTTATTTTCCTAGCATCCAAACATAACCTGATACTATCATCACTTTTCTTGACAACTACTAATAGATTAACAAAATGTGTACTCGATTTCACAACGATATCTTCTTTTAACATTTGATCAATTTCTATTCTTACTCTATCCCTGTATGCCGCTGAAATAGGATACAATTTTGCATTGAAAGGTTCCGCATTAACAACCTCCAACTTATGCTCGTAACCTGTAGCAATTTTAGATTCTGACCCTATCAATTCTGAATATTTATTAAACAAAGACTCTACTTCATCCTTCAATTCACCTGGTCACTTAATCTCATCTTCTGTCTTCTCCTCATTCGCTACTTCACCTTCAACCTGATTTATATTCAGACAGTCATTTTCGACTACTGCTCTTAACTTCTTCATCCCACTTAATATATTCCCCCTTACATATTATCTCCATGCATTCAGCATTTATTTTTAACCCAACTTATCTATAATATCCATACCAAAAATAGTACAATCATACATTCATTTTCCAATTTTTATACTTCCTAATTCACATTTCAGAATCACCATATTGTTTATACTCGCAAACTTTTTACTGTTTGGCGTTACCAAGTTACACTTTTTCACAGGTACCAATTTATCCATTAATTATTCATTTTAACAAAGTTTTCTGAAACGAGTGTTGCCTTCACTTCTGTATCAATGAGTACATTAATCACATTATTTTCCACATTCAAATTAATTATAGGTCATAAATTTTTGTTTCTATCTTAGTCATTTTCCGCTTCAAATTTAATAAATTTGCGTTGATGTTCATATTGGTTTATTCTTATGGGCTTGCTTGGTTTGTCTTTTCTTAAAAATTTTGGTTTGACGTAGATGGGCCTGCTTGATTCGTAATTTCGGCATATGTGCGGTTAGTTCTCCTAGGATCTGGCACTTATTCCACCGGTTCTTGGTTATTTGTATGTTGGCTTTCATTATATCTTTGACGCGGATTATTTTGGTCTGTGGTCCTATTATTGTTGATTCTTTCCGTCTTTCGCCTCGATGTATTGTTTGTACCCAATTATATCTAAAACCGTTGCCATTGTTATAATTGTTATTACCCCGACTGAAATTTCTCCCATAGTTGTTATTGTTACCGCGATAGTTAAATCGGTACGTTCCTTCATCTCTCTGGGTCCTGACAAAATTTACTGGTTGATTTTTTTGTCCTACTGTCCGTCCGACGGTTCGGTTCCATTTCATCATACCGCTGCAAATATTCTAAAAATACATACCGGTCCACGATATTTTTAAGTGCTGTGTATTGTCTCACTTCCACCTCAAAATGCCCTGCTAAATATTTTATTATTTGTTTCTCTTCTAGTGGAGGATTTAGTTGTTTCGCGATACTAAATTTCTTTATCGCATACAACTCCCGGGTTACTCCTAAATCTTGGTTGTATTTGCCCATAATTAAGTCATCCCTCACTCTAAATTGTTGGTTGTCCCCCAACAGTGTTTTAAAAATTTATGTTCAAATTATAAGAACGTTTCCAACTCCCTTTCTATTAAACCAAACCGTGTTTCTGCTCCACCTTTTAACATCGATCTTACCAAATTCAGTTTATAGTGTTCATCCGATGATCCCTGCATCAGTGTTTTAATGTTATTCAAAAATATCTTTGGGTTTAACTTATCGCCATAAAATTTCGAATATTGATCTATGGTATACTTGGTTGATTTATTCTGATGGGTTCCCGAGAATTTTGTACCGCGTTTCTACTAAAATTTTCTAAGTCCGTTTTTAAACTTCCTAATTTCCTATTAACCGTCCTAAATCCTATCTTACAATTTTCCTTGACTTTTAGTACTTTTATGCCTAAATTCCTAATTTTCCCGATGGTTTCCCTTTCACATTTTTCTTGATCTGACTTAACTTTTATAATTGCATCGCGCACATCATCAATGTCCTCCATAATTTGTACAACCTTATTCTGCACTTCTAGCTTCATTTCCTCAATTGTTTGATTTATTTGTTTTAAACCCTAGTTTAAGATCACACTTGATTTCTGAACCTAATTTTTCCCCAACTTATCTAAATTTTGTCCATTTTCATTAATTTTTATAATCATTTTTTTCATACCGGCTTCATTTTTGTCCATTTTATTATTAAGCGCTAACAAAATTGATATCATTTTAGACTCCTGCGTATTTGACTTTTTTTCGCAGTTACTTCTTTCTAATACTCTCCCTGCAGTTTCAGTCTGTGTATCTTATAAGAACACACTTTCCTGAGATCCTATCTCCACCCCTTCAGTTCTTAACGTGTTTCTAACTTCCTACATTGTTTTATCCATTTTAATTTAATTATATACAATAAACTCTAAACTTTCTAATTTCTACCACTTTTTATATTTAAATCTAAGTTTCTAACTTTGTTTTCGGTCTGCCGATAAATTTTTAATTACGTCTATAACCCCTAATCTGTACTTCAGTTTCTTAAGTTGAATCTTTTATTTTCTACCCCTAACTATCACCTAAATTCGAGTCTTTCGAGCCTTCCGAGCCCCTCGTTGGGTTGCCGATTTTCTTTGCTACGATATCGCCGCTCGCCAGATGTATAACGACCAATTGCCTGCTGATCGCCATCTTTCTGTGCTTTTAATAGTATATTATGATACAAGTTTATAAGCAAGCCTTTAAAGCACGCGCAATGTTTGACGTTGCAAGTGCTTTAAAGGCACTTTGATTTATAGTAGTTGCCGTGGAAACAATTGTACATTTAATATTTATTTTAAATAGTTCATTCATATTAAGATATTTACGTTTGACATTTGTATAATTTGACAAATAAAAATAAAGTTGAAAATGTTGTTGCTTAGCAACCTTTAAAACACATGTGCTATAAAGATCGATTTACACACGCTAATTAGTTCTTTATACGAGTATTATGCTGCAGATATATTAAAAAATAATTTAAATTTAACACAATTAATTTTATGCCCCGACTAGCTCAGTGATACCCGGCACAGAGTGAACGACAATATGATAACAGAGAATTTTTGCCCACTTCCGTCTAACACTCCATATAACTGAATAATGCAAGCGAAATTCTCCAAAATTCGTATAATAAGCGAAGAAAATTTACAATTCACTATTTACAGAACTTTTAAATAAAAATAAATATTTATATCAAATTTGTTCATTACGGAGGTCATAACCCTTTTTACACCTTTTTTATGTCAATTAAAACCAGCAAAAAAAATTGTAATTTACCATGAATGTTTCGTTGAACGTTCAGAGAACTATTCCCTTTAAAAAAAGTACCTTTGCGAACCAACCAAAATTTTGTTAACCTTTTACACAAATATCTAAATTGCATGCAATTCTTAAGCTCATCAAATATTTGAAATAATAAAAGTAACATACTATAAATTTAAAAATTCTGACTATATTTTCCTGCTGTAACTTCTTATTAGAGCTTCTTGATCCAAATCAGTTGCTTGTTCTGTGGTTATCCCCCAACTTGGCGTGCTCCCCAATACTTCAAAAATGTTTATCGGCAACTTGGAGTTGTTTTTGAAATACTAACCCCGTACTTCAGTCGATTTAGTCTCGATTTTAGTTTCCCATATTTAGAGTCGATTTAATCTCGATTTAGTTGAAGGTCATTACTTAGAGTCGATTTTAATTTCCCATATTTAGAATCGATTTAATCTCGTATACTTAGAGTCCTAAATAAATTGTAAAGATTTTGTTTAGATTAATTAAATCTAGACTTACGTTTTATTTTAACGGCACAGTTTTACACTCGTATTTCAAAGCGCACTTTTATTATCTACTTCACTTGTAATTGTTAATTTTTATTACTTATCACTTTGACTAAATTGAAATACACGTAATAATTAGGTTTCAACTGTTACAGCTCGCGCGTCGAACATGGAATGCTTCCGCTTATCGGCTACGGTCGGTTTTATAGACAACTTCGTCCCACGTGCTCGTATTAGTTGACCGTTCGCTATCTTGTTATTAGACCATAGCCAAGGCTTTGCCAATGTGCTATCTTCAACCTATTAGGTTTTATTCAGTGTTGCTTGTTATAGACGTTTGATTTAGCACGTAGACAAAAGCTTTGTATTATGGAATTTATCACCAAGTGGTATTTTGTACTTTTTGACTTGCACGTAGACGTAATTTTTAGTCTCCATACCTTGTTTACTTAAGTTAGGTTTTGTTAAATGTGACAATTTCTACATTTCAAATGTCACGTACGCTTTCGTCTCAATATCTATTCATTATTGCGTTATGAAATATGTTTGTTTTTCAAAAGTTTGTTTATTACAAACTGGTACAAATTATATGCGTTTTATTGACTTCTATTTCTTACGCAAATGCGTCGAGTTTGAAAGAGATTTCATTTCACGTTTATTTTACTTTAAATATTCCTAGATTGTATTTATTTTGAATTTATGAATGTTTTAAATGTTTTAAAATGGATTGGGTTACGCCCGCAATTATTTATTTTACCAAATGTGGTAAAGTTATTACAGAATGAGCTTCGTTTTATTAACGGTAGTTTGTTCTTGATTTTATACAGGGTGATTTGTATCTGCTTTTTGCATAATGAACGAGTTATTTACATTTTATGATTTAAGTGTTTGGTTTTCGCAATTTTTATGATATTTACATGAAGTATTCCTCCCTTGTGACCTTATATACCCTTAAATGACCCTATTATCATAGTTATATATATATATATATATATATATATATATATATATATATATTATTTACAGATGCATAGGCAATTAAATAGGACCCGTATAAGTATTTTGTTAAGAAACACTCACCAGCGCGTCCAAGTTGATGGGTTTGTCGCACCTCCCCCAAGGACAGAGGGGAACAGATGGACCCAGGACAACGCAAGCTGTGCATCTTTCTTACTCGAACAGCTGTAGTTCATGTACAGTAGTATATTAGATCTACCAAAAGAAGCGGTAACTACTCAATTAGTCATAAGTCAACGTGATGAACAGGTCATGCCCACCAGAGGAAGTTGTAACAGGTACAATTAAAATTAGATCATTTACAAAGAAAGGTACATTTTTAAAACTGAAAGCACTTACCACACGAGCGGTGTGCACGAAATTTCGGTAGTCATCGAAATAATGTAACGACAAATATTCTTTGTCGTATAGGTGCAGAGAGATAAAATGAGGAATTCGTTTTATAGCAAGATTCAAATTCAATCCCAGCGTTATCAAACACACAGATGTTGACAAAAACTCGAAACAGACTTTATCAGATAAGTGTGATCTATTATTTCAAAGAGTCTTTAAAATTGGGTATTATAAGAATTAATTATACTCTATAGTACGATGCACCAAGACGACGGATAATTAAAATAAGGTACCGATTATTTAAATTATAGAGGAACTTTCCATTTCACAGCAAATAGGTTTAAATGGAATTGTAGTAAAGCGAACTTATTGTCGTAATGTCTAATCTACAGCGTGGTGTATAAGTATCAAAAGCAGAATCTAGACGAATGAATAATTAAATAAAATGGCGTAAGGTTTAGTACACCGTTGAAACGTAACAAATGTAAAGCAAAAATATTTCTGTTACAAATTAGTAATTTATACACTGATATTTCATAATAAATTCTGTATTGTTAGTATTAAAAAAATTTAATTATTCTTATTATTTTAAATCTGAAATAATAAAAAAATCTGAACCTTAGTGTTTGGTTCTAAAGGTTACTACAAAAAAATTTATGAAGCAAACGGGATCCATTTTCTACTTACAATCATAATGTATAGATCTTAAATACTTGTACTTATTAAAAAAATTCTTAGCGTTACCAAAACTAGATGTATAGAAAGCCAAAAATATGTTTAGATTTGTAAACAAAATCAGATATGTAAATAATAGGTGTTCTGAGTATTAATATAAATGAGGTCCTCTTCCTGCATATTCAGAGAGTGACATTTAACAAGTTGCTTGTTCGATATTATGACAAGTTAATTTTATAATACTGATACAAGGGCTCTATTTAATCGTTTGATTTGCATTAACCTATCAAATAAAGAATCAATGCCTACAACGACTCTGTCTGACTTTTAACTTCAAATTAATTCTATACGCGGGTATTTACTACTCTAGATTTTACAATAAGCCTTAAACAAAGCTTTAATAAGACAAAGCTTAACAACATTGCTTGTCATGTTAGATGCAAAAGAGTAGAAACCTTGATTGTGCAGTTTAAAATAACACTACCTGCATTATCAACCACAACCATATGTGCGTTACGTACCATAATGAAATAAACAAGGTAAACTGAACTTTGGACTGCTGGCGCGTCCGAGCTTTATCTTCGAATTTAAAGGGTTGTCCAATTTACTTAATTCAAATAAGTTGATAACCACGACTAATTATACAGCATTGAAAATTACCGACATATCTCTCAGATGTAAGTATTTTAACAATTCTTCAAAGTCAAATTAGTAAAACACGTGTCTGTTTTCTGGACGATTTAAGATGAGATACCAAGTTTTAATATTACTCTCATGTTATGCCAATGTTATTTAGATATTACTTGAATATTACTTAAATATTTCATTAATGCTATGATAGATGTTACATCAAATGCTACACTAACCATTACTTCAAATGCATATTATTAATTAATTTTAAAAGCGGTCAGTGGAATAACTCGACGACCTTGCCAGCACTACTACAATCGCTATTCTTAAGTCGCAGGTCACGAAATGATCCATCTTGCTTTCTTAAAGGACAACCCTTTACTGCCTTTTTTATAAGGGACTAGTTGTACGAGTAGACGCGGATGGTTGTTTCTAGCGGCGTTTTATTAAACGATATCTTCTAGTTTGTGAATGTCTATAGTAGATGGCTGCACTACATAATAAAATAATATATAATTAATGATGTTTGTTTACATTGTAATTAAACCAATTATTCAAATAAACATAATAAAAATATTAAGTGTTATAAGTGGGAACTAAGTGATTATTGAGGTGTGTAATATTTATGAATTTTGGTTCTAATAAGTGTAGATGTGGGCACTCAACGTATATTTTGTTTTGTATTCTGGGTTGCCTAAATTTAACAGTATGCATTGTTGTGTACGCAACATATCTAATAAGATGGTAATATAAACATAATGTAAACATAACATTTGAAACGTTACAAACTTTGATCTTAACCTTTTTTTGTAGACCGCAGAAGGACGGTTGTAGGACCTGATGAATTGGTCTACATGTAAATAAGGTTATCTGGCATATCACATGTTGGAATTTCAAATTTGCCAACTGTCTAATTATGCGGCAAGCTCTCTTTAAATAAAACCACCAGAATCATACATAGGATTTATAATATTACGAAATATCCTTTTATAAACAATTAGTACATCCACAATATCTTAAATATAACATCAAAAGAATATATAACTTCTGGATATCACTCACTTACTTTACACAAATCTTATATACTAAAAATAGAGTCCAAAAATCTCTCATGAGAACTAGGATGATTACTCACAAATCTTATATCTTGTAATTATCATTCATAAACAACTCCCTAATTAAATCTTCCTTATTATGTAAAATTTTTATCAAAATAAGTAGTATAAATTAATATCCTCCCCCTAAAAAAACCGTATATAAACATATCTTATCAGTTAGATTTAATTATTTCCTTATATACTGGCAAAAACTTGTACCGTAGGCTTGTCAACACTTCTAATCAAATTATCGACTTTTACACACTCTACTCTAAATTCAAATACTAGTACACAACAATCTCATCATGCAACTTAATAAATTCTTAAATGTCCTTTTACAAATTTTAATAATATAATTTTATTTTACCGTTACGGTCTGCTTGTTGTTGACTCTATCCAGAACGTAATCAACTATCCATGCTCCAAAAATCGTTCAAATCTTTTTACAAAGTATACCTTCCAATGCAAATTGCTCCATATACCATATAACAAACCACTCCAATCATATATGTTTTATTCCATTTAGGAAGATTTTATCTTGCAGTAGCTTAATTATTACTAAATTATTTAGTTTCCAGTTTTAAAACCATTGTAAGTACGTCAAATAATCTACACACATTTGTGCATCAATCAAAATGTTTATTACTAAACATAGTACATGTTAGATAGCACTTTAAAATACGTGAAATATTATCTAATCTCATCAATCATGTGCCAACATCAACGCTTCATGCAAGACTGAACTCCGTTCTCAAAATTCGATTGCTTTTTATAACAGCGAGCCTCTGTGACGTAGGCATCTAGATCCTTCTTGCTAAGTCTAGTTGTTGATTTTATGTTCGAATTGGTTCTAGAAATAGGCTTATCCTCTTACGTGTGTGTCCAGTGTTCGAGATTTTTTAAAGTTTATTGATTTTATAGCTTATATTATCGCCTTAGGATATATCATAATTGGACGAACGTTTACCTTTGCGTTATCTTATCTTATCGCTTTCACGAATTTTAAGTTCTTCGATTCTCTACGGTTTATTCTTTCTATGAGCTATATACGTCATTCACTTTATATTCTATTTTAGCATTTGATTGTCCTAGAACCTAGGTCAATGAATTTTTAATTATTAATACTGACGCACTTTTGTAACGAAATCTAATATTTTATACCTAATAGAGTATTTTACATTTGAACACGCTTGTATTAATTGCATAGTGAAAATCTTTTAGAATGCATATTTAAGCGTATTTATACATATGGTTTTGATAATAAAATGTAAATGAAACTCCCGCGAAAAACGCTCTCCTATGCGCACGACAGTAAATACCGTTATTCTGATCTTAAAATACGATTTTTTCGTGATTAAACTATGTAATCATCATCGTTTTTTATGCATTTATACTTTTTATACCGGCACTTCAAATATATTTTCTATACAAATAAATATCTATATAATTGAGCTTTTTCTTGAATTTTCTCGAGTTTATGATGGATGTTTATGAGGTAATATATATATATATATATATATATATATATATATATATATATAAAACTGTGCAGTATTTTTGGGTTATAGGTATCTAATAAAAATGTCATCATCATTAGGTCTTCAGTCCTGGAACTGGTTAGACACCATCATTGTTTCCTATTCTGAACTAACCTACAGATTTCCCTGAAATTTAACAGTCTGCACCTATCACTATCTGCGTGCGAAAGTCTGATCTCGGTCTACCTCTACCTCTCTATTTCTATCTCTGGTTGTAATATATTCCGTACTGTTCTCTAAAAATGCGTTAGAATGTATCCTGCCCTTCTATTTCTCCTATTTTTTGTTTTCCACAGATACCTTTATTCTTCTAGTATTTCTACAACCTATTTGTTACTAACTTTGTCTGTCCATCCTCATACATCTGAAGCACAGCATTCCAGAAGGCTTCTATCTCTTTCTGTCTGCTTTTCCCACTGCCCCTATTTCATAAACGTTCTGTGCTATGCTCCACACATATGCTTTGAACAATTTTCTTCGTTTCTATGTTTATTGTCTTTGAACGTAGCCGCTGTTCTTTTTTGTTAGATGCAGTTCGGTCACCTTCTATTGTTTTACAATTATATACCATATTTCCCTGATATTCAGTGGTATGTGAAGGGTAAGGCGGCTCCGTGGCTTAGTGGTATGTGTGTGACTACTACGCCCAAGGTCCCGGGTTCGAATCCCGACACGTCCCGCTCGAAAAATGTTAGGCGAGCATTTTTCACAAAAATACACCCTCGTTCGGATGAGAGGTAAATGGAGGTCCCGTGTGTGAGTGGTGTCACGCACGTTAAAAATCCCTACCTTGCTTGGAACAGCAAGGGTTCGGCAAAATTCCAAATTATCCAGATAAAAAAAAACTCGTTTCCTGGCCAATGTAGTACCTTCGGATGGAGCATTGGAAAATCACATGTAAGGTATGTGAAGGGCGCGGCTGCGTGGTGTAGATGGTATGCATGTGACTACTATGCCCATGGTCCCGGGTTCAAATCCTGTTCACTGCCCACATAGTTTCAGAAACTTCTCTTCCAGCGTTTACTCATCTTTCTATTTCACCATCCAACTTTCCATTACTCAAAAACCTTCTACCAAGGCATTGTCCATTTTAAATACAAAGTCATCAATTCGTCCATCTCTGTCAAAAATCATTACTTTCGTCTTATTTACATTCACTTTCAATTCCATATTTCCATGCGCTTCCAACAGTCTGTCAAGCATTCGTTGCAAATCTTGTGATGGTTTGGTCAACAATATTGCATCATCTGCTTACAACAGCACACTGACATTTGTTTCACCAATTTTCATTCCTTCCGTTTCTACACAAACCTGCCTGATACATTTATCCATAAATACACTGAACAGCCATGGTGACATAACACAGTCCTGTCTTACACCTTCCACAATGTTAAAGTATTGCCCTATGTATATATTCACACGTACACATCCTCTACTGCCTTAGTACATCGCTCGGATGGATCTTATCAAGCACTTGCTTTTACCGTATTCACGCAGCGCTTTCCATAATTCACTTCTGTTCACAGAGTTATACGCCTTTACCAGATCTATAAATGCTGCATACATTTTCTTTCTGGCATGCATACACTTTTCAACAATTTGTTGTATTGCGAACATCTGATCCACACATCCTCTTCCAGGCATAAAACCACATTGAGCGTCCCATATCTTGCTCTGCGTTCTCTTACAAACTCCCTAGACTTCAGAGTTTGCACAGTCTTCCATACCTCATCTGCGCTGCATTCAAACTTTATACTATTATCTACGTTTTCGACCAGTATATTACTGCTCTCTTCATCATCCATACAGTCATCTGTATCCTTCTTGCCACCACCATACAGCGTCCTAAAATACTCTTTCCAACAGTTTCTCACATTTGCTTCGTCCCAAACAATTTCATTTCTGCTGTTAACAACGTCATTCACACACATTTCCACCCATGCTTGTTTTCCTTACCCATTTCCAAAACAAGTTTTAATTCCCTTCAAAATCACTCTGCATTTATTCACCATCCCTCTCCCTTTGCTTGCCTTTACTACTTCTTTCGCATATCGCCTTTTCTCTTTATATACTTTCTGAAGTTGCTGTTTTAACTCAACATCTTTTTCTGCAATCATTTTTTTATACCCCACTCTCTTTTACTCGACAACCTTTTTGATTTAAGAATTTTTTACTCAAAGTTAAATTTTATTGGCGTAGTATTTATGCAAACTAAAGTAACATATATTTACAGGAAGAAAAATGTATTTGATTTATTAGTAGTAGTGTATGGAAATTCAAATTATAGTCTTAACGGGTTCCACATTGCAAATAGTGCCCGTTAAATCTTCTCAAACGTGCAGCAGTATAACAAAATCAATTGGTATATATTGTGTATTATGTGAATCTTACAATCGGAAAAAAAGCAGGTATTCAGGGGAGTTTTATAGGCTGGTGACGCAGTTAAGTGCTCCGGTAGCCTAATCGGCACAAGACAGTTGTGATGGAGTTCTCGTATCTTGCACTAGAACAAGGGAACTCGTGGGTCCAGGAAGAAATCCAGTTACTTTGTAGAAAATGTCAACGGGCGCCAGGAAAATAGGAGCGATAAGAGAGGCGGCCAGAAGTTTCCACATTCTGGGGATGAACCCTCCAAACGCTGGTAACAATATGCTGCCAAAAAAATAAAATAAAACCAATTAATCCAATAGAAAAAATATAATGCTCCTAAATAAAACAAAGTTAAAGAAAAGTCACAAACAAAAAAAAAGATTGTGTACAACGAAATAAACGGAGGCGCTTGTGAAAATCAGCGGTCAAAATTTACAGCAGCGCAATAATAGTAAAACAACTCCCAAAACACTAAAACGTAAAGTTTTCAACTACAACATGTACTAATTAAGTCACAGAAACACATTAATTAATATACCGTTTCTAATGGCACGACATAATATTACGTATGGGCAAACGCTATACTAGTACATATCCCACGCACAAAACTAAATAAGCATTTAGTACAGCTAATTTTTAATTGAATTATTAACCTCAAAAAAAAGAAAGTTTATATTTTAAATAGTTGTTACTGAACTTTAATTATACAGCTTGATGAAAAACCACACCACGGTGAACGATTAGTTTAGGACCCAATTTCTTAAACCACGCAAATACAGGTACCTCAACTCAAGATATGATCATATCAAGTCACCCATTAAAAAACTACTATAATGCGGCCTTGATAATATTTATTATACTTACAATGAGTCGTTAGAGAACGGATTTCAATTTCCTAAATTACTCAAAACTAAACTGCTATCCACGTACCATACGGTTGCTGAAATCATAAAGGGACGTAATTTTAACTTTAGCTGCTATAAGTGATTAAACCTAAAGAACTTTACAGAAACAGACAATACATATGCTTAGAACTAACAAAATTTTCAAGAATCGAATACTTAACTTTAATTCTTAGACGGCTTCAGAAAGAAGAACATTCGCGGAGCTTTGGTCAGCAGTTTTCATTACTAAAATTCTAGTCCTGCTAACACTAATCCATTTTTCTTAATCTTGTTTGGGAATTAAACTACTTACAGCTTTTAAAATCATCTTTATTTACGTTTCGATTCATGACCTAGGATCGTTGTCAAAATAATTAAAATTTTCAAGTTTGATATTTATGACATAAATTGAAGGTGACTTTGATTTATTGATGTTCGATATATTTGGTTTGAGTACGTTAGGAGAACATTTTTAAAGTTTAAAAGAATGATTGCCTTCAATTTGTGTTGCGCCCTGGAAACGACTTTTTTAGGTAGTCTTCGCGTTACTTTAGATACAAACCAGATAACGAAAAATTTTTTTGGATGGACAGAATAAATGCGGACATACCCTGAATATCTAGATTTCACGAATGGTGAATCTTAATTACGCATGACGTTTCAATTTTGTTTCTATAAAGGAAATCCAAATAATAGACTTTTACCTCAAAGCTGCAAATTATTTCTTTTACAATACATTGTAAAACGCAATAACCACAGATAAAGGGTTATTTAAAAACCGCAAGTGAAAACAGATCTACATGTTACGCATTACGTACCTAATATGCTTTTCACAACAAAAAGAAAACGACAATAGACAGTAGTCACTCGCCCCTGCAATCAAGGATATGTAAAATACCAATTGAAACAGTATTTTTTTACAACGCTATCGCGTTCTTTTAAGTAAACGTGCATTATTGATCAAAAGCTTTTAGAATAACTAACGGTTAGATAGCCGTGCAATTACTAATACTTATGTCAATATTTATATTCTCATATAATTATTTCGTATTTTAAAAAAATCTACTTATACCATTTATTAGAAATAATTCATTTTAAAACTACATTGAAACAAATGTAGTTATTGTTTAAATTATAACCGGACAGAATAAAATTAATTTTGTTACAATATAACTAAACCTCCCATGGGCACCAAGCGAGCTAGTAAAATTGATCAAGATACAATAATATTACCGGCAACATAACCAGAAAGATGATAATATAAAAGATTACAATGTTAGTTTTTTCAATGTAACAACTTACAGACTGCTAAAGACATCACATAACAGAATAGGCACAAGTGGGTGATGCGTAATCTCGCAAGAGTGGGGGGATTAAGAGGACACGTTTGACAGTCCACAAAGAGCATATTCATTACACATTGAGCATGTTAAGGGTAATTCGTCTGTAAGGGTAGTCGAGGGAAACAGAATTGTTAGGAGATTATCCAAATGATTTCAGAGTGGTGACATCCGCGGAACTAGAAAATCGACACTGGCTACGACAAACGAAGACAAAAGGTTTAGGCAGGTATTGCTCCAGACAATGAGTCAGAATTTTATTACCTATAACATAGTTATCGCGATACTGGTTTAATGGGGGTTCCTCAGGAATAGATGAACCAGAAGCACAAATTGTAAATGATTTTATTTAATATCTTGTACATGGTGACATGTGAAAAACGTATTGTTAAACTAGACTATGATAAAATAGTGAACCGATTACCAAAAGTTTAGGTTATAGTGTTTACTTATTATATTATATATAAAAACTGGACATTTAAATTTTAATTAGAGAACTTGAAGTCCTGATAAATTACTTTTTCCGACGACCACTTGCGAAAACAACAGATTACACACTACTTAGTTATTTAGAAAGTAAAGTATATCACTCTAGAGTGCGAAAGTACATATCACTCTAGTGTTGAAATACTTTTCAACTCTAGAGTGATATGACTGATGTTAGTACGCTAGTTACCTAGGCAACCCAAACGACTACTGGTTTTTACCTTTTTGTATTCATTCGTTTCGTTTTGACTAATAACAGTTTAAAATACTCAGAGTTAAATCGATACTGACAGTTTCCGTTTTACTTAAAGATGTAATTACTCATATTAGTTTGTAATTAAAATGATTTCTTGAATAAAAATTGAGAATGCATACGATAAAAGCAACAGATTCGCGGATTTTATAAAAACAAAGTAGGTGTTCGAATTTTCAACATCAAAACGTCAAATAAATTTTATAGGTGTCTGTCTGTCTTGCATTATTGCGTACACATTTATTGCAAATAAGCATAAAAATAACTATTTCGTAATTGTTTTTAGTGGTGGTCGTCGGAAAAATAGTGTACAGTACTCGCGTGGAAAGTGACATTTCACACTCGTGGAATAGTCGCACTCGGCTGACGCCTCGTGCGACAATATTCTTCCACTCGTGTGAAATTGGTCACTTTCCACGCTAGTAATGTAATATACTATAGTTGGTTACATTGATAAAATAATGAACCTAAATTGATGTTTAATTGAAAAGATTGCTGTGTAATTTATTTGTTTATAGAGATTGTTTATACTAAGGTGTGGGTACTCTATATATAGGATTCTGTTAGCTCATTTTAGTATTATTTCTATCCGAATAGATGGCGCCCCCCAATTTTAACAGCAATTATTGATTGTCATTTATCTGACATTAATTTGACGTTTAGGATTATTTTTTATCTAACAGTAGCGTTATTTAAAGATTGTTTAATTCAAACTGGCATATTGCTCCATTTGAAAAAATTCATTGTAAATTGTGATTTTTATAATCAACTTCTTGAATATATCCAGATGTGTAATTAAAAAAATTACCATTAGGTTTACTTAAAATTACATTAATGTTGTTTTTGTAGGTACTTAGTTTCATCATCAGTGGCTATTACTAAATACTGAAATCGGTTGGACAAATAGTTTATTGTAAAACTGAAAAATTAACAGAAACTGATATATTAAAGTTATAGTTTGATGTTTTACTCTTTTTACGGGAGATTCATGTTTATTAATTTTTGTAGCACATAGTAGAATAACGAGTTACATATTTTTAGCAGAATCGTGAATTATGGATATGTTCTCTACTAATGTGAGAGGTGTAGTATAAGTATTAGCACTCTGCATTACTAGTGGCATTGATTTTGGTTTTCTAAATTTGTATATCAATGGTCTGTGCTTTGTTGTATTTGTCAATAGTACCTAAAATATGTTCTTTTCTTCCTATAATATGCAATAAACCAATAATATATTTTGGTAAAATTGTTGTTTGTTTAATTTCTTAAAATACATATATGATGTATAACTTTTTTCAGTTTTATCAATACATAAACTATGTATGTAGTGCATTTTAGAAATATAGAAATATAAAATTTTGCATCTATTAGCTTTCAAATTAATTTGCAATGCTATCTTAGATGTGAACCATAGCAGGGTTTTTAACTATAGCGTAGATAAAAACCAAGTCTATAATTTCATACAAAGTATTGACATTATCCCCCCAGATGGCGGACAAAGACGCAAACAACCTATATACGGGAAGTGTCACAAATAAACTAACTTATCTAACCTAAGGTTTGTACATGTTTTTCTGAAGTTATGATGCTTTCATTGTAATAGAACTTAGGCGAATCAGTAGAATTTTTTTAAACACGTGATTTTGTAAAAGGTACGTTAACGCACCAGGAGGTTGATACAAACAGGTATCTACTAGGAAAACTTTTCTACCAGCGGAGCATAACTTAGACAAGACGAGTTGGCGCCCATTAATTAGGACTATAAGTAAAGCCTTTTAAGATAAGTAGTTATTGTAGCGTAATTTTTATAATTTCAACTATTTTACATTCTGTAATTTGTTTATGTAATATATATATATATATATATATATATATATATATATATATGGGGATTCCCTTCCGCACTACTGTAGTTAGCCGGTGCACCCTTGAATTTGTTGGGGAATTCCTGCCACCCCCGTGGACAAAAATTATCAACTTAACTATTCTTTAACACGTACCAAATTATGACATGAAATTATTTTATATATTACACTTTTTGTTATTCAACTACTTAAATTACAGTTTTATTGCAAACTAAGTTTAAAAAACTGCTATTTTTTGTACAACAATTTGT
Source organism: Platerodrilus igneus (assembly GCA_036346225.1). Lineage (NCBI taxonomy): Eukaryota > Metazoa > Arthropoda > Insecta > Coleoptera > Lycidae > Platerodrilus > Platerodrilus igneus. Next base: position 919,320 of record JARFIW010001119.1, on the reverse strand, counting down.
ATATAGTTCAATTTTTATTAAAGGTCCTTCACAGAAACTTGAAAATTTATTGTGCGGATTAGAATCCGGAGAAGTTAAGAATATGGGGTATTTATCATCTGTACCTAAAAAAAATAATTCATTTTTGGACAACCATCATGTTAAAACCACAAGTTCTGCCGAATATGTAAATTAAAATCATCCAATAAATCGGGTAAAGTATTTTGTAAAAAGTTTAGATAATCTTCACCATTTAAACGAATGGACAATTCTACAGACCCAAGCAGATTATCTCTAAGACCGCCTATCCATACATTTATGTTAAACTTTTTCTGATGTTTAGTTTCTTTTATAACATGAGGATTATCACCGACATAGGAGTAATAAGGCGCATTATTCATATTCATAATTTCATCCTTAGTAAAACGTAACTTCGTCACAACACAAAATATTCGAGAAAAAGTTTTGGTTTGGATTTTCATTATTTTGCAACCAATTAGAAAAATCAACTCGAACAAAAAAAGCACCGTTACGCATGGCCTGGACTTTTCTTAAATGAAAAGAATGCAAGTTTTCCTTATGGATAATATTCCACACAGAAGATTTAGAAATTGGATACATTGCAGCCAACGTTAATTTCGGGAATTTTCCTATATTTTCAATAAAATATCCTCATTTCTCTTACGACAGCATGGCTTCCAGTTCCTTTGTTTTTGAGAATCATCGATCCAGTTGCCTTCATTCTTTGACGAAGGACTGTAAATGTTTTGGGGGGAAAGATGTCTTCTATTTGGAAATTTATCCGCATACCTATGCACCGCTGCCCGAGCGTTGCATTGCATATCACCATACACTAAGTGCATATCGGCATATTCTTCGTTACTAAACCAAACCATTGTAATAATCTTAAACTTTTGGTATTTGGAAATTAAAAGTAATGTGACACTAAATAATATATAACTCTTTACTTAAAACCAGTTTACAACTTACAATATTGAAATAGCGGTCCTTTGATATTAATACAATTCTTTGCTCGTTTTATTTTTTACTTTAGAAAAGCCAAATCATTAGTTGGAAACAGTTTATGACATAATAACAGTTTGGCATTCATAGAATTGGTAATATCTTTATTTTCCATAGCCATCTTGAATAATTTCCAAATGAATCTGTTAGTCAATGCATTGACACATGAAAATTTCAAATCTGTTTTTCCAAAAATGGTACGCTATTGCCATATAAGAGAATTATTTTTTCTAATACAACAACATTTGTTAAATGCTATGTCAAAACGGCGAAATTTGCAAGACAAAAGTTATGAATAAAAGTGTCCAATACCCTTCCCAAACTAGCCGCTTATGACTACAATTAAAAAATCGTATCCGCGCCATGCGACTAAGCATATTCCACAAAATAAACTTACAAAATGTTATCGCTTAAGAGGAACCCGCTTTGATGCTATTTAAATTGAACCGATCTGACGGTGTCAACTTTAAAGAGCTAACTTCCTTAGTAAGCAAGTTTGGATAACAAGATTTACGTCAAATCCACATGAAATAAATCCTAGAATTTGCAGTTGTCTTTTGTGCAGAACATTTCTGGACACCCTGTATACCGCTGCTGGAGAGAAATGGACCAAAGCGATAATTATTAATTCATAACAGACTAACGTAGATGAATCTACCAGTCTTAGCAAATTAATTCTATCATACGATCTTGTTTTAAATGAAAATTTTAAAATAGATCTTTTTGATAAAAGATTATGAACAAAAACCATAATTTATCAAAGCCAATAAACGGAATTGGCGTTTGAAAGGCTACCTTCCGTATCTCGTTTTGGAAAATCAATAAAGCTAACATTATAAAAAAAGTTAGCCAAGAGCGAGTCGAGCTCGCACTATTAGGGTTCCGTACCAATACTACAGTGAGCAATCAATAAACCAAATTAAGCTGTTTTTATTTTTTATGTTGTAACAATTTTTTTGACGATTATAAAAGCTTATAAATTTAATCATAAAATACACTGCACTATTTATTTAAAGAAACAATTAATTTTTGCGATATTAATAAATGTCCAGATCAGTACAGTATAGCCCAATCACGAGGCTTATATTAATTAGTAATAATACCTTAGGCTCTATTCGTAAACGTTGGTTGTTTGAATAACATTCCAAATGTCAGACGATTCTTGTGTCTTGTACGCATCCCTTCGACTATGGCAAGTCAAGCTCGAGCATTCACTCTGGTGACACGCATCATGGCTCAGAATTTAGTTCGAGCGAATGACTTGCGAATCGCTATAGGCATGGCCACATAATCAGGTGCTGGAAAGCACTTGTCTTTTATTCTGCTTCTGATAATGGTAAGCAAATTAAATTATTATTATAGTAGACTAAATGATCTTATTGTAGCGCTCAAGAAATTATCGATTCTTAAGCTCAAGAATTTACATATTATTAATTTTTAATCTCACGAACTTACATATTATTAATTTTTAATCTCACTCAAGTTACCGATTTTTAATATCACGAATATACAAATTACCGATTTTTAATTTCATGAATTCATGATTGATAAGGTTACGAATTTAAGGTTCAAATATCATGTCTAAATTTCCGAGTTTACCGATAAATAATCTTGCTTTAACATAAATTGAAGAGAAGTCGAAAATTATGTACTTTGGTTGGCCCGTCATATGGATTGATTTTTCTTTCGATTTACTTCAATAAATTGTACAACTACTTAATGTTAATGGTTCCTTATAATGGTCCAGTATAATACGCAGTTATGCATTTAATTCGTAATTAGTCCAGAAGAAGAAGATTAAACTTACGCTTTGTAAGCGTAGATGGGGAAGTCCGATAACGTCACTTGTTTGTCGAAGAATTGCAGGCTAACACATGTGGATTCGACAAGGTATTTGTTTCAATGAAGTTCAAAGTACCAGTTGCCAAGATAAGCGTTTTTCTAACAACTTGACCCGACAACAGCTGTTCGTATAACTTGACAGCTAGGCGAATAATTGAAACTAACATTGTAGCATTTGACGACTTTTGTTTCATAAAAGTAATTATGAGAACTAATTTTATTTATCTCTGAATATTTAACACATATTTGTAAACCAAGGGAGCATCTGTATATTTTGGGTAATTAATTTAAAAAGATTCACAGTCATGTTTAATATATTATTAATATTTTGATTCATAGTAAAGACAATCATAATTTTCATATTTAAATATCTGCGTCTAAAAGATTAGACCACACTATTGATGTATATTTTGAATATAAATTTTATCACAAAGAAAAAGCTAAATTTAATTAAAGACATCATATAATTTAATTGAACAACTGTTTTATTTTGGACAAGTGAGTTCAAAGGTAGGGTTATTTGAGTTAAAAAGTAAAATCAGATATATGCCCCTTTATAAAAATAAAGTTTTTTTTTGCTGTAACTTGATAAAGAATCACTAAACGGCGCTTTCAAGAAGTTTAATATCTAAATTTCCCTTTATAATAATGTTTAAATTATTGGTATTAATAGCTAAATCTTTCTTTATGGTATAAGGTAGAGGCATCTCTTGCGTCCTTTGTTATTATATTAACACTATTTTTTTACATCTCCTGCCTTAGCAGTAAAAACGATTTTTCCCTCTAAGGATTTTGAAGTTCTCCCTTAGGGCAAACCCGTGTTTAAAAATTCTAGGACTTGGTCGTGCTCCTTTGCTCCCCCGATTTAGTATTTTAGAGTCAGTCAAGTAGATAATGTTTTTGTTGTAAAACCCACAACCACTCCTCATAAGCGCTACCCGAGGAATAGACCCCTAGCTTAGTCGGAAAACTGTCGATTACTTTCATTACAAGGAGATCGCAATAACTGGCTATTGTAAAATTAATTTGAGTTAGTTTTACAGTAAGTCAAGTGCAGTAAGTAGTAGATTGTTACAATGTATATTTAAATCTTATCCAAATTTGATTGTGATAACTGAAAAATGAATATATTGTTCCACATTGTACTGGTACATTAGTAAATACGTTGTCTATTTACTGTGTTTAAATAAATTTTCCCAGCAACTATTACACTGTCAAAAAAACCTGCACTTTTCCGATAATCTATGACTCAATAGCTGCTATCACTATTAAAATCAAAATTTTAGCTTTGGAAATGTTAGAGAACGGGGGGGGGGTTGGTCATTTTTGGTACATTTTGAGCTACATCATGAAGACTACTGGATCGAAAATTATAAAAAAAATATTTTTAGAAGCCTTTTAGAATCCTTTTTCAAATGATACCTCACACGATATATTTTTCTTTTGACCGAATTAACCCCCGCCATTTTAATCTAAAAATATTTTTTCTAACGGACGAACGGACACGAAAGTGAACTTATAATGGTTCCGTTATATCTTATAAGGTACTGAACCCTAAAAACACCGTGCAAGAAGATACATCACCAAACTTAATAAAAAATTTAGTTAAACCCGCAACTGTATGCTAGAGGCGTGATAATAATAAGTTGTAAAATTTGTAAAAAGTCAAAATAAATCTAAAACAAAACTTACCCCTGTATGTAAATAATAAACGATAAAGGTTCAGCATGAAACAAACTTAAGAATGTTTGTTGGGCAGATCACTAAATGTTTGTGAATCAGTTTTTAAATATAAAACACTCGTATTTCATACATCATATACGATGTATTCACTATTTATTTTAGTACAGCAGAATTCGTTGTTAAAAATGCACACTACCTACTGCATGGATATAAAAAAATTCTAGTCAGCAATGTTTAAAGCGTCAATCTCAATTTTACTTATAAATTTACAAGTGGGTAACTAATGCATTTATTATTACGAATGACATGGTCGTTCAGAAGTACATCATTAAAAAAATCAACTTCAATTGTAGAGATTTAAATTATGGAATTTAAAATAAATTAGGGAATTATCAAATAAACAAAAGCTTAAGTGTAGACAATTTTAATTATTCAATCTTTTATAATTCTTAAGAGAATTTGCTTATAGATAAATGCCCATTATTTGAGGAATGATAATAATAACCTTATTTTCTTCTCCTGAGAAACTTAAAAAGTAAAATTTTAGATCCAAAAGTGCTCACAACAAAACACAACTCAAGATTAGTTTCAGAATGTGGATTTTAAAACAAATTTCAGAATTCAAAAAATATGGAACATAAGTTTGCGGGATTCGGGTAGAACAGTCCCGAGTAAATTGCGGCCCACGAAGCATTTTATAAATTACTCTAAAAATATACGTATATATATATATATATATATATATATATATATATATATACAGGGTGCCCACAATCTATCTCCGTATATGGGTAACTTTTTTATTATACAATATTGGTTAAATTAGCAAAGTTGAAGAGAAATTTACGAGTAGTATGATGCTTTTTTGAAAACTCACCTAGATGCTCAACTTTTTTAGATATTTGAAAAAAACTGAAATTTGCCATTTTCTTCAAACGCTAATAACTTTTTAACGGTTTAACCTATAGAGAAAATAAAAACTGCTTGTAAGGTAACTTTTTACGTAGAATTCAATAGCGTATATGACAATTTTATTTGGAAATGGGTTTTCAAGCTACAAACATAACCTCACTTTTTTTAAATGGAAACTATAGTTCAATATAACCCAAATGGAAAGGTTTTTCTTTTCTGATTACCCTGATGTAAGGGTTGATGTACTTATTTTCAGTAGTTTCTTCATAATAAAGAAAAAACTATTTATTTATTTGCGGACATCAAGGAGTCCATGGATACATATTACAAACAAACAAAATGTGTAAAAATCAATAATGGAAACACAAGTTTATTGTAACTAAATTTATTATAAACTAAGAAAAATAAAATACTTAAAAAATAAACTATCCATACAATACAAATAACTTAATCAAAGGAAACAAAAATTAATTAATGCGAATATGCCCACTCCTACATTAACATATGCTCAAAATGACCTCCATTAGCTTGCAAACACATTTCGCACCTTTTAATTAGGTTTTGGTGCACCTTATTTAACGTTTGTGGTTTTATACTTGTAATAGCTGCTGTAATACTATCTTTGAGTTGCTCAATGTTATTGGATTTTTTAGCATACACTACATCCTTTACAGTACCCCAATGAAAAAAATCCAGTGGCGATAGTTCTGGTGACCTTGCCGGCCATGGAACAGGACCTGCATTGCCAATCCAATTTGGAAAACTATTATCAAGATATTCAGAAACGGCTTGAGCATTGTGAGCAGGTGCACCGTCATGCTGAAAATAATATAAGTTTTGCAGTAAATTAAGTGGCAAATTATCGAGCATTTCTTGCAATTCGTTTTGTAGAAAATTCAAATAGTGTACACCATTTAAATTATAATTATAGAAGAAAGGCCCAAGTATTTTATTACCAAAAATGGCGCACCACACATTTATCGAAAATTGATGTTGATCCCGCCTTTCTTCTGTTAAATGGGGATTTTCCTGACTCAGTAGACTGTATTTTTCTGTTAAACATGCCTTTGTTAGTAAATTTTGCTTCGTCGGTAAATATAATAGTGTGACTAAAACCAGGATTATTATTTGTTTCATTAAGAAACCACCTACAAAACTGTTGTCTTCTCTCACAATCCCCATGATACAGTGTATTGCTAACATGGGTTTTGTATGGTTTGTAGCGGTTTTGTTTTAAAATTAGGCGAGCTTTTTCTGTAGAAGTAGCGCACTCAATTGCAGTTTCTCGGTGGACGCTGTTGGCTTAAAATTTATGTAGGCTAACACACGTTTTTCATCATCAGTTTTGAATTTTCTTTTATCAGTACTGGGTTTTGTAAAGCACCAAACCTTTTAAATTGTTTTCTAATTTAGAAAACAATCGTTTATCTGGCTGCCTTCTTTCCAAATATCTTTCATAATACATATCACCAGCAGCATCACAATTTCTGTTACAGGCATAGTAACAAAAGAGCATGTCATTTTTTCGTCGTTTGTATACATTCTCTATTATAATCAAATAAATTTAAAAGTCTTCTACACAAAATTTGCAACCCAGAGCAAATAAACACTTTAACTAATAATATCTGACAAATGCCAGTTGTTTTTGTTTATTTAAAATATGTATCCATGGACTCCTTGATGTCCGCAAATAAATAAATCGTTTTTCTTTATTATGAAGAAACTACTAAAAATAAGTACATCAACCCTTACATCAGGGTAATCAGAAAAGAAAAACCTTTCCATTTGGGTTATATTGAACTATGGTTTCCATTTAAAAAAAGTGAGGTTATGTTTGTAGCTTGAAAACCCATTTCCAATTAAAATTGTCATATACGCTATTGAATTCTACGTAAAAGTTACCTTACAAGCAGTTTTATTTTCTCTATAGGTTAAACCGTTAAAAGTTATTAGCGTTTGAAAAATGGGCAAATTTCAGTTTTTCAAATATCTAAAAAGTTGAGCATCTAGGTGAGTTTTCAAAAAAGCATCATACTACTCGTAAATTTCTCTTCAACTTTGGTAATTTAACCAACATTGTATCTTCTATAATAAAAAAGTTACCCATATATGGAGATAGATTGTGGGCACCCTGTATATATATATATATATATATATATATACAGGGTGTCCACATTTTAATTGCACACTATAGGAATATCCTGAACTATAAGAGATACAGTGGTGGTTAAATTAGACAAAAGTTACCTACTTATGAGGGTATTTTATAGCTGATCTTGAACTACAAATATTATCCATAGATTGCTAGATATTGGCTAAAATACAAATTTTACGATTTTCAACTTTTCTTAATAACTTCGTTGTTATTGTAGTTGGAAGGATGAAATTTGGTATGGTAAGATAAGACATAATTATGCATTTAATGACGATCTACAAAATGTTCTTGATCTATTACATTTTTTGCCGCGATAGTCAACTTTTTTTTGTTATGGCCGCCATATTGGATTTTTACATCAACGTATAGAAAAAAAATTTACAATTTCAACAATGTAAAACACATCATTAATTTTTTAAAATAACATTATTAAGACACAAAAACAGTTTTTGTAAAAGATCTATCCTATAAATAATAATGGAAAGTTAACTACCACAACTTGAAGTTACAGTAAATATTCAAAATGTTCACCATGCTGTTCCAGACACAGCAAACCCTTTTATTCATCTGCGCAATAGCATTTGATATGGAATCTTGATTAACCGATTCTAACGCACTTCTTATTTTTTGCTGCAAGTGTTGGACACTATTAGACGGAGTAACATAAACTTTATTTTTTACATCTCCCCATAGAAAAAACCAGCACCATTCTTTCCGATCCAACTTTGAGGAAATCGCTCATTTAAATACTGCGTTACTAACCTGAATTTATGAGGTGGTGCGCCATCATGTTGAAACCAGTGTAAGTTTCTAATTGCTTCTAACGGTAGTTCATCTAAAAATTCTTCAAGAGCATTAATTAAAAAATCTAAATATTTCTCTCCGTCTAAATTCCCTTGTATGAAATTAGGGCCTATTATTCAGCCATCGAAGATTCCACGCCAAACATTCACAGAAAAACGAACTTGATTCTTTACTTCCTGCAACAAATGTGGATTTTCTGTAGAATAGTGGTGCTTATTTCTACGATTAAACATTCCACAATTTGAAAATGTAGATTCGTCGGTTCACAGAATTTTATTCGCTAACTGTGAATCATTGTCTGATTGAGTAATAAACCACTCACAAAATGCTAATCTTCTTTCCGAATCTCCTATATGGAGTTTTTGTACTGGCAAGTACTTGTAGTCATGGTATTTATGCCTCTTAATAATATTATTTACTGTACTTTTGGAGACTTTGCAGTCACGTGCAAAAGATCTGCACGATCCAGTTGGGTTAACATGTAAATGTGCTAATACATTAATGTCGGCATTCGCTTCTACCTTTTTAAGATATTTACCTCTTGATTTGTTAATGGAACCGCAGTCGGACATGTTTTTACATATTCTATAAAACAATGTACGATTTGGTTGGCTTCGTTCAGGGTACAGATTATGATACTTGCGGGCGGCCTCTGTAGAATTTCTGCAGCTTTTGATATACAAGTCGTACGTCTTTTTTTTCGTTTATCGAGTACCACACCATATTTTAACTAAATTTTAATTTAAAACTATTAACAACAAAACTGATTATTGCAAACAATGAAACAGTTTAGAATTAATTGTATTTGATAGCAACACACTGGATCTTTTTTACAAAAACCGTTTTTGTGTCTTAATAATGTTATTTAAAAAAATTAATGATGTGGTTTACATTGTTAAAATTGTAAATTTTTTTTCTATACGTTGATGTAAAAATCCAATATGGCGGCCATAACAAAAAAAAAGTTGACTATCGCGGCAAAAAATGTAATAGATCTAAAACATTTTGTAGATCTTCATTAAATGCATAATTATGTCTTATCTTACCATACCAAATTTCATCCTTCTAACTATAATAACAACGAAGTTATTAAGAAAAGTTGAAAATCGCAAAATATGTATTTTAACCATTATCTAGCAATCTATGGATTACATTTGTATTTAAAGATTAGCTATAAAATACTCTCATAAGTAGGTAACTTTTGTCTAATTTAACCAACACTGTATCTCTTATAGTTTAGGATATTCCTATAGTGTGCAATTAAAAAGTGGACACCCTGTATATATATATATATATTGCCGTGGATTCCACTAAAGAAATTCTCGCCCCACGGATTGGGCTTCATAAAATTGCCGTGGATATCTAGAACAATCGGAATCGCCTCTGTTGGGCCCAGTGATAGGGCCGTCATGAAATTTTCTGAAAATTTAATAAAGAAAAAATTCTTACAATACCTTTGAAACGCCTCTTTATTTCTGCACACCTCGGCTAGCTCTAAAATCTGCTTCTTCTTGGATACCAACCATCCTAAATTCACTCTTTCTCATATATACAGTCAAATGAAATTACCACTCAAATAATGCAACAAGACATACAACCTTTTTATTTACACATATTAACAAGTTTCCAGTAGTAAGAAAATATTTACACATTTGTGTATGCAGTTTGATAAAAAATGTTACCATCTCAGTCTTTAAATCTTTTAAAATTTCATGATTTTAATATATTCCCACAATTTTATTTTAGACGAGTAGATGGGCCGGTCGTGCAACCCTAAATTGATTTTTATTCTGGTCTATTTTGAGCTCAGTATAACCCAGTTACTCTAAATGCTTTTACACATCGCATTTTTGTTTAAAATAAATCTAAAGACCCGTTTACTCCTTACAACAACATTTGTATGTCATTAATAAACATTTTTAAATCATCAATATCAAAAGTCCTGTACATATACCCCTTTAAATGAGTTTTATGGTAATAAAATACACCCCCAATAAGTCAAAACACTCAAGCACAAAATATCAGCACAAATGTTCAGGCAAAAGAAAGAAATTAATTTTCTTTACCTGGAGCAAGCTTCTTCCCTCGCTACCTCTGAAAATGTGTACCAAAACCGTCGACGTTGTGTCCATACACTTCGTGATTATACCTGGATCCAGCTCATGTCCACTGGTTATCCAAATCCCTGCGACCACCTTTAGTATTTCTACCCGGATAATGGGCTCGACCAAGCTTAACCTTCCATAACCACTACACTTCACGCATACTTGTTTCTAACTTTACTATTCGCTTACCCAGGTACCATCCTATCATTAGATTGTATAGTGTAGTAACAGCACCTTTGATAAGCTAGCACCCACTTGTGCAAATCACACTTTTATACATTTCCGGTACGTTACTAACAGTTTTTACACACGTTTAAATAGGATGTTGTATGCTACTTCAACGAGTAAACGACAATCAATACAACGTAAAAGCATGTAATAGATATAAGATCTAAAAGCTATAAGAGCTTTATTATCTCTCCCAGTGTATTTATACGCTTTTGAATACCCCTCATGGACCCTCTTTTCATCGAAAAGCTTATTTTCTAAAACCGATTCTCAAAATTTTGTTCGTAACGAACTTCAACGTCTGAAAAATTCCAAGTTTACCCGGCAATTTGCTTAACCACATCTAACCGACGCGAGTTTCTCAAAACTTCTAGCCTTCGACCAATTATATTGCTTTCCCCCGTTTTAACGTTCAACCCCCTAGCTACCTTTCTTCGCTTCACCCATATTTATTGTCTCTTTTAGAACCCCTCTCAAGCTACAAAAAATCGATATTGTGGTTGGCCTCCAAATCGACCGCGTATTCTAGACGTGTATTGTAATCAAGGTTTGTTATATATGTTCTCTGTCTGTCTTACATTATAGATGTTTCATTTCACTTAGTCTTCAAAACATTTGTTATTTTAACAGCTTGTCTCAGCGACCGTTACAAACAATTCTATTGAATTCTGTCCCAACGTATATTTCAGTTCTTTAAACTTGACATTTAACTATTCAGGTGTTTCTTTGAATTAACTATCCGTTTAAAATAATAATTCCGAGTTTTAGCACTTCTTAGGATTTGTATAACAAACGTTTCGTTTATTTAAATGGAAATATGCGTTTAAATTATCGATTTTCTATACTCAAAAGCTCCGATTCTTATGCCATGCGCTTGATTTAAAATATTACAACTAATTATGCGTATCCTTGAGTTTTCATGTACTTTAAAGCTTCTACCCGTTATGCAATTTTTACATTCCAATTTAAAAATTTACGAATATATTAATAACCGTCCACTATATAAACTGATTAATTTGGCGCATAAATAAATTGTTCCTATTTCCTATATACACAGTTGTTAAAAATTTATTATCTAGACCTATATACCCTTCTTAACCTATAATTTCCACAACAATATATATATATATATATATATATATATATATATATATATATTTAAAATACATTTTAAGTTAATTTCATGATCATATCCTACCAAAATAGGACTTCAACAAGAAAGCAATTAAAAATTTAACTATTATACAACCGTTTAGTTTACCTCTTACCAGAATAATTACATTGGAATGTAAGCTAGACGTTTCTACACAAAAGGTAATTGTCAGGCCCCTGCGGGCAAAGGACTTGATTAACAGTTACAAGAGTTTTGTCTTCAAATGCTTTATTTAGCTTACAATAGGTACATATTCGAGCTATTATTTGCATATGTGAATATGTTTTCGAAAAAATTAGAACGATTGGACAAAATATAAATTGCTGTGATAAGTGTTATTCAGTTCAGTTCTAATTGAAGCTCTGATTAAAATACGAGTTCTGATTTAAAGCTTTGAAAGTGATACGAAATTAATTACTGGTACATACCGTTTGATATAAATTGCTCTATGTGATATACATTATAGTAGTGATCGATATAAATTAATTATAATGCATTAATATAATTTATAGTGCATCAATATTAGTATTTAAGATGATAGCATTGTAGTTTTAGAAGTTAGTATCTGTACTGTTAGCGATTAGTTAGGAAAAAATATTGTGAGAGTTTTAAAATTTCGTTGTAGCTATGAGTTGTTGAAAAGGCTTGTATAATCTGTCTAATAATAAAGAACTATTTTTGTGCAAATAGTTTTCGATACATTGATATCAAGTAGTGAGGTTGTAGTAAAAAAGACGTTTGAACAATTTCTATTTGCATGCCTGTAACTCGAAGTCAACAACAGGAAACGGATAGCGACATCGTCTCTTTCCTAAAGGGGTTCAAGTCAAGAGCTGCGGAGGGTTTGGCTGAGAATTCCGTAAAACTACGGGAGAGTTTTACGAAGGACTGTAACAAACCGCCGCGAATTTACCGAAAAATGTTGAGAAACAAGAATGAAAATTTGCAAGTCTGACATCAAAATTATAAGAAAGTAACGCGGGTTTTACAGAAAAATTACAAGATCGCGCGGAGAAGCAAGACCCAAACTTTGCATGCCCGACAGCAAAATTAGAAGAAAATGCCGAGAAACAAAAACAAACCGCGCAAATCTTACTGGAAAATTAGATTAGAACGCGAAAGCCGTTAAACAATTGAAATAGGAGTTAATACAGAAAGCTATAAAACTGCGGAAAAACTAGATCAGAACGTAAAAGTTGTCGAACAGAGACTAACTGAAAATTACAGACAACTGAGAGATAAATGCAAGCCAATATTCTGACCACTTACAAAAATTGGAAAGAAAGTTTTCAGAAGATTTATTGGAAAAGTCGCATGATCTGGAAGCGAGATTTTCGGAAAAACTTTTAAAGATTTAGCGTAAAATGTAAGAAGAGATACTGAGAATTGAAGAACGAATTAATTCCCTAACACTAGTGCGAGCACCAACGTCCTCAGTGCTGGTGATACAACAACGCGTCCCAGAATTTAAGAATGTCAACTTACGTCAATATTCAGAGTAAAAACACCTACATTTGATGGAAAGCAATGCAAGGCTCCTGCAAGAGCTAACAGCTGAACCAAAGGTGAAAGGATAACCGTGTTGATTGTTGCGTTACACGGTGAGGCCTTCAACATTCTGCAAACCATACCAGACCATGACCAAAGAAGCTACCAAATGGTCAACGAAAACTAGTTGAAGCAGATATTGGTCACTTGGTATGGGTAGTTTACCCAATACCACCGGATGGATTCCTAGAACAGCTGGGAGTAGACCTTTGTTGACGACCGAGAAATCCAGCAAGCACTACTGCTGGTTCTTGGCCAAGGACCCTACATGATGCATTAGCTCATGCTTTGGAATTTGAAGGGGCAAAGCAAGCTTAGCATTGTAGTAGTAGCAAAATAAAATGTTCCGTAGAGGAGTAGGGCAAGAAAGTATGGCGGAAGTGATTCGATGCGTACTTCGTGAACACCAACCAAAGAGGAAAAGAGATGTCTGAATTGTGACCAGTTTGGGCATATGCAGTCCAATTGTAAACAGCCCAAGAAGGAAGCAGAGAAGCCGGAAACTAAAGGGGGTCGACAGTAGTGAGCGAAGGTCGACCTGCACGGATTCTGCTCCACGTGCGTCAGAGTGCTTCAACCTCTTCTGGAGGGGATAGATATTTACGTGTGAGAAAAAGATCGTAACTCGAAACTTCCTTGCTTACCGACTTCCGTTGAGTGCCGACATGCGAGTGTTTCGATAGTATCAACTAGTGGTTCCCAGCTCCTGTCCTCTTTATCCTTTATCGTATCGACACGCGGCTCATAGCGAAGTAACAACCATAAAATTTTCAAGACTTAACCTCAAAATAAATTTGCATGTGTTAAAAAAAGTTTATCTTTCTAAATGCCATTTCATGTTATTTGTGTTACCTTTCTTGGCACTGAATTTGCTATTTAATAATATCCTTTATGTTTTAGTACTCTAAATAACAACAACAAAAACTTTCGGAAGTTAAAAAAAATGTAAGTTTAACCATAATTTTGGGTATTTAATTTGCTAAACAAATTATAAAAAAATATCTTCAACCTATCCCTTATTTATGCAGTGTACATATAAATTGATACCATGCGCTTTAACGTGTAAAGTCCGCGTATCTATAAAAAAATTTCATAGTTAATTGCAAAATGCTTTGATTTTTGTGTATTTCAGAAACCAAATCCCGCTTATTGTCTATAATAGTATCGAACTTTCGCTAATACTTACTTAACTGAGTAAAGTAAACATATTTAGGGTAACATCTTTTTAAAAATTATAAATATGAACTACCTCCATTTGAAGAGAAGGGAACTACGTTTTGAGCTATCTGCTCGTCGTATAATGCCCGCAAGATCAACGTCGTTTACAATTTAAATTTGTACGTAAACATTATGAATCCCGAAAAGAATCTTGAAGAAATTACACCCTCTATTGACGATATAAAGTGTAATTGTTTATTCTATTGACCCAAACCCTACAAAATTAGAATTAGTGCGCGTTCGATCTAGACTGATACATGTAAAACAGCGACTTGACCCATTTTCAATCTCTAATCCTGATAAATTTGACAAAATTCAAAATGAACTCATGTCCGATTTGTTCCTTGTTGAAGATCTTGTCCTAGAAAATTAAATATTAACTTAGAACTCTTCGTTATAACCTATAATTAAAATAACTAATCGTTACCTGTAGAAAAGATAGACGTGTCTAAGTCAGCACCGGTATATAAATGGAATCTTACTTTTTCAGAATAAAACTCAAAAATTTCTTTAGCTTCTTTTTTCGAACGGATAGACGATTTAAAAGTCTCCCGAAATTGCACAGATCAACAGTTATTTAACAGTACGATCTAACTTTACTCCTATAACGCTTTAGCATGGTTTCGAAACATCAAACACCAAATTCACTCTTGGCCTGAATTAGTTGACCTCTTGAAACAAGATTTTTCTACATTTGACAACGACTACGAAATCATGTCTCAAATATGTGCCCGTTTTCGGTCTCCTGATGAAAATGTTTTATCGTATATAATCCATGTGCAAACGTTATTTAATAGATTGGATAAAAAGTGTGACGAACAAGAAATCGTGACCCAGCTTATTCGAAATCTGAACGGCTATTAGTCTGAACATCTCGCTTTACAGAAAATCGACTCAATTACCCAACTTAGAGACCTTTGTCGTTTCCTACAAGAAGTGAAATTCCGTTTAGAAAAATATCACCCCTCAACAAAACTCCAATCAAAATCTTCGCAACAAAATATATCTTACCGTAATGATTGTTCCCGTAATTCCCATCATTTCTCGTCCTCAATATCGAATACCGAAAAAATAACCCATTTCTTGTTGAAATTGTCGTAAAGGTAACCACAATTATACTAATTGCACGGAACGCAAAAACATTTTTGTTATGGGCGTGGAAACCCGAATGTCTATAAAAATAAATGCCCACGTTGTAACGTTCCGGAAAACTACCGAATGGACGCCTTTTTCAGGGTGTACGCGTCCCTTTGTCTCGAAAACACCCCGTAACAAAAAATTATCGTTTTCGCACCAATTAAGTTCAAAATTTATTCCACAGTTCCCTTATTATATAAAAATAGCAACGATTATACTTTTAATAACATACCTCCATCACCAACTCCTATTTCTTTAACTGAAATATGTTGTACAACCCCACTTAAATAGTTTAACTGGTTGAAAACCGTGTAGTTTTTCATCACCCTAATTCTGCAACTGCAACATTTAAAACGAAACCGTTTGACAACCATACACACTTGCAGATTTCTCTCGCCTCCCTATCTATAGATGCATTGTTGGATACTGGTACTAATTCCTCTTGAATTAATTACATAGGATTACAACAATTAAGGGAACAAAATATTGATTTTAAAATAATACCTCAGAATACATTTATGATTACCGCTGATTCCGCTGATGCTTTGCTCGTTGGATACAGATAGAATCGCGACCTATGCCTCCTCAGTAAAAAGTCAGTTTCTACGGTTGCGAATACAAGGAATTTCTTTTCGATGTGTTTTTTCACGTATATATTTGAATCTTTTTTTTTTATATAATTCCCGTTATCAATCATTTTATATTTTAAGAACGCTAACGCATTCATTTCGTTTTTCTTGAACGTGTTGATAAGAGGCTATGACCTTGTTGTTTTAAATATCATTCATTATGTTGTTGCTGTATCGAAATTCCCTATTTTTGTCTTTATTTAACAGTTTATCGTACAATTACCGTTGTGTCCATTGCAATCATGTCTTTGAAATTATCGGGTAGGTATATTTAAGTTGTTTACGCTACCTTTGTTGGATCTACTTATCCCAGCGATGTGCTCGATAAGAAGATAATTTGTTTGAGTGTTATTTGGAATTTAGTTGTTTTCGAGAATCTATGCGATGATATAAGTTTTATCTTATCGTTAATATCGCTTTTGCTCAATGCGAACCCTTCCTACCTGGGTTGCTACATAGTTCATAACCTCATAACCTCCCTCTTTTATCTTTCCTTATTTCTTTTCTTTTCGAAGTCGCTGCATAGCCAGAAGGTTGTTACTTCACGACATTGGGCAGTGGACGTGGAATTGGTCTCGCATGCCGTTCGTCTGAACAAGCCTCACATCGCAAAGCTTCCCCTTCTGGAGCGCATGTGTAAAAAACGTTCCTACAGGATCACGTTTCTCTATCGAGAGTTCCCATACTTTCTTGTTATTACATTTATAGGAGGTGCGGTGTGCCTTGAGAATAATGCCTCCGAACCAAATTTAGGTTTTACGTTTTTTAAAAAAACTTTTTTGATCGTAACATTTTATTTTATCTGAAGTTTTAGGTTAAATCATAAATATCTAGCACTTATCTGTTTTTTATTTCAAATCGTCTTAAGGATTTTATTCTACCTGATTAATAAGTAACCACGGTTGGTTAATTGTCATTTTTCCGAAAATGTTTTGGAGATCTTATCGTATCTAAATTAATACTGTAAACCATAGATAGATAGGTGTTTACCGTTCGTTTTGCAATTATCTCCGAGATGATATCTTTACCTCGCCTTTACCGTTAAGTCAATAAATTACCTATATATTTTTCGTAATGAAATGCCTAAGAAATTTTATTGTTAGAACCTTTGGTATTTGTGACATAGGTAGAATTTATTATCGTAAGGTGAAAAAGCAAATTTACGCCTTAGAATTGTATTTGATAGGGTAGGGTTAAGGAATTAGGTATCGTAAATGTAGTAGCACTGGCTAATTTGTTAACTTAACGTTGCCGCTACCGCATCCTACCTTGCCTTTTCTTGCTAAATCCAGTACAAATTTGTTTAACTTTAGAGAATGTCTTTAAGGAGAAATTTGCATGCATTCATAAATGAACGAGAGAAAATTCTTGTAATCAGATTTATGTGAAGTGAGTGTAGTAATAAGTATGTCTCAAGCTTCCGACGAAATTTGTGAGGTCGGTGCTAAGGCAAACAAGACCTGCGCGCGATGAGTTCGAGTAAGCTTTAAAATCGGTTGGCTGCTCATTTTCGTTTCCTGGTATCGGAACTTTTGCTACTGTTTAAAAAACCAGGTGACTCCTATAGACAAGTATAACTTAAGTTATCCGTGAATGTGTAAGTTCTTTTACAAAAAGTTTTTTTTTGCTTTTCTTTTTGAAACTGAGTAGAGTAAAATTAGCAATCCCACCCCCACATTTCCTCCAGAATCCCACATTTCCTCCCAAATTTACATGTAAATCCCCATAAGGAGGAAATGTGGTGGAGTAACATTTCCTCCAGAATCCCACATTTCCTCACACATCTGGACCAAATAGTTTTCTTCGACTAACCATTTTTCATCTTTCGAGATAAATATATCTTAATTTTTCATCTTTCGAGATAAATGAGCATCCTCATTTGCTCCCACATCTAAACCAAATAGTTTTCTTTGTCTAGCCAATGCATCTTTCGAGATAAACCTATCTTGTTTGGTATCAATCAATATTAGAATTTTCTCAGCTACCCAAATCTTTAAGAATTTTCAGATATCATCACCCCAAGGAGCTACCCCAATTTTAAGATTTCTTACCTGTAGCGACTTTTGAGCATTTTTATAATTTTTTTTAGTCATGCGATACATCTTCTTAGTCTAAAATTTTGCACAGAATTTGAATCTGCAAACAGATTTAAAATCGGGCCATCCCTTACAAAGTTACACTTTAAGCTCTCAAACCTCTAAATTTTGCTCTTTGCTTTATAAGCAAAACTAACAAATACTTTTCTTTGTCTAGCCAATGCATCTTTCGAGATAAACCTATCTTGTTTGGTATCAATCAATATTAGAATTTTCTCAGCTACCCAAATCTCTAAGAATTTTTCAGATATCATCACCCCCAAGGGAGCTACCCCAATTTCAAGATTTCTTACCTGTAGCGACTTTTGAGCATTTTTATAATTTTTTTTAGTCATGCGATACATCTTCTTAGTCTAAAATTTTGCACAGAATTTGAATCTGCAAACAGATTTGAAATCGGACCACGCCTTGCAAAGTTACCCCTTTAAAGCCCCCAAACCTCTTTAAATTGTTTTGCTCGTCTATGACATATGCTTAAACCAAACAGCTCCAAAAATCTAAAACCGCAAGGATTTTAGAAACGACTTCTTTATAAGCCATAAGTGTTTAATATTTAAAACCATTTTTTCAAACAGTAATGTGCTTTTCTCAGAATGTTGTAAAAACCCATGACTTAAAATTTTCTGGTTTTAACATAATTACATGTACAATGCTAAATTGTTGGAAAATACATAGACAAGGACAAACTAATCGCTTTACAATTATGTGACGTATAGTGAAAGTAGCATAGAGGACAAACTAATTGCTTTACAATTATGTGACGTAAAGTGAAAGTAGCCTTTCTTTTTTATTAATTAGCGGGTATATGATTTGAGAAATACAATAGATATGCTCGATGCTAATAGGAAAGTACGCTAAATGCAAGTCAATTAACAACAATTTAATAGTGTTTACTGACCTACCTTAATTGTTTGTACAAGGAAACACAATAAAATATATTCAAATATAGTAACTACCTTATTTATTTATGCCCCATGTGTAGCTTGCTGTACTATTAGGACCAGGGTATGCAGACTTTAACACCTCCATCTCACACGCTTTACACGGATGTTAGTTGTTTCGTACAAGACCCTTTAACAACTGTTGGAGTTGAACGTTTACTGCTTAATGACATACCGTGCTGTTTTTCCTTGTGTTGCTGTAAGCTATTCTTGTAAAAGCGATACTGCAAGACCCAGAGTTTAAGTACTTTGCTGCCGACGGATGTATAAGCTTAACCGGGGACGATGTTACACCACGACATTAAATGGCAGGCTTGAATATTTTTTTTGGAAACAATCGAAGATTGCCGAAGACACTCGAAGAGTGCACAAACGCGGTCACTAAACCACAATTAATAATCGCCTTTATAGGTTTAACATTTCTACCATTACCAATGACTTTAATTTCTTATTGGAGAATCCTTATTCTCCACGCACTGTTGCGTAGCTGGATGCCCACCCTTTTGGGGATATATGCTCGTTATAGGTTGTAAGCACCCGCGTTTTACTTAACTACACTTCGTGAGATCCCTTTAATCTTTTTAATCGTGTCCTTCTCGCGCACAATACAGTAGGACTTAGCCTTCACCTACAAATTCTAACACAAGTCATAATTTTAATGGTTTTCCATTTTTAACCACGATTTTGTTATTAAAAAATTCCGGTCATTTATAACAGATCAATTCTCGCAAATTTAATAGCTTGATGCACTCGTACGCAGGTAGCACAATAACATTCCCATCTTTCGTAATCTCCATATTATATAAATTCTCTTTTCAAAATTGTTCAACAACCATATACTTCTATTAAAGGCTGTGCTCAGCCGCAATTTGAAATCTTGATCCAATTGTATGTCAACAACATCGTTTCCAGTAGTCAGACCATTTAATCGAGTGTTTAGCACGTCACGAGAAAATACATTGATTTGAAATTCCACTTGAAAAGTACACAATTTCTTCCAATCGAAGTAAGAGAATGTTATCGTAGAATCAGCACACATACCACTACAGCAAATAACTTGGATGGCAGGTTGAAGACCACCATATAAATCAAAACCAACTTCTAATATATGGTGGTGATAATTTGAAGGAAATTCGCCTAACCTATAGGTTGACTTACCAACTAGTTGGTTGATATTTAAGGACTAATACTTTAACTTCCAAGAAAAACCATCAATTTTAAATTTTTCCTACATACTTTCACTAATCATGGAACATGGTTCGCCACCGAGGTCCGTCGCACCCATTTTTTTGGCGAAGAATTTGACGGAAAAGTCGCTTAATTTTTTTGTGGGACCTTAGATTTAACCACCAAGCCATTTTTTTTCAAAATTCCTTGAGATTTTAAATCCATGTGAAGATTTCAATTTTAATTTGGTTTTCCTAGGTTTAAACCCTGAATTTTTCAAATAATGCCCCGATTTCAAAAACCTTTTCAACAGTTATAATTCACAACATTTCAAACCTACCTCGTCTTTTGAATAAACCCGGTGTCCAAAATTGTTAAATTTTCCTGGGGAAATTAATTATTTCCCTTTTTAAAATTAGTTAAAAAGGTTTTATTGTTTAATTTCAAAAACCTATGAAAAACCTTTGCTTTTATTTAATTTACTATTAGGTTAAAAAAAATTTTATTAGTCAAATTTTTTTTAATTTGAACCCTCAAAGTTAAACCAAAATTAATACATAATTTTCTAAGGGACCGAAATGGTTGATAATCATTTTTGTTTCAACAAAACGATTTCTTAAATTTGGAAAGAGACATTGTTCATTTTTGCAGACGGATATTAATTTTAAAGATTTACTTCTGTTAAATCGGAATCAATTCTTAATTTGAAAATTTTTGTAAACTTATACATACTTTCCCCTAACATTTAAAGAATCAAATCTTGCATTTACCACATGGAATTGCACAAAACAGAATTCAAACGAGAACGCGATTTAAATAAAATTTTTATGAAATTTGCAATGGGTTTTTTTCCAAAGGCTTTGGCATTTTAGGGTTTCAGTCTTTCAACCATGTTATTTAAAACAAGGGGGTTCTTAGTCTTTTTGTTAGTGGCAAGGGAAGATAAATGGAATATTTAAGAATTTGAGTAATTAAAAGAAAACATTTGAATTGGGTCAATTACAATTTATGCCTCCCAAATTTTTAAAACAGAGTAAACAAGTTGAGTTATGGAAAATAAAATTTCCAAAATTTTTAGAGGATGTTTAAATTTTAAGCGAAGATAAAATTTTTAACACAAATTAACGTTTTTATACTTTTTAAATTTTGTATTTCCTAAGTATTAAAGAGTTAAAATTTGTTTGTTTTTAAAACAATTTGATTAATAATTTTGAAAACGTTTATAACACCCAAAAAATAATACACACGTTTAATTCCAAAATTGATACCCATTTAGATGGACTTTAAAAAAAACTCCAATTTCTTTTAATTTTAAAACTAAACAAGCAATATATACAAAAAATTTTTAAATTACTAATTATTTCTTATAAAAGTTTGGTGGAAATTTTTAAAAACTTACAATTTAATAATTCCTTTAATTCTGAACAGTTTTTAAACCCCATTTTATTATTTTAAAATCTAGACCTCCTTAAAATGAGTGTCTGATTTTCCCGGTTTGCACAAAAATTTTCTCCTTCTATCGAAAAGGTTGCCCAATTTTTTTTCGGAGATTAAATTTGAATAACCCTTCCAAAGATAAATTTTTTATTTTCCTTTGAAGTAAATCAAAAATTAAAATTCTACGGAAACCATTGGCACCCTTTCGGATAGAGAGAGTTTTGTGGCCCAAACAACCGGAGGAATTACATGAACAAAATTTACATTTCTTAAGAAAATGAAGGATTTAAAAATAATTAAATTTTTAACCTTGCCTTAATAAAGATTATTTTATTGTTAGTTTTTAAAAATTTCCCAACTTTTCCTAAAATGGTATAATTGATTATTTTTATATAAGCTTGTTATTTTTTTTTTAGCAAACATGATGTAAAATAAGGTTCTTCTGGAAGGTTTAATTTTTTTAAGGTACCCAGTTTTATTTAATTTTTTAAAATTTTTTATATTAATGGGAAGGGTTTTATACATAATTTTTTGACCTCTTTAATTTTGTGAATTACACTTTTAAAAACTTTTTGGAAAAATTGATAAATGAAATTTTATTCGCTAAAATTTTAACTCCGCTCTAAACTTTGGATGGGAACTTTTTTTTAATAATATCAAATTTTAATACTTCAAATTCTTTTAGCCTTATAAATCAAAATTTTCAAATTATAAAATTTTTGCCCAACACTGTCAATTTCTTTAAATTTCTATATTCCCATTAATACCGAAAAAATCAATTGGTTTCTCCGTTTCCTAAGGATTACATTGGGTTACTCTGAGTTATTTTTAAGTTTGGTTTTGTAATAAAAATCTTTCATGTCACCAACAAAAAAGAATTTTAAATCTGGTTCTCGGAAACAGAAATTTAACGTTGGTTTACAATCGATTCCCCAAATTACTCTTTTAATGGGAAAAAATTTTAATTCTTTTGCATTACAATACGTTTCAAATTCTGTTAATATTTTAATTTTTCACTCTGGAATCGTTGGAATTATTAATTTTTCAGTTTGCAATTTTCATTCTGATAACTTTTTGGTATAATTTTTTATGAGGTAAAACTCGAGCCTCAATATTTCTTTTTTAATAGGTTTACACCATATTCTTAATACACTTTGAAAAATGCACTATAACTAATAACCCAAAACCCCATATACCAAATTTAACCCCTGCCACATAACCAATATTGCAAAGGGTCGTGGTCCCATGTGGGTTCGTGGTATTTGGGTGATTTCGTGGTCCCAATGTGGATCCTGGTTTGGTCTGGTGGTATGTGGTTTCATTTTTAAATTTAATGGTGTGGTCGGGTATCTGGTGGGGTTCTGAACAAAGTTTAAAGTTTGGGCGGTCGGATTTTTTGAAATGAAATTTTTATAACAAATGGTTTGGTTCGGTGCCAAACGGTGAAGCAACCAAATGGATGGCTTTAAAAGGCTGTTCGGTGTTATTTGTTTGATTGCGGTTGAGAATTTAAAAATTGTTGTTGAGGGCGTTTCGGGTTTCTCGTGCAAATAAGCTGAATTCTTTATGTGCTATAGAAGGTAAGCATGGTTAAACAAGCCGGAATCTGGATATTTTGGAAATATAGGAAAGATGGGTTTATAAAACTGTTGGCGTTTCTGGTATTCTATGTGTTTGAATAAATTTAACAAACGGAAAATGAATTATTGAATTTAGAAAATTTTTGTATAATTTTTTTTTTAAAATTAAAGGTTACGGATTTGAAATTAAAAAAAAAAAAAAAAAAAAAAAAAAAAAAAAAAAAAAAAAAAAAAAAAAAAAAAAAAAAAAAAAAAAAAAAAAAAAAAATTTTTTTTTTTTTTTTTTTTTTTTTTTTTTTTTTTTTTTTTTTTTTTTTTTTTTTTTTTTTTTTTTTTTTTTTTTTGATCCCTATCATTTACGTATTTGCTTTTTCATCATGGCGAAATTCGTGGACATCATTCCTATTATATCTTCCCAACATCTAAAGAAACAGATTATATTAGAGTACCTTTTAGTTCTTTAAAGTTTGCATGGTTGAGAACGTTGGATATAAAATGCTTGTTCCTTTGGTAAATTATAAATTTCCCATCAAATGTCAACATCCACAAAATTTTATTTAAATAAAACGAAGTTTAATTTGTATCTGATTTTGATGTAACATATGGTATAATGTGGGAAGATTTGATTAAACTTCCTAAATACGTTGAGGGAAAATATTATAATTTGTCCTTAATTAACCCAATTTAAATCAAATTTAAAATGTTTCCATATTCTAGAATTGTGGAAAGTGCTTTTTAAATTAATATACGTCATCACAAACAACAAGGCTAATGATCCATTTCCTAAATTTATTTAGAATATTTTATGTTGAACTACATTTTGATTATCGCCACTTTCTGGTCACCGTATGAATTAATATTGTTTTTTGGTTTAATCATTTTATGTGATTCACTAATTGAAAATTTTAAAATTCTACCCTTAAATATTTTTGGGTTTAACTCTTTATCGAGCTTCAAATAAAATGCAAAGGGTTTTAAAATCTTACCGATGGTATATTAAAAATACTGCTGAGTAATTTTGTTTAATAATTCTAAAATGGCGTTGGTGGAAATCATAAGGTAAAACCCACAAAACAATTATGACCCTTTTCCAGTCAAGCTTGCAATAACCCAACTAATTAAATGCCGCACGCTCGACCATCCATGGCGAGAGCCATGTTCCAGTGTTGTCGTCAAAGTATCGTCGGTTTGATTAAAATTATAAATTAAAGATGGTTTTTCTTGTTGACGTTACAAGTGATTGCGGTACCCATTTTCAACCAACTGTTGGGGTCAACCTTAGGTTGGGAATTTTAAATTATCACCCCATATATTAGAAGTTGGTTTTGATTTTATTGGTCTTCAACCTGCCATCAAGTTATTTGCTTGTGGTTGTGTGCTGATTACGATAACATTTCTTCTTGATTGGAAGAAATTGTCTTT
The DNA here is from genome assembly GCA_036346225.1 of Platerodrilus igneus. NCBI lineage: Eukaryota > Metazoa > Arthropoda > Insecta > Coleoptera > Lycidae > Platerodrilus > Platerodrilus igneus. The sequence goes on along the minus strand of JARFIW010001119.1, from coordinate 894,261 downwards.
TCAGTGGAATTTCAAAAATTTTTTCTCAAACTCAAAACATGATTAAATGGTCTGACTACTGGAAACGATGTTGTTGGCTTGGATCAAGTTTTGCGGCTGAGCACATTTAATAGAAGTATATGGTTGAACAATTTTGAAAAGAGAATTTATATAATATGGAGATTACGAAAGATGGGAATGTTATTTGCTACCTGGCGGTGCATCAACTATTAAATTTGGTTGATCTGTTTAAAATGGGTTAAAGAGATTTGATATCCCAGATTCGCCGACTCTGGTTACCACAGGGTTTATAGATGTTATCAATACATTATGTTTCTATTAAAACAATATTTCTTGATAAAGTTTGTTTTACATATTTTTCCCAACATTACCAAAATTATTAATAGACGTATTAAACTATCCTGTTTTTTATTTTTGTTTAAAGTGGTGTAAAATAATAAACACAATTTAATTTAACAAAAAGTTTGGGAAATTTAAAGACGGTTTAACGGTGACTGAAAGTGGTGGCTAAGTCCTACTGTATTTCCGGAAGGAACGATTAAAGTTTAAAGGATTGGGGTGTAAGTAAAACCGGGGGCCAACCTATAACGGCTTTCCCAAAGGTGGACATGCAACAGTGGGTGGGAGAATAAATTCTTCAATAAAAAAAGTCTTGGTGGTAAAATGTTAAACCTATAAGGCGATTATTAATTGTGGTTTTGACCCGGTTTGTGCACTCTTCAGTGTCTTCGGTCTTCGATTGTTTCAAAAAAATTGCCAATGTCGGGTGTTAAACACTTATGGCTTATAAAGAAGTCGTTTCTAAAATCCTTGCGGTTTTAGATTTTTGGAGCTGTTTGGTTTAAGCATATGTCATAGACGAGCAAAACAATTTAAAGAGGTTTGGGGGCTTTAAAGGGGTAACTTTGCAAGGCGTGGTCCGATTTCAAATCTGTTTGCAGATTCAAATTCTGTGCAAAATTTTAGACTAAGAAGATGTATCGCATGACTAAAAAAAATTATAAAAATGCTCAAAAGTCGCTACAGGTAAGAAATCTTGAAATTGGGGTAGCTCCCTTGGGGGTGATGATATCTGAAAAATTCTTAGAGATTTGGGTAGCTGAGAAAATTCTAATATTGATTGATACCAAACAAGATAGGTTTATCTCGAAAGATGCATTGGCTAGACAAAGAAAAGTATTTGTTAGTTTTGCTTATAAAGCAAAGAGCAAAATTTAGAGGTTTGAGAGCTTAAAGTGTAACTTTGTAAGGGATGGCCCGATTTTAAATCTGTTTGCAGATTCAAATTCTGTGCAAAATTTTAGACTAAGAAGATGTATCGCATGACTAAAAAAAATTATAAAAATGCTCAAAAGTCGCTACAGGTAAGAAATCTTAAAATTGGGGTAGCTCCCTTGGGGGTGATGATATCTGAAAAATTCTTAGAGATTTGGGTAGCTGAGAAAATTCTAATATTGATTGATACCAAACAAGATAGGTTTATCTCGAAAGATGCATTGGCTAGACAAAGAAAACTATTTGGTTTAGATGTGGGAGCAAATGAGGATGCTCATTTATCTCGAAAGATGAAAAATTAAGATATATTTATCTCGAAAGATGAAAAATGGTTAGTCGAAGAAAACTATTTGGTCCAGATGTGTGAGGAAATGTGGGATTCTGGAGGAATAAGTTCTCACCACATTTCCTCCTTATGGGGATTTACATGTAAATTTGGGAGGAAATGTGGGATTCTGGAGGAAATGTGGGGGTGGGATTGCTAATTTTACTCTACTAAACTGTAAGGCGATTATTACGCTTTAGTTTATAAAACCACAACATTTCGTGCATTAATTTAGGTTTAGGGGATTTTTTTAAAACTCTGTATAGGAAAAATCCCGGCAGATAATATCGCAAAGCACCAACGTCTGTGAAAACCACATAAAGTTGTGGTTCACACGGATATTGAGGTTATTGACTTATCTTTGTGATCTGAGATTGTTAGCATGACAATTCTCACGGTTGGAATGACGTTGTACCCACCCACGTGCATTAGAGTGCTTCTACCTCTTCTGGAACGGGTAGATATTTACGTGGGAGAAAAAGATTGTAACTCGGGACTTACTTGCTTACCGGCTTCCGTTTAGTGCCGACGTGCCAGTGCTTCGATAGTATCGACTTGTGGTTCCCACCTCCCGTACCGCTTATCCTTTATCGTATCGACACGCAGCCCATAGCGAAGTAACAACAGTAGCATGAAGCAACGAAGAAGCCCGCACTGAGGACCAGAATCTTCTCATCAGCAGAGGACTACCGGGGTAAGTATTTTTAGTACATGATCATTACTATGGTATTTAAATCTGAATGCGGGGTTAAGATTATAAGATGTGAATAAACAGGCTGAATTTTTGAAAATGCCTTTTCATTATTTTTTAAAGAATGCTTTCTACTGTGAGGAACAGTATTGAGGATGTCAAGGTGGCAATTTCAAAAATTCAGCCTGTCCATTATCATCCACATATACCCAGGAATACGATACAAAAAGAATTAGTAATATATTAGTAATATATAATTTCATTTAGTTCATAGCAATTAGAACGGAATACCTAATTAGATACTATAAAGTTAATTGGATATTAAATTATTCATATAAGTACCCACCAATGTATATGCGATGATCGTATTTATATATTTAGAGATTCCCGAAGTTACTTCAATATAGTAAAGTTTATTGGGGATATGGGACAGTTATTCGTACATGTGCAGCTGTAGTTGCAGTGAACGCATCTAGTCTCAAGAAAATCCGACCGCAATGGTTGAAAATCAATTACAGCACCGGTTCTGTTAACCTTCGGGTGAGACTGACAATGTGTTTATCTGGTGGCATCTATATGAGGACTTATTGGGTAATGAAGGATTCTGTCGATTCCTTTTCATAACTGCATGCCTTTTAGAAAATGTTTCACTTCTAATTCCGAATGAAGTACATCCAAATCAGGTCCCGGTTCATCACGGAAAAATAGTGATGAAACATTTTCGCATAGATGGACAAAACATTGTCCAATTCTGTTGCGGGTTAGGTTCCTTTACCCTTTAAATTGTATGCTTTTGGTGGATATGCAAACTGCTCGTGCATTAACATGACATGCCAAAACGAAAGAAGGGATTAAAAAAATTCGTAACTAAACTGAAAAGGTAAATGTCGGCAGGGAAAACATTATCTGATACAAGGAATTTCGCGAGTGAGCAGTAGTTTGGATTTCATGCAATAATGAAATATTCTGCAAAGTACTTATATTGTACGATCGCCAACACCCTAACCATTCAATAATATTCAAGGACAAAGCGCGCACTTTTAATGAGACAACTAAGTGTTATTGCGTGACAACCGCAGCAATGCAATATACCAACTACGTGATGAACAGATAAACAAAATGAGTAGTATTGTATAAACGAATGAGCATAATTGAAAAACTTGCCATTACGATAATGTAGATAAAACTTGCGGCATATTTCAGGATAAATTTATTGGCAGTAAGTTCACTCTTTCTATAAAAAAAATGCAACTAGTTGTAAATAGCGAAAACTGAATAATGGAAGTATGTCTTTATTTAAAAAAAGAACGAAATTTGCGTTATATTTGCAATGATAGGTAATTGTTACAAGAAGAAAAAGCACGAACGAAACGAAGGAAGTTCCAAAACTATGTATGTGATGTTGGAAGCACAATTTTTATGTTTAAAAATGTGTTTGGGTACAAATGTCGTTTAATTAACCAGGTGTATTTCACTGCTGAACGTTTTAAACGAGATGGCTAAAAATTCATTTCCAACAAAAAAAGTGCGATTCCCAATTACTTATGTTACAATATCTCTTCTTAATGTATTAATAATCAGTGATAGGACACCATTTCCTGACTAAAGAGAAACATTGGTGTTGACATTTATAGGCTGATTGTGGTGGAGAAATAATTTAGATACTGTTACCTATATCAAAATACACGTGTGAGAAATAGAACAATCCCGAGAAACAGGAAATTTTCAACTACAAAATGAACTACTCAAAATCCTACAATTCCATTAGTTAAGGCCCTATAGACTTCTTTTTCATATTAAAACAAAACCCCACATTTTCATTGGTTAAACATCTAACTAACTTTTTCTACATAGTCAGCATAGGGAGGAAAGGAGTATAAATATAATTGCGAGTTCAGCAATGAGCATTCATTTGGAGCTCTTTAAAGCCCTCTGAATCAACTAAGCAGTGCTATTCCCATAGCCTGCCTGCTTCCAACGCTCCAGCAGCGCTTTCTTTTAGCCTGCCACCATCGAAAGTACCTACGGCGCTAGCTCTAGCCCGCTGATACCAACATCCGCAACTATACCAGTAGTGCTAGATACATGCCTTTCGACGCCGACCCGACGCCTGCAGTAAACCACGACACCTTCCGAAGTTTACCGAAGATTCACGAACTGATTTAATATTTAATATATATATATATATATACATTGATTTCATAACTATTTAGCTTGTATATCTGTACCACACACCGACGCCTCCTTTGCTCGACATCTGCAGGAAACCACGACGCCTTCCGAATTTTGCCGAAGATTTACGAACTGATTTAACCTGTGTATATATGTATATGTATATATATATATATATATATATATATATTGCTATGATAAGAGGGTAGTTTAAGAGTAGATTAAGTCATAGATGTTGTAGAATAAATGTAAATAATTTTAACGTTAAGAAAAACAACTAATTTCACCAATTATAGGAGTAAATCGAATATTTTACAAAAGGTCAATAGCGAGCACACTGTATATAAATTACATTTAATTTATAAGTCCAGAATTGAATAGAAACGAGTGAAGATAAAGTTTTAAACGCAACAAATTGCATCAATATAAACACATTATCGGGAAAGATAAATAACCTGGTATTCCAGCTATTTAAGAATATCCTCAAAAATGGCAACGCATGAATAAGTAAACGCATTCTAATGTCATTAGAAAATGAATACGTGCCCAGGAATATTACATTTGCGGAGAAATCCAACATATTTTTTTAATAACAAATAAATAACAGACGGTTCGTTATACGATAAGCTTTGGCCTTAAGTGACACAAATATAAAATACGTGACAGAATGAAAGGAATATTTGGAAATTCTAAGAAGATACTATGATATATTGAATGCCTACGTGCGAGATTGAATGAAAAAACAACAATTAAAACCAGAGAATTTGAGAATTACCAAGGTTCTACAAGATAGGCGGAAATTACAAACGTTTATCAATAAACACCCGATGCGCACCAATTAAAACATGCATAGGTTGAGCTTATAAATACAATAGGAAACTCGAAAATAGACAGTCTATCCTTAACAAGGCACGAATCATGTAGATATAAAGTAAAAATTGACGTACCAGAGACAATTAGTGAAAAGTCAATAATTAATTAAAAGTGAAAGGTTGAAAGTGCCAAATTTGTGCGACGAAAAATAGCCGTTCTACGCGTAAACTTAAGATGAAATATTAATTGAATCTTATTTTAAATATTTAACAATTTAGGACTCCGAATAAGGATTCGGAAAAAGGTCCGAATAAAGATTTAAATGTACGTCTGAATAAATACTCTAAATGCATATTTAAATAATACGTCTGAAAATACGTTTAAATAAATTATTACATGGAAATAAAATAAACGTGAAGATACTCAAACTTACTCCAGAAATCTTAGGGGAAAAATACAAGCAACCATTAATCCATCATTTTGGCCAATCAAGTGAAGCAAGTCGAACTATAACAATAAAGAGGTGCTGACCACAGATACTCTGAGGCAATTCCAGTGACAAGCAAGGAAAATGCAGGTTAGAGATTTTAAAATTTTTATTAGTTAAAGACTGTTTCAATTTTAATATTTGCTATATATTATGTATCTGTAAGAGTCAACAAAAAGGTTAATTGAAAATTTGAAAAATAAAGAAATCATCTTTGAACGTTCGAAAGATACTTAAGAGTAATTATATATATATATATATACACATATTTCTAATAATAAACCACACCAAAATATAATATAATCCGGAAAAATAGAAATTTCCGTAAATTCATGATTACGCCTTGTACAATACTTTTATTCATTGATGTACAAGCGAAAAATTCAATTGCGCGTGTATAGATAATCACCCTGTATGATATGAGCGTATTGTAGATAAATAGCAAGCAACGTAAGTTGTATATGTAAAAATAACTAGTTATAATATATCATAAAGCGCACCATTTCAAGATAAATACAAAGCCATTTATTTTCATTTATTAATTATCAATATATTTTTCATAAGAAAGCTTTTTATTTGCTGTAAATAGCATAGAATAGTACTAGCTTTACGCATTTAGCATAAAAACTACAAATGAAGAATTAATTCTTGACTGTGGACACGAAATTTTCAATAAAATTCAAAAGAGGTATCCTCGTGTAAAACACGAGAATACTCTTTTTTGGATTTTATTAAAAAATTACAATATTGATGTTAAAAGCAAATATTTTCTATAAAATAAACCCCTTTTGCATTAAAAAGCAATTAAAGTTTAAATTAATTACCCTGTGGATTACAGAAATTTATTTTAAATAAAGAATTTTCTAGAATATTAGGAATATAAAGAGATGAGTCATAAGTATTTAGAACTAAGTAAATCTAATAAAATATTTGTTCCGAGAGGCGACCTGAACACGAAAAACCCATAAAATCAAGAAATATTCGATAAAATTGATTATCTCTAGCATTAGCATGCGACGCCACAAGAATCGTATAAATGTAAAACAAGGACAAACAGCGCGCGTCACGAATAACTGGAACAAGATTACGAGGTAATTACGCTCTGATTTTAGACGCTAATGAGTTTTTCTGCGAATTCTTACAGCATAATGTTCCATACACATATTAGTAGGTTCTAGAAAATTGATAATTGTGTATATAAGGAGTCGTTTATTAAAAACGGGAATTCATTCATTCGATTGAGTCGATTCTTAAAGTCGATCGCGAAATGTTATTTTAAGTCGCGAGCTGTTGTTTTGCGAAGATAATATTTGAAGTATACAGTAAGCGTACTGTAATTTGAATATTACGGTGGTACAATGTATATAGAAGTGATATTCTAAATGCAAATTACATAAAGAAAAAATGGAATTTATTATTTACAATAAAGAGGGATAATTCTTCAAGATAACGCTATTTAAAAAATTTTATTAAATAATCGATGGAAGATATAGCCAAAAAAATGTACTTTGGCAACTGCTGTTTCAAATGAGGATTTTAAATATGGAAAATCTTGTAAGCTGATTTGGACATCAATTTAAAATAAGAAGATATTTAATTACAAGGAGCGTTTTTGTGGATTCTGCAAGTATTACTTTTAGATTTATTTTTAATTGATATTGGAATATTTCTATTTAACTTAAGGTAGAATAATAAGTGTTAATCATATAATCTTTTTTTTGTAAAGGATTTTTACCAGGAAAACTTGTGATCAGAGTTCGACATCTCTGACCTTTTAATAGATTATCTGTCAAGGATTTTTTAGCCAAACAAACCTTACAAGCGTGGCAATAAACGTAACCAGGTAAACCATCCATAAAAAAACGGAAATTTAGTTCTGTAAATTTAAAATAAAGGAACCATTTTTTTTATATAATAAGTACTTCTTAGAAATTATTTTATGTTTGAAAGAAACGTTGTTGTAAATGCTTTTGTATGAGAGAAAATATTTCATACTGTATAAATGCTTTGTGATATTGCTGTTTTATTTCAATTTGAAAACTCCGTCAATTACGTTGAGCTAGCCAGGCAAAGTTAGAAAGGAAGGTAAGTGAACAACTTCAAGTTATGTATCGATTTCTTAACTGATCTAACTTATGTATCTATTGATTCCATAACCGATTTAACTTGTAATATAAATTGTTCTGCAAATATTAGTCCATAATAGATTCGAAACTCAAACATTCAGTCTACGAATTTAGCGGCTGCCCCCAACCCCCGAAGCCAAACCGTAACAATACAAACTGAAAATCTAACCTCAAATGTATGTAAATAACTACATTCTGTAAAAAAAATGTTTACTATTATAATTATATTGCAGTTATATTTTTATATAATAAATTAATACTAGGGGAAAAAACAAATATGTGGGAAAACGGTAAAAAATATGAGAGATATGATGATAGGACACATGTTAAGGCATGAGGGAATAATAGTGTGTAATATATTAGAAGCAGAGAAACGAAAAAAGAGAGGTAGAGGTAGACCTAGATTAGACTATTGGTCACAAATAATGAAAGATGTAGGCTGTAGGAATTGTAGGGAAATGTGTAGATTAGCATAGAATAGGAAACAATGGAAGTACGCGTTCAACCAGTCCTAGGACCGAAGGACCTATTGATGATTAAATCAATAGTATAGCACAACTGGCACGTTAAATTTCTGTTAGAAAGGTTTTTATTAAAAAACTAAAAAATAGCACTTAGTGTGCACACCAGAATCGATTGGGCAAAGTTTGGGAAGTAGATACCAAATGTTATAATAATACGTCACTAACATTATTGAAATTGAATTGAAGTATTTAACTCCAACTACGTATTAAATATCTACTTGCAAGTGAGTAATACTGGATGTAATAATGTAGCAGTGCGCGGTGAACTACTAGCGCCATTGCTTCAATTAAATTTTTATAACTCGCAGTACCAACTACCAAGTGCTGGCGGGTTTTTTTTAAATAAATAAACAAAAACAAAAATAAATCCCCATTTTTTCTAGGTGTTTATAAACGCATTCTTTAAGGCTATTCTAATAATTTTACGAAGCATATACATTCCGAAGCGTATTGACCCCACTATAGCGGTTTCTAATGATACATACTAATCTTCAGATATTTTTTTTAAATACAGCCGAAATACGAGAAAACCTGTATTTTTTAAAAGTGATTGTTAAAAAAGCAGCGTCTTAGGCCACAATTTAAAAATAAAACTAAATTTATAGCTTTTGGTAGTTAATAAATATAACATATTCTACCTTCCAATTAATTCAATAGATGAAAGAAGTGGTATATGTGTCTTATCTCGAGGCACTATTCTAATGAAACAAACTATGCAATATTTATGTTTGCTTTATACCCGTAATCAATCTTTATCATGAATAACTATTACTTTATTTATCTAGTTTATACACTACAACACGCAATGTGTAGATGGGATGGCAGTGGAAAGTGAAGACTGTGTGTAATCAATGTTAATGTATTTAGAATATTTAGGCACGTAGAAGGAATGAACACACGCCATCGTCTATCTAATACTTTTATTGCATAAAATTCTGCCAAGATATTCTAATACTAAACATATTATTATTATTATTATTATTATTAACTCTTTATTAAAACTAATTTTAATAAAACCGTTAATTTTCGACATAGTGCTCTCCTTTCAAGTACGTTCATTTTTATCAGCTTTTCGAGGGGTTACGTGTAGAAGTCAGCTTTGTATAAAGTGTTCAACTTCACCACTCTCGTTAAGTCTGATAACACTCAGAACTTCGTTAAAGACGCCTAAAGAGATGAAAAGTTTCCCATATAGAAAACGGGACTGGGTTTTTCAGAACCTTGTAACGCTAATGCGTTAATTAAGCATACATTTGCATATAGGAAAGTATTTATTAATCTAAGTTAGTGAAAACAGCTTTTAGTGCAAAAATACCTTTAAAATTCTATAGATTGTATAATTTACAGTTCATAAAGGGACTATTCAATTATACAGAGCGATCCAAAATTCGCGCACGTCAAAAGTTAAACAAGTAGTATTTTTATAACATATGCTCAAAATGGTCGCCTTGTCAGTAATGCATGCACGAACTCGTTTAACCATGTTTGAGGATACTCTTTGCAGCACGTCGACACTGGTATTGTTAATTTCCGGTGTTGCGTTCAAATTCAGTTCACCCGGTGTGTGTGGTCTGTTTTTATAAACCTTTCCTTAAGGCAACATCACAGGAAAAATATGAAGACGTTAAATCGGGAGAACATGGTCATTTGATGAGCGACATGTGGCACCGACCTGCTGCAACCACCCACAACCACGTTCATCATTTTCAAGCAACGAAATAAATTGTGTAATAATGTCTTGGTACACAACACTGTTCACAGTAGTTTCAAAAAGAGGCTCGCTGTTCGACGACGTGAAGCCGTACACCACACTCCAATTTTCTGACAGTGCAAGGGGTGTTCGTGGAAGACGTGTGGATTTTCGGTTGACCAAATTCTTATATTTTGACTATCGACGTAACTATTAAGATGAAATCACGTCTCACAAATAAAGAAAACGCGGTGAAACTCTAGAATTCCATGGTTGTCGTCGAATGAACGAAACTTTCTACAGTACACTAAGCGCTTTTCTTTATCCGGCTTTTATTCCTGAACATGATACGCACGAAATTTCAACTTCTTTATCGCTTTCTGAGCACTACCATATGAAATCAGTGTTAGTGTTAATAGTCTTCTCAAGCTTTTTGAAGGCGAGCATAACATCACATTTCTAACCTCAGCCAGTTTAGCATCAGTCAAACTGGCTGGTCTCGCGGATCTCTTCCTGTCTGTAACACAAAATTCACGGAAACGGTCGATTAACCTCGTTATTGTTGACTTATTAAGCACTGCGGATTCTGGATATTTCTCACTAAATTCATCTACAACATGCACATCCGAATGACTTGAAAAATACTGGTCACCAATAAAAACTCGCTGCTTTTGGGAAAATGGCGTCTTTACCAAGCAAGAACTCAACAATACTGATACGTCATATGAGCAAAATTATTTTCCATAGCATCTGGGATTGTTGTTGACGATACATGTGTTACCATCTAGCAGTAGCTGATGGAGCCCATTTTTTTATATAATTAAATTTACAGACCGGATTATTTTGATGTGCGCGACTTTTCGATCGCTCTGTATTATTAAAATAAAATACCGAAGTAAACAGGAAAAATACTCAGTACATTTTTTACAACCAGCAATAAAAGGTACTTCACAAGTTGAATATCAAATTAAAATAACACTAACATATTTTCGATAATCATCATTCTACGAACGTGTACTTGAAAACATTCTCACACATTGAAAGCTCCCGAAATCATTGTAAATTACCTAAACCGACAGAAAACCCATAAAAATAGTAACAAATTAAAGTTATTATGAACTACCTAGTGACTCAGACGTCAATAATAAATAGCAACTACGGGAGTACATTATATTCTCATGTACCAAAAAACCTTTAACATCAACCACAAGCTCACTTCGAAACCTACAAACAGAGTGAATAGAGGAAATTGGGAATTCCTTAAAATAATATAACTTATAAATACCGCCATGGAAAGAACATTCATTCATTCAGATTCATTCAAATCTTGGAATACAAGCTTTTACATTCAATGGAGTAATAAACGCGATCGCCGGGCAAATGAGTCAGTTTACATTAATTCAAGTAATGGTAAATTGAAATCGTGGTTGTAGAAACAAGCCGCAAACGCAAAAATACTCGCGGATTCAAGTACCGTTACATTGCGAAAGTTTTGTACTGAATACTTTCAATTGACCAAAGTTGAATATATAGATTACTGACATCCAAGTTTTTTCTGCACCGAAAGGGTTGTTATCTTGTACTCGAACCAAACGCTACGAGTGATAAAATTTTAGCTTTCTACCTGTTTATATTCTGTTGACACGGATTCCATTATCTACGTTATCTATTAATGTCCGACTTTTACGTTGGTGCATGCTTAGTAAGAACGTAATGTAATAGAAATAACCACCACAATTGTATTCGTATAAATTTACATACACCAGTCAAATCTGCTGGATAATTATACTTGAATAAATTAAAGATGTTCATTAGCCAATTAAGGTAGAGTTTAATTTATTTGTGACTGGTTGTGGCCATTTAGTTGACTCGTACACCACTAACCGTCTATCGAGTTCAAATTCCATTTGGGTTGACGCCCAGCATTTTATTGAACCGAAAGTTCCCCAAATCATTATACATACAGATTCTTCGTATTGAAGTTTTTGACTAATCACGAAGAAGCATGTAGTGTTCACGTCATAATCACTGTCTTATGTATTATAATTGGAATAGGTTTCTTCTTTTATATTATTCGTTTATTGTTTTAAACTATACCTTGTCCAAGGCATATCATAGTTAGTACATTCTAATTAAGCATAAGTAAATTTCTTGGTAGAGGTGCTTATTTGGTCTTCTTTTCTTCCACGATTTATTTGTTGCCTTCTAGGGTCTATTGTGGTATAGTTCTAGTGTTCTGTGACCTGGGTGGTTTATAAAATATTTTGATGGTTAGGCTGGGGTGTGAAAATTCGGGTAACATTTGGGAAAAGTGTGCAGGGATCGTGGTTAATCGATGTTTTGAAGCGAGCTTGGAGGTGGATTGTATTTAGGCAGGAATATATGAGATGTGCAGGAGTTTCGGGTTCGGATAGAGGTGCGCACAGACAGAATGGAGAAGAAGTAAAGTTAATGCTAGGAAGTTTCCGTGGCCAGTCAGAAAGTGGACTGTTGTGCTGGTGGATAGATGGACATGTTGAAGAATGTGTAAGACGGAAATATTTCAAATGTATGTATGTCGGAATTGAATAGGGTTCAGTGCTCCTGCCATGTGCAGATTGTAGTGCTATGTATTAGGAATTTGGTGTCTGTAAGGGGTTGGATGCGGTAGGTAAGGTTCTGTCGTGCAGGTAGATCGAGCGATGGAATTTGAGGTTGCGTAATTGGACTATGGAGTGTAGAAGTATGTCTAGGAGTGGAATCAAAAGTAGTGCGTATAGGGAGACTGTGGAGATGGTACGATAGGCTTTCGAGGCATATAGCACAAATTGACGGATGATGGGATTTAGTGAACGTCAATCTGACGCGGTAGTTAAAGGAAACCAGGAATATACGGCGTATCTAGTTATTAAGATTACGATGTGGTGTAGGATTATTCTACGGTTGGATTTGGATAATCTGACGGAGCGGGGATGGACTGATAGAGGTTATTAAGAATGATTTTCGTTTTGGTGCGGAGTTTGGAAAAGTGAGTGTGGATTTTAGGCAGATGTAAATGTATAAGCCTAGATAAACTGCAAAGTGTGAAAATGTTAGAAGGATGTCTAGTATACAGATTGTTGGGCTTCTACGTAAATCGAGGTGGATTTTGACGAGTAACATTTTAAGCATGGATGGTGAGATAAGTTGCTCGTTGTGGAGGGTCTAGGTAAAAGTGGAGCGAGAGTTATCGTGGATGAGAAAAGCTAGATCATTAGTATATGCAAAGGTGAATATGTTGAGGATATTGAGCTCGAGCAGAGGATTTAAGTTCCAGAGGGGTGGAAATTCGAAAGCCTTGCAGACAGCCTTAGGTAAGGGATTTGGTTACAGTGTGGTAATTAGTTTTCAGAATGGTCGATCGGGAGGTCAGATAGATTTTATGATCTGGAATATGTTACATGAAAGGCTTGTTTTAGTTGATTTACGATGTTTGGCCACCAAAGGAAGTCAAAAGTGAAGTGGAAATCCATAAAGATAATAGTACATATTTTAGCTGGGACGATTTGGCCTTAGATATCGGAGAATAGATCGACTGCTCTGAACGGTCTTCGTTTCTGAAGCCATGCTGGTTTGATAAGAGAAGTGAATATTTTTCTATGTGGGATTTGAAATTTTGAAGGATGATTGTTTCAAGAAGATTGCCTAAGGCGAGAAGTACAGCAATCGGACGGTAGGATTTGGGATCGTCGGGTGATTTGTTGGGTTTTAAAATCAGAGTGAGTGACACTGTTTTTAGACTGTTAGGGAACGTACCGAATGTTAGGCATTTCTTTTAACAGGAAGAGCACGGATTCTCGTATGACTGGCCAGGATTTATGTAAGAGAAGGTTGTTTATTTGGTTTGGGTCTGGGATTTTATGCAGGTTTAATTTGGTTATCAAGAAATCTAAGGTAGCTAAGTTTATATCAGTATCTGGGTCGTTTACAGGGGGCGTGAGGCAGTTATCGATTAGGAGTTGGTGAGAAAGTGATGGGATATCATAGTCAATGAAGGGTGTGGTGCGTTCAGGAGACTGGAAAATGAGTCATAGAACGTGGGAAGTTGTGTATAAGGGAGAGAAATGAGGTTTTGGAGAAGTTTGGAGTTCACTAATCTACGGTATAATTTGCAGTGGTCCGTATAAAATTCTGTTAAGATTGAGGAGTAACGTTGTTTCTTGGCCGCATTTATCATTTCTCTATAGCGTCTTCTTTTCTCCAAGTATTTGGCTGATAATGTTGATATCAGGGGTGGTGTTTTGGTGTAGCTCTTCTCGTTCTTGCATGTAGTGCAAGGCTATACGTCATAATCACTGTCTTATGTTTTATCATTTAATAGTATCTGAATTTTACTAATGACTCCTAATTAAACCGTTTGATTCAACTTTTTAAAAGAATTAACTTACAAAACTATATTATTAACACCGCGTTATAGTATAACCTATCTATCTACTAGGATTTCATAATTAGACGGAAATAAATAATTATAACTATTTATAATTACATTTTTAATTAAGCGGCTACAGCATTAGAAGTCCACGGAAAGCATCAAAACGTGACGACTACCTAATAATAATAATATTTATGTAACTATAAAAAATTATAGAATCAGGCAAATTGGTTGCCCTTCAGTTAACACAAGCATTACATTGATTGCACAATGCGATTACATCTAAACAATTGGCATAAATAATTTGATCCTTCCTCGCGACGAAAGACCAGTAATCATTTCAGTAATTAGACTTTCAGAGATCTTTATAAATTTTAAGATAAAAGAATCTATACAGATTGTAGCGCATATAAAATTCTACTAAATGAAATCCCTATAATATCACTATATTCATAGTTTAAGAATTTTCCGGAAAGATTTTTACCCGTTTCTAATATTTGAATATGATCTGGAAGTAAGAAAAGGAGATTTGTTCATATTAATAAATCATACGGTTTATTTTTATTATCGACACACTTAGAATATAACCTTTAAAAAAACTACGCCATTTTGTAACTTTTTTTAATATTTACTTCGAAGATACAACTTAAGTCTAATAATGTATAAGTACTTTAGTGCAGGTAGGATTCTGGCTGTCAGGCAGTCATGTTTGAATTATATTGGTGTTCAAAGCACCATAGTTCACAGGCTAGCAGTTTAGAAGCGATTATGTATTAAGAAATTACAAATTTGGAGGATATACTCTGTATACCAAATAGATCCACAAGGTAGAAGAAATGTTACTACTTTTTCACGTGATTATAGGAACGAATTATTTTGAATTGCAGAACAAGCATCTGATAGATAACCACTTTGAAATATGGAGTGCAAATTTAGGGCTGGCAAAATTCGAAAAAGTTGTATTCGATTAATCGAATTTTGCAGTATTCCCAAATCGATTAAACCGATTAATCGATTTTCTATCGAATATTCGGCTAATAGAATATTCGATTAATCGGTTAATCGAATATTCGTTAATCGATTAATTGATTATTCGATTAATCGATTAACCGATTATTCGATTGTTAACAAATTTTTTAGTTAACTAATTGGCTAGTTCATTAATCGGTTAGGCAATCAATCGTATAGTTGTCTAGATAGTCTATTAACCGACTAACCGTTTATTCGACTAATCAACTAGTCAAACAAATTATTTCTAACCAAATAATCGTTTGTCTGATTAATTCACTATCGTGCGGGGTAGTCAATTACAAAATCCATGAAGTCGTGTTTCATTTTATTTTCAAGTATCCTCCATCCAATAGCAAGATCTTGTCCTGAACTTGTACTATGTATAGTTGTAGTTTTGTCTTCCCTCACGTTATAGCTTGCACACATAGGAAAAAGAGAACTTGGGCTCTATATACGTAATACAAATAATACGGCTATAATTTAGTTAGGTATTATAAGTTCAAGTTAGTACAAACTTACAAAATAATTTTAAAATTATGAGCTTGCAATTTAATATATCGTTTGTAATTTTGTGTACAGGTCCGGTTCCTGTACACAGGTCAGAGCACCCTTAAGTTTTATTAGTTCTTGGAAGGTTTAGTTTAAAGTAGAATCGAGGGTCTTCCTTTGTATTATAAAACGGACATTGCTCCTTTTAGGATAAATCTTTTACAACATGTTTGTACTGTTATATTTTTAATTTTACTATAACTTTCGTTCTGTAAGGACTTGCCTCTTAATAGAAATAAAAGCAAACCATTTTTCTTCTAACTGTATTTTATTTACCCATAATTTTTAATAGGTTTGTCCTATTGGTCAACTAATCGAATATTCGATTATTCGAATATTCGATTAATCAAATATTCGATTAATCGAATAATCGATTTGTTAAAATTTAAAAACCGCGATTTTCGATTAATCGATTAATCGAATAGTCGATTAATCGAATTTTATTGCCAGCACTATGCAAATACCTAGAATGGATGGCATATATTGAATATTGGCTAAAAATATATAACAGTTACAAACAATTTGCAATGTGAAGCTGGTACTAAGAAAAATTATAAAGAAATTCTGGTACATGGATTAAATCTGTGAATCTACAGCTGTGTTATTACAACATGTACTTATGAACTTCGGTCAGGATTAGCATCTCATCTTTAATTTACTTAAAAGGAGCGTACTGACGAAGGAAATTTTGTGTGTGTTGTGTTTAGTTATTGGGCAGTAACGTAACTACAAGTTTGTCCCCTCTCCTCTCTCTGGAAAATATTTTGCATGAATTAATTGACATTATAACTTCAATATATTTATGCAACGCACAAAATAATCTACACCTCAAAGTTTAACACAGCGAAAAAGCCCTACGATACAGCTGATACTCAAAAATTTTATTTAAAATCCTTTCTTGCATGTTTTGCTGTAAATTCATTTATTGCACCATCGATATACATGTTCTTGACAGTGTGATGTTCTATTGCCAAGAAGGATAAAATCATCTAATCTATCTTGGGAAGTGTAGTTCGTAAGTTAATTTTTAATTTTGAGAGAAATCTCTCCGTACTTACGGCGCTAACAGGTAAAGTTAAGTACTACATTAAGACTTTTTTGTGCTTGGAAAACTGCTAGAATCTGTAGACTTGAAAAATACTAAATATTTTCAGAGCTCTAAAATACTGCTAACAATTTTTAATTCAAATTTCCAATTGTTTGAGCCTCCTCGCGGGGGGTATAGTTACGCAACTGTTATTGAGCACGAAATATGCGCCTTCGTTTTATTCGATTTCTTGCTAATACAGCAGCAATAGAATATTATGATGAGTTTTTACGCATATTTGTGCTACTTGTCTTCCGAATAATTAGTTACAATTGTTAAAAGACCTAGACGCTTAGTATTGTTGTGTTGGTTTCATTCGGCAGATGTTTTAGAAAAAGTCTGTAGTATACACCTTATTAGTTGCCTATCACTGGAAATGTTATAAAATTTACTAACTGAAAAAATCGTTCAACGTTTGTTCTACATGTAAAAATTTTCTATCTTATAGTTATAGAAGGTTAATATTTTAGAACCAATATAAGTAAGAGAAAGACATGGTACTTGTATATTGCGCGAGCCTCCAGAATAAATGTTTATCATTAAAATCAATAATAAGGTTGATTTACATACTTAACTTCAACGTTTCTTCTGCTATGAATATTAATAGTTATGAAAATTTTGGGCATTAATATGCCCATTGTAAATGCAAATTTTGTTATGTGGAATATTAATAAAAGAATAGAAAATATTTTCTTCTTGAATTTTATATTCTTGATTTCGATTCGATTGATTTTAAGAAGTCATTTAGAGTCTCTGAAAATATTTTGTTATGTAAGCAGACAAATTAGTGCTAAAACACAAATATTACTAGAAATTTTTTTTTGGGATTTTAATACTATCAACAGAAATAAGAAAAGGTAAACATAGTTACAGAGTACTAAGAAAAGTTAGCTCAAGCTAGGAAATATGTAGCTAGCGGTGTTACGTAAATCAACATTTAGTAGTAGATAAGAATTTATTAATTTCAGTTAGTTAAATAAGCTTTTAGAACGAAAATACCCTGTAAAATTTAGAAGCTTTGATAGTTTATATTAATAACGCGCTATTCCAATATGATATTAAATTAAGATAAAGAATTAAAATAGTAAAGCACCTGGTACATTTTATACAAACAGTAATAAAAATCGGAACTTTATTCTCCTTCGTATTAAATTTAGAAAAATTAGAAATAGGCACGGAAATAACCATCATAATAAAGTTATTTTAACAAATTGACACGGGTTCAAAAAATAGTAACCATGGAAACAATGCACCTCAAAACCACACTCATAAAATTAATGCGTTACAGACGATCAATGACGCACCCGATTCGTATTACACATAAAAATGTAAAAACGAAATTTAAAGAACGGAGAATAAAATATAACGACTAAATTCGACAAAATTAGTAAATTAGGAAAGAAAGATGGTTATGTAAGAGTGGAGGTGTATAGACGGTAAACCGTAGGCCTCTCGGTGTGAGTGGCCGACGACGAATTGTTTCAAACTTTGCTGAATAAATAGGCCAGAAAGCTCAAGCAAATGGGTATCGTAAAATTTATTTTCAAGTCGGTCGGGTATCGGACAATGACATTAGTCAATAAATTAGTGATGAACTGTATCTCTTCAACAAAAGTTTGAATTTAAATAGATGCAATGGGGTGACTTACGTGTCGATTAAGGAAAAAAAGGTGAATCATTGGCATTCCTGGATGTACTTAATTAAAAAAACGAAATGGAATTTAACTGTGAGTACCGTTTGAGATTTGTTTTTGTTTACGATTTATAAATATGTACATGTGCAAATGTAAGTGTAAGTTGTTTACCCACACTGACTACATTGTTAAATATTTCATTTATTCGGAATTCCCATTTATTTAAATGAGTCGTGAACGCATGCGTGGAGAAACAAAACGAACAATGTTCGCGTGTGTGAGGGGACTTGGTGTTTGAACGTGAACGAGGGAAGAAGGTATAACTCTCAAACCGGGCCAGGCAAAAGTGCATTAGTGCGGGTTATTACATTTTCCTCTTTTTCCATATATTCCTTTCCCTAACCGACAAGTGCCACCGTATACGATGGCATCTGGATACTATGGTAACTCTTTGTTACAAACTGCTTTGCATTATCTTTCTACTTACATTCAGTTTTGTGGTCGATCAACGCAGCTGCTCCGCTATTATCGAAGCAAATATTAAACTTTCAAAATTGCTACAAGTAGGTAAATAAGGCCGGTCCTAATTCAAAACGCGACAGACGTATTTTCCATGTGTAAAATACGTCTGTCACGTTTTGAATTAGGATCGGCCCTATATAATTTCAATGTAAAATAGTTGTGAAAACATTTCAATGTAAAATAGTTGTGAAAACATGAATTTTTATATACTTTCAATGTAAAATCTTGTGGGCACGTTTTGAATTAGGATCGGCTTTATATTACTTTCAATGGAACATATTTCAAAACACACGTATGTTGAAAAATGTAAGTGCAGAGAAAATGTGTGTAGATGTTTTGAATTTGGTTTTCTAGCGAGACAGTCTGACAGATGCAAAATATCGCATTCAAGTCAATTGTGTTTTAATTAAAGTGGATTCTGATTTATGTTTAGAGGCTGCAAATACACATGGGCCAGTTTCAATTCAAAATGAGTTCACTCTTGTGATAGGTTGAAAAGTGGGTTGGCAAAGTACGCAGATGGTGGTAATCTGCTATATAAGGAGATTGCTCCTAATATTAATTTAATTAGTCGAAGTTTACTGCATATATTTACATACAAACATGTATATAATTGATATTCAGGATTTAAATACAAGAAAAACGAGTTTGTGTGTAAAGAAATTGCGGTTTTGGACTTGTTGAAAGGTGATGTTTGGCATCAAATTTTAAACTGCCAATGCAGTCCAGTTGTTTGAGTCAAGATCATATAAAACATAACGACTGGGTGACAAGGAATATTCATGGTATTTCTTGGGATGAATCTTCAACGGCTGGAATGTTGTCATCATATATAGCGCTTTATTTGAAGCAAATTATCCGACCCGGTGAAGAAGTATTTGTGAAGGGTCTAGAAAAGAAGAAATTGATTGAAACATATATAATGCAAAACTTTGTAACTGATATGCTTGCACTAGGTTGTCCTAAGCTATCGGAGTTAAAATCAACAATCGTTTAAAATATAACATCCATTGTTGTAGACACAGCAATAATAATTTGCAATGCGCAAAACAAAATATCTTTTATTAAAAGAATGGCTTGATAATAATAATAATAAAAACAATAGAAAGATTTTGTCTGTATTATTTATTTTAATATAATTTTACAATGTTAGCCTTACAAAATTCCTTTATAATAATAATAAAAACAATAGAAAGATTTTGTCTGTATTATTTATTTTAATATAATTTTACAATGTTAGCCTTACAAAATTCCTTTATAATAATAATAAAAACAATAGAAAGATTTTGTCTGTATTATTTATTTTAATATAATTTTACAATGTTAGCCTTATTAACTATTATTATAACAACTTCTAGCAAACATTATTTTATCGATCCAGCTATTGTGCACGTTAGAGAAGCCTAACCATTTTACAAATACTTTATTTCCACTCTTTCTTAGGACTTTTCTACCAGGTAGATTCCTGGATGTTTAACCTTTGCAACTCAGTTTCATAAAATGCACCTTTGATTTCTTTCTCATCTTGATCTTCTAATATATATGTTGTAGGATTGGTTACGTTTACCTTTTAATCTTAAAAATTTCATTTGACCAGTTTGGCGTGTAACCTTTCGTAAATGCTTCCTGTGTTTACTAATCCTCACACTGTCTTTTATTGAATATTTTTGTATTTTGGTTGCAAGTTTGATGTGGGTAAATGATGATTTAAGAATAGTTTTTCATTTGATTTATCAACTTTTACAGGTTTGACTCCGATAGTATTGTGAACTGTATTGTTGTATTGTTTCACAATATCGCTTAAATTTTTTATCCAATTGTAAGAACCGTTCAGGTTAAACAAGCGCCACATTTTTCCCTTTAAAGTTCTAATTACACGTTCCACAATGCATGCTTTCTTTGTAGAAAAAACACTATAATGGTTTATGCCATATGTCTGCATTAAGGATTGAAAGTGTTTGTTATAATATTCTTTACCAAAATCAGACTGCTAATTTCTTGGCGAATTTTTAAATTTATTTAAAATTGTTTTCATTGCAGCAGTAACATCAATACCCGTTTTACTTTTAAGTGGTACAGCCCATACGTATTTGGAGAAACAATCAATAACTACTAAAATGTATTTAAATCCTTTGTTTGTTTGCGAATATGGTAGCATTTCAATCAAATCGGTCTGAAGAAGATCATTTAAACCTTTACTATCACTTTGCGTCTCTTGAAATTTATTCTTGCTGGTTTATGAAGTTCATTTACTATATCCTCTTTCACTTTTGATTGAGCAACTATCATAATACTTTTTATAATCAGGATTTATTAAATACAATTAATGAAATACTTCTATGTTTGAATGTCGTGGGCTCCACTTGCTTTGAAAGGAACTTTTAATATAAAATCAAGAAACATTGTGGTATTGCTTATGATAGCACCGCTGTCACGAAAGCTGATTACATCCATACGTTTAAGCAAAAATCCTTGTAACTGTGCAATTACATAACTTTTTCGTTTATAAGAATTTCAATGTCTTGCGGGTATCCTTTAATATTCTCAATGACTGCTTCCTCATAAGGAAATTCATAATTATGTTTAATGTTGAAAATAAGGAATGTCTTGTCACCGTCGAGGAATGTATTAGAGTAAAACGTTGCTACTACCGTGTAATGTAGCATATGTAACTTGTACTCAATCAAGGTTTCAAAACCTTCACTTTTGTTTTCATATTCCTGTTCACTTATATCTATTTTACGGTTATGTAAGTGCCTTCCAAATTTGTCAATTGTCATATCATCTGATTACTTTCGCCTCACGCAATTCTTCAATGATCGAATTTATTTCGTTGCCGTGACCTGTGTGTCCAGCAGTCTGAGATGAAACTAAAAGTCGTAATCTATCAACAAGTTCATTGGGATCATTCCAATATAAATAATCTATAGCGTTATTTGATACTTCCATTGTCATACCGTCTCCAAGACGCTTTCTATAGGGTAATGTTCTAGGTCTACGGGGTGTTTGGGAAGTATGTTTAATGTAGATATTATATTTTGTACTTATATGAAGTATTACCCTGAATTTATTCTGTTTCAGAATAATATCTTCTATTAGCATTTGTTCTTTTTACAATATCAAGATACGACTTTAGATCTTGATGACTGTACCCGACAGGATATTTTTTAAACAGTAGTTCGTATAATCCAGGAGTACCTTTATATTTCAAATCATTTATTAGAACATTTTCATCATCCAACGCGAAATTCGAATTGCCTATCATAAGACCATTTGAATCAGGGTTAAACCTAATACCATATTTATGATCAAATTCGTTCTTAACATCTTTAAACATTTTGTAAATATATTCTCGAGGTAGCGGATGTAGCTGTTCGAGATAATGTGTCATACCAGGTGAATCGACAAAGCTTTGAATATATTCCTGGGCTTCTTGTGCATTTCGATTAATTTCTGCTTCGTATTCATTCTCAACATCGTCATCATCATCATCATCTACCTCTATGGCATCATTTTTATATTTGGTATATGCTGAGCAATAACCGGGGAATCAATATAGTCAACGTTCCTTTCTAGCAATTTAGGTTTAATTTTTTACACTGCTATGAGGCAGTTCTTCTTCTTCTTTAAATTTTCTTTCTTTACCGCACTTTCCCCATCCAGTTTATTAGCAATAGTTTCTAATCGTGATGTTATGGGTAAGATTGATTCCACTTGGACGACTTCATTATCTTTTAACTGACGCAATTTGTTTTTACAATGTTTCTTTTCTTAATTAAAATTCTTTTAAGTTTTATCGCCTCCTTGTTCATTGCGTAAAAGTTTATTGTAGTAAAAAATTCTTCGATACTAACGATACTTGCGTCTCTCAAGGTTTAAATATGTATGAAGTGATCAAAACCTATTCGGTACCTTCCTGATCTGGATCACTATCTTTGTCTACAACTAAGAAACCGTATTTGTCTTGCCAACAAGCAGCACATATTTCACGGAATTTATCATACTTTATGTCAGTATTGACGTGATCGTCATATATGTGTTTTAAGTTTAAATCATCTTGTTTAAATAAAACTAAAAGATTAGCATTATCACGTAGTAAGTGCTTAGGTATACGAGTATAACTTTGACAAAGGTAAAAACTGTCTACTTGTTTATGACGCCCCATACTAAAGTATTCCCTAATGATACCTTGTTTATCGCAAGCTACATCATCAAAAACAAATATAGAATTATTTCGAGCATCAGATGGTGATAAAATATTATCAGAACTGGAAAATGTATAATATTTGATCCCTTTTATTGGATGCAGTAGACTTTCAATGTATTGATACTTTGGTTGATAAAGTGATTTAGAATAAACATATACGTTTTCAAACTTTAAACCATTAGGATGTTCTATCAGCCCAATCATAACGTTGGTTTTACCGCAATTTGATGGACCAACAACTAGACATCGAATAGATGAAGGCAGAAGAACGCTATGTTTTTTCTTTTTAGCTAAGGATTGCACGCCAATGTCATTATTGTTTATGGTTAAAGGTGTTAATTGTTTCACAACACGCATGTTTGCAAGTACTAAATTCGATTTGTAAAAACAAAGTGGAATTATATATATATATATATATATATATATATATATATATACATATAAAAGAAACGGCAAGTATATAAAGAATCATTAATTCATAATATTTTATTTATTTACTGCACAGCTTGAGAGGATAGTTGTCCGCTAATGATTATATATAATAATTTTAAAACTACTGGGAACGGACTATTAAATACTGTAATTAACAATTTACCATTTGAAGCGCATATTCCGGGTTACAAATTTTGCGGTCCGGGTACAAAACTAATCGAACGGTTAGCTCGCGGAGACAAGGGAATAAATAAGTTAGACGAGGCTTGTAAGGAGCACGATATTGCATACACCAAAGAAAAGGATCTATCTAAACGTCATCAAGCAGATTCGAGGTTAGCTCAGTTAGCTACAGAAAGACTAAATTCTGGTGACTCGTCTTTAGGTGAAAAAGTAGCAGCATTTAGAGTAGCTACCGCAATGAAAGCTAAAGTAAAACTTGGTATGGGTGCCTGTGCATCACTGAGAACAAAAAATATCAATAAAATAAGAAAACTGATAAAGAAACGTAAAATAAGAAGTACGCTAGGTATTAAAAGTATTATCAAACAAGCACGTACAGCTTTAAAAAAGACTAAAGGATCTAATATTATGGATGCAATCAACATAGCAATTAAGGCCGCCAATACAGCAAAACAAAAGAAGCATATTAAATCAGCTCGTATTATATCAATTCCTAAAACAGGAGGTTTTCTACCACTAATACCAATTTTGCAGGCCTAAGCGCCCTTGGTACTCTTACTGGAGGTGCAGCTGCTGTTGCAAAAGCAGTTTCAGATACTAAAATAGCTAAGGAACAACTAGCGGAAAAACAACGTCATAACAAAGCAATGGAGGACATTGCAGTCGGAAACGGCATGTACATCAAACCTTATAAAAAATGTTTTGGTCTTTTTAGCCCTGCAAAACCTCAAAGGAACGCAACTTGATTTTACCTAATCGAGCACTAAGCAATGTAGAATTAATAGAGTTTGTTAAGCAATTAGAAGTACCATATTTCCGTGGAGTGTTTATGAGAAACAATCTTCCCAAGAAAGTTAATTTAAAAGAATGTGGTATAATTAATTTAGATGGAATAGAAGGTTTAGGCACGCATTGGACCTCTTACAAAAAGTACGGTAGTAGCGCTATTTGCTATGACAGCTACGGAAACCTGCGACCGCCAACAGAGTTGATAAGTTATTTGAATAGCGGGGTAAATGTAAAATTCTTTATAACATTAACCAAGAACAATCGTACGGTACTGTGTTTTGCGGTCATTTATGCTTACAATTTCTAAGTAGTGCATAGAATTGCGTACGAAGTTGTTATGTCGTACACTTTTACTATAACTGGGAAACACTTCAGTTTTAACAAGCAATTTTAATCCGCCTATAAACTTGGATAATGATTCGGAGTACGTATTAGGATTAACAAATTTTGAGTCTTATAACACAATTCCAAACATAGAAAAAGGAATAAATAATAAATTTTATTATGGATCTAACGGAGAATTCATAGAAATACTTGAAGGTGCTTATGAGATTAGAGAAATTAATAAATATCTTCAAAAAGCTTTAGGTGATAAAAGATGGCGTGGTCGTATGAATCAATCACGAAGCGCTAGAAAGACGCCAGTGTATATAGAAATTACAGCTGACAATAATACACTTAAATGTAGTATTAAATGTAGTCTAGATGTGGATTTTACCAAAAGGATTCAATTGGTTCTCTACTTGGTTTCAATCCGCGAAAATTGCTAGCATTTGTCACGCATCAAGCAGACTACGCGATCAACATTTGTAAAGTGAATGCAGTTTTAATCGATTGTAATATTGCAAGTGGATCCTATTTAAATAGTAAACCAGCCCATGTAATACACGAATTTTTTCCTCAAGTACCTGCAGGTTTTAAAATTGTCGAGTGTCCACCTACGATTATATATCTACCAATCAGGTCACGTATAATAAATGAAATAATAGTTAAAGTGTTAGATCAAGATGGAAATTTAGTTAATTTCAGAGGAGAACTGCTAACTGTAAGGTTGCATTTAAAAAAAATCTGCAATAGCCATGGGTATTAAGTATAATGCACGCAACATGTCAAGAATTGATATAAATGCTGGAAATTTCAAAGCAATCGACACTCGATTGATTGTTTCAAGACCGCTTGCAATTATAATAAAATTTTTGCAAATTTATCCTGGTGACTATCAGCTATATACTAAAGCTCTCTATTTTAATCTGATATCACTAGGTCGAGTATTTCTTCTTTAAACTCCAAGCCCAGGGTAATGTCGGATGGAAAACGGCTATAGACAAAGAAAACTCTTAAGGGTTAAACGGCTAGTAGAGTGTTAGCTCTGGGTAGATCATGAGCATGGGTCATGGGTGGATAACTGACCAAAAATAGTTTTAATAGGCGCCACCGTATTTTTAATACAAGTGCCAACAAAAATTTAACTGTGTTTGTATAAGGAAATGCGGAAACCTTATGTTAACACCACTATCTTAGCCATAAAATTTGAATTTCACTCTTTATCACACACTTACCAAAACATCAACCACCAGTTGTGAAACAGTTGTCTCAGCTGTACCTGTGAACAAACAAAACACCACATGGACACCATTTGTGTCCTTAAAAGCATATGCCCAAAAATATAATAAGAGAATTTAAACATCTATGAAATACTAAAGGCATTTATTTTCTTCTCTCTATCTGTTTTTCTTAAGGAGGATTTGCTCTAGTTTACTTTTCATATTTTAAATATTGAATAATAAAACGACTTTATGAAAAACAAAAGGAATTCTATTCATATGGAAATCTGACTATATACATGCGACTGCAATACATATGTTTACTATCTTGTCATTAATTTTTATAAAAAAAAGAATTTTGTATAATTTAACCTTCAGAATAAATACGTATAAATTAATCGTTTCTATAAAATTTAGTTTAAGCAAATATGTCATAATTTATTAGTTCCTAACACAGGATTTTATTTTTACTATAATCATAGAAGCGCTTCCTTGACCATTCACAAAAAATTCGATCGTCAGGACAATAACGACCTTAAAATGTAACTACTCAATTTTAACGGTAATCTACTAAAAGAATATACGTGAATTTCAGTATCAATAAAGAGACTTTTACATGACGTGCATGTTTTTCAATTAAACAAAATATAAAATTAAACCAAGACTGCGTCTGGCGTTTAGATTCTGAATATCTCAACACATTGTGTGCTTGTACAAGTGACTGACAACCTAGATATTTATACGTTGTTTTACAAACTTTAAGAAAGTACTTTATATTTTCTGTTACTCTAATAATTAACGTAGAAAATTTCATAATAATTTACTATAGCTTCAAACACTCACGTGTAGACAAAAGAACTGCAGGTGGAAAATCACGACCTCAGCTGTTGTATTTATTTCATCGTATTAGTCATCAGTTAAATTGAAGTGTCAAGGTTCTTTGTAACATCAACCATTTCCATACTGCGTAGTTAGATAAAAAGGACGAATCCATAGCTGTTTACCATTAATTACTGTGACGGAAAATTATTATAATTTACATTGAAAACCGTTGCTGTAAACCTGTCCATATGATATTGCACTAAAGTGAGTAAGTGTTAGTCTAATATATTTTATTATTCTATACCAACTGTATTAAAATGATGTATATTATAGTAGGGTAAAATCAGGCATCCTGCCCCCTCATTTCCCCCAGAATCCCTCATTTCCCCACACATCTGGACCAAAAAGTTTTCTTCGACTAACCATTTTCATCTTTCGAGATAAACCTATCTTAAATTTTTTATGTTTCGAGATAAATGAGCATCCTCATTTCCTCCCACATCTGAACCAAAAAGTTTTCTTCGACTAGCCATTTTTTTATCTTTCATCTGAACCAAATAGTTTTCTTTGTCTAGCCATTGCATCTTTCGAGATAAACCTATCTTGTTTGGTATCAATCAATATTAGAATTTTCTCAGCTACCCGAATCTCTAAGAATTTTCAGATATCATCACCCCAAGGAGCTACCCCAATTTTAAGATTTCTTACCTGTAGCGACTTTTGAGCATTCTTATAAACTTTTTAGTCATGCGATACATTAAATTAGTCTAAAATTTTACACAGAATCCGAATCTGTAAACAGATTTAAAATCGGGCCACGCCTTGCAAAGTTATACCCTTTAAAGTCCTGATCTTCTAAATTTTACTCTTTGCTTTATAAGCAAAACTAACAAATAGTTTTCTTTGTCTAGCCAATGCATCTTTCGAGATAAACCTATCTTGTTTGGTATCAATCAATATTAGAATTTTCTCAGCTACCCGAATCTCTAGGAATTTTTCTGATTGCATCACCCCAAGGAGCTACCCTCATTTTAAGATTTCTTACCTGTAGCGACTTTTGAGCGTTCTTATAAACTTTTTTAGTCACGCGATACATCTTGTTAGCTTAGAATTTTATGCAGAATCTGAATCTGCAAACTGATTTGAAATCGGACCACGCCCTGCAAAGTTATACCCCTTTAAAGTCCTGATCTTCTAAATTTTACTCTTTGCTTTATAAGCAAAACTAACAAATAGTTTTCTTTGTCTAGCCAATGCATCTTTCGAGATAAACCTATCTTGTTTGGTATCAATCAATATTAGAATTTTCTCAGCTACCCGAATCTCTAGGAATTTTTCTGATTGCATCACCCCAAGGAGCTACCCTCATTTTAAGATTTCTTACCTGTAGCGACTTTTGAGCGTTCTTATAAACTTTTTTAGTCACGCGATACATCTTGTTAGCTTAGAATTTTATGCAGAATCCAAATCTGTAAACAGATTGGAAATCGGATCACGCCCTGCAAAGTTACCCTTTAAAGCCCCAAACCACTTTAAATTGTTTTGCTCGTCTATGACATATGCTTTAACCAACTATTTCCTAGAAATCTAAAACCGCAAGGATTTTAGAAACGAGTCCTTTATAAGCCATAAGTGCTTAGTATTTAAAATCATTTTTCAAACAGTAATGTGCTTCTCTCAGAATGTCGCAAAACCCATGACTTAAAATTTTTCTGGTTTTAACATAATTACATGTACAATGCTAAATTGTTGGAAAATACATAGACAAGAACAAACTAATCGCTTTACAATTATGTGACGTATAGTGAAAGTAGTATAGAGGACAAACTAATTGCTTTACAATTATGTTACGTAAAGTGAAAGTAGCCTTTCTTTTTATTAATTAGCAGCTATGTGATTTGAAAAATACAATAGATATGCTCAATGCTAAATGCTTGGAAAATACAAGTCGTTTCAAATCAATTTCTTAACGAGCATGTGAATCACATGTGAAAACTGTATATAATTTCTTTTCTTGGACTTTCTATTAATTATGTTTGTGTATTAGAAATTGATTAATAATTGCAGGATACAAATTTTAAATAAACACTTTGCTAAGGGAACACCGAACTTGTTGTATACAGAATACTTACTAATAAAGCAATTTAATTTTAAATAACTTCTACGCCATATTTTTCGAAAATGGCATGCTTTGGAAACAATCGAAGATTACCGAAGACACTCGAAGAGTGCACAAACGCGGTCAGTAAACCATAATTAATAATCGCCTTTATAGGTTCCACATTTCGACCATTTCCCAATGACTTTAATTTCTTATTAGAGAGAATTCTTATTCTCCCACGCACTGCTACGTAGTTGCATGTCCATTCCTTTTGGAGGTAAACTGAAATGGGTATCTAACTAATTATGAAAAGAATTATAACAAAGATGTGTATTATTTTTTTAAAAGGGTGTTATAAACGTTTTACAAAATTATTAATCAGAATTGTTTTATTTAAAACTATAACATAATTTTATTGACATCTATTAATATCTGTAGTTGAAATACAACAATTTAGAAACGTATAAGAAAACAAAAGTGTGATTAATAGTGTTACAAAATTTTCAGTCTTCGGGTTAAAATTTAAACATCGCTCGTAAATGCGTGGGATGGAAACCTGTTGTATTCTTCCATATACTCAACTTGTTTACAAATACTGTTTTCAAACAATCTTGGGTAGGTTCTTATAAATTCGTATAATATGATCCCAATATCACTATTACTGTATTTGCTTTTAATTACATCATGTGCGAGATTCTGTAGGACATCATTCCTATTATATCTTCCCATTGCAACATCTAACAGAAACAGATCTATATTAGAGTACCCTTTTCCGTTAGTTCTTTTAAAGTATTAGCATGGTTGAGAACGATCTGAGATACCCTAAAAGTGCTCTAAAGTTCCTTTGGTAAATATCATATAATTCCCATCAAATGTCAACATCTTCACTAAAGAATTCTTATTTAAATAAAACGCAAGTTCTCGAATTTGCATATCTGATTTTGCATGTCAACTTCCATAGTGCGTATAATGTGCGGAAGATTTGATATAAACTTCCTAAATACGTTGAGGAGAAAGTATAAGTATAATTTGTCCTTACATTAACCCAATTTAAATCAAATTATAGAATGTGTATTCCCGTATATTAACTAGAATTGTGGAAAGTGCTTTTATTAAATTAATAGTCAGACGTCATCAACAAACAATGCAAGGCTAATGATCATACATTTCTTTAAATTTATTTAGAATATACGTCTTATGTTGAACTACATTTAAAATAGATTATCGAACCACTTTCTAGGTCACCGTATAGAATTAATATATGTATTATACCTTTTGGTTTAATCATTTGTATGTGGATTCACTAATTGAAAATTTTAACAATTCTAGCCACTAATAAATATTTTTGGAGTTTAACTCTATTATCGAGCTAAATCTAAATAAAATGCAAAGGTGTTTTGCTGATAGGTTTTGAATATTAATACAATATATACAGGTCTTTGTTGGAACTAATTTTAAAAGACGTGATAATTAATTTCAATTCCCCAGGAAAATTCTATACTAATTTATAGGTTACACCAGGGGTTTATCTCAAAAGACAGAGCGATACGGTTTAGAAATAGATTAAAGATGAATTATATACGGTGATTGCAAAAGGTTATTCTGCAAATCAGTAAGGGGTCATTCGATTTGAAAAAATTCCGAGGATTTGAGAACCTGAGGAAAACACAATAATAATTGAAATCTTACACGATGGTATATTAAAAATACTGCTAAGAGTAATTTTGTTTAATAATTCTAAAAATGGCGTTGGTGGTTAAATACATACAGGTAAAACCCACTACAAAACAATTATAGACGTCACTTTTCCAGTCAAGACTTGCATATAACGCCAACTAATATAATGAGGAGCTGCGCACGCTCGACCATCAGCATAAAAGGCGAGAGCCATGTTCCAGTGCATTAGTCGTCAAAGTATCGTCGAGTTTGATTAAAATTATAAATTAAAGATGGATTTTTCTTGTGTTGACGTTACAAGTGATGTGCGAGTACCACAATTAAATATCAACCAACTAGTTGGTAAGTCAACCTATAGGTTAGGCGAATTTCCTCCAAATTATCACCACCATATATTAGAAGTTGGTTTTGATTTATATGGTGGTCTTCAACCTGCCATCCAAGTTATTTGCTGTAGTGGTATGTGTGCTGATTCTACGATAACATTCTCTTGCTTCGATTGGAAGAAATTGTGTACTTTTCAAGTGGAATTTCAAATTCGCCAATACTTTTCAAGTGGAATTTCAAATTCGCCAATTTGCTCAAGACTCAAAACAAGTACGATTAAATGATCTGACTACTGGAAACGATGTTGTTGACATACAATTGGATCAAGATTTCAAATTGCAGCTGAGCACAGCCTTTAATAGAAGTATATGGTTTTAGAACAATTTTGAAAAGAGAATTTATATAATATGGAGATTACGAAAGATGGGAATGTTATTGTGCTACCTGCGTACGAGTGCATCAAGCTATTAAATTTGCGAGAATTGATCTGTTTTATAATGGTTGAGTTAAGGTGTTGAAACTTTCCAGAATTTTACGAAAAATTTGTTGGTGATATAAAAAGTATGTGGAAATACGACGGAGGAAGAAAGGGTTCAAACGTTATTAGAGGAGAGAGCAGTGCCAGTATTTCTCTGTCTAATGATTGCAGCAATTTAAATTACTTGACAGTGTTGGAACTTATTAAATGTTTCCCATTCAGTACTTAAAAGATGCAACTGCAAGGCAATCGCTTGCGCAAATGTTTAGAGATTTGGCTATCCCAGATTCGCCAGACTCTGGTTACCACAGCGGTTTATAGATGTTATCAATACATGTATGTATTCTATTAAAACATATTTCTTGATAAAGTTTGTTTTACATATTTGTATCGCCAACATTACCATAAATTATTAATAGACGTATTAAACTATCCTGTTTTTATTTTTAGGTTTAAAGTGGTGTACGCGGAAATAATAAACACAATATACCGCATGTTAACAAAAAGTTGTGGGGGAAATTTAAAGACGAGTTTAACGGTGACTTGGTGTTAGAATTTGTAGGTAGTAAGGCTAAGTCCTACTGTATTGTACGCGAGAAGGACACGATTAAAAAAAGATTAAAGGGATCTCTCAAAGTGTAGTTAAGTAAAACCGCGGGTGCTACAACCTATAACGAGCATATACCTCCAAAGGAATGGACATGCAACTACGTAGCAGTGCGTGGGAGAATAAGAATTCTCTCTAATAAGAAATTAAAGTCATTGGGAAATGGTCGAAATGTGGAACCTATAAAGGCGATTATTAATTATGGTTTACTGACCGCGTTTGTGCACTCTTCGAGTGTCTTCGGTAATCTTCGATTGTTTCCAAAGCATGCCATTTTCGAAAAATATGGCGTAGAAGTTATTTAAAATTAAATTGCTTTATTAGTAAGTATTCTGTATACAACAAGTTCGGTGTTCCCTTAGCAAAGTGTTTATTTAAAATTTGTATCCTGCAATTATTAATCAATTTCTAATACACAAACATAATTAATAGAAAGTCCAAGAAAAGAAATTATATACAGTTTTCACATGTGATTCACATGCTCGTTAAGAAATTGATTTGAAACGACTTGTATTTTCCAAGCATTTAGCATTGAGCATATCTATTGTATTTTTCAAATCACATAGCTGCTAATTAATAAAAAGAAAGGCTACTTTCACTTTACGTAACATAATTGTAAAGCAATTAGTTTGTCCTCTATACTACTTTCACTATACGTCACATAATTGTAAAGCGATTAGTTTGTTCTTGTCTATGTATTTTCCAACAATTTAGCATTGTACATGTAATTATGTTAAAACCAGAAAAATTTTAAGTCATGGGTTTTGCGACATTCTGAGAGAAGCACATTACTGTTTGAAAAATGATTTTAAATACTAAGCACTTATGGCTTATAAAGGACTCGTTTCTAAAATCCTTGCGGTTTTAGATTTCTAGGAAATAGTTGGTTAAAGCATATGTCATAGACGAGCAAAACAATTTAAAGTGGTTTGGGGGCTTTAAAGGGTAACTTTGCAGGGCGTGATCCGATTTCCAATCTGTTTACAGATTTGGATTCTGCATAAAATTCTAAGCTAACAAGATGTATCGCGTGACTAAAAAGTTTATAAGAACGCTCAAAAGTCGCTACAGGTAAGAAATCTTAAAATGAGGGTAGCTCCCTTGGGGTGATGCAATCAGAAAATTCCTAGAGATTCGGGTAGCTGAGAAAATTCTAATATTGATTGATACCAAACAAGATAGGTTTATCTCGAAAGATGCATTGGCTAGACAAAGAAAACTATTTGTTAGTTTTGCTTATAAAGCAAAGAGTAAAATTTAGAAGATCAGGACTTTAAAGGGTATAACTTTGCAGGGCGTGGTCCGATTTCAAATCAGTTTGCAGATTCAGATTCTGCATAAAATTCTAAGCTAACAAGATGTATCGCGTGACTAAAAGTTTATAAGAACGCTCAAAAGTCGCTACAGGTAAGAAATCTTAAAATGAGGGTAGCTCCTTTGGGGGTGATGCAATCAGAAAAATTCCTAGAGATTCGGGTAGCTGAGAAAATTCTAATATTGATTGATACCAAACAAGATAGGTTTATCTCGAAAGATGCATTGGCTAGACAAAGAAAACTATTTGTTAGTTTTGCTTATAAAGCAAAAGTAAAATTTAGAAGATCAGGACTTTAAAGGGGTATAACTTTGCAAGGCGTGGCCCGATTTTAAATCTGTTTACAGATTCGGATTCTGTGTAAAATTTTAGACTAATTTAATGTATCGCATGACTAAAAAAGTTTATAAGAATGCTCAAAAGTCGCTACAGGTAAGAAATCTTAAAATTGGGGTAGCTCCCTTGGGGGTGATGATATCTGAAAAATTCTTAGAGATTCGGGTAGCTGAGAAAATTCTAATATTGATTGATACCAAACAAGATAGGTTTATCTCGAAAGATGCAATGGCTAGAAAAAAAACTATTTGGTTCAGATGAAAGATAAAAAATGGCTAGTCGAAGAAAACGTTTTGGTTCAGATGTGGGAGGAAATGAGGATGCTCATTTATCTCGAAACATAAAAAATTTAAGATAGGTTTATCTCGAAAGATGAAAATGGTTAGTCGAAGAAAACTTTTTGGTCCAGATGTGTGGGGAAATGAGGGATTCTGGGGGAAATGAGGGGGCAGGATGCCTGATTTTACCCTACTTATTATCAATCCATTTTCTCAGCTCAAGTTTTCTTCTTCACCCGATTAGATGCCTCGTGTTTCTGACGGGTCATCATCTTGACTTTATCTCTCGTCTACAAAAAGCGGCTTCACTCTAGGACGTTGGAGACCAAAGTGCCGGTTATCAACTTGACAGCGCTTGGTAACAAGCTTTAGAATATATATCTTCTAGAATCCATGTGTTATTATGAACATTATACTTTAATTTTTATTGGCTGAATATTTACGAATTAAATACTTTAAAATTTATTTGTTTTATTATTAATTTATTAGGCTAGGTGTAACTAGAAAAAAAAATACGTTACACAGCCTCTTCCCAAGAGAAAAAATTCGAGGTATGGGAGAATTATTTCTAAAAAAAATTTTGCAACTGAAACTTCAAACTTATTCTTCTTAACTGTACCAACCTCTTACACCTCACAACAAGACGACACAAATATTAACTATACCTAATGATGAGTTTAACAAAAAAAATATCAGGATCATTTGCTAATTGATACGGGGGGTATTAATGCATGGGATTGAGTGATTAGTAACTGCGCGTACTCCACGCCTATAAAGGGACACATCCGGGAAGTCATAGCCAGTATATACGTCAATCGGTTAAGTATATTTAGGGTATCTAACACTCAGTGGATGCATGTCATCTATAGTTACAAACGCAACAACCATATCAAAAAAATTTTTTTTTTTTTTTAAAATGAAAAATATTTTACTACAAATCAGAACTGTAATAAACAAAATGGATTGGACATTATAATCACTACTAAACAAAAATCTGTACAACGAATATTTTTCTCTAATTTAATATATCTATCTTAAAGATTTATGTGCTTAAAATTGTTGAATTTAGTAAGTACCAAAAAGCTGTTAGATACAAAGTCCATTCACGAAACGAATCTCTAACACTCGAGAAACAGACAAAGTATTAACAATACATATTCATCAACAAGACACTTTTAGTCTTTGAGTGAGCATCTCACAATATTTTCTGTAAGATCTCTATTCTACATACTCAACTATCTCTCTCAAAAATTATATAACCTCAATGACTCATCACTAAAGAACTCTAAAACCACTAACGAATCATATATTGAGCCTATTGGGTGACCACCACCAACTACTCACAAAAACTCTTCATGAACTATCCTAGCTCATGTACACTCTCAATAAGAATAAGCACATTAGGCCTAGTCTCAAACTATTAAACCAAAACTCAAGCATTCCTTTAATGCTTAACATTCTATCACACTCTAACTATATGACTACATACTCAATACTCTACTAAACACCCTCTATACTCTCTATCATATATTCCATTACTGAATACGTATTACTTCACTGAATACATATCCATCTCTATATACCTGCAACATCTCTATGCATATGCTGCATTCTCAAACACCTCCAAAAAAATATCATCATTCAAAATCCATAAACATATCCTTGTCGTCATCAAAATTATCATTTAACACTTCTTTATCGTCATCAGAGATTTTCATTTAACACTCCTTTATCGTCATCAAAATTATCATTTAACACATGCAATATCTAAATCAACAAACATATTAAGCTCTATTACTACTAAAACATAAATTACTTTATAAAAAATTTTCCCAACTTTAAACTTGTCTAACTTAAGGATTCAAAACACGGACTAAAGAGAATTACAACTGACATCAACTATACTCTGAAGTACTTAAGGATCAGAAACATTGTTAATAACTTCAACTTCATCTTCATCAATCGCAGAATTATCGATACTAAACATTTTCTTTGACTTAAACATGAAGATACGGATAAATTGGAGGAAGAAATTTAAATACAAAATTATTTTCTACTTTACTTCATGATAACTATTAATAACTGTTCTCGTACACTCTCACTCTACCAATAGTCAAACTGTCGACCTAAACTAAAGTGCTTCACAACGCATAAACTTGCTAGAATGACAAGCTCTTCTATGAGCCTCACCTAGACTTATAAACAATATTGCTAGAACGGCAGACTCTCCTCTGAGTCTCATCTAGACTGACAAACTAAATAAGCAAAACAAATCACATCATAACTGACCTCAAATAATTTCAAGTGACGATGTCGAAACTGCTAAAGCGACAACTTACCACGACCCTCGCATAGACTGACATAACGCTGAGCGACCAACCCTTCCTGAGTTTCGTCTAGACTAACATAACGCTACACGATGAACCACAACAAGTCTCGCTTAGATGTAACTCAACTCAATATACTACGTTGCAACGCGACCATAAAATTGCTACTCTAAATAAATCAAACCAAACTAAAACGTGCTCATGCACACGAGCAATCTCAAACTATATTTCAACAGTAAAGACTAGTGTACCATTAATCGAACAACTAATATAACTAATAAGACTGAAAGATGAATCTATTATCGATGAAATACATACAAAATCAAATAAACCTGCAATATCCATATCAAACAACTTTAACACTTTATCTAGAAACAGGAATTTCACTACTCAAATTCTGTTCTTTTACTCTTTGAATTGGACACGACGGACAAGTGATACTAGTCACTCCTTTACGACCACAACCATAACAAAATAATCTCTTGAAAGATCTACAAACATTGAAAGTATGACCATCACGTGAACAATTCCAACAAATCAATTTACGCTTAATAAATGAGTTACCTACTCCACTCATTTCTGTCATTGGGGTGGCAGAATTAAGAACTTGTACTGGGGAATGTGAAGACGGAGGGGTATAAACACGACTTGAAGCATTCTGAAATGAACTAGGGGTTTTGTTTCTAAAATGTGGATTAAAATAATTAAAAGGCTGTTTGTGACTATATGACGTAACTGAAACAGACTTATGTTTACTCAACGAAGCTTCTTCTAACCTCTTACATAATTTAACTAACGTACTAATATTCTCGATCTCTGTAAGAGCAAGATGCTGAATGAAATATGGCAATAAATTTTTCTTGACTATTCTAACTTTAGTATATTCTGCAGGAATAATAGGTAATCGGTTAAATAAACTTTCCATGTTAGCAATGAACAATACAACAGATTCACCGTTCTTCTGTAATCTATTCTTGATTTTTTCCCAAATATCGTCTTCAGGATGTGCTGGCAGGAAATCCTCCTTTAGTCTACTAACTAACGAACTCCAATCTGTTAACGAACCACGAACGCAACGATACCATAGCAAGGCATCACCGGTAAACAATTCAACTGCAGAATTAAACAATTCCATCTCAGATACCTTTCGAGACTGTGCAATGTCACTGATGTTTTCTAAAAATTGATATAAGAGAGATGGGTTTCCTGAATATTTTATCGACCAAGATGCTATAGGAACTGACTGTGTGACATATGTAACTGTTGGAACGGGCACATTAGATGCAGCAACAGAATTTACGTTAATATCTTTACTATTTGAACTTGTATCTTTATTTAATTTCTCATGCAGATCTGCTTCCACAACAAGAATAGTAGCCAAACTTTCATTTTAAATAACACCATTTCCTCAAAATTTTCTTTAGGGAGCTTTAACCGTTGTATTCTACCTGTAAGATGCACTAATCTTGACCTTATCCTTTTAAAAATTGACTCTGCGGGATCATCCATAAATTCTAACAAAACGTTTTTAACGGACTCTATACTAGACTCAATCTCTGCTTTCTCTACTTGAAATCTACTTTATAATAAGAAGGATCTATCAAACAACCTGGTTTATCTGCTTCTTTGGCCAACAACCTTGCTAAAATTTTCCTTTTATCTGAAACTGGTCTTGAATTTTCAATGCCTCTAATGTTCAATTCATATTCTAACTCATTTTTAAGTAAGTGTACGATGCTATAAGTTTCTGCCATAATTAAATATCTGAATATCTCTAATGTAACTCAATTATATAATTGTTGAAGATGAAATCTCAAACGAACGAATGTCCTAACTATATAGAAAACCCACTGTAAACTGTAACAAACTTTAACAAAATGAAACAAAAACTATTTACTAGAATCAATGCAAACCTCAGTCGGTAGATATAAGTGTGATGAAGATAACTACTAAATATTCCAGCCTATAAGTGAAGTTATTCAAGCTTCTAAATGAAATTCCAGCCCCTAAATGAATTTCGAGCCCCTAAATGAATTTCGAGCCTCACGTTGCGAGCGCAAGTGAAATTAAAATAAAATTTTTGCAAATTTATCCTGGTGACTATCAGCTATATACTAAAGCTCTCTATTTTAATCTGATATCACTAGGTCGAGTATTTCTTCTTTAAACTCCAAGCCCAGGGTAATGTCGGATGGAAAACGGCTATAGACAAAGAAAACTCTTAAGGGTTAAACGGCTAGTAGAGTGTTAGCTCTGGGTAGATCATGAGCATGGGTCATGGGTGGATAACTGACCAAAAATAGTTTTAATAGGCGCCACCGTATTTTTAATACAAGTGCCAACAAAAATTTAACTGTGTTTGTATAAGGAAATGCGGAAACCTTATGTTAACACCACTATCTTAGCCATAAAATTTGAATTTCACTCTTTATCACACACTTACCAAAACATCAACCACCAGTTGTGAAACAGTTGTCTCAGCTGTACCTGTGAACAAACAAAAACACCACATGGACACCATTTGTGTCCTTAAAAGCATATGCCCAAAAATATAATAAGAGAATTTAAACATCTATGAAATACTAAAGGCATTTATTTTCTTCTCTCTATCTGTTTTTCTTAAGGAGGATTTGCTCTAGTTTACTTTTTCATATTTTAAATATTGAATAATAAAAACGACTTTATGAAAAACAAAAGGAATTCTATTCATATGGAAATCTGACTATATACATGCGACTGCAATACATATGTTTACTATCTTGTCATTAATTTTTATAAAAAAAGAATTTTGTATAATTTAACCTTCAGAATAAATACGTATAAATTAATCGTTTCTATAAAATTTAGTGGTGCCGGTTTACCGTTACAGACCACTCCAAATAAAACGAAAAACTGAAAAATATGCCCTACAACTGAAGTTTTTAATAAAAACTTAGAAAATTTTGCGGGTTTTTGCTAAATTTTTGAGTAATTCCGAAAAAAGAAAAAAAATTCGGTACTACTTACCGTGCCCATGAAATCTCAGTAAAACATTTTCACTACTATTTCGCGGAGGAATATAATACAGAGCGTGCGCATTAGATGTTCCCGTCATCAATGGTGCAATTTTACATCGAGCCGGCAGCCATATTATTGTTATCGTTCGCCCCTTCTACATTGGTTTTACCTTATTTTTGAGTTGTTTTGTTCTCTTTATTTGTGTGTTTATATTTTGTCAACAGTCTTTTTAAAGACTAATTAATCGAGTTAATTATATTTTTAAAAATGGACTTCGCTAATATCGCTAGTGTTATACGATATTTCGATAGAGACAATGCCCTGCTAGTAGCAGACCTACGTGCCCTCCGTTTGGTTCAATGCAATCCACGTTGTAAGAATAGAAGATGCCGAGCCCAGATGGTAATAGTGATGGATCCAAACCGCCCACTTGGTCAATTTTACCGCTGCCCGAGACGCCATACTACCACAAGCTTATTCAAAATACTTTTTGAAAATGCCAACTTTCTTTGATTACACTGTTCCAAGTGATGTGGTGTTGGTGTATAAAGTCACCCGTAGGTGTTACATTGAATTTAATAGGAGTAACGAAGAAAAGTGTGGTCCAGCATAATCGTTACTTTCGGGACATTTGTAGTTGGAAGTTGTTACAACGTCCAGACTTGTTTCAGTTGGGGGGGCCAGGCCACATTGTACAAATCGATGAAAGCTTAATTACTAGACGGAAGTACAACAGAGGTCGTGTTTTGCAGCAGCGTTGGATATTAGGCATATATGATACCGTAACTAAGTCTGGTTATATCGTTCATGTACCAAACCGTACAGCGACCACTTTAATACCCATCATCCTAGCTCATGTCTTGCCAGGCTCGACAATTTGGACTGATGAGTGGCGGGCGTACAGACGTCTAAATAGAATGGGTTATAACCACGAAACCGTCAATCATCATAGAAACTTTGTAGATCCCCAAACAGGAGTGTGTACAAATGAAATTGAAGGTTATTGGAGCAGATTAAAAGGATTTTGCCGTAGATTATCTGTATTAAGTTCCCCTATGCTGGACGACTACATAGATGAATTCATGTGGAGGCAACACTTTGGCAATGGTTCGGCTAAGGATACCTTCAATAATTTTATAAGCCATGTTCAGGAACGCTACCCCATGTAAATAACATTGTTAAAATTAACCATAGTGCTTTAAACAAGTGTATTGCTGCAGCATCGACAACTATAACTTAATATCAGTTCAATAATGTGCCAAGTGCATTTCTACGTGTGAAGTGTTTTCAACAAGTTCATAGTCTACAACACCCGGCTTAACTATAGCAGAACCCTATAAAAAAATGTGCAGCGATATTTCTCGTGCAGTGTTTTTAGCCAGCGTGTAATTCTACTAAAACACCGAGTAAATTATTTTATCACCACTGTTAAGTATTGATGTTTGTACATACTGTAAAAGGAAATGCTTGTAAATATAAATACCTAAATTGCTCAACCACAAGTCCTAAATGCATAGAGGATTTATATTGCACTTAAAACTTAGTATTGTACTTAATATTTTACAATTAAAATATATTGCACTTAATATTTCATACTGTAGTAAAACATATTGCACTTATTTTGTTATATCTTAAATAACAATGCCTGCAAATAAATGCTGTTTCTATAGTTATTTATATAGGTACAGTGATTAAAATATCGTAAGCATCCTCAAAAAATTTAAGTATTGGTGTGGTCATGATTAGTGCAAGTAGTATTAACCTAACAAGGAGATGTAAGCTCATGTGAATCTGCGTGGGTGCACTTACATAAACTTGTTAGTACTAAGCTTTCAACTGCAACCTAACCTGGTGATCTAAGTCGATGAGTATCTGTAGCGGGTGCTCTTTAATAGACATTATTTTAAATAAATAACCTGCTACTAACTACTAACCTAACCTGGAGATGTAAGCCGATGAGGATCTGTAGCAGGTGCTCCTTAATAGACATTACTTTAAATAAATAGCCTGCTACTAACTACTAACCTTACCTGGAGATCTAAGCCGATGAGGATCTGTAGCAGGTGCTCCTTAATAGACATTACTTTAAATAAATAGCCTGCTACTAACTACTAACCTAACCTGGAGATCTAAGCCGATGAGTATCTGTAGCGGGTGCTCTTTAATAGACATTATTTTAAATAAATAACCTGCTACTAACTACTAACCTAACCTGGAGATGTAAGCCGATGAGGATCTGTAGCAGGTGCTCTTTAATAGACATTACTTTAAATAAATAGCCTGCTACTAACTACTAACCTAACCTGGAGATCTAAGCCGATGAGTATCTGTAGCGGGTGCTCTTTAATAGACATTATTTTAAATAAATAACCTGCTACTAACTACTAACCTAACCTGGAGATGTAAGCCGATGAGGATCTGTAGCAGGTGCTCTTTAATAGACATTACTTTAAATAAATACCCTGCTACTAACTACTAACCTAACCTGGAGATCTAAGCCGATGAGGATCTGTAGCGGGTGCTCTTTAATAGACATTACTTTAAATAAATAACCTGCTACTAACTACTAACCTAACCTGGAGATGTAAGCCGATGAGGATCTGTAGCAGGTGCTCTTTAATAGACATTACTTTAAATAAATACCCTGCTACTAACTACTAACCTTACCTGGAGATCTAAGCCGATGAGGATCTGTAGCAGGTGCTCCTTAATAGACATTACTTTAAATAAATAGCCTGCTACTAACTACTAACCTAACCTGGAGATCTAAGCCGATGAGTATCTGTAGCGGGTGCTCTTTAATAGACATTATTTTAAATAAATAACCTGCTACTAACTACTAACCTAACCTGGAGATGTAAGCCGATGAGGATCTGTAGCAGGTGCTCTTTAATAGACATTACTTTAAATAAATACCCTGCTACTAACTACTAACCTAACCTGGAGATCTAAGCCGATGAGGATCTGTAGCGGGTGCTCTTTAATAGACATTACTTTAAATAAATAACCTGCTACTAACTACTAACCTAACCTGGAGATGTAAGCCGATGAGGATCTGTAGCAGGTGCTCTTTAATAGACATTACTTTAAATAAATACCCTGCTACTAACTACTAACCTAACCTGGAGATCTAAGCCGATGAGGATCTGTAGCGGGTGCTCTTTAATAGACATTACTTTAAATAAATAACCTGCTACTAACTACTAACCTAACCTGGAGATCTAAGCCGATGAGGATTTGTAGCAGGTGCTCTTTAATAGACATTACTTTAAATAAATAGCCTGCTACTAACTACTAACCTAACCTGGAGATCTAAGCCGATGAGGATCTGTAGCGGGTGCTCTTTAAAAAACGTTACTTTAAATAAATAACCTGCTACTAACTACTAACCTAACCTGGAGATCAAAGTCGATGAGGATCTGTAGAGGGTGCTTTTTAATAGACATTACTTTAAATAAATAACCTGCTACTAACTACTAACCTAACCTGGAGATCTAAACCGATCAAAATCTGTAGTAGATGCTCTTTAATAGACATGATTTTAAATAGTAAAACTGTTATTAACAGCAACCTAACCTGGTGAAACCGCCGAAAAT
Source organism: Platerodrilus igneus (assembly GCA_036346225.1). Lineage (NCBI taxonomy): Eukaryota > Metazoa > Arthropoda > Insecta > Coleoptera > Lycidae > Platerodrilus > Platerodrilus igneus. The sequence goes on along the minus strand of JARFIW010001119.1, from coordinate 850,949 downwards.
CCAAATAAAGATTCTGTTATTGTAAGTGCACAGTATGCTTATTTCTAGAGTATATTTTTCTTTTTCAAAAAAAACTCAATATTTGTCTTTTTCTTGCACCAAACTTAAATATCCGGGAAATCATCAGGTGTGGTTATTTCTTTCAAAACTGAACATTTCAAATCATTGTATGAGGTTATGTAGTACTGTCAAATTTGTTATCATTAAAAGTGTTGGTTTCTAATTATTCCACATTGGTGCTCCTAATAAATGGATTTCAACATAGTTTTGCATAGGCACCTACTATTACCAACCATATTTGGTTTTACAACTATATTGATATTTAGGCATGTATAAAATTGCAATTTTCTGCTAAAATCATTGAAAACCCGCAAAAATTTGTTTTGATTGATGATTTATACACAACAGTCCTCTGTTTAAAGTAATGTAGAAGTTTCTGCTTGTGGTCTGTAACGGTAAACCGGAGCCAATTTAGTTTAAGCAAATATGTCATAATTTATTAGTTCCTAACACAGGATTTTATTTTTACTATAATCATAGAAGCGCTTCCTTGACCATTCACAAAAAAAATTCGATCGTCAGGACAATAACGACCTTAAAATGTAACTACTCAATTTTAACGGTAATCTACTAAAAGAATATACGTGAATTTCAGTATCAATAAAGAGACTTTTACATGACGTGCATGTTTTCAATTAAACAAAATATAAAATTAAACCAAGACTGCGTCTGGCGTTTAGATTCTGAATATCTCAACACATTGTGTGCTTGTACAAGTGACTGACAACCTAGATATTTATACGTTGTTTTACAAACTTTAAGAAAGTACTTTATATTTTCTGTTACTCTAATAATTAACGTAGAAAATTTCATAATAATTTACTATAGCTTCAAACACTCACGTGTAGACAAAAGAACTGCAGGTGGAAAATCACGACCTCAGCTGTTGTATTTATTTCATCGTATTAGTCATCAGTTAGATTGAAGTGTCAAGGTTCTTTGTAACATCAACCATTTCCATACTGCGTAGTTAGATAAAAAGGACGAATCCATAGCTGTTTACCATTAATTACTGTGACGGAAAATTATTATAATTTACATTGAAAACCGTTGCTGTAAACCTGTCCATATGATATTGCACTAAAGTGAGTAAGTGTTAGTCTAATATATTTTATTATTCTATACCAACTGTATTAAAATGATGTATATTATCAATCCATTTTCTCAGCTCAAGTTTTCTTCTTCACCCGATTAGATGCCTCGTGTTTCTGACGGGTCATCATCTTGACTTTATCTCTCGTCTACAAAAAGCGGCTTCACTCTAGGACGTTGGAGACCAAAGTGCCGGTTATCAACTTGACAGCGCTTGGTAACAAGCTTTAGAATATATATCTTCTAGAATCCATGTGTTATTATGAACATTATACTTTAATTTTTATTGGCTGAATATTTACGAATTAAATACTTTAAAATTTATTTGTTTTATTATTAATTTATTAGGCTAGGTGTAACTAGAAAAAAAAATACGTTACACGCTAACAACACAAAACCGGCAGTTTCTACAATCGTTAGGACTGCATTTAATTAAAAAAAAAGTAGAATGAATAGTGAAATACTGAATGTGCGTGAAAAAGTTTACTTCGACAATGCAATTGTTAATATTGAAAAACATACTCATCAACCTTATGCTAACACATCTTTAAACAATAATGATGAAATTCGAATCCCTATACAACAACAAGATGTATACACCTTACCATCGAAGAGCATGCTGTACATAGAAGGCAAATTAATTAAAACAGATGGAACGCCGTCTCAGACAGCAAAGTTTGTTAATAATGGAATTTTGCTGCTTTTTGATGAAATTAGATATGAGATTGGTGGTATCATTGTAGATCGTGTTCGGAATCCTGGATTAACGTCTATAATGAAGGGATATGTTTCATATAATAGCAATCAAAGTAAACATTTACAAAACGCTGGGTGGTTTCCTATGGATGATTCACAAATAGTTGATGTCAATGGGAATTTTAATGTTGCAATAAACCTTTCAATGGTTCTCGGATTATGCGAAGATTTTAAAAAAATTATTTTAAACCTCCGTCATGAGTTAGTCTTACTACGTTCTAGTTTTGATACTAATGCTATAATTAATCCTACACCCGATGAAGAAATAAAAGTTGTTTTAAACAAAGTTTTATGGAAAATGCCGCATGTAGCAGTTGATGATACTCAACGAATTAATTTAATAGAATGCGTTGCACAAAATCAGGATTTGCATATTCCGTTTAGAGGATGGGAGTTGCATGAATATCAACTTCTACAAGAAACGCAACGTCATACATGGAACATTAAAACAACAACACAATTAGAAAAACCAAGATTTGTGATTGTTGGTTTCCAAACCAACCGAAAAAATAGATACATGAGCAACTACAGTCGTTTTAATCATTGCTATTTAACCAACATGAAACTATATTTAAATTCAGAAATTTTCCCGTACGATAACTTAAATTTGAGGTTCGAGAATAAACAGACTGCGTTGTTATATGAGATGTATGCTCAGTTTCAGCAATCATACTACGAAAAGGAAAATGAGCCACTTTTAATCCTGAAGAATTACGAAGTATTGCACCATTAGTAGTCATAGATTGTTCTAGACAAAACGAAGCGTTAAAATCTGGTACTGTCGATATTAGATTAGAATTTGAAACTAGCAGAAACGTTTTGCCAAATACATCTTGTCATTGCCTTATACTTCATGATAAGATAGTCAAATACAATCCACTCTCAAACAGCATAAGAATATTATAAATACTTTATTATTATTATTACTGTACCTTTACAAATTATGAAAAACAATAAATCATTTAGCAATCACAGTCTATTTATTAATATTTTTACATGTTTTACAATATCTTTTACATGTTTGAATTATTAAGTGATTTAGTAAACAGCCATAAACATTGACAATTTTAAATAAAAGTTTTGTTATACATTTCTCAAATAAACTAACTGGTATGCTAGTAACAAACTGGATTTTTTTAAACAGAACGGTTACTACTACTATTTTTCTCTACAATACATTTATACTAATATATAGTTCAAAACTCGGGCAGATTGAAAGGTATCCTATTTTTAGATACATCCAAAAAACGAAAATCGGCGTACTTGTGCAGGTATAAACATAACACTGAAGTTTTATAACTAAAAAATATTATATGTTAATCTAGATAAAATAAATTGCATTCTTTATTTGAGCCAGTGGTTGAAGCTTTACAAGTCATTTCTGTATGTATGTATAGTTATACCCCCAAGGTTTAGTATCAGTGGTTAAGGTACTAAGAATTCTTTTATCATCACTTGGATTAAGAACAATTTTGTTTTGTTTAATAGTACAGACATCATGTTTGACTGATCTAATTAAACATTGCTGTTTCTGTACAGTCTGTTTATAAAACAAAGCATTCTTATAATCATCAAAAGAAATTTGCTTAATACTTGCTAAGGAAGATCCCTTTGACTTTTTTATTATCCTATCCTGAACTCTGTAAGTGTACATTTTAGATCTAAGTCCTACAAACTCTAGCATGATGTCACCATTGTTTTCATCTTTCATAATACCAGGAACTTTTTTATTTGATAATGGAATATGATATTTGTTATGAGGATCGTAATCGGAAGTATCAAATCTATGAATATCTTGTTTGATATAAGAGTAAATATCTTCAACGCTAAACTCGTATATCAAACTATCCGTATCTGTGTACAGCAGCTTTGCTTTGTTAGCAAATTGCGATTTTATATAACTATAGTGAAATTCATATAAATAGGTTTTGAAATATCTAGAATAGAGAAACCTACATAAATGGGTTTGTTTAAGTAAACCTCTAATTTCTTCATTTCTATTAAGACTAGATCTTTGTCTAACACAGTGCAACTATGAAAATTAGGCTTCGCTATGTAACTACGAGCTCCAAACCGTCCTTCCCATTTGGTCACTAATTTAACATCTTTCCTTTTCCGTACGTTTTCCATCATCTTTCCATAAACCGAATTTATCATATTTTATAAAAGCATATATCGAAACTGTTTTTGACTGTTGTCTTAATTTCGTATTCAAATCAATGTATTCTTTTAACCAAGGGAGCTTGTTTAAACCGAAGAACCTTATGAATCTTTTCAGTTCTAAACCGTAGCTTAAATACATTTTAAATTCTTGTAGTGAATAACATAGTTGAGTTTTGGATATAAAGTTGTAAGTAATTTCTTTAAGTTTGATTTATTAGAAGGTACTGGTGGTATCATATGTTCAGGCGCCAAAGGTAAGTCACTGTCAATTTCATGTAAAGATACTGGATAGTGTAAATCGCATTCAAAAATATATCCTACATCAGAATCATCAGGAATATTAAGTATGTCTAAACGTACTATATCTGGACTGGTACCATCTAAAATTCAAATTCTCCATATGGAAGATATTCAGACATTGCAGCCCCATATAAATTATTAACATCAAAATACATTAAATATTTAGAATCGAAATTTGGATCATAATCTGCATTCATATATTTGTTATTTGCTTTAGCATATCTATTCGAACATTGAGAAACACCGCCACGAATTCCCCGTTCTAAAAACATAATTTTTCAATATCAGTAAGCAGCTCGAGTTTAACGTTCGTCGTTTTAACATCGCATCTAGAGCTAAACCAGGAGCCGTAAAGTAGTGAAGCGGATCTAACTTATACGTGAACATACAAGTTTTTCTAAAGTTTTCAAATATATCAGTCAAGAGCAGTACATCTGTTTTTAAATATAGGTCTGAATAGTCCCTAGTGTTTTATATTAAATGTTTGCCAAACGTGTTTAGCATGATTGTAGTCTTCATCTGAGATTTCTTCATTGCGCAAACGATTAAAGAATGCTGTTTACAGGGTAAATCGGTTTCATTGGGCCTATCCCAAGAGTTAATGTAATCATAGGAAATATACCTTTACGCGTAAGTAACTGAAACTCATTATCGGTGTTACAATTTTCCTGGTGATGGATTTTTATTATCATCTAAGTATGAAGCTAATTTTTCGATGCTAGATGCCATAAACCTGAATGAATCGATAAATCTAAAAGTAACTTTCGTACCATTTACATATTTTGTAAAAGATATGTATTTTTCCTTATTTATTGGTAGAATACTTACCAAACCTGAAAACCCTAACGCAATTTTTTAATAATGAAATGCGAATCGTAGCCTGATAAGTTATGAAAACTACCGGTATCATATAAAAATTATGATAATTGATGTTGCAATCTTGATGAGCCGCTCCTCGAAATTCACCTGTAAAGTGACAGTGATCGCGAACTCTAATATCATCTATACTAAAGGTTTATTGCAAATGTGACAGTGAAGGGCAAATTTAAATGCTAACTTTTGTTCTTCTGTTAAAGGATTCATAGGTTTTGGGTTACAGAAAATTTTATTAGTCGTTTCTGAAATCAGTTTCAATTGAGTAACAAACCATTCTATACAATCCTTTCCGCGATACAATTGAAATTTGGAATATTTATTATCATACGAGCATTTCAAATAATACGCTACACTAAAGGGTATATGCCTTTGGTAAGAGACTGTGTTTAGTATTACCTCCGACTCATTGCATGGTTCTAATATACATTCGAGATCTGCATAAACTACAAATGATACTTTTTCTTGATAGTGGAAATGTTTAAACGTTAGATACTTTTCAGATTCTTCGGGTAATCTTATTGAGCAAGTATTCTGTTTTTCGCAATAATTCGAATGACGCTTAAGTAATGCTGCTGTACTAAAATTATTTAAACATCTATAACAAAAAAATTTTCTATGGTGATGTGAAGACAACTGTTTTGCAAATAGTTTTGACATATTCTTAATCCAAGTAAAATGAAAGTGATTCTCATAAGCATTTGTCGGACGAGAATATTGTAAGGAATCATTATTTAAAACTAACAGATTAATAGGTTCAATTTTTTTAAAATTTTCACTTAAACAAAATGGTAGTATTTTAGTATTTTCTATACAATATAGGTTAATTGCGAGATTGTTAAGCTTCTCAATTTTTTTTATGTCTTTTAATGTGATTGGAAACTGAATTGAATTGTAGCGTAATACTGTATCAAAATGTGGATAGCTAGATATTCTCTGACTATTTTGTTTAGCAGGATATAAAGCGGAAACCAAGCTCCAAAGAATGCAATGTTGATCGTTATTTATTACATTTACCACAGCTTTTTTTTTTTATAAAGTCCGGAACCGGTACAAACGTTGAACACCCTCCTTTAAGTGGATCATGATTGTTATATTTACCTTCAAGTGTAAAACTTCTTGGATTGCCCAACCTGAATCCTTTTCGCTAAATTCTTCTAATCGCTTCGAAATCTTGTCCAATACGTTCTTCTTATACCACCGCTTGAGATTGGTATTTATATCGATGTGACGATTTGCAGTAGGAAACGTTTTCAAATCTATTTCGCCAGTTGTAGGCTTAACAAAGTTAGCGGTAAATATTACATTAACTTTCAACATCGACTTTTTTAAGCAAGCAACAATCTTGCGTTTAAAACTAGCGAACGCCTTGTCTAAGAACACTAGAGGATCTCTATAATTTAAATTGGTAATAAGTCCCGTAATTATTCGACTTCCAAAACATGATTGTACATCATGCCAAATCAAATTTTTCGAGTATGACCTCTAGAAAGCGTTGCATCAACACCTTTACCACGATATTCCAAAGTGCGTTTCAAGTGCCTCAATCGTACAAGGTAGCTTTTAAGATGTGCTAAATTAGATTCCAGCCTACTAGGATTTTCTTGTTGATTGTCTTCGTATACCTTATTTTTAATAGCAAGCTTCAATATACTAATATTTGCTTTGATAATTAAAATGTGTTTCGTTATTTCATTCACTGATTTAATTAGATTCACGCATTTTACAGTTAATCTCAAAATTGCGCTACTAATCTCGGATACGGTTTCAGCATTCATGATTCTATAGAAAATCAAAATACACTACTTAATAATACAAGTATTTTCTCTATTTACTATTTATATAAAATATCATCTGACGTAAGCAAAACAACTGCAAAAGGTTCATTCATCTGAGTTTACGGAAAACGCGTAAGCAAAACAACTGTAAACGAAAATAGCATACAAATCGAAATAATTGCATAGCGAATTGCTTGAATGCAATTGTTAAAAAATCGCCTTTATTTACGTTTTTATTCAAGACGATTTTCAAGCTTGAGTCGTGCATGCGGTCTAAAAAAATTGCAGAGTTGCCTTCAGTACGTGTGTATGACAAAAATTCGCTATGCAAGCATTTCCAATATTTACATACTGAAGGCAACTCTGAGCAAAACAACTGCAAAGGAATGCATTCAACATCATTTTCATTCCGTATGCGTTTACTACAAAAAATGTTTTTATACGACCTTTGATTTATTATGTGTACAGAAAATACATTATCATTACAGCGCTATTTTTATGATTACATTGAAATATTTTAAATAAAACAAAGCAAATTTGAAAAAAATGTCTCAGATTAAACCGTCTTGTTTAATAATTTACACGCACTCCTGGTTTTAAAACCCAGTATTAAAAACATTCAGCAGTTTTATTATATAACAGTACCTTTAAAGAATTTTCACACAAATTACCTATATATATATATGCATGTAAAGTGTGTCAGCGGTAATCTAAAAAAAACTTATTCTATAAATATTACTACTTAAAGGGATTTATTTGCATTGCATTATTTTTAAATGAAAATTAATCTGAAGAAAATATTATAATTTACACGCACTCATGGTTTTTTAAAACCCGTTATTAAGAAAAACATTTTCCAGTACGTTGATAGTACTAAAGAATTTTTCTTATTCAGCACAAATCACTATATCCTATATATATGCATATAAAGTCAATTTTTTGTTAATTTTTTATGGAAAATAAATTATGCTAGCAGTAATATAAAACGAAATTAATCTAAGTTAGGTTTTATTATGCGCCTTCTTGCAATTTCTGTTTCAGTCAATAAATGTAATTCATTATTTCTGCTGAGCAGTACATTTAAAAAAAATTTCTTATACAGCATAAAATCGCATAAACACACAATACCTATATATTTGCATATAAATTATGTCAGCGGTAATCTAAACGAAATTAATCTAATTTAGGTTTTTATTATGTGCATTCATTGCAATTTCTTTTTCAGACAATGAATCTAATTCATTATTTCTGCTGAGCAGTACCTTTAAAAAAATTTCTTATACAGCATAAATTATGTCAGCGGTAATCTAAAACGAAATTAATCTAATTTAGGGTTTTATTATGTGCATTCATTTCAATTTCTTTTCAGACAATGAAACTAATTCATTATTTCTGCTGAGGTATAATTATATTCGCTTACATACTGTTTTGTTCATTAGAATAGATTACAGAGCTGAATTTTTTTCAGAAAACGATGCAAATTTTTAATTTTTCTAACAGATCAGTTTATTATTTAATATAAATACTTCACGTAGATTTTACCAACAGTATTCAATCAGATCTCTTGTATAATTATTAGTTACTATTACTAGCAACTTTTAAAAATGAGTAACTTGTCATCAATCAAAATTGTAATAGTACCAACGTAAAAGTTCTAGAGCAATTTATATTACATTCTGACGAAGACGTGATTAAAGAAGTTTTTGGTTGTTCTTCGCCTCAATTCAACACTGCTGCTATTTTTGATAGTGACGTAATAGATATATCACGGTAAGTGCTTTTTTTCACATTTATACATGTGTTTTTAAAACAGTACTAATTTATAAGTTACATTAGAACAAAAAACCATTCTGGAAATTCTGAGGCTATCGTAGGATCGTTGACACACTCTGATCCTCTCAGAAACATCAGGTAGTATACAAAAGAAAAGGTGAACCTACAATAATCTTTTATGTTATGCTCACAGATCAGGCAAAACATGTCGACTATGAAAAGTTATGTACAGAATCTAATATGGCTGTTTGCTGTGAAGATGACAAATCCTACGAAGATGACACAGTAGAGTTGCTTAACGCATTTAAAAAGCGTGGAGAGAAGCTACTGCGTCGTATAGATTTGGAACTAGAAATAATAAAGCAAAAAAGAGAGGAACTAACAGCGAGGGAGCAGCAGATACTTCAAGAACGGGAGTTAATAAATACTTTTTCATTTATAAATAGTTAGATCAAAATATTCAACAATTTGTAAAATAAAAAAGTATTTTATAAAAGTTTCTCTTTGAAACAAGACTTTCTCTAAACAAGGTAGTAAACTCAAAGTAAAACGCACATAAATCAGAACCCACTTTAATTTGATACATCATTCTTTATACAATCGACTTAGATGTGTTATAATAATAAACTAATTTCTTAAATTAGTGACATATTATTCTGAAAATTCTATGTTGACAGTTAGACCGATCGATCCCTTACTAGTTATGTATACGTGTTTGTTCGAGCCAATACTTTCTTTAATTGTTTCACTCCATGTGCTTGAAGGTATTCAAAATATCTCAATGGCAATATACTCTTGAACTCTTCTGTTTCCACTAATACTCTTTCTCCATATTTTGTCTTGATTGTTTCCACTTTTAAAACTTCAAACCTCTTATTCACTACAAGATCTTTTGAATTTACATAAGGTTTGCGATATGTGGTTTTATTAAGAGTATTAAAATCCATATTGCTTTTCTTTGACTAATTAAATTAATATTAGGAGCAATCTCCTTATATAGCAGATTACCACCATCTGCGTACTTTGCCAACCCACTTTTCAACCTATCACAAGAGTGAACTCATTTTGAATTGAAACCGGCCCATGTGTATTTGCAGCCTCTAAACATAAATCAGAATCCACTTTAATTAAAACACAATTGACTTGAATGCGATATTTTGCATCTGTCAGACTGTCTCGCTAGAAAACCAAATTCAAAACATCTACACACATTTTCTCTGCACTTACATTTTTCAACATACGTGTGTTTTGAAATATGTTCCATTGAAAGTAATATAAAGCCGATCCTAATTCAAAACGTGCCCACAAGTTTTTACATTGAAAGTATATAAGAATTCATGTTTTCACAACTATTTTACATTGAAATTATATAGCGCCGATCCTAATTCAAAACGTGACAGACGTATTTTACACATGGAAAATACGTCTGTCGCGTTTTGAATTAGGACCGGCCTTATTTACCTACTGCTACAAAACCGTAAGTAGTAAATGATTCGTAGTTATTTGATAGGAAATTAAAATTTCCGTTAAATAATTATTTTATTGCAGTATGACAGCCAGCAAACTAGTTTTGTTTAAATTTAAGCATAATATTATCGAAAAGAGAGTTTGAAACTTACATAATGTTAAGAAGGATTTGCGTATTAATTTTAAAGGCAAGCTTTATTTGTGGGATATATTGTTGGTTCTTTATAAAAATTTAGTATTTTTGACGGGCTAATGTTTTCTTAAGGATTTCTTTTCTTAATACCTGGATAGTTGGCTGTTGTATTAGGTTTGTTTCATTACGGTCAATGAACGCGTATTTATATTTCCAGAATTTATGATAATAGAATTTAGGCTTATATAGATTTATTTGGAGTTATTTATAATATTGGAAAAAACAGATGATTGTCAAAAGCTATCCAGACTTTTCGGTGATGAATTTGTATTTGGGAAAGACTCTATATATTAAAAATTTCTTTAATTTGACAACAAGTTAATAAGCGTTTTTAAGGTATTGTACAGAAAGGTGAAAGTATGAAGTGGTAAATTTTAGAACACTTAAAGCAAAGAAACCTATCCTGAATAACCATCTTCCGGGCAGGGACTGCTGGGACAAGACGGTTTGGCGCCCCTTACTTTTGACTACTAGTAAAACCTTTCAAGGTAAGTGATGCTTAGAAAGTAGTTTGGTATTTCGGCTATTTCACATGTTTATTTTTGTCATGTTTAGAATTTTCTTCATAGGAACTCACTCCCGAACCACCGTAATTAGCCGGTGCTCCCTTTAAATTATTACGGGGTTCCCGCTCCTGGACAAATCCAAAGTTGTAACGTAACGTCATTTTTATCCGTAACAAATAGTGGAAATCAACTTTGTGGTTATGACTATGAGAGGGAAACTGTTTAACACGCTTGATTTTAATTAAAAGTTAGATGTAAGATGTAAACTTAAAGCCCGTTAAGATTATTTACTCCTTGTAGATATGTACGTTTATTTAAATAAATAAATAAACCAAACAAGATTAGTAAAACACGCAAGATATCTTCAGAATTGTATTGTCTCGGTACTTGCTCAGAGTATGAAACCAGAGTTCAAATTACAGAAATTTTAAAAAATATAATTGAAACTTCCTTACGTTTGTCGATGCTATTACTAATTCCAAACCTGCATCAAACGAGAACGCGTCTATAAGTAGAAAATGAACTATTTGGCAATTGAACAGCATAGAAAGAAAGAGTTTTTACTGAAACCATGGCCAATTTCACATACTCTAGAAACAAAAAGAAGTCATGTTTTGAATGAACATGGCACTATCTTTTCGTTTACATTTTTGTTGATATCGTAAGATACTATGCATATTCTGTTTACTAATTACTGATTTTTATCCGTTATTTTGAAACATTTTAGAAAGTAGAAAATTCCACCACATAATATTAATTAAGCACATTAATGTTATGGTTTTATTTGAGTTTAAATGTAATGTGACTGAATAATGAATCTTAAAAATGTAATGAGCTAAATAAACTTAGCCACATATAAAAAATAATTACCTACAATTTTTTTCTTATTATTAGAAACGCTGGATTTCCAACTCATACACATTGTGAAAAAATTTTCACGAAATAGTTTCATACAATAACAGTAATAGAGCTTGTAATTTGTGCTTGAACGGTAATGCTATCCGCATTCAACAGACAATAATGTCACCGTACAATTAATTTCTAGGAATGAATTATCATGATATAAATCGCTTCTATCTAGGAGCCAATGACCATTATTTCTCACATTAGCAATAAAAACAAACAACTCAATGTGCATTATAGTATTAGAAAGTTACATATACGTAATAAATCTCATAAAATATACATCAGTGCCATACCTAACAAGAAAAGAATACCATAGTGTCTTCTCACTTGAGCACAAAATTTATAACAGGAAAAATTTGTCATCGTACATTCAAAAATACAAAATTAAATATGAAATAGGGCCCAATTACTGCTGCGTATAGATGAATGATTTATATAAAAATATGGTATATCAAAACTATCCCTCACCAACATGTTAAAAACCATTCGTATTGCAAGATTTGTCATGATAGCCGATGTTTGTTTCGAGAAAGTATTGCCAAAATGAGCCTTCCCTAATCTCAAAAAATTAAATAATACTAATTCACCTGCAATACCGCATTTTAAAGTAAGTCAAATAGTAAAAAAAATATTTATGCTTTTTTTGCAAAATTTATTCAAGTTTATCTATAAATAATATCGGATTGCCAAATATACAGGGTTATTACAAATGAAATAGACAGTTTGGATAGCCTTTAAAAAATCAGACTGGTGTATTTGAATATATTAAGCGAGACAGGTTTATAGGGAATTTCTTAAAGTTTATGTTGGTACAACTGTTAAGTTGATACTGCTGTTAAAACAACGACCAGTCTAGCAAAATGGCCGCTACTAAAGTGGAGAAAGCTTATTGTGTTCTTCAATTAGCCAAAACAAAGTCTGTTACTGTTGCGCAGCGTCATTTCAGAACAAAATACGGTAAAACACCACCAACAAGGCAATTCATCTATGACTGGTATAAACGTTTCGAAAATAGTGGATGTCTGTGTAAAAGAAAGAGTACTGGAAGACCTCCTGTTACAAAAGAACAAATCGATAGTGTTCGTGATGTTTATTTACGAAGTCCAAGACAATCGACTACATCAGCAAGTTTAGAATTGCAAATTCCTCAACCTACTGTGTGGAAAATTTTGCGGAAACGTTTGAAAATGAAACCGTATAAATTGCAGTTAGTACAAAGTTTAAATGCCGGTGATAAAGTCGTACGTAACAATTTTTGTCTGGAGATGCAACAATGTCTCGAAAATGATGACACATTCTTTAATCGCCTAATTTTCAGTGACGAATGTACCTTTCACATTAGTGGAAAAGTTAATAGACATAATGTAAGGATATGGGGCACAGAAAACCCAAGAGCGACTTTACAACATATACGCGATTGTCCTAAAGTTAACGTGTTTTGCGCTCTCGTGAAAAGGTTTACGGGCCCGTTCTTCTTTCACGAAGTGTCAATAACCGGAGTAATTTATCTGGACATGTTACACGAATGGTTAATGCTTCAACTACAGGAAAATAGTGATAACTTCGTTTTTGTACAAGATAGAGCTCCGCCTCACTGGCACTTACAGGTCAGAAAATATCTGAATGAACATCTTCCTAGACGATGGATCGGCCGTGCAAGTGAGGAAAACCTTGTGCTTAAGCCGTGGCAACCTCGTAGTCCAGATTTAACGCCCTGCGACTATTTCTTATGGGGATAAGTAAAAGACAAAGTTTTCATACCACCGCTTCCTGTTGATATCGACGAATTTAAACAACGTATCACAAATGCTCCTGCTACAGTTGACCGTTACATGCTTAATAGCGTGTGGCAAGAATTCGACTACCGTGTTGATATCTGTCGTGTTACCAAAGGTGCACACATTGAACATTTGTAAAAATTTTAAATAAAAACTTAATCATTTCTTCTTTATAATCATATAAGTAATAATCTTAACTTTTCAAAAATAAACTTTCTATAACCTATCCAAACTGTCTATTTCATTTGTAATAACCCTGTATTTGAACGCATTTTAAATGCATGTATTTCAAAACATATTTGAGATATCATTGTCCGGTTTTCGCCGAACACCCTTCAAAGTTAATTAATTTTTTACATGTTACTTTTGTAGCGCAACTTCCAGGTTCACCGAGAGAGTATGATTTTTCAGATAAAAGCCAACTTTGTTCTGTATATTTTTTGTTGTACAAAAAGATTGAATTTTTTCCCTTTCACTAAAGGTAGCATTTATAATGCTTTTTTTTATTTTGTGTGGAAATTAGAGCGGTTTAAAATAATTATTATATTTCTTTAAAGTATACTATTTATTTGGATTTTTACATCCAACTACCTATAGAAACAACATTTTGTTGTAGAAGTTGTTACGGGCAAAATGAGCGTTACGTGAATAAATTTTGATTTGCCCTGAATGGACGGGGACTTCGTAACAATATAATGGTACGCCGGTTAACTGCAGTGATGCTGGAGTGGGTTGCTATGGAAGAAATTATGAAAATAGTAAAAATAAAGTAGTAAAAATAATAAATAAAATGGCTGAAATACTAAAAAAACCTACGTTACACTAATCACTTATTCTGAGAGGCTTTTCTACTTGTTATAATTGAGGGCCGCTGAACCGTCTGTCACTGCAATCGCTATATATTATCCCTTACACAGCAGACGGTTACCTTTCTCTAGCTAAGTATTGCTAAAAGAAAAATTTCCTAAAAAGACAAATGTAATTCATCAACAAAGTTATCATCACTCCAAATTTTCCTGTTGCCACTATTAAATTACATCACATTTATAAATCTCAATATCTGGAGATGCGTTAACTGACAAATATAGAAACTGATAAATACCAGCTATTCGTTATATCATTTCACAGTCCATTCCAAAATACTAATTATTCAAGATTTAACTAATACTAAGTTCTACCAATGGAAGTTACATTTAAATTCCTATACATACATATTTCTTAATATTTTAAAATTTTACAAATTTCCCTGAACGATAACATCATACTTTGATTTTAACCAACACTAATTCCGTCGGTAATATATCATTCAATAAAATAATCACTTTAATATTCGCTTTATTTCCTACTCCATGAATACAAACCAATTTATATTTAAAATTCACATATAAATTATAAAGAAGTATAAACATAAATCTTATAGAATTATTAACTGTTTTACATTTCAATTTTAAAACTTTAAGGTTTTCCAGAGACCTTCAGTGTTTCAATTTCATCTAACCAAGTCCTTTAACGCAACACAATTCACACGGATAGCCCTTTTATTACGGCAGATACCAGTATTCAAAATCCCACGTACGAAAAAACATCCCTTGACAAAGCTTCGAGTGAAGTTCCACGAAAGTTCGCTCAACGTTTTAAATTTTTCCTTGAGAAGGTCACGTTACATATTTGAAACTGGTTTCATTGAACGTTCAACTTTCCCTTCAACTTGTTTTCATACCGCCCCCATTCCCCTCAACGCGCCGCTTCGCCTCGTATAACTACACTTTGATGTACTCTTATTAACTGCTCGCGGATAATTAATTTTCATTCTTTGTCGGATGTAATTATTGTCATTTAATTTCCACCTCTTTCTTATGTTCGGACGGGGATTTTTGTCGTGTCAGTCTTCCTATTGGGTTTATGGAATGAATCACGGGTAACGTACTCATGGTATCATACATGCTTTACTTAGGTTAACGTTCGTGTTTCCTTCTATCCAGTAATATAAATGAATACGTTATTACGTATTGCATGAAATGATTAAATCATTCGTAATCTGATATTCGCGAATTTTACTACTTAGCGTAAGTGTTTTTTTACACTGTAGTGCAACTATGTATTGAAACTGTGACATTAAATTTAATTTATTTAACTAAAATATGTAAAAACTCATATTTGAGATGTATATTAATGACTTCACTGTTATTGCATAATTCTAAAGCTTTCTTTAAAATGACATGATTCTACTACTAAAGTATACTGAAATAAATATTAGGTTGGCCCTTTTGTGATTAAAAATAATTAACGACGCTAAGTTCTGTTTCAATATATATTTAACTGAAATTAGTTCTAATGAATAATGAATAAATGTTTCTTAATTGTATGTGAGAAGTGCCTAATATTTAAATTTGTTTTCCTTTTTGGTGACTTTTAGATAAATTACCAACCTGAATTACGTTCAAACATGTATAAAACGAGCCTTTTGTGAAATTTAAGTTTATGATTTTTAATAGAATTACCAATTTATAGAAATGTCTTGCTTAATGAACACTCTTATACACGAAAGTAAAATATTCAGGGCACATCAATATTAAATGCAACATCTTAGATCAATTTTTCCTCTTTTTCATTCGGTTTCTGTTTAACGTAACGTCAGAGTGTTACAAAGTGCCAAATGAATGCTTTAGTAGTATCGCCACGATTTCAAAATGTTTTCTTCAAGCTAAAATGTGAAAGCCTTTTAATGTATGCTAAAAATAAATCAGCAAGAAATACTCAGAGAAGTTTCAGAAAAATGTTTAATCAAAATCTGCCGAGTAAAAGTGTGATAACCAGTTGATATAAAGAGTTTTTGGAAAGCGGTTCTTGAAATGTGCAGGTTAACTCAGAATAAAAATCAATGGGGATATCCGTTTAACCAGTTCCAGGACGGAAAACCTAATGCTAAAAAGTAATTGTATTTAAACCTGATGATTATCGTATACCACTACAGGTGATGATTTTGCTATATGCTCAACAAATGTTGATTGTGCGAAAAGAAGCAATTGGAAAACTATTGATTCAACAAGTATCCGAGTGGTGGGAGATCTTAGTAGCCGTCATGTTGCTTAGCCCCCTTCGCAAACCATTGAATACCGGTGAAATAGGGTATATTTTTAGAAAACAATAGAAGAATAAAAGTGCAAAAAGATAAAAAAAGATTAAAACAAGATCGCGCTGAATTTAACAGGACAAAGCACCTGTAATGTACGAAGACAACAAACATAGAAACAAGGGAAAAATTACTGAAACCATATGTATGAAGCACAACATTATACTACTGTGAAATATGAACAGTAGGAGAAGCAGATAGAAAGAAACATTTGAAATACGGTGCTACAAATGTAGGATGAAGGTATCATGGACAGACAAAATTAAGAACAACGAGGTACTCGAAATGGTAGGGGAAGAAAGAAATATGTGAAAAATATTAAAAAATAGGAGAGGAAATGATAGGGCACATACTAAGACATGAGGAAATAGCGCGGCATATAAAAGAAGCAGAGAAGGAAAAAGGTGAGGCATAGGCAGACTTGCACATAGATAATAAAAGATGTGAACTGTGGGAATTTCAGGGAAATGTGTAGGTTAGATCAGAATAGAAAACAATGGAGGTACATGTCCAATCAGATCTTAAGTCTGAAGACCTAATGATGATGGTTCTTGAAAAATAAAAGCAAGAGCAATTATTAATAATGACGCAGTTTTAAATAGAACTATTTAAATGCAAGATGTAATCCAAGAAAATCTTCGCCATTCTACAAGAAAATTGCTGCAAATACTGGCATTCCAAGAAATATCATACAGCATACCATGAAAATAATTTTAAATTTAAAACCACACAAAATTCAGTTATTGCAAGAAATTAAACGAACAAATTTTCCCAAGGTAGTAAATTTTTGTTACACAGACCAAAAAAAAATACATGCAATCCTCAATTTCTGAATAAATTTTTAATATCTGATGGGGCTTCATTTCACTTCAATGACCAAGTTAATAAATATAATTGCAGGATTTGGGAAAATGAAAATCCTAGAGAATTTAAAAGCTTAGTAAGGGGTTTGCGCAAACTGCTGTAATACCAGAGAAAGGCGTCTCCGTGGCGTAGTGGTATGTGTGTGACTACCACGCCCAAGGTCCCGGGTTCAAATCCCGACACGGTCCGCTTGAAAAATGTTAGGCGAGCATTTTTCGCAAAAATACACCCTCGTTCGGATGAGAGGTAAAATGGAGGTCCCGTGTGTGAGTGTTGTCACGCACCCCTACCTTGCTTGCAACAGCAAGGGTTCGGCAAAATTCCAAATTTTCCAGGTAAAAAAAACTCGCTTCCTGGCCAATGTAGTACCTTCGGGTGGAGCATTGGAAAATCACATGTAATGTAATACCAGAGATGAAACTTTGTCAGAGAGATAGATAAGACGTGATTGGCCGTATATCTTGAACTCAAGGTCCCCCAATTTAACGATTTTAGATTTAAATCTTTGGGGGCTGCAGTAAAGAGAAATCTTACAACCTATTACCCCAAAATCTAAACCAACCAAAAAGAAACATTCAAAATGCTTTTAAGGTATTTTCTACGGACTTAGAAAAAGTTTTAATCACCTCTTTGAGACTTGATCAGTGTGTTACAGAGAATGGTAAGTAGTACTTCGAACAATTACTAAACTAATTAAAGTTATATATTCCTATTCGTTTTCCACGTTGAAACTAGATATAAAAGTTTATATAAATGGTATACTTTAAAGAAATGTAACCGTTATTTTAAACTGTACAAAATTTATAAAATAGTTAACAATGCTACCTTTTTAGAAAGAGGGAAGATTAAACTTTCTGAACACCAAAAAGTATACAGGGCGACCCATATGAAAGGAAATAACTGTCATATCTGAAAAGAATCATATTTATTTCCAATGCAACTGGAAGTTGCAGTAGAAAAGTGACAATGTCAAAAAAACTTTACTAGTTTTTAAAGGCGTCCATTGAAAACCCCGACTATTGATACCTCACATACCTTTTGAGATACGCGCATTCAAAATGACATGCACTTTACCACAAAGTACTGTAGGCGTCTATTTATTATCATACAATGCGAATATTAAAAAAAAATTATTACTGAGTAGAGCATTACTGAGACTTCTGACGCAATAATTACCTCCTTCGCTCTACTTTTTTTCATAAGAACCTATGCAAATAAATTCCGCCTATTTATATGGGTCGTATGAAAAAGTGCTGGGAGAGGTATTTACTGTGTCATGAGCCGCAGTAACACCCCACTTTACTGATGTTCCCTTTACTTTAGCAAAATTTAAATTAAAACTGTTAGTTGATATATGTCCACTAATAGTTACTATCCATATTAAGTTTGCAGTAATAGTTCTTACAGTTAATAGTTTGCTTATAGTTATAACAATTTTGTCAAGGAATCATAAAATTATCAATAGTTTAAAACATAATTTTAAATAAATTAATCATAATAAATGTAATAACAATTTTAACTTATCAAACAAGGGAAAGTGCATAATTAAAATCACTTTTGTTATCCCAATGTATATGATTATTGGCAAACACAAATTGATTTTTCGAAAAAGTGACGTCCGGTCATCATAAATTTATGTTATACGTTTTTATCTAAACTCTTAGCACCTATAATATAACATTTGCTTAAAACTTCCTTTTACAATTAATCAGCCGCAGAGCCGCTCTCTAATATACTTTAAAATTCAAATTTTTAACATAAAAAACAAAATAACGATATAGACATTTAATAATCGATGCAATATTGCTTCTTATAATAGTTCTCCATTAAGAATATTAAATTTAGTTCTAAATTATCCAGAATCAGTGAACCAAATTATTTAGTATATCGTTAGCAGAAAGCAATAAGCACGTTTGCAGTTTCTCAATTAATTATTACAAATTGAATGTGCATTACATATTTAAGTTTCATTCAAGTGGTTTACCACGTGTGTTCCTTATAGGATACATAAATATTACATCTATGTTTAAAAATATTTTTATCAGTATTAATATTTTCACCTTGCAAATAATATATTACATAAAATACATAATGAAAATAAAACTAATAACAAAAACAAATTGCCTAATGGATTTAAATCAATTCTAAATGAATACAGAAATTATAGTTCATCGGCAAACTTGATCACATCATACAGACTGCCAAATGCTTTTTATACACAATTTGTTTACTACACGAATACATAGCAAATTGAATGCTTACGTGATACATTGTCTGTGCCTTAAATATCTCAAAAATGGAACTATTTTCATTGTAGAAGTAAATAATACAAATATACAGCGTGTTTTTAAAAGTAATACTTATAGCAATGTTGGCATTCTGAGATTACGATATAAAATAATAATTTCTGATTCAATAAATTTCTTTGAATGCAACTTCGTAATTATTTACAAAGCATTAAAACATGTTTGCTTCGAAAATTAGAGATTCGATTTTTAGTAACGTATTGGGCACATTTTTGCGTAACATGGTTGAAGCTTAAATATTTACTGCATATTCAATTTGTAATAATTAATCGAGAAACTGCAAACGTGCTTAGCTTTCTGTTAACGATATACTAGATAATTTGAGTCACTGACTCTGAATAATTTAGAACTAAATTTAATATTCTTAATGCAAAATTATTGTAAGCAGCAATATTTGCACCGATTCGAAAAAATTCTATACATTTATTTTGTTTTTTATGTTAAATTGTTGAATTTTAAGGCATATTAGAGAGTGGTTCTGTGTCTGATAAAATGTGAAAGGAAGTTTTAAGCAAACTTTATATTTTAACGCTTTTGGTGCTAACAGTTTGGTTAAAATTGTATAACTTAAATTTAGGATGACTAAATGTTACTTTTTGAAGAAAAATCAATTTGTGTTTGCCAATAATCATATAGGTTGAGATATCAAAGTGATTTTAATTATGCACTTTTCTTTGTTTGCTATTGCGTAAGTTAAAATTATTATTACAATTATTATGTGTAATTTATTTAAAATTATGTTTTAAGCTTTTGACAATATCATGATTGCATGACAAAATTGTTATAACTATAAGGAAATTATTAACTGTAGGAAGTGTCGCTGCAAACTTAATATGGATAGCAACTATTAGTGGACATTTATCGATTAACAGATTTTATTTAAATTTTGCTATAGTAAAGGAAACATCAGTAAAGTAAGATGTTACTGAAACTTACGACGCAGTAATTACCTCTCCTAGTATTTTTTCGTATAGGAGCACATATAAGTAGGTGGAGTCCATTTACGCGGGCTCTTATGAAAAAAAGTAGGGGAGGGGGTTAATTATTGCGTCAGAAGCCCCAGTAATGTCATACTCAGAAAGAAATCTTTTTTAATGTTTTTATTGTATTATAATGAATAGACGCCTCTAACACTTTGTGGTCAAGTGTATTTCATTTTGAATGCGTGTACTTAAAAAGTATGTGTGAGATATCAATATTCGAGGTAATCAATGGACGTCCTTAAAAACTAGTTAATTTTTTATGACATTGTCACTTTCCTACTGCAACTTCCAGTTGCATCGGAAATAAATATCCTTTTCAGATATGACAGTTTTTCATTTTATATGGTACGTTGACCACTACGAGAGAAAGCACGTTTATTGGTAGAATTTAATAGATAGAATGAATACAATTAAGGCGCAATAATGCAAGTTTAAAATTTCTTATAATGGATAATTAAAATCGAAAATGTACCTGGTTATAAGAGTGATAAGAAATAAAAAGCAAGAATTCAGTGAGCGATAAAGAAATCGTTATTTAAATTTAGAACTAGGTATATATAATAAAATTCAATTACTAATAATTTTTGAAAAATAAAAATATAGGCACGTCTTCTCTTCAATATCACATGGTAAGGTTTCTAGAATTACTAGACAAAATGTCTTCTTATTCTGTAACATTTTATAAAATAAGTACCCCCAACTAAAATCCGATTTGCATTCCACCAACATCAATTGCAGTAATTAATTACAGGCGACTCCACAAATTAGTTTCAATTCATGAACTCTTTGTTTAATAAATAAATGTGTCCTTGTGAGAATATGTCCAAATAATACTTTATGTTCACAATATTAATATTAAACTGAGGTCTTAAATCTATAAACATGGAAAAAGTATACGTATGCTCAAATGTGTGTTTTATATACACTCACCCGTCCAAAAGATAATATGGTGAAACCACGTTAAACTACTAAAAATAAACACCGGATGCAGTCTATCTAATGTATTCATAACAAATCTTATTATATCAACAATATTTATCGGTACAAAATGGCTTGTTAAACCAAAGTCGCGTTATAAAATACGTACTCTGCAATTCGTCTTTTAAATATTTCTAAACAAGCCAACGCAAATGCATATATTATTTGCAATTATTAATATTAAAATAAGTATTCAATTGAAATGTTACTGCTATACTTATATCGCTACCGCATTATGTAGTTTATTAACATAAATGCACCCTACTTTTCCATTATCGAAATACTTTAAAACAAATCCCCAAAATTAGTTTGAACAAATCCATTGCATGGTAAAAGCTTATCCGAATCAAGGCCGTATACAACTTTAGTTAAAGGGGATAGAAAAAACATTTATGCCGTATTGATGGGTATATAGGTAAACTGAAAAATTTGTATCCGTCGTGTTACAATTTTTTGACGCTTATGGTTTAAACCAAATTTAAATAACAGAACGCTTGTAGAAAAACTAGGTTCTTCTGCGAACTCATTAACGTTTATTTCTAAAGACAAGAAATTACAAAACAAAATCTAATTTTCTGTTTGATTTTTTCGCATATTGGTCAATATCAGTATTCCATGATAACTCGATGCCAAGTTCTTAGTCTCCCCCCAGAGCTGAAAAACTTCCTTTCCGATGTAGGTACACCAGTTGGTTATAGTAGCGCTATTTATTAGTCTCCTTAATGTAAGGGAACATATTTGAAACAATATTGTTTGAAACTTCATTTGTTGAATTTTTCCATAAATTTCGATATAATTCTGCCTCTCCACATATATTTTTTTAAACATACGCTAAGGATTCAATTTCAAATTTAGCCACAAGTTCAGCTACATCTTTTAAGTTTTCTCCTAGTTCCCTGATTTCTTTGGTAAAGGTTGATCGGGAATCAAAATATTAAAATAAAAACGACTAATTAGGTTTGTCGAATAGTATGTCTAAATTTTCAATAATTTCGTGAAACAAACCAATGCAAGTTGTAATTTTGAAATACTCTGTTTTGGATTTTGAATCGTTCGTTGTATAGTTATTACGTTCAAAACCCTGCAAGTAACTTTCTCTGCATGAATATTTATTCATCTTACTTCTATTTAAAACGCCGTAAAGTTTCTTAACAAGTTTGATTTCCTGCTACTTGAATTAGTATTATTTTATAAAATTTCCCAAGTAATTACTCTATAAAATTTTGCTTTATAAAATCAAACAGCTGCTTAGAAAACTTCACATTATAAAGTCGCTACAAATAAATTCTACCACCTGCAGTGACGACATTTCAATTACAGTTGCACATAAATGCATGGCTTTCTTTTAAAAGATAAGGACACTTAACCATCTGTCTAGTAAATGAACACTTGAAAGAGGTTTGATATCTATAAGTTGATACTGTCATCCTGCAGCTGTGTAGGCGTTTCAAAGAAATAAGATTGTTCCTTTGCTTAAAAATCCTTTGTTAATGCATTATCTCCTTGTTGGCAAGCTGCCGTCTGAGAATTCTGTACACTTGATCCTTCGACGCTATTTTTGAAAGCCAAATATCTACCCCCATACATGGTTCTTCTCTTGTAAATAGAAACCGTACTTTGAAAGCTGATCATTCCACACCGAGTCCTTTTTTCGTAAAAGAGCCCGGTAAAGTCGAGCTAATAAAATGCTTTCTGTGCTAGTATGAGTTAAGTTGGTGGTTCCAGCATCTAGCGCATAGAAAAATGCAGTCGTATTTTCCCATCCATAAGATGATACCAGCATGAATCAGATAGTGTAAAAGTACAGTTTTTTCTGTTTTCGTTCGTTTTGGGTTGCTGTTTTGGAAGATAGACATTCTTTTGATTAATATCGCAGTAAAGTGCAGATCGACGTTAACGCACGCTTACCAATCGACGTTAACGCACGCTTATCACTCGACGGATTATGCATTTAGTTTTATAAAATATTATTTAAAATTTTAATGTGTTTAGAACGCTTTTCTACTGCCTGTCTATTTGTTTTAATAACAACTAGCTGTTTAAAAATTAAGGTTACGAGATGCGCTTCCTACAGCAAAATTTTTTTACTTACTGCATTATTATTATATTGATTCCTATATATACTTAGACCTGGAAACTTTATACTGGTATGTAGATATGAAAGTGCTATTTAGATAATAAGACCTTATCCTCGCTATGTTAAATGTTTATCATTATATTTTTATGTTATATGTAGATCTCGCTATATAGGACGGTTACACAAATTATTGGGTTTTTTATTGTTTTGTAAATATCCCCTTTGGGACTATGTTTATGAAAGGTTTAAAATAAATTTCTTTGTTACTGAGGTTTCCAATGTGTTCTTTCTACATCATCCACCCCCACTCTGCGACGTTGTTAAGCTAGCCCCAAAATACAATACTTTTGGAGTTAGATTCTTCTCTTGTGTCCCTGTTTTGTTGTGGTATTCGGCGTAAACGAAGTTATTCGTGGTAGTACGTGTAATTTCGGATTTTAGCCAATACGCAGAAGAGTTAAGCCGATATGCTGGGTGATATTAAAAAACACCACTATATATATATATATATATATATATATATATATGGCAAGTGACTCAAATTTAACCACGAGGGCATCCTGTCGACGCGTTTCGTTGTAATATTTCATACAGGCACACTATGGGAACTACAGCATCACCTAGCTCACAATTTGTGTCTTCGTGTCGTTTCACCTGACATCGCAGGTTTTAGCAACAGTCGGCTCGGAGCAGATTCGGTTCAACTACTTCTTTCCATAGTCAAAAGGTATAATTTAAGTGATTTAAGACTCATTAAACTTACTTCTCCATCCTCAGATGGACTTGATTGACAGTATACAAAAGGTTGCGTTTAAGAGCTTTATTAAGCTTGCAATAGAAACCTTCTAGATGTTATTTGCATAATTCTAGTGCGCTCTTAGAATGCCATAGAAGAATAGAATTAAGTATATACATTGCCCGTTCAGGGGTTTTAGTATCAATTCAGGCTTTGATTATAATACTAGTTCTTATTCGAGTCTTGATCTCTAAAGTCGTGATAGGAAACAAATTAGTGTTAATACAGTGTTAAAATGAATAGCTCTATGTAATACAAATTATTGTAGCTGTGGATGTAAGTTATCAATTAGTGCTCCGATAGTTAATTATAAGTACATCGAATAGTAATTAAGAAGATAACATTGTAGCTTTAACTACTTTTGCGATTAACTGGAATACATTACTCTGAGTACTTTAAAATTTCACCGTACCTGCGAGTAGTTAGAAAGGCTTGCGTAATCAGTTGCAAAAAAGTTTTCGTTACAGTATATATATATATATATATATATATATATATATATACAGAATGTTTCAGAATAAAGTACCGTAAATTGGGGAAAATATAGATCTTAACGAGTTATCAAGAAAAGTTGGATAACAGTTTCCTGTAAACCCACCCGTTTCCATTATACAGGGTGATGAAGTGATATTGAAAAATACGTTTTTTAAAATATTTTCATTAGGATAGAGACTTTAACTGAAAATAGGTGCACGGTAGTTGTTTACTAATACGAATTATTACACTTCATTTTGACAAAATAGGATAATCCATTGGCATAGAATAAAGGAGGTTATCAAACAATGTTGACCTATACTTTTTGCATACCCTATATTTCATAACAATTAAAACTCATAATTATTGCCACAAAAAAGGTACTCTTGGTTAATCTCTGTAGAACTTTCCATATTGGAGATATTTAAAATTAAGTCATACTCAACTCCTGTTTGAAAACAACGTAATATTAATTCTTTCAAACATGTAAAGGTTTATTTTATGAATTCGAAACTGGTATCTGATTTAAATCAAATCCAGTAAGTTGACAAACATGTACATATTTCGTAAAAGTAATGTTTCATTCATAGTAGTTTTACCATTAAAATACAAATAATTACATACTGTTGCTGAATCTATAGACTTCTCTTACTCGGTGTAGTTGGCAAAAGTTATACTCGTTCAATACGTAACTACAGCCTTGTTTACTTTTTATTATTTTGTTAATAATTAAACACAAAAATGGTAACATACACATTCTCTTAATATGCTGACATGCATTTGGTACTAGGAGAATGCCAAGGCAATTCTGAAAAGAGAAATATCCAGGACGCATCGTTCCCAATAGAAAAACTTTTGTGGCAGTAGATAGACGGATAAAGGAAACTGGAACTGCTTTACCTGCTGCTTAACATTGTGGAAGTAAAAAGTAAAACGCACCTTGAGAAATGAAGAAAATGTTTTAAATTTAGTAGAGGAGAACCCAGGAATAAACCAGAAGATTTTCGCTGCAAACGGGAGTTTTTCAGGTAACATGTTGGAGAAATCTAAAAGATCAACAATTGTATCCGTATCACCTGCAACAAGTTCAGGACCTGTAGAAACCGACTACCAACCTAGAGTCGAGTTTTGCGATGCTGCTATGACAAATTAGAAGAGATAATGAATTTGTTAACAATATTCTTTTTACTGATGAAGCAACCTTTAGCAGAAATGGCATATTTAACATGCATAATGAGCATGTGTGGTCAGATGAAAACCCACATTTCACGAAAACCAGCAGTTTTCAGCATAAATTTAAAATAAATGTTTGGGCTAGAATAATACACAATCAGCTGATAGGACCATTTATTTTGGAAGAAAATTTAACTGGAGAGCGATATACAGCTTTTTAAGAGATCATTTAATAGATTTATTTGAAGATGTTCCTTGTTATCGAAGACTTAACATGTGGTTCATGCAGGACGGGACAACACTTCATTTTGCATTAACTGCAAGGAAGTGGTTAAATAACAATTTTCCTGGCGGGTGGATTGAATGTGGAGTAAATGCACCGGTCAATTGGACACCTCGGTCTTCTAAGTTAAATCCTATGGACTATGGAATTTGGAGTATCTTAAAGCAAAAACTTTATTCTGAATCTATTAATACTGTTCAGGGTTAAGAGAGAGGATGGAAATGCTTTTAGGGACTTAGCCAATTCTAGGTTTATTCTACAAAAAACTACTCACCAGATCAAGAAACGAGCCCAAAAATGTATTTAAGTTGGAGTACGCCACTTTGAACATTTACTTAGATAATGAGCGATATGAGCTAATTTCAATTTTGTATTTTGTAGCGGCTCAGTGAGTAAGTTTTAGCTTGTAGAGTCAAATATTCTTCAGTTTGTAAACACTAACAAGTTTATTAAATGCGTTTTTTTTTACTAAACATATTTGATATAAATCAGACACCAGTTTCGAATTCATAAAATAAACCTTAGCATTTTTGAAAGAATTAATAATATGTTGTTTTCAT
Source organism: Platerodrilus igneus (assembly GCA_036346225.1). Lineage (NCBI taxonomy): Eukaryota > Metazoa > Arthropoda > Insecta > Coleoptera > Lycidae > Platerodrilus > Platerodrilus igneus. The sequence goes on along the minus strand of JARFIW010001119.1, from coordinate 823,677 downwards.
GCATGAGTTGAGTATGACTTAATTTTAAATACCTCGAAAATAGAAAGCCCTGCAGAGATTAACTAAGAGTACCTTTTTGTGGCAAATTGTATGAGGAATAATTATGAGTTTTAATTTTAATGAAATTAGAAAAAGAAAGCAAATCACTTTTTAAAACATTTCAGTATGTTAGTGGTCGTTCATGATTTTTCTGCTGCAATAAAACAACAAATATTATACTTGGTCTAACATTAGAAATATCAAGAAATGTATTTCTAAATGAGAACAATTTTAGACAATGAAAAGTGCATAATAATAGATACAATCATCAGGGATTCCTGCTACTTTATTTACACATACATACCTACCCACAAGGACCCTAGTATAGATAAAAATAAAAAGTTTTATTTTAAATTTACAGGATGATTTAGCTACAGCCTTAGAAGTTTCAAATTATAAGCCAAAACAAATAGAAAATTATCAGTAAACAAATTCTTTATTATTTTTAATCAGGCTTATAAAATTATTATAGATAATGTTTATATTTGTATTTCACTTCAATGAAGTGTTTATACATTATGAAAAATTAAAAATACATCAAACTAATTTCTCATTTGAAAGAAATATAAACCATTATATACACACTTCATCACAATGCCTTTTGGTAAGCAAAATCCTGTTGATCGATAATTTCATCAAGTACGGTACTTTTTTTTTTACTAACATCGAATATACCCTCATTTAAATATTGCACCAAGTAATTCTTGTCCACTTAACGCTGCAATTAGGCAAAATCTATGTTACGTATAGTTTTGGCGCCAGATAATCTAGCGGGTAATCCACCTAGATACTTGGTGAAGTACCTCACTAAAATTCCGTATTCCGATAAAGTACCGAAAACTTCGACTGTACTAGCAAGAATGGCTGCCTACTAACTCATGTGGCTTGATTTAATTCGTTTGACGTTCTGTCGCCAATTTTTGGTCGCAGTATATATATAGAAAAGAAGATTGTATATATAATACGTCAGTTAGGGAATGATAGGGAACGTTAGGGACAAATTTAGGATAAAATACTTAGATCAGGGAGGGCGAATTTGTAAATTTATAAAGCAGGCAAAATAGCTGGATTCACTATTAATACATTTGGCAAATGCTTAGAAATTTGAATCCATTTTAAATTAACTAGCTAGATTTGGATAGTTTTAAGTCGACCCTTCAGGTGACACTGGTAAGCAGAGCCGGCGTCTGCTATCCGGTATTACGGATCCCTTCCCCTCTCATTTTTGCTTGTGTCTTGTTGATCGGGCACACTCCAAAGTCAACGCTAGGGATACCATTATTTAAACCCTGTTTTTAGTTTTTGTTTCAGTCTGTTAAATTTTTATTTAGGGTGGATTAATTATGAAGTTAGAATAAATTAGAAGCACGTTTATTTTTCGCGTTTAAACCCAATGTAGTACCTTCGGGAGGAGAATTAGGGACGTGGCCGCAAGTATAGCGGCCCTTATTCAAATTATAATGCCTACTAACTCAGTGGCACGAGTGGTGTAAGTGTTTGAAAAAGATCCCAGAATCCTATCGAGTGATAAATACCAGTCTTAATCGAGAATTATCTTGGACGCCACCTAATCTCGAAATACGGGTGCTCCTAGGTAAAAAACGGAGAAGGAACAACAAGAGGATGCCAAAGCTCGAGATCAGGAAAGTGATTCTCGCCTACGTTTCACACGACAAATAATCGAGCACATTAATGCTATTAGTCAACCTAGAATAAACGTTAACAATAAGAACACTAATATGTCTATTTAAAAACTGCTAGTTGAAAAAAAGATTTCCAAAGTCAAATGCTAAATTACCTGAATATTAATCACGCCTCTAAATTTATTACAGCAAAATTGGAACTATTATCATTACATAAGTTGTGAAAATCACCAATATATGACTACTGTACAATTATGTTTTCATTACAAGAACATATAAACATTCCTAAACACAAAAAACAAAATATATCAGTCGGCTGCTAAAAAACTGCGATGTCAGGTGAAACAACATCAAGACACAAATTGTGAACTAGGCGATGCTGGACTTCCCATAAAGTGTCTGTATTAAATATTACAACTTTACTACTCCTGTCCTGATGAGCCCCAATTAGGGCGAAACGCGTCGACAGGATGCCCTCGTGACTGAATTTGAGTCACTTGCCAATAATTTATTTTTACCTTGTATTAATTTAAGACTCATTAAACCTACTTTTCTTATATATGTTTTTTCTTGACCTTGAATTATAGATATCTTTATTTTATTCTTGGATGTTGGTCACTTTAAATGAATCCAATTGACTTACGTTTTTAGAATTACAATTTTTACTATATAAATTGCTATGACATGTTTCGGTCTTGTGGACCGTTTTCTAATAGCTATAACTTATTACAATAATAAATTGATATAAATGACATTTAACTTACCATTAGTTCTATATAATAAATTAGAATTTCAAATTATTTTAATTGTCAATGCTTCAAAACCAGATTATATACAGTATTGCCCGAAATAAACAGTACTGAAACTAAGTTGGCGGTGTTTTTATGCGTGCGCTGTCACACTCAAGTTAGCTAGTATAGACCTGTCAAGTAAACCTCAAACAAGTAATTAGTAGGGCCTAATTGTTAAAAATGGTGTTAAGTACAGAGGAGAAAGTGTTTCTGGTAGAGCATTATTTTCGTTCATACGGAATCGGCCGACGTAATGGTGCAAGTTTGCTATACGTGTCTGATCAATTCACACAAAGGTTTAATAAACGTTCTCCAAGTAATGCTGTAATTTTGAAGGTTATTGAAAAGTTTAGAAATACAGGTAGTGTATTGTGCCAACGAAAAGGAAACTCGGGGTGTCCCAGGACAGTTAACAACAACAATAACCATGAACGTGTTTTTGAGCAAATCTTAGAAAATCCGAAAGTCAGCCAGGCAAGGACAGCGTTACAACTTGATTTAAAAAGAACTTCCTTTCAAAGAATCCTGAAGGAGCTGGGTACATTTTAGAATGTGATTCAGGTACATCAACAACTACATCCTCGGGATTATCGCAGTAGAGTGGAATATTGCGCCAGAATTCTCGCGTTACAGTATGAAAAACCTGAATTTTTGAAAAATGTTTGGTTTTCAGACGAAGCACATTTTCACTTGTCAGGCTATGTGAATCGTCGCACAAATCGATTTCTGGGCTTTGCCAGACCCGATGAGGTTCAAGAGGTTCCTTTACATAGTGAAAAAGTGAGTGTCTGGTGTGCTGTTTCCGGACACGGAATCATTGGTCCGTACTTTATCGAAGAGAATGGTAGGCAAGTCACACTTAATCAACAGAGGTACAGACAAATTTTAACACGATTTATCCCTGATCTACGTCAATTCTGTCGTGCACGTAACTTGGCATTTCGAAACCAATTTTTTCAGCAGGACGGGGCAACTTGCCATACTGCTGCCGCAATTCGTCAATTTCTTCAAGAACATTTTCCAAGCAAATTCATATCACGATTTACTGACTTCCCTTATCCTTCACATTCTCCAGACCTCACACCTCCAGACGCATACATTTGGGGCATGGCTAAAAATGCCGTTTTCAAACGGGCACCACAAACCATCGATGAATTAAAGGATGCCGTTAGAGTCTTCTTCGCAGCCCTGAGACAACCCTTATTCAATAACATGACCAGAAACTTAGAACATCGTTATGAAGTCTGTCTCGAACGAGGAGGTGCACATTTAGAACATATAATAAAGTGTCAATAATATGTATTTTTTAAATATACAAAACAATTACAATTTCAGTACTGTTTATTTCGGGCAATACTGTATTAAAAAGTCAGTTTGACAGTTGTGTCAAAACTACCCGCCGTTCCAATGTTTTACATTTAATATAGGCATGTTGAAGCATTGAAATATAAAATTATCTAGTGAAGGAAATGTTTTTATTAAGATGCCAAGTAACTTTTATACTCTTTTACTTATTTAATTAGATTTCGGTAAATGTTTGCAAAATTTTCTTTCATAAGCCAAACAATGCCAATGAAAATTTTTTTACAAATCATAAACCTAAAATCTAAAATAAAAACAAAACACACATTATTTATCAAATCAATTGTATGGACTGCCCTGGAATTTATATTGGAAACACCAAACAATATCTCCATAAAAGAACATACGAGCATAAATATTCGATCAAAACCAACAATAAAAAATGCACCGCACTTGCCACCAACGCTTTAGAAAAATTACACAAATTTGATTTTACAAACATAAATATTTTAAATACTGAAACTAATGCTAATAAAAGAAATATACTTAAAACGATTGAAATTCAACGAAATTTTAACCGCATAAACTCTAAATCAGATCAAGAAAATTTTGCAAACATTTACCGAAATCTAATTAAATAATTAAAAGAGTATAAAAGTTACTTGGCACCTTAATAAAAACATTCTTATACTTCCTTTACTAGATAATTTTAAATTTCAATGCTTCAACATACCTATATTAAATGTAAAACATCGGAGCAGCGGGTAGTTTTGACACAACTGTCAAACTGACGTTTTAATATATACTCTGGTTTTGAAGCATTGAAAATTAAAATAATTTGAAATTCTAATTTATAGAACTAATGGCAAGTTAAATGTCATTTACATCAATTTATTATTGTAGTAATGTTATAGCTATTAAAAAACGGCCCACAAGACCGAAACATGTCATAGCAATTTATATAATATAAATTGGAATTAAAAAAACGTAAGTTAATTGGATTCATTTAAAGTGACCAACATACAAGAATAAAAACAAAGAAATATATATATATATATATATATATATATATATATATATATATTGCTGTGACAACGTCCTCGCTTTTAGAAGTCACTAATAGAGTGCTGTGACAAGACCTCGCTTTGATGCGACGCTAAAAGGTGCTGTGATACAGATACAGCAAATTGTAAAATATGAAATTGTTGACTAAACCTTCCTTTCTAACTTTACTTTGCCCGGCTATCTCAATGGCATTGACGGAATTTACAAAACGAAATCAAACACAGCAATATCAAAAAAATATCTCTCATACAAAAGCATATAGAACATTTACAACATCGTTTCTTTCGCACTCATTCTCAACAAGTAGCTATCTACTAAATTGTCAAAATGTCTCTTACCTTATTTTAAATTTACAGAACTAAATCTCCTCTCTTATGGATAGTTAACCTGGTTTTGATTCTCACGTTTGTAAGGTTTGTTTGGCCAAAAAATCCTTGAGAGATAATCTATTAAAAAGGTCAGAGTACTACGAACTCTGAGCACAACTTCTTGGTAAATATACCCTTACAAAAAAATATTATATGATTAGGGCTTACTCTAGCTTAAATTTAAATGTGTTACGGTAAACCGTGCGGGTCAGGAAGAACCAACGAAAACCCAATTAAAGTAAAGACTCGCAGGAAATTACGAAACCAAAGGAAGAGATACCGGGCTAACGTCAATCGGAGATTGGGTGTGGGAAAGTAATCGAAAACAACACCTAAGAAGAAAAAACCGAGTCGTCTGTCTGAAATAAAAATTGGTTGATTAGTACAAACAAACACAGAACGTTCGATATATCGATATAAATAATAAAGAAAACACCTTTCTGGTATAAGTGATTGCTTTTTTACATTATTATATCAAAATATGGTTACAATTAGGACAAAGATTAAACTAAATAGTGTTCGTATGCAGCATACAACCAGGTAACCGTATACTTAACACTTACAACACACATATCACTTAATAGTAAATGAGAACCTAGATGAATGATTGTAAATCAGTACTAATAATTAAATATCCTACACTTTTAGACAGTATAAGTCGCGTGACAAGAAACACACGATCTCGGGCCGGTATCGCACCACATACATTTTAGTTATTTAAAACCTGCGTAGTTAAATTATATCAGGCTGAAGGCTAGATGATAAAACGTATCAACACCGCTGGGGTGTTCTTAACACTAATCAGTACTAGTAATGTTGGTTAGTAACGATATACAACGTGACAGCCGTAGAAAGTTTAGGAAGTCACGGGATTAGTAAAGTGCGAGATTTTCAAAAACTCACGGTTTCCTTCACGAGGATTAAATGGCCAGTAGCAATACACAGCAACTATCAATTTTAGCTAAGCGGAACCGGAGAAGTTGGCGTCACCAAACTTTGTTTTTTAGTCAGCAGTCTTGGTTGCAAACCCAGTGTACGAGAAGTGAGTCATATCACGTAGCGTCGACCAGCGAAAATGTAGGCGGAAAACCAACCAACCAATCTAGAAAATTTATCCTAAAACGAGCATCCTAAAACGAGCTTAAAACAGATTTTAAATAAGTGCTACCTCTAACCGTTAACGAATACCTACCCGATACACACCAGAGAAAGTAATTTGAAGGGAGAATGCATGTACCAGCTCGTATAATTTCTTGTACAACCACCACAGTAATTGTACAAAGAACAAAATCAGTACTCCAACGAAAACCGTTGGTATTAGAAAACAGAATGAATAATTCATAAATAAAATCCAATGGAACGAATGTTGATAGCTTATCTGTGCAACAAATGTTCAACGAAAGTACTCGCGAAACTCGTATCAAATTAATAGTATAATCCAATATGAATAGGGACCGCTTAGAATAAATGATTTAAATGCACCTAACTACAATTAGGAGACCGAAGATTAATGTTCAAACACTAGGCTCGCCAGAACAGGTTATGAACTAAGGCAATGATTTTATTTGGAATATAGACGAGATAATAATTAATGGCTTATCTTAGTCAAATGAATTTTAAAAACAAAACTGGAACGTAGCAAATGACAAAATTTAATTATCAGTTACAAATAATATAAATCTAAAAGTAATACTTGCAAAATAAAAAAAAACATTCCTCCAATTTGTAATCAACGGTATTAAATATCTTCGGTTTCTTGGCTTTATTTTTAAATTGACGTTCAAAATCAGCTTACAAGATTTCTTTTTAAATCTCCATTTAAAAAACAATGTGCATCCTCTGTTTATTTATTCTATTAAATTTTTAATGTAGCTTTTTATCTTGAGGAATTCTCCATCTTCATTGTATATTACAAAATCAAATAACTGTATTTAACAATTTTCTTTTTTATGTGCAGATTACATTTAACTTTATCATTTCTCTATTTATTGTAACACCGAAATTATTAAGTTACTGTATGCGTACTGCATCCTTCAAATAACGTCTTCGCGACTTGAATTGAATCGAATTTCTTTACAGGTTGCTAGGTTGACGCGGATTAATTAATTAATGAATTTTAATAAAAATTCTCGTTTATATACAATTTATCTATATTCTCGTACGTTCGAGCTTCGTATGGAATTCCATTCCAAGTACTACACACCTATCTGATGCAATTTTCTGGGAATTCTTCATTAGCGCGATCCACTCATTAGTGACGTGCGGTGCCCCGTCCTACTCTATCATCTATAGTTAATTGTTCGCGTCACGTACTTTTACGAAAGATAATCAATAATTCTTATTTATTTTATAGATTTTTTTAATGTCCAACAAAAAAACTTCTAGTAATTATCAAACGTCATGCAGATGTTTGCAGTTTGACAAACAAATAAGGTAAGAGATTTGAATTACTCGTCGATTGAAGAAACTTTTTCTAACAAACCAGATACAAGTTAAATCTACATCCTTTCCTCGACAAAATTTGAAAGCAATATGAATGTCATACTTTAAGATTAAAAAGGCCATCTTCACCACTCTAATATCTGAGCACGACTGAATTCGTTACATCTCGCCTCGTTCATCCGATGACAAGAAATGTACGTTAAAGTAGGTTTTTAAAGATCGCAAGAACTATGGGTCATAATATTAGAGCTTTATATTGTTGCAAGGTCATTACAATGTAGCAAATTACAAAGTAGGCTGCATCTTCACCACTCAGATTTCTAATTAATCAGGAGGACGTAGGCTAACCAGTCCTAATTTATAATCAAGCCAACATCTTCATAAAATGAGATCAACTCGCAGTAAGGCTGGATGTCAGTCTCTATATAAGGACCAGAAAGAGGTTACCAAGGGGCAGTCAGTAGTGTAAGTAATTAAGCACAACCATTCGTAGTCTGAGTGCTGGGGACCGCCGTGTAAGTTTAATTCTTTAATTTTGATCTTGCTTATTGTGCATAATTAAATGTCAATTGCTTTATGATGCTTTACAAATATGTGTTTTACACTATTGTTTCAATAAACTGTGCTAGTGTTGTCCTTCAATTGTAACCATTATTTCTGTCGGTCCCAACTTTGGGGTCTTTCCCTAAAGTAAGTCACAGCCTTCCGCTGCAAACGCGAGTACTCAGTAGAACTTAAGTTGTACCAAATGACAATATAGTGCGTAGTATCAAGCCCGACATGATTAGTTCAATAAGCAAGCGTCAATACTAATATAGAGTATGGATAGATCGTAATATTGAATAATAAAATAGTTTTTTAAAAACGTTTCAACATCCATGATGTAAAACTAAGGTCTTACAAGCATCTTTCCTGTCACCATCATCATTCCGATTTACGAAGTGTAATAATAATTCCTATACATTAAATTTGTATAGCAATTCAAAATATAATTCCAATCAACACTTCAAATTTTGACATATTTTTGTAAGTCTTGTTCACGGTTCCGTTCCTAAACTACGTTGTTTATATTAAATATATTGTGTTTGCAGGTAATTGTCAAAAATGAATTAATTCTACTTTTATAAAATTATTTTGAAGGCGTAAAAAATGATGTACATAACTTGTATAAAAGTGATATTTCACACTCGTAGAATTATCGCATTCAGCCACCCCTCGTGCAACAATATTACCACTCGTGTGAAAAACATAACTTTCCGCAGTCGCAATGTAAATATATTTAAATTTTTTCGTACAACTTCAGGTCAACTAACTACAGCTTAGGTTTGTTTTCTAGTACCTTAGGTGATTGCAGACTTCGTGATAGGTTCGCCTTGTATCTCTGGCGGCGTATTTTTGTTTTTACAGTATTCTACTTACGAGTATCGGTTTGTTGACCATTATTAAGAGTGTTACTACCCCACTATCCAGAAGTAACTAACTAGCCTTAGCTAGTATCTCAGACCTATCTGAGGTACTCCACTCCCAATCACACCCATATTGCAATATGGCTTATCTGCCTCCTTACTTGTACGCATCAATGAACACCTTTGCTAAATTTGTACGATACAATATAAAATTCACCACTTTAAATAATGACATAAAAATACATTTTCAACCATTCAATTAAATTCGATACGGTTTCATCCCATACGTGTCACGGCAGTTTTCCCAAAATATTTTTCACCCTTTAACTCGATAATAGAACAATAATTTGTTTTTACAGTGAACCAATTAAAGCGACAGCGTGGTTCGCTTTTACTTCTAAAAACAAGCAAATTGGATGCTTACATTCCAATAAATCTTAGATAAATATAGAATTTAGAATGAACTTAGATGTTATCACCCTCTGAACGTATAATTTACCGACGCAGTTATATTTAACGACGTTCCTTCAATTGTGACATTTATAATGTGATGAGTTCGACTGTCAGAATAAGATGAGTTTTGCAGCAAACAAGTTCGTTTAATAAATGTAATAAATAAACGAGTATTTTTCAATATACTTTTGCATTTGCACATTAAAATACTATATCATTAACCATCAAAACTGCATCGTTAATTGACTTTTTTATACTACATAGAAATATCACTTTATTGTTTTTCAAATCGTACAAAATTTGTACAGTTATTTACATATGAAGAATTTATAATTACTTCTTGAAAACTCTTATGATTCACCATTTTTATGTATGACATTCTTCGAACGCCTCTAACACATGCTGAAATAACTTTGGGAACTGATTTTATTAGTATTGTTATCCTCGACTATCCTGCAGGCACACTGAGTAATTACCATCCTCCAGTCCTTATAAGAATTTGAATGTCACCCACTGTCAGTAAGAACAGTGAGAAGTTTCATTATTTTGGTTATTGTAAAAATTCGTCTTGCAAACATATGCTACTTGCACATTGCAGATGAAATAAATAAATAATGCCTGCCGAGTTATTGCGCTACAGAAAATCTACACTACACTGAATTTTAGATGTTTTATTTAAAAATAATGTACGAGTAGTAAAAATTTAGATAAGCGTATATTAATATAAAATAAGAGAAATAGTTCAGTCGGATCTTTTCCGTGCCGACTGTTGCTCAAAACCTGCGATGTCAGGTGAAACGACACGAAGACACAAATTGTGAGCTAGGTGATGCTGTACTTCCCATAAGGTGACTGTATTAAATATTACAACATTGCTACTCATGTCCTGATGAGCCCCAATTAGGGCGAAACGCGTCGACAGGATGCCTTCGTGGCTGAATTTGAGTCCCTTGCCAATAATTTCTTTTTACTTTTTACTTTATTCTGGTCCAATTAATTGTTTATTATCCTTATTGGATTAAATTGCATCAAAATGTATACAGTATAATCTAAGATTTCTGGATAAATTGCACCATTTTGCTCCCAATAGTCTTTTAATTTCTCTAACTTTATTGGTCAGGTTCCAAACACCAAATCTTCTACATAACTCAACAATCAGTAATTCGCCGGGTTAATATCAGGATATCTTTGCAGTCGTGAATTCTCAAAATGTCAGTTTAGAACACGATTCTGAAAAACAGTAGTTAGAATTTCTTTACCGGTAGATAAATGTACGGAGATGTCCCATCTCGCATAAAAATCATGTTCTCAATTCTTTCGTGCTCGTTTTGCAGCCGATTCGTTAACGTTTGCAGGAATGGTTCGCCAATGACCTTTGCAGATGTGACTGTTCCGCAATACCTCAAAAAAGTTTGACTCAATGAGAATATGTGTGAAATTGCATACAACGATGACCTTCTTGTCATAAAAGGCTTTCTGAACGACTTCATACGGATTTTCAGGTGATAGGTTCCAGTATTAAATTCATCATGTAACGCGTGAATCTCTATTTCACACATATTTCGTTGTATGCTATTTCATAACCTTCCTTTTGAAATTTCTATGCATCAGGAACGATATTTTTAGCCTTATACAACAAACCTGCTTACAACCATAATTTAGTTCTCCTTCTTGATTTGTAACTAAAATTCTTTGCACAAACAGCAGGTCTGTATTTTCAAACTGTTTATATAAAACTTTTATTTGCAACTGACCACTAACAGCACACGTATTAGCTTCTTAAACTACCATGCTATCGTATTAATTAACTTAATATTGAATCACTACAATAAACTATCCAAACACTAACTATTAAGTTATATACGAAACACATAATTAATTATCTAAGCACTAATTATTAATATATGTAATCAGTACAATAATTCATACCACATAGAGTAATTTATAACGACGATATTATGACATTTAACCCACTACTTTATCAAAGCTTTAAACAGAACTAGTATTGTAATCAAAGCTTCCATTAGAACTCGAATAAAAGCTTCAGTTAGACCTGACATAATATTAATGACAGCAATTTATAATATTTATAATACGATAGTATGTATCAACTTGTGTAATTAATCACCTAATATATATATATATATATATATATATATATATATATATAAACAAAGACAAGTTATTTGCAGTCTGCAATAAGAAAATTGTATATAAAGTGTAAGATGTATCTGTAAACAAACTCTTATTAATAAGGGCCATTGACAAATACAAATCGGGCTGGTAGTTATATAGCCATTAACAAAACATATATATATATATATATATATATATATATATATATATATATATATATATATATATATATTTCAGTTGTACTAGTTAATTCGAGAGCATACCAGAAATTATGCAAATAACATTCTCGAGATTTTCTACTGTAATCTAAGTAGCTCTTAAATGCAAAACCCTTATATCTGTCAATCAAGTCCATCTGCAAAATTTGGTGTCGAAGGGTCCACCAATCATCCTTTGTGTACAATGCCCATCGTTTACGTTCTAATGTAATTATTCTGGCCAGAGGCAGACCAATCGGCACTATATTGACTCCATCTTAAAGCTGTTCTGTAGAACACACCGTGACCCCGACGTTGTAAGTCCCTGTAGCGGTATGGACACTCGAAAAACCATTTCGCAGTTTCTATGTTGATAGAAGTAGCAAACAACTCTTTTCATAGTAGGTACCATACAATTTGGATTGTAACCACGCCAAAATCTGGACCCCACTTTTCTGGAGCAGTACTAGCATATTTTGTACCACCTTCCAATCCAAAGCATCGAGGCCACAACCGATCTTGGGTATGACAAACTTATTGTCTTCAAATTCGATTTTCTGACCCTTAAGGTCCACTAACGCCTTCCACAGATCCGATCCGATTTACCAGAAGGCTGTTGCTTAGTCATTAAGTAGCAGCTACCCTGATGTTGGCCCTTTAGCCGTATAATCTTTCCAACATCTAGACGTTGTCGGCAAAGTTGATCTAGACCACCAAGTTTATTTATAAGCACAAGAGCAAGTCCTCGGGACATATTAACATCCGCCGCTACGCAATATACCATTGAGAATTCCGCTTGTACATCGAATACAACTTAAATCTCTTCAGTGACCCCAAATCTCGCTTAACCTGTGTCGCAGTACAAAGGCATGAATCATCATCGTCACGAGCATAACTGTTTCTTCGTCTCACTGCTTGCTATTCTTCGGCATTACGGGCGTCATCACTATTGTAGGGCGCTAACCGGCTAATGTGCATCGCTATTGTTCTTCCTTTTGGGAGCTTACAAATCTGATATACCACATCGTTGATCCTTTTTACAACTTCGTACAGACCATCCCAATGTCTTTGTAACTTTGGCGACAGTCCACGCCTCCGTCTGGGGTTGTATATTCAGACGCGGTCGCCTTCTTGTAAACCTGACTCATGCACCTTGATGTCATATCTGGTCTTCATCCGATCGCTTGCGATCTGGATGTTTTTCCTAACGTGACCACGGATGTCGTGCATCATGCGTTTAAGCTATTCGACGTAAATCTAGCCCACGATGTCATCTCTGGGTTTGCATCCAAACGCAAGGTAACACGGTAGACGTATTTCGGGTCCCAGCATAGCACATGTTGGTGTCTGTTCAGTGCTCTCATGAAACGAAGACCGATAGGTCAATAAAAATAGATGTAAATATTGGTTCCGGTCTCTTTGATGTTGAGAGACCACCTTGCAATGGTATTGCACAAGGCGCGGTTCGTGCGCTCTACCATACCATCCGATTGCGGATGCAACGGTGTTTTTCGGGTGTTTATCATCCTCAGCAGCTGGCAAATTCTTGGAATAATGGTAACTTAAAATTTCTGCCCTGATCAATGTGCTATTTTATAGGAACTCCAAAACGGCAAAGCAGTTTTTCTACAAGCACGTCAGCGACGATTGAAGCTTCTTGGTTAGGTAGAGCATACGCTTAGGTCCACTTCGTAAAATATTCCAGGACTACCAAGATATACTCATTTCTAGAGTCGGTCTTAGGGAAAGAACCGCGAATATCGATTGCCATTCTCTCAAAGGGGCTCCCCACGTTATACTGCCTCATTGGAGCCTCACGGTTTCTCAATGGTGCCTACAGCTGTCATCACTTGCGGCATCACTCATTTACAGCGTCCTTGCAGCCTACCCAGACTTTCTCCAGAGTCTTCTTAACGCGGAAGTGTCCTCCAGAGGTCCCATTATGCAAATGTCCTTAAACCTCCGACATTCGCCTTTTAGAAACCATAAGCTAAAGCGTACTCACAGATCCGCCTCCATTCTTAAAGGATCGCACCAAGATTCCATTCTCTACTGTCTGGGAATTCCACCGTGTTCAGGACTACTTCACGGTATTACTCGATGTACTATCGTCCTACCAGGATGGAGTTCGCCTCTAGCTTTCTAACACAGAATAGCACCTATGTCTTTGTCATTCTCCTGTTCCGTTCGCATCTGTCGTGGCTGCTAATCGTCACTAATCGCGGTAGTCCGACCAAGTACATCACACTTTGTTTTTAACTACGAGCAATGGCTGCTACCTTCGGGGCACGGGCGCCTCGAAAGCGCATTCGCAATACGATGACTTGTACCAGCACGGTATTCCGTGCCGAAATCATACTCCTGCACCCTTTCTATTCATCTGGCGACTTGTCCTTCGGGATTTCTAAACTGTAATAGCTACTTTAGCGCGGCGTGGTCGGTTCTCAGGTGAAATTTTCTCCTGTAGAGATTATAAAAGTGTTCTACAGATTTCACCACAATTAACCGTTCCCGTCGCATAGCGCAGTAATTACGTTAAGGTTTCGAGAGCATCTTGCTAAAGTAACCAATGACTCTCTCTTGCCGATCTTGCATCTGGGATAGTACATTTCCGATGGCGACGTTGCTTGCAACCGTATTCAAGATGAATATGCCTTCCGACCGAGAATAACTTAAGATCGGAGCTGTTGTCAATAAATGTCTTACCTGTTAGAACGTATTTTGGCAATCTTCATCTCAAACGTAATCACGCCCTTCTTCAGTTAGCTTGGTCAAGGACTTGGCAATATTCGCAAGCCCGGAAACGAATCTCCTATAGTAAGTACGCAACCATAGAAAGCTGCGTATCTGATGTTAATCCTTGGCGTCGGCTACTCTTGTACCGCTTGAATGGGTCCGGTTTCACTCCGTTGTGTAAATTTGCGTGTCCTAGGTGTTTCACCTCTTCGCCTAGCAGGTGACACTTCTTTGGATTCGGCTACAGATTAGCTTCTTTGAGTCTTTGAAAGACTTCTTCTAAATTTCCCAAGTGTTCCCCAAACGACTTCCCAATCACGACCACTTCATTCGAATGTACAAGATGCATTTTCCACGATAGTTCACGTAAGATGTTATCAATTAAACACTTAAAGGTCACAGGAGCGTTGCAGAGTCCAAATGAAATGGCTGTAAATTGCCACAGAAAAGTACCAATAGTGAAATCCCGATCTTTGGGTTCCATATCCACTTGCCGTTATTCACTCTTTAAATCCAAGGTTGAGAACCATCACGATTCTAAAAGTGTACCTAGGGCGTCGTTAATTCTTTGAAGTGAGTAGTTATCCTTTTTGGCATCGCCATTTAGTCGTCTGCAGTCCACACAAAAACATGCAGATCCGTCGTTCTTAACAAGCACAACGGTGGATGTCCAAGGGCTGACAGAGTGCTTAATCTTGCCCCTCCTTAACCCGAATCATTTTCTCGGCATCTTCGCGTTTAGACAATGGGAGTCTTTTCGGCTGCGTTCTTATTGGCAGTGCTGTGTCTGACTATTGCAGTCTTTCCTAATCGACCGCGAACACGTCCGAGTATCGTCGGATCAAGTGAGCCAATAACTTTGCGGAGCACACTTTGGTGGGCGGTTCTTTAGGGGACGGAGTGACATAACAGTAAAATAGTGCACCGACTAGCTATTAGTAGTGAGGGTGGGTTCTATGAAAGCAAATATACTACTATAAATTCGGACAGTTTACTAAATACTTATACGCTTACTTTGAAATAAACTCTATTTGTTTATGTAAAGCCTTTGAGCGCCAACCTATCAACTTTGAGTACGATACCGCCACGTTAACTACCGTACTTGTTCCCAACATGCGATGATTGCGTGCCGATCGAATTCGCGAGTTTCGGTCGGACGTTTGGTCTTTAATAATCTAATCCGCCCCTCTTTTATTATCTGTCGATTTTTATAGTTTTCCGTCCTAAGATAATTGCATACTATTTCCTTTCTCACGGATTGTCTGTCTAAACTACCCTAAAGTAGAGGTCAATGTCATTCTATTCGTGCCAATCGTTACTTTTTGTTCACGTTTCTACATTTAAAAGCGAAAGCTGCGTCATTCGTCATCTGCAACGTATTACGTTTTATGGATATAATTTATGAGTATATGGTTATTGGGGTATGTTTCCATGATTACGATTTCTGAAACTCGCGTGAATTTATACCAATAACTTTAATATGCAAGTTTTTCCCAATGTCTAATTGTAATTTTTCTAAATTTAATACGAAGAGGCGTAAAGTCCCGATATTTACTACTGTTTCTATTTAATGTACTGCGTACTTATTATTTAAATTTTTTACCCTAATTTAATATTATATTACAATGGCAACGTTGCTAAATGTAAACTATCAAAGCTTCTAAATTTCACAGGCTGTTTTTGTTCTAAAAGCGAATTCAACTTACTGCAATTAATGAATTCATTTCTACTACTTAATGTTTGTGTAAGTAACGTGGTAGTGTTACAAACTATCATTACCTTCGAAACTTCTTATGATTTTTTAAAAATTAGTTTACTAGACTGAATTCGCATTAGCTATAAAGCTAAGAAAGCCTTTAGAGAGGCTATAAAAATTGTTTTAGGAAGTTAGGGTTCACTAAACGGGAAGTTCGACATTATGAAGAAATATGGAATGCTGAAGATGAGGTGCCGATTTTGATTGTTTTAAATTCAGATGGTAAAAATATTTTTGGAGCGGGTGTACATTCAGTGATTACGTGAAAGTTGATAAGGATGTGGTAGTCGTAGAGCATTTAGCGATAAAGATATCTTAAGGAACATTTTAGTGCCTGAAGAGAATAGTAAAAATGAGGAGTGTGGCAATGACGATGAATACCTTCCATGAAACAAACAAGCAGTGCTATTGATGCACTGTCAATTTTTCTAAAGTTGAAAAAGATGTTCCGTCTGAAATATATTGTTTTTAAAAAATTAACGTTTTTGTGATGCCCAATAATTAAAAAATAAGAAACAAACTACTGTTGGATTACCTTAAGAAACATTGATTTATTTTATGTGTATGTACACAACCTGAATGTTGAAATCCACTCTACATATTGGTATTTAAAATGACGTTGCGGATCTTATTTGTAATACACATTACACATTTACTAGAATTTTTGATACGTCTAAGTCTTCTTTCTTTCCATTTAGATTCGAATTACCAATGTTCGACTGTATATCGTCATATGGCGCCGATTATATGTCAACATTCCCTTTATCTATACAGTAAGCCACATATCATTCAACTACAAATTATCGTATGTTTGAGTGGATGGATCCTGCGATTTCGTACAGCTTGGATTTTAAAATTGTTGTTTAGTTTATATAAATAGTCTACACATAAAGGAAATGATTGGTACAAATTTAAAAAAAATAAGTTCCGAAACTTACTCGTGCCAATGACATTTTTACAAATGGAAAATGAGAAAGAGAAAATTGATTGAAAGGTTGTATTTCTATAGGTATATAAAACTTACGCAGATGTCAAAAATGTTGATTAAAATGTAGAAGCACTAAACGGAAAAACAAAAGAATGTTATAAATTAAGTAAGACACACTTTGCTCAGAGTTAATACGTTACTAACGTGTTTAATCATTTATTTCTAAAGAATGTAAGAGATTCAAAAATTGTACGGAATACACAAGCAAGTCTAGCGTCGTCGTTTACTTTCTCTTATTTCAATTGCAAGCTAAAATAAGATGAGTGAACTTTATAATGTCAGTCTAATTAAAAATAGCCTAAACATACAAAAGCATAATCACCACCCGTGAGAATGTAATGTGTATTTTATTAACACGCTTTGCAGGAGAAACATTGGTGATTTTCTTTTCAGAACTAAAAATTTACATTTCACATAAAAACCATTGGATAAATTCTATTTAAGTAACAATTATAAAATGATAAATACAGTGGGAATCCAAAACAAATACATGAGATATCAGAGGGCGATAAACTTATTGTCACTGTTCCAGAAGACCGAAGAATGTTAGTTTTTACAGTTGTAGGCTTCATTGCTCTTGCATCGTGTAATTTTATTTTGCGGCAGCCAGATGTTTCTGAACCCTTGCTTTTGCTTTATTTGCATTCCGTTTATAAGAGTTAGAATTTATATAAATTGGTAGAGCATCAGATATTTTTGACTGGAACACGTTCTAAACATTCAACTTTCATCTGGATATATTTGAAATGATAAATTTAGAAAAGTAAAATCACACACCGGTACTGCAGTAAATTATGTAACTAAAGTGCATTAACATTATAAAAATAATGGAATGCCTTAGGTGTTTTATATAGGCTTAAGGCGCGAGAAGATTTAATTAACAGAATTATAATGGGAACTGAAACGAATAAAAATGTTTTATGAATTGGGTTCATTGAATTTACAGTAATTTTAGTTACTCTTGCTGCGACAAGATCTCCCACCACCCATAATTTTGTTTTATTTTTCAAATGGCACCTAATAGCATCAACATTGCGCGATATAGCACCACCAGTTTGGTAGTTAGAACCCAAAAACCAAGCAAGCTATTACAGTTCAAAGTTTGGGGTGCGGGAGTAGACTAAGGTGATGTCATTTTTTTTTAAATTTTTTCTCTTACACTTTGTTACGTACAGTTTTAGCTCCAGAAAATCTAGGCGGAAAGCCACAGAAAAATTCAGTGAAGTACTGCGCTAAAATCCTGTTTTGGTAGAGTACCTAAAGCCTCGACTGTACTAACAAAATGGTTGTCGACTAACTCAGCGGGACGGTAAGTGTAAGTGTTTGAATAGGGTCCCAGAAGGCTATAGGGTGTGAAATATTTATTATCGGGATATATCTTGGACGCCACCTAATATCACGGGATTTCTAGGGAAAAGTTCGAAAAGAATTACAAGAGGTGCCAAAACCTGAGATCATGAGAGTGATTCCGCCTTAACATTTATTTACCTCAGAAATCGTTAAGAACGCTATTGCATAAACATAAAACAAACCTTAACCATAAGAACACGGACAAAACCTATTTAAAATTGCTAGCTGAAAGGAAGGTTGGTAGAATCAATTGTTAAATGACCTGAAGTCTCAATCACCCTTCTAGGTAATTGCGAAATAATTTATTACAACAATGCTGTAACTATACCCTTACATTAAAGAAAAAACAAATATAAACATGTCTCTAGACTATTCTACACCACTGTGGTTCATAGCGGTATTACACACACACACGCGTGCACACCTACACGCACGCACGTTCGCGCAATCACGCACGCGCGCGCACCCGTCCACGCACACGCACCCACGCCCGCAGGTGCGCGAACGCAAGCACCCACGCGCGCGCGCTCGCACGTTCACACAAACACACGCACGCACGCGATCACGGACGCACTCACGCACCCGCATGCACGCTCGCCCGCACACACGCACGCATCTAAGCACGCGCGCGCACGCATGCACCCAAGCACGCGCGCGCGCGCACCCATTTGTTCATCCGCCCGCCGGCCCAACCATCCACCCATTATATAAATTCTATTAAGGTTATAGTATTGCGTGTAAATAAAAATCAGCGCGTTCTTTATGGCCTTTATATGGATCCAAACAAAACACCTCAAAGTTTCCTAACTTTAACCACTAATCACCGCGGTCTTTTATAAACTGGAGGTTATGATTGGTGTAAGAAATAAGTTATCCCTGAGGAGAATGGCATTGTTTGGATTTATTCAAAGTTAGCACTAGCAGCTTCAAGACAAAAATTTAATATAAAGTAGTGGAGGGGATAGCATCATCTTAGACAAAAAATAAATAAACTGCATTACCTTTGCCATTTTTGGGACTACTTTGTTACGTTCATTTTCGGCAATAATTGGTTATTTTATTTACAATAATTTTCAACTCAAATCCTTTACTAATTAATTATCCGTTTATCTAAATTCCATGTCCACGGTTAAATAAAAGCGTCGATTCATAATTAAAAAGAAATACGCTGGCTAATAATTTTCAACTAAAATCCACCTTGCTTCTAAAACGAAACTTTATTCGATAAATTAAATATCCTGTATATTTTACTTGGTACTCCGCTAATTAAGAATAAATTCTACTTCCTAGAATTCCCTAACGTAAAGTTTCCGCTATACTCAGATAGTCGATAACGTGTTCCAAGTATCCGATAATTGCTTCTTATGTGTTTTCCGTCGGAAGAATTCGTCGAATTAAAGTTGCGTATTATCCCAATATAAACTGTGTTTTTCCAGGTTAATTTTGAATAGAAATATTACTTTGAACTCTGGCCACTGGCTGAACAAAATTGATTTTTATTTGCTTTCCAATCTACACAACGGAGACACGTGTAGAAATGTTTAGTTGTTTCCGTTTTTCGTTATGAAAATTTCGCACACGCAATACGACGTGCTTCTTCCGGTGGCCTTAAAGCCACGATGAATGGTCGTCCCTTGCTGTAATGGGAGGCCAGGTGCGTTCTTTCTGGGTATAGGACCACCTACTAGTTGCCGTGGACCAGCTAGTGACTCAACCCCGACGTCAGCAACTTCGAGGGTGAGTGTTTTCTTTCTCCATCATGTATGATTGGGACCATATCGGTTGGGATTCTCGGTTTAAACTCATGCATTCCTAAATTTAATCCGTTTAGACGACAATTTGTGAATTAGTTTGAGATTTATCGACACTAAATGAATGCATTACTATTTGCTTTAAATAACTAAGAGTGAACAACTTATTAAAGGGAAAATGATTTGAAGACTTGCTGGCACGTTTGAAAATGTTATTGCGATTAGATATATATACTTAGTTTTAGATTTACCATGCTGATTTAGAGCTGTTGGTTTTAGCTGGGCAATTTCGCTTAATTTCTTTTTTTGTTGAAACTTAATCTAGGGAGTAACCTAAAACCGGCAGCTCACCATTTATAAAAAAACAACATAATTTGTTCTTTTGGTTGATATTTTTTTAAATTTAGTGTGTAATTATTTATTGCGTGAACATATTGTGTTTAATTATAGGTTTCTTTTGTTGATATGCTGTGTTTTGAGTATGAATGAGTGTGTGTAATTTTCTTTCTTTATTTCTTTATTTCAGGCCTCCCTTAATTTTTGTTGTAGGTATAATACTGTGCATTTACATTTCCACTGCTCCACTAAGGTAGTACATTGGCCAGGCGGCGAGTTTTTTGTTGCCTGAAAATTTAGAATTTTGCCGAACCCTTGATGTTCTAGGCAAGATAGAGACCTTTAACGTGCGTGACAACACTCACACACGGAACCTCCATTTAACCTCTCATCCGAACAAGGGCGTAATTTTTGTGAAAAATGTTCACCTGCCATTTCTCAAGCAGTCGGCCGTGTCGAGATTCGAACCCAGGACTTTGGGATCCGTAGTCTTACGCTTACTACATTGATCCACGGCGACGTCTGTAGTTAATACCACGCCCACTCGCCGATTGAGCCCGGTCCATTTCTTTTTTTTGTTTTTTTTCTAGGCTACGTCAATGCACGTAGCAACTTGTGGGACATGAGGTGCTAGGTGATAGTACGTTAGTACAGCAAGTGCAAGAGAAAAGATTTAAAAAATGGAGTGCAGGACTGGCACCACTTTATCTCTTCAAACCTTGAACTGCTATATTTTTACCATTTTGTAGGTGTTTACTATTTGGCTTGTGCTGATACACAATGTTATGTTAGTACTAGCAGGTGCAAGAGATAAAATATTTTTTTAAAAATATAGTGTGGGACTCGTACCACTATATCCCTCCCCAAACTTTTGTTACAGTAATTCGTGCGGACAAGAACGAAAGTAGTAAGGTAAGCAAAGAAAATAACCCGCACCGAGTACCGCAACAAAAAGGGACTCAAAGGAAGTAATGCCGCGCTAGCTAAAACGTTGTAGAGTGGGGTGGGTAACACAGAAAGAAAAAGAAAACCTCAAAAAAGAAAATAGATTTACAAACCGTAAAGAAATTAACATGTTATGAAAGGAAGACCAACTCGTATAGAAAACAACATTTATCCAGCGCATCCAGAAAAATTTTCATGGTGCAAAAATCTCTGCCAAAAATAATTAATATCCTTCTTTAATTACCTTAACCTAATTTTCTACCTCAATCCTAATATTTATATAAAACAGAAATTAAAGAAATATATACTCAAAGGTTTTCAGTCGCTACACTCCATCCTAATATTTGCATAAAACAATTAAAAATGTATATGGTGAACTGTTTCCTTTATCTTCAATCTTACTATTTACATAAAACCGCAATTAAAGTAGTTATACAAACCCTATATTTAACACTGTCCACAAATAATGCTTGATAAGTAATTACAAATAAAAAGATGGTATTGGTAAATTACAATATTTAAGAAAGAATCTCGCTACAAGTCGAAATGTATTTCGTCGTAGCTGAAAAAATATTAGAAAAACGTCACGCTTTAACATAGTGTACTCTAAATTGTGCATAGATAGAAAATTATATTTTATACTTAATACATAAACAAAAAAAGGTGCCGTCACTAGCATATTCAGACAGTTTGAGTGAATAAAGTTTAATTTCAACACCGTAATCGGAAAAACACCAAAAAATCAGACCCAATTCTTCCTGATGTAGGTCATCAACCGACGCAGAAAAGAAACAGAAATTCTTAGGGCTTGCCCGGACGTTCCGTTGCCGCCCAACAAGTGATTATAATCGACACCTGCGGCGGAACTATATGGCACACGATATCAAATTCTTTTCCTGGAAAACTAAGCGAATCAATCAAATTCAGAAGAAGTAAGGTGGACAGGTGAATGTATGATATTTTTCAAAAAACATTAATATATAGATAACGAAAACGGCACATTCGAATTGAATCGCACTCACTAATCACATATGTAGAAAATCTATTTTATATAAAACTTGTGGTAACACTTTTAAATAATGCGAACATATCATTTCAGAAAGCAAAGATTGCTGATAACCGAATACATTTCAATGCTATACAATGGAGATAAATTGAGATACTTAAACCTATATTAAAAATACTAATAAAATTCTACAGGAAATCGGAAACGCTTAACAAATTCGCGACTGACGGTGAATACAGCAGGGAATGCGAGATTTAATTACATTAGGACGAAAATATTTACCTACAGGGGCGGTGCGCAACACTTTGAACCGATATATATCCGTCATTTTGTAGATGCTAGATATTGAACTGGTGGTGCTATGTTAGTACTGACAATGCAACAGCTAAAATTTAAATAAACAATTGCATGGGGGGGGGGGGACTAGGGTCCTAAACTTTGTATTGTTACACTTTTGCAACAGAAGAAAGTTTGAAAAACGCACTTGAGGGTGCTAGCTATGGTAATGGTGGTGCTATGTTAGTACTAGCATGTGCAAGAGAAAAAATTAAAAGAAAGTTGATTTGAAGAGGGATTATCTTAGTCACCCAACTTTGAAGTTTTGGGTGTTAACTGTCAGACACAGACTGGTGGTGCTGTGGTGCAATGTTGGTGTTGTCTAAAAAATTGTGGTGGGGCCAAAGTAATCTCGCCCTCTGTTGCTTCAATAATACCCTCATTGGAAAGCAAAAAGTTTACTGAGTTTCCTACAGCTCTAAGAGAGTACTGTCTAGTATTTCTAAGAGTTCAGACATTACATTACTTTAACTATACAGGATCTTTTTTCAAAAACAAACCAAATTACAACATGGTACATCTTTTAAATGGACTGCAACATGGTGTCAAATTTATTCGCAGAAGATGTTCCAAATTTTGACAGAAACTTGAATTTATTATTCGCTAAAATGTTACAAGTTTAATACCGTCGAAGTTCATACAAGGTTTTTAAAGCTATTAACACCGTGCTATGAATTGGTTTCTACGACAGTTCTTCGAATGACCAGTTGCCCTAATTTCGATTTTATGTGTTTACCTACTATTCGTAAAGCGAAATTCAAACTAAATTTCTTTTGCAGTAAAATAACTTTTTAAAGAACTCGAAATTAAGATTGGTTCCTTAATCAGACAGCTATCTAAGTTGAGAATGACTAATATGACAGCCGGTTTATCAGAATGTGCTTTACTGATACAGAATATTTCGCCCGACTCATAAACCGAAAAATAGTTACTGAACTTTTTCGAATATGTGAACAATAAATTAGGATTTCTTCTTTGATATCTTTATTACACTCCCCAATCGACTTCACTACGCCCGTAATAAGATATGTTTGGGTGTTAAGGGCTTGTCAATCTCCAAAGATACGGGTATTTAAGTTCATCGATACTATTTTCTACTAGGACAGTTACCATGCGAAAAAGCTTATTGCTTGGCCATTGGTCAAAACTTGAAGCAAGTTCAACTTAAAGCAACAAACCTTATATAAAAAAAGAAGACGGTATAAGGTTTTGTTTTACAAGCAGAAGCTTTGCTGCAGTTTAATTTTGCTGATCGATAAAACTCTACTTGCATTTCTAAAATTATCGCATAAACAAGTTACCGCGCAAGTGTGCTCATTGTAAACTCTCATGCTCCGATCCGGACATCCTGGTGCCTCAGTGCTGTAGAGTATATATATAAAAAATGTAAGTACATATTTTTGCATTTATGTGTTTTATTTATGGAATCAAGAGTCATATTTATGATCCTTGAATTATTATTTACATCAGTTATCATTACAAATCCTAGTGATTAATCATAATACCCAATTATATGACGATTCCACATAAGTAATTTTATAGTTGCAACCTGGGAATTACCCACACAACCCGTATTAGACACTATATTTCTTTTGGCAAAGTCATCATTCAATACTGACATACTGTGGACTACTTCAAGGTGTATCACTTTCACTGTCATCTACGTAAACGATACTCCCTTTTGTTTGTTTAACATGTCGTCCAACATAACTTTAACGAGACCAAAGAAGTTGGGGCCAACAATTGTGTAGGAACTTCTGGCACCGCCAGATTTTTAAAATAATTTAAATAATTGTTAATTTCATGTTGTGAAATAAACAGAAACTGGCAATATCAAGTACAGGATGACAATACAAACTAATAAGATAAGTCTAAGGCATATGGAAATAACTAAAGAGTTCCCAAAAATAGGTGTCCTTATAAATATAACATCATTTTTGAAGTCAAAATTTAAACATCTGCATTTGACTGTAGCTAAAAGTTAGGTTTGCAAAAATTGGACGATACACAGTTGAGAAAATCACAGAAACTGTTAAAATTCACCATAAAAATGTTGAGCATTTCACAGAAACTGTATGGAAAGTTCTTACTCAATTTGACCATCATGAAGCACCAAGTCAAAGAAATTTGAGCATATGGATGTATAAACCAAAACAAGTCATGGTGTCACGTCGTTTTCGTACTGTAAGATTAACTAGAAATTTGTACATAATTGAAGAATGTGCCGTTAATGATTCAGGCATGTCAATATCAACACGTTTTCAATAATTGGACGTTACAAGAAGTAATCTGCATAGAATTTTATATCTTAATCACCATCTCCACCCGTTTAAAATACTGCTGACGCAAGAATTTAAACCGGAAGATCACGCACAATGCTGTTTGTTGTCAAATTAAGTCCTGGAAATGTAAGAAACTGACAATCATATTTGCAATGAAATTATCATGAGCAAGGACGCCCATTTTCATCTAAACGAGTATTTCAATAACCACAACTGTTGCATTTGGAGCCCTTTATGGGCTGTGGTGTCATTGAACGGTATTGCTTTCGAAGATGAGCAAGAAAAAGAGGCTTCGAACAATGGATTGCATTATCCTGCGATGTTAGTTGACTTTTCATAAGCCGAACTGAAAGCCGTGGACATGGGAGACCTTTATTTCTAGCAAGACGGCGCTACATGTCACGCATGTGGCAAAACAATTGCACTATTGTGTGAGCAATCTCCAAATCGCATTATTTCACGAAATTGGGACATAATTGGCCTAGATCGTGTGGTATGAAGCTGTTGCACTTTTTATGTGGAGATACGTGAAGAACAGAGTTTATACTAATGGTCCAAGACGATTCACGATTTGAAAGATAATATTCATGCCGTTTTTCGTCATATTGAGCCAGAAGTGTCAAGACGGATATTTAAATGATATCATATCTAACACTTAACCTGCATGTTTGCAATTTAAATTCAAATAAAAACATCAGCACTTTTTCACATGTAATTGCGCATTTCTCTGACCCTAAAATGACTTCTCCTTTTGGGAAATCCCGCATAAAGCTTTGGTAAATGGAAACTAGTGATAGGTCTCTGTTTGATACAACTTCTAGAGAGAAAAAGGACAATAAATATTGTTTATTACATTAAGTAAATTCGAATAATAACTAGCTCTCATTTTGAATGACAAATTTGATCTTCAATTCATTGCTTGCTTGTTTTACTAATTGTAACTATTCTAATAAGCCATGGCCATAATAACTAGTTTCGTATATGTTGAAGGTAATTAGAATTGAGTCATGGTTCCAAATAACTACTTTTAATTCAATTTAATTTGACATTGTACTTGAACTTTTATTACATTTATGCTAGGTATAGTCAGTTGGAAACAAATGGGACATCATAAGTAGAAATGCACAAGAGTCAAAATATACATGTATGCGATATAAAGAAGTTGAAATAAAAAAAAATTCGAAGTTAAGTATAAAAATATAGAATACTGATTAGCATAAATTGTAGTGTATTTCATATGCCTAGACAGCTTCGAATTCATCTAATTTCCTGACGTTAGTCATAATATATCTCAATGATATTGGTACGATTTTATGGCTTTTGCAAATGGTTAAAAAGAATCCTCATTTTGTTATGGGTACAAAAAGAATCCTCATTTTGTTATGGGTACAGCTTATAGCAGTAATTTATAAGTAATGCTTTAAAATACGCTGAACGGCATCATTTAGTAGAGTACACAACCATAAACATGCACACACGCAAAACCCGTGTGCATACGCACACAAGCGCTCACGCGCGCGCATCCACCAACGCACGCACGTACCCATTCACGCATCCACACACGCACGCACAAACACACCACACACCAACACATATGTATTCACGTAAGGGAAATTCATGCACGCATGGACACACATACATATACGAAGTCAGCTTTCCTTTCCCACTTCTTCAAACATTAATAAAGATATTTGTTTGTCCTGATAACCTATAAACCATTTAAGCTAGAAAAATTCAATTTGACAGTTCGTTTAAACAAAAAAATTTCCAGGTGTATAGTGTGGGCAATACTGGAAATAAAAAACAGACGAGACTGGGGAAAAAAGTAATTTAAAATGGACAACTTATTATTGAAGTACCCAGTATAATTTTGATTTCAGTACATTAGTGTTTAATAAGCCATTGCAATAAATAGGAGTTGTATAAAAACCACAAATTTAGCAATCACAAAAGCAGCATTTTATTTCTGTACAAGCATTTGAAATGAAATTCCAATTCATTAATTATTTTAAAAGGAAAACAAATTTCAATACATTTCTCATAACATTTAAGAAAGCTTTTTACATAAAAAATATTGCATTTAATAATACACCTACATAATTACAGATAGTTACTATATATGCAAGACGCAATAAAAATCGAGTTTTACAAAGTTAAACAAAGAAAAAAATCATGAGTTTATAAAACCCATAGAAATTAGATTACACACCAAACATCATTATACATGACATTGTATTCATTTATATCACAGTTTCGCGGGGTTAGCAAAAGAAATCATGACTCAGGCATCTTACACATGTTAGGAATATATTAATAGCATATCTCTCTGAGGCAGAGAGGTGCGGATAATGACATCGCTAGACAGAAATTTTGAACAGAAGAATTTCAATTCCTTAGAAGTCATCAACATGAACAGTGTCGAATAGATAGAAAGTAAAATTTTGTTTTGTCTTAAACACCCTGTTAATTATGGAAGAATAAATGAGGATCCACGTGTTTGATTACGGATTTTCGACATAACCTACAAACCAGTGGAGATTGGGACGGATTGTTTCTCAGCAGAATAGTTTCAGAATTCAAGGCCCCACTCGAAGTATGACATCTCTTGGTTTAATGGAATTCATGGTGACTGTAAGGTAAAACTGTTGCAGAAATAGATGGGTAATTTGAACTGTATTTGTGGTCATCGTTTATAAAAGATTGCCCAATGTGTAGTGTTACATTATTAGGAATATAAGGTTTGGACGTTGTGAATTTAGTAATAATTAATTAAGATATTTAACCCATAAGGTTAGATGAATTAAGCCTGTACTGATAATGAATTTTACCAATTTTGTTTATTGTACGTATTTTGTTATAGGAATACCTCTAGGTCACTAACCCGAATATTAATGTAAGTACATTTAGAAATTGTTTTATGCCTATTTGTTTACATATATGGTCAAATAATTTTATTTCAGAATAGATTTAAGCAAGGTGAGATGAAAGTAGTTTTATTTGTTCAAACAAACAGGTGACCTTTTGTAAGGAAATCCATTTCACCAAAAGAATACTCCGTAATTAGTAATTCCCTGGTTTACACGTCTGCCAAAGGAAACTATATTAACCCAGAAGTAGTTGACGCCCTTCAAATTTGACGGATTGAAAATGTAACAAGGCAAGTGCTAGTAATAACGTAGTTTGAAATCACGCCTACCTAAAATTTGGAACACTACTTAATTTCGTTCAATTTTTTGCTATTTATTGCTATAGGAACCCACTGACGTATCACTGTAGTTAGTCGGTGTATCCTTTTTTGTTACGGAGTTCCTGTCTCTTTTGGGCAATTTCAAATTAAAAACTTAATGCTTGCAAACACAGTAACACAAGTCTACAAGGTTAGAAGCAGCAAATTCTCCTAACACCTTTTGTTATACACTGTTACGTTCATGTTCGGCGGTATTTGGTTATTTCATTTACATCGACTCCGTTTCTACTCTTTCATACATCGACAACATCCTGTTTACAATAAGTACGCTTCCTACTAATTTTCATTTTAAATTTATTTATTTCGAAACGTAAAGTTTATGCTAAAATTAAATAGTCAATACCTTGTTTTAGGTCTCCGTTAACTTGTTATACATTACGACCGCGTATAATTGATTCTTATGTAATTTCCAGCTAAACATTCGTTGAACTGAGGTATTGAAGTATCCGATAAAACCGTGTTTTCAAGTTTTCTAATCTCGTTTGATAACACCAATATTACTTTGAACTCTAGTTATTAGTTAAACGAATTAATATTCACTTTCTTTTCTGAATTTTCAAAAAGCACTCGTTGTGATTGCTATATTCTTCGTTCCCGTTTTTATGGAATTTCGTGTACACAGTACTGCGTGGTAAGTAATTGTGGTTTTACAAACATGTACGTTTCGGCGGCACTAAATTAATTTACCTGTAATTATTCTAGCTTCCTCCGGTGAGCTTAACGATCAGTTCGAACCATCGCTCCTGTCTTTGAATAACAATTTCAAAATCGTTCAGTGTATTTTTTGAAACTTTCTGTATATTTTTCAAGCTACGCAGAACGGTTCTGATGGTTTTTATACTTTGCCCATTGGGAATAAAATTTAAAAATTTTGATTTTTCAACTTTGTTTTTATTTGTGATAATGAGGGTTATATCTAACGAGGAATAGTATTTTAAATACAAGTAGGAAAGGATTGGCATTGTTTGCGTAAACGTGCAGATCTGTTAATTATTATGATATCAAAAACTACATTTTATAGTTTACTTACTTTTTAAGGTGGAAGAGTAAATTTAGGGAAATGAATAATAAAAAATCATAGACCGTTTTGCTCTGGTTTTGAAACATATTGAGTGGATAAGTGACCTTTCAACTAGCAATTATGTCTGGTTTTAGTACTTTGCCGATAAGATTTTCCAATGAAAATTTCAATATAGACTTTTTTTCTAACGTCCAAAAATACGTTTAATAATAGTAGGCATCGTAGCAAACTACGAACGTGCCTAAATAAGTGATTTTATGTTTTTCGCTGGTTTTGGGTATCTGCTCAAATTCAAATTTCAAAACCTGTAATAAAGGCGGAATTATTTAAATGCAAAGTGAATATTTTTCAGTCATCATAACATAAAAACAAATTGATAAGAACTACTACTAGAATTAATCTCACAACCAGCATAGTTTCAGGTATTTACTGGAAGTTGTGGTAAATACCTATGTAATGTGTACTTAACACAACGTATTTTATTTGTTTTTCACAAGTTTATCAATATTGATATGAATAAAGATGGGTATATAACGTTTTCATCCTGGTAAAAAGTTAGTGGCGTAAAACTATCGTTAAACGATAACCAACTACCAAATATAGGCTATATATATTATGTTTGAATATTTATCTTCGTTATCAATATTGACTTGTCTTAAAAGTAATTGGTAAATAAAATACTTGGCATTGATAGTAGTACCCTAATTAAAGGTAAACGACTTAGTGGAATTGGTACGTAGCAACATCGTATTTCCTACAAAATATATAAATTATGTCGCCTCAAGCTATTGTGTTAGCACTAGCTCTGCTGCTCAGTTTTGACCACTTTTGTGATGGGGCACATTTAGTAGGTAAGTTAACATCTAAAGAAAAAATGTGTAATTCTATTGAAAACCATGCTACATTCCTTTCAGAAACATTTCCAAACCTACAGCAAAAAATGAGTAAAGAGAGTAGAATTGAAGAAAATGTAATACCAAGTCCTGCATTTGGTCAAAAACTGTACGAAGCAGATTACACAACCAATCACGAGTTAAAAGTGAAACAGATTGTGCAGTTATACTATGCAGATTCAAGCAATACAACAGTGGAACGTAATGGTAATAAATATCAATGAACTAATAGAATATAGGATGTTTCCTCAATACGTGGAAAAATTTAGAAGGTGAATTCTTGGCGATCAATGAAAACCGACTTTTCGTACAAACTTTATTCTCATTCGTCTTTCGAACAATAAGGTTAAAAT
This sequence comes from Platerodrilus igneus, assembly GCA_036346225.1. NCBI lineage: Eukaryota > Metazoa > Arthropoda > Insecta > Coleoptera > Lycidae > Platerodrilus > Platerodrilus igneus. The sequence goes on along the minus strand of JARFIW010001119.1, from coordinate 792,835 downwards.
TTCGGAATTTTAAGCGTTATTTCACAAATACAATAAAATAAAATTCAAGGCGCTTTTATACTAATGAAAGTCTCATGAAAAATGCTTTAATAAACGACTTGCATTTCGTGTAACAGGTAAAATTCCTTTTCAATTTTTAATTAAAACATTTTATGTATCGAAATTTTATATTTAAGAATAGGTAGCTAGTTTAGTTCGTTTGATATTTAATATGTATTTTGCACTTTCGTGAATATTGTTAGTAAATTTTATCGATGTTAATAGCTAATAGGGTCTACGTTTACAGTCTTGTTAGTAGAAATATGCTAGTAAGTTGACGTAGTTACGCAGAAGAATTTCCTAATCGCCAAACCCCAACTCAGTAGACTTTCATCATAATTTACAATAGCTACAGTAATAAGTCCCTTTAGAGAACTCGTTGGAGGAACGTCATTAACAACTACAAGTCCTAATTTAGAAAGAACAGTTTTGAACAAGATTGAAACATATTCGCTAACAAGTACAAAAAATTGCTGCTAAGCTTCAGACAAGTCATAAATTAGTTTGTATTATTCATACAAATATTAGCAGTTATCCCCGTATCACATACAGCGGGCTCTGGTATTATTGAACTAAGATTTCCATTTACGTTAAATATTTTGGTAATGCGCACTACTTATCTATCACCGAGGTCAATTTTTCGAGGGATGTCGGAACATTTTCTGGAAAATATTTTGCTTGAGATGTTTTTTTACTTATGCTGGAAAAAACGGCTTGAGTAGATGGTGTCCTTGGACATTAGGCTAAATAAAAGTCAATTTTAAAACGGTTCGGCACGTAACGAATTACACAGGGCGCTCTAAAAACTAAGCTTCCCTGGCAAGATTTCAATGTTTGAATCATGAACCTTTGCTTTCGTACGAGATGACTACATCTTGTAGTATTCATCGTAGCAATCTTAAACGAAGAACACCGAAAACAGTATTATAGTTGTGTGCGGAATAGTACCGACACCTTATCTTTTTCTAAACGGGTGTCTGACTTAACGAGACCTAGGTTCGAAACGGATTTTATTTTCTACAAGTCATATTCAGCAGGACTTTGTTTCGTAGGCTATTTACCTTATTCCTCGTCATTAGGTTTTCAATCCTGGAACTGGTTAGACGCGTACCCACATTTTTTGGTATTCTGAGCTAACTTACTCAATTCCCTGAAATTTCCACAGTTTGCATCTTTCACTATCTGCGTGCATTATTTCTGATCTAGGCATACCTCTACATCTTCTTATTCCCATTTCTGCTTGTTAATATATCCCGCAATATTTTGAAAAATGCCTTAGAACGTATCCTGCCCTTCTAGTTCGCCTATTTTTTTCCACATATGCTTGCAGCAATTTTCTCCTTGTTTCTATGCTTGTTGTCTTCGAACATAGCTGCTGCTATTTCTTGTTAGATCCAGTTCGGTTCCCCTTCTATTGTTTTACAAATATATACCCTATTTCTCGGATATTCAGTGGTACATTAAAGGGGTTAAGCAGCCTACGGCTACCAAAATCCCCCAACACTCGCACATTTGCTGAATTAATAGTTTTCCAATATATCCTTTCGAACAATCAAAATTAGTTGAGAATATTGCAAAACTAATACATGTAGTTGCTTATAATAATCATCAGGTTTAAGTACAGTTTCTTGTTCGTCATTAGGTTTTCCATCTTGGCACTGTCTGGACGCGTACCTCCATTGATTTCTACTCTGAGCTAGCGTACACAGTTCCCTGAAATTCCTAGAGCATAGCTAAAACTCGGTTCCCCTTCTGTTGTTTTCTAATTATATGTCCTATTTTACCAAAATTCAGTGGTATGTGAAGGGGGGTAAACAACCTGTGGCTGCCAAGATCCCCCAACACTGAGGCATTTGCCGAATTCAGAGTTTTCCAGTAAATGCATTAGTTGAGAATATTGCAAAACCAATACCTGTAGTTGCTTACAATAATCATTAGGGTTTAAGTACAGTTATTTTTATCATCATTAGGTTTTCCATCCTGGAACTGGTTGTACGCGTACCTCCATTGATTTCTATTCTCAGCTAGCCTACACATTTCACTGTTTCCCACAACCTACATCTTTCATTATCTGTGTGCAATAGTCCAACCTAGGTCTACCTCTACCTCTCTTATTCCTATCTCTGCTTCTAATATATTCCGCACTATTCCCTTATGCCTTAGTATGTGACCTATCATCCTATCTCTCCTATTTTTTTTTACTGTTTTTCACATATTTGTTTCTTCTCCTACCATTTCTAGAACGTCTTAGTTCTCAACTTTGTCTGTCCATGGTATCTTCATCATACGTCTGTAGCACCAAATTTCAAAGGCTTCTATCTTTTTCCTGTCTGCTTCTCCTACTGTACAGTGCCGTGGTCCACACATATGATTTAAGCAATCTTTTCCTTGTTTCAATGTTTGTTGTCTTTGAACGTAGCAATTGCTTTTTCTTGTTAAATGTAGTACGACTTTGTGCTAATCTTTGTTTTATATCTTTTGCGCTCTTCCCATCTCGCTTTATTTGGCTTCCTAGATAGCAGAAATTTTTAACCTCTTCTAAGTTCTCGTTACCTATTTGTATTCTTGTTTTTGATATATTGTCCCCTCCTTTGCATACTAGTGTTTTAGTTTTATTTTTGTTAATTTTCATACCGTATCCCTCTATTAGAACTGTTTCCATTTCATTAAGAGCAGTTTCTAACTCTTCCTTGCTATCTCTTTTTTCCCTGCATAATAATTCCAAATATCTTCCTGCATTTGACAGTATTCATTGCCTCTTCAATGTACAAGTTAAAAATTAATGGGGATAGGGCACATTCCTAATATTTACTTCTCTACATTCCTGCTCTAATTCTATTACCGCTGTTTGCTCTTTGTACAAGCTATGTACTATCCGTCTATCTCTTTCCCTTTCCTTATTCATCACTTTTTATTTTCTTAATATGCGTCCTAATAATTTTTCTTAATTCTAATACGTAAAGTCGTTGTAATACACTCCATCGTCATGTATTTTAAAAACGAGAGGCTTGTAGACACGTCGTCAGTAGCTAAAGAACACATATACATGAATTCTCCACAGTACTTAGGAAACAACCCGTATATGAAAATAAACATAAATAACATACCCACGAACTAGTAACTTCTGGTTGTTCAAATGTTGCTACATGCAAGTTTGTACAAATTCACCACCTTGTTAAACATCGTAGCATTAATTGGGAGATGGAATTTAAATATAGAATATCAAAGAACGTCAGTTCTAGTTAACCAAATACTGACGCAGTTAAAACATCAAAACTTATTCTAAAGTATGTCGCGTTGAGTTAAAACATTATTTTAAGGTGAATAATCAAAACTAGAAAAATATATAATACAGATGTGGCAGCGGTTCACACATGAAGGAGATGTTTTACATCAAATTGAAAAAGATTGCGACCTTAAGAAATTGTCTAACGATGTTTCTCATGATAACGACCCTTTTGAAACGTTGTGGTGAATATGCCTTAAACTGTGTTAATATCGCAGAGTAGGTGACAATGTATGACAATGACGTTTTAAATAAAAGTTAGCGTCAAGTACTTATTGAAAAGACATGCTGCTACGAACTTAAGTTTCTGTCGATATGAAATACTTTCGAACACTACCAAAGCAATTTATTGTACACGCAAGCACGTATATTTGCACATACAAACACGTGCGAGCGCACGCACGAAAGCCCACACTCGACCATTGTATACACGCACCCACGAAAATTCATGATACGCAGATGCACACATCCACATGTAGGTGCGCGTGCGTATATCTCTCCGCGTATGTATCAACGAGCGCATACGTCAGCAGATTTGCCTGCATACGCCGACGCACATTAACACGCGCAGTGCACCCACATGTACACGCAGGCGAAGCAACTGCCATGAATGCGCGAGCACCCAGAAACACATGCATTTATACACTCTATAAAATTATAAAAGCAACTTTTTCACACGCACGTACGTAAGCATGTATAGACACGTACACGAACGCACACATACGTGCACGTATATACAACCAAGTATGCATTTGCTCTTGGGCAAGGCATGAACACAACCACACATACGCACTTATACACACCTACAGACGCTCACGCGCACACCACACATGCTCAAGGGCACACGCAAGTATGCACAAGCCCACATACGTACGTGAATATAGACATATACCCACGCTTACACGCGTGTAAACATATATGCGCACAAACAGCCATGCAAGCGTTCTCCCAAACGCGCTCTATCTCTTCCTCTCTCAATCTTTCTCTTTCTCTCTCTCTCTCTCTCTCTCTCTCTCTCTCTCTCTCTCTCTCCCTCTCCCACACACACACACACAAGCACACATCAACACGCGAACCCCATACGTACGCAAGCACCCGGCACTTATACAAAGGTCAACGTGAACAAACACATCAACATGTCAGCACGCGCGCGCACAAGTTTGGGGCTCGATGTTTTGGGGGCAAGTGTTTAAAACACTTCCTACCTTGGTGCGATATTCAATTACACTGTACAGTCAGCATTTTATTTCATGTCACCTAAACATACAAATGAATTAATATTTTATACACACACTCACGCACGCACGCGCGCGCATGCACGTCCGCATGCACGCACGCACCCACTCACACGCACACGCCCACACAACACGCATGCGCCGGCGCACACGCACGCACCCACCCACCCGTAGCTATACTTTTTTGGATAACACTTTTTTATTTATCTGGGTTCTGCTCTTATTAAATAAAATTTACAAGATTTTATATTTTGAAAATAATATAGTAAAATGGCATGTCTTTCGAAATTTTGTCCTAGCTCAGAAATTGTTTTATGCGCCGACTAGGTTAGTACAATGATTCCTTTTATAATTATTGACCGCTATATTTATTCACTGTTTTATTAAGTATAAAATCTCCTTTTATTTTTAATAAGGACGAAATCTTTAGTTCAAATGCTTCTGTGAAATAGCACTTATGTGTTATAAGAAAAGGTTTCTTCTTACAGTTGTTTGTTCGTATAGTCCGAAACTAACTCTGTTTACTTTGGTTTTATCAAATAATTCCTGATCAATCTTGGCTTCTCCATCAACAGTCTCAAATATCAATATTTTTCTTCTTAATACACAGTTAAAACTACTATTGCTTAATGACCTTATACGTTCTATGTTTGACACTCAACTTGGGTGAATATCATTCTGACAGAATATTATATATATATATATATATATATATATATATATATATATACTGTGAGCCTAAGGCTCTAACTACTCGAACCCCTCCGTTGGGAAGCCATAATTACCGTGAGGTTATACCTGTACAATCGTGCCCCACTGCTGTTTGACATAATTCTGTGATGTTTTAGCTCGAATTTTGCTCTCGGCTGCTCCTAATAATGCTTCTTACCTAATGTCCTAAATTAATCTTGACACCTACCTGTTACATCCAAAAACTTCCTCGCAATATCCTCATGCTGAAACCTAAATAGACATTCACACCAATCACACACTCAAAATAACTCAATTGACCAAATATATCACACTATTTAAATTAGTTCCATAATACATTCTTAAACATCATTCCTTTAGGTACATCCATAAAGTTCAATAATTTTATAATAATAATCATGCAGGTTGATAACCTTTTAAACACATATAGTTTTATTTAAAGTAAGAGGGCGTTCCTCATATTTTACGTTACCATTTTGGTCTTAGCATGAGCTCATAATAAAACTCTACAACTGTGCATATAAATTTCCTGCACTACCAAATATCAATAAGCCCTCTATACCTCTTTACAACATTTGGTTATCTGTAAATTCATTAATTATTTTCAAACACCAATTTTCTTTTAAAGTCCCATAAATGTCTGTTCATAAAATATCAAATAATAATAAAACACATCAAACTCAAATCCAAATAATCACAAACGCCATAAAAATATTCACCACTCAATGTTCTATTCTATCACCTACCTGGTTTTTAACTTCTAAGTGTGCTCCACCATCTAGCTCCTTGAAGATGCTGCCACCTAGTAGATACCCAGTCCATCAGCTAACTCCCTGGTCCAATTACCATATCCGCCAGGCATACCGCTGCTTACAATTTCCACTCCAAAAATTCCAATCTCCAAACTTAACTTTTATTATTCAAACATCGCTTTTTTGTATCATCCAAACACTTTCAAACTTTAATTTTCGTGCATTTCAATACCAAACTTAGCAAGTCTTGTACTTACGTACCACTTTAACGTTTTACGACAAAGATACTTTATTAGCTTCTACATAAAATTTTATTAACTTGCACTAGTTCACTTGAAAGTAACTATTATCACCAATGCTGGATGAAATCGGAAAGAACAAGAAAGAAAGAGAGCGAGATCCCTCTCTGCCAGTGATTATACAAGTAAAATTCGCCCCCTAAATTGGCACGTACACTTGTATACCCGTTCCTAAAATTCTTGAGTGCGTGTGAGTGTGAGCGGGTGCGTGCGCGCGGTCACACGCGGGCGGGCGCGAGCGTTTGCGTGCGTGCGTGTGTATAATATTTGGCTTATAGCCCTAATTTTGAACGTTGCTTCCTGTCTATAACTGACATAAGTCAAAACTTGATAATGTCAGATATGATTGACAAAAATGCCAAACGTAATTGAAAGTTAGGTTAATGTATGGTTGTTGTACACGATTTAGATTTGTAAATATTCCGATTGTCATCATTGGTCTCGGTGGCGTAATTGGAAAACGATTTTATTACGAGTGTAATAAAGATATCAAGTACGGGAAATGTGTCCTACATCCGCCGCAATAATTTTCATACGTAATTGATTCGTATGAATACAAATAAAGCAATTCTTATATCTTATATATGATTGTTTCGTAGTCATACAGACATTTAACTGATTAGAGTGGTATTTTAAATTTGACGGTAATAATATTTTAACCGTATATATGTCATTATACCCTAACCCTACTTACTCGTATTTAATACGCTTACTCATTTTTGTTTATTTGTTTATATTTCTTGTTCATTTATTGTAAAACAGTTGTTATTAGAACTCACTAACTATTAAAATGCCAGCCAGAGGTACGACTTTGGTGGAGCACGCTCAACAGTTGGTGTTGAACTTGTTAAGCTTTTATGAACAAGACGGAGTCCTTTAATTTCAGTAGAAGCAGTACAAAAGGTAAACATTTTAACATAACCAATTGTATTTCTATTAATTCTATACATATTAGAGGGTAGTTGCAGCTCTGCAAATTAGTGTCAGCACTATTACTCAGGTTAAATCAAGAAGGATGACCAATCCCATTGTACGCAGTCCTGGGATAAAAAGGCCTAGAGAGAAAACCAAAACTGTAGATCTTCCAGGCAGCATCCAAATGAACATCAAAGATACTTTGTACACAATGTATGCCCAAAGTATAATTCTTAAAGCAACGCATAGTTTAATGTTTATTATTTGTAGAAAAGCATGTAACTGTTCAATCTTTGAATATGGAGCTTCGCGAAAAAAATATAATTTTAAGTAATAGTAGTTTGAACCGTGTACTGCTTCACATCGGTTTCAAATTTAAAAAAGAAGGAAACCGCAGAGCTTTGCTGAAAAAAACAAATATTGCTAGTTCCAGAATTAAATTTTTAAGGGCATATACGAGCCCTAACAACTATATATTGGGACCAAATAAAATACATATATAACTCACTTATTTAACAGTTTATTTGTTTTTATAGTAATTTTTTTAATTTGATACTAATTAAAACTAATTAATTAACAACAATTGGGGCCATTCAGTAACACAAAAAACAAGATACTTACTCTACAAACTTTAATTAACAAGAAAAAGAGTTCGCTATGTGGAATGAAGCTTTAGAGCAGTGCCCCAAAGACTTATGGCAAAAATGTATCCAACATATTGAAAAATTAATTATAGAATGGTATGAACGTGAAAAGGCGCTAGATGTGACCATTAAGAGCTGCTCATCCAAGTCGAAGGCGACGGTTCTTCAACAGACAGTGATAACAATTAAAAATTTATGTGTATTATTTTTAATAACGACTTAACATTGTTGTACATTTGCTTATACACTACAATGTATTGAAAAATTTTATTTTGTAATAAAAAGCAACTTGTCATGTAAACATACATTTTGAATCATAATTCATTTATTAATCCAATTGCTTTGAAATCCATCACAAGGATTTATAGTTCTGGTGTCGTTTAAGGAGCTCATTCTTGTGTAAAAGTCGTGTTAGAGATTAGAATTATTTCCGTTTTAGATATCTATAGCCTAAAATAAAAATAAAGAAAATATGTAAATATTCATCTAACTTCCTACGGCGCATTTCAATTAAAATGATTTGAAAAATAACGGTATTATCCTTATTATCTGCGTAATGTGAAGGAACTGAATTTGTTTTGCACTAGTTTAATAAGATTTGTTGATATAAGATGATGAAAGTTATGAATTTGGGTAATCGACAATTATGCTGAAACGTTTTGAAGTTACGCAGTTGCCATATGTTCCATTTAACAGAAGTAAAACACAGATAGACTACATATTTAGAACATCCTTGCAATTATTTACCACATATGTGTATATATTTCTTTTGGAACACAAATTGCGTTTGAAAATAAAAATGTATTGGCAATGTTGCTTTTTCCTATAGCAGTACTTAATTAATGATGGTCGTTTGACTTTAAAAATTCATACTACTTCAGACGAATACAAATGATGACGTCATCGTATTCATTCGTGATTTCGACTCTATATATATATAACTTTGGAATATGTTGTTATTGGGGATTCAGTCTATATTTAATAGGAATTATAACTTCTTTTTTTCTATTCGAGCTGTCGAAAATTTATTATTTTCTTCGTCAGGAAAACTAAAGGTACATTTTATGAATGTTAACAATTAATATTAAGGTTACTTACGAATAATGAAGCTTTAACAATGATACGTTTTTCCTAACTGGGCTCAGCTAACGTATTTTTTCTTAAAGTGCCTAGACGTTGCCGGCACCAGTGAAACGAATATTGTTTTATGAGGCACCTGCCCTACGTTTATAGAAAGCCAGTCAAGCTAATCTTTCTTACATATAACTGGTCTCACGTTATGAGCAAGTGTAACGAAGTCTTCCGACATAACTAGGGGTCTATTCCTTGGGTAGAGCTATGAGAAATGGGGGGGTAAGTCGAATTCTGATTGTATATTGAATCTAATCCAAAACAAATAAGGCGCCACCAAGTCCTGACTTAATTAGGATAATTGCGTAGTATAATTCTAGGGGCGGACGTGGAAACCCAAAGAAAAAAAATCGCCTTCGATGACAGAAACCCGTCTTAACTGAATAAGACGCTGCTCCTGAAAGAAATGGTAATAATTAACTTAATAGAAGGGTGGAACACTATTTGTGTACCACAAACATACCTAAAGAAATATCAAAAAAAATATCTCCTATATAAGTTGACATAAAATTCCACTCATACGGATATTAGTTTCTTGTAATTAGTTTTGACCATATTTGATCAAAATAAAAAAGCTTTAATCTTGAACTAATAATTTACTGAAAAGATTCTCTTTTAAAACAAAATTCAGTGCTACAAAGTTTCATAAATAATTAAATGAGTTCAAGGATTTTAAATAAGGTTTCTTCAAAATAGTTACTAAGCAAACATTTTCAAACTTAGAGCGACGGCGTGACCCCCAGCCGAGGCCTTCAAGCAAAACGCGCCTGCGAAACGTTCTCGAAGGTACAGATACTTGACTATACATAGAAAACAATATGTAGATACAACTTTAGCGTATTACTAAACTTGTTGCATGTACTTTACTAATAATTTGAATAAAAGCGCTTTATAACTTTACTTTTTATGATGGGATTTAGTAACTACGAAATAAACTTGTTACAACAATTTAGAATAGGGTATAGCATCCAAAAAGTTTTATGTGAGATTATGTATAAAATAAACTAGGTAACAATTATTAGATTAAAAATTAATTTGACAGGATTTTGAAATATAACATATGTGTGTAAGTGTATCCTAGATTATAGTAAAATTAATTGTGTACAGTTCAAGTAAGGTATCTGAGTACAAGCATCAAAAGATTTTATAAATTATGTTAAGTTGATGTTAAGTGTTAAATCGATTTTTATGTTTTTTAGATTTTTGAATGACGGTTAGTAGATGTGAATAAATGTTGTTGAGATTTTGAGTATCAGTTTTTTTGTTTAAAGCTGTGTTTGTTAAGGAAATGGCAATCATTTCTAAGAATATTCTTTTTTTATAATTATTTTCATTGAAGATTATTTTAGTGTCATTATAATTGATTTTGTGACCAGTTTCAATAGCATGGGAAGCTAGTGCGCATGTTTTGTTATTATTTCTACAATTACTTTTATGAGCGGTTAGTCTTGTAGATAGCCAAGTAGATGCGTGACCTATATATTTGCCATCACACTCTTGACATGGTATGCAATAAACTATTCCCGATTTTGTAATTTTTAGTAGGATCTTTTAAGTTTGTGTATAAATTTTTGTTGAGTGTTAATATGGGTTTTATTGAAAATTCTACATTGTTATTGTTTTTGAAGAGATGTTTGAATTTGGTAGTAAGTTTTTCTATGTAAGGTAGTGAGATAAAGGTTATTGAATTATTATTAACATTTTGGTCGGTATTGTCTATAGTATTGGGTGGAGTTTTTTAATTATTTTGGAAGTATTGAAAGAAGTTTATTGACTAGGGTTTTAGGGTATGAGTTTTTTAATAGTAGATCTTTTAGTATAAGTAAGTTCTTATGTTTTAAAGTATGGTGTGTCACAGATTCTATTTTTTTCTTTAAGCCTAGGATTATATTTATTTTTATATGCATAGGATGGAAAGAATAGTAGTTTAAATATCTGCCAGATGACATTGGTTTATTATACCATTCTGTTATTAAAGTGTTATCTTTTCTTATTATTTTCATGTCTAAAAAGGGAACCGAACAGTTTGTTTCTTTATCTATTGTGAATTGGATTGATGTATCGTAACTGTTAAATATTTGTATTATATTATCTTCAGTGTTTAATGGTATGCAGCAGCTTAAATCGTCGACATATTTTTTTATGAAAGGAAAATTAAAATCAAATTTCGTGATGCAATTGTCTATTAAATCGTCCATAATAAATTGAGCGATGATAGGTGATACACTGGCTCCCATAGGGGTTCCTAGGATTTGTTTATAGAAGTTGTTATTTACAGTAAAGTAAGTAGTGTCAAATAGGAATTCGATTAGCTTTAAGAAGTTAGTTTTGTTGATTTTGCAGTTTTCTTGTATATTATCCCAATGTAAATCAATACTTTTTTTTGGTTAGATTTAATGAAATGTTACTAAATAAAGATATGACATCTAAGCTGATGATAACGTAATTTTGAGGTATCTTGAATTCATTAATAAAGTTGGCAAAATGGAAAGAATCTTGGACATAGTATGGATTATTAGTGTTATACGTGGATGTAAGAATTTTGGTTATTAATTCAGAAATTTTAGAGTTAGGTGCTGATATTGAAGAAATTATTGGACGTAAGGAAAGTGTGGGTTTATGAATTTTAGGTAGGCCATAGAATTTTGGTGGAGTAGCATTATAGATCATTAATTTAGTGGCTTCTTCTGGATTTATTTTTTTGTTATCTCTAAGTTCTTTGATCATTTTATTTGCTTTTTGTTGTATAGTACTAGTTGGATCTCTGTTGATGGGAATCTAGGATACACTTACACACATATGTTATATTTCAAAATCCTGTCAAATTAATTTTTAATCTAATAATTGTTACCTAGTTTATTTTATACATAATCTCACATAAAACTTTTAGATGCTATACCCTATTCTAAATTGTTAAAGCTTCATTATTCGTAAGTAACCTTAATATTAATTGCTAACATTCATAAAATGTACCTTTAGTTTTCCTGACGAAGAAAATAATAAATTTTCGAAAGCTCGAATAGAAAAAAAGAAGTTATAATTCCTATTAAATATAGACTGAATCCCCAATAACAACATATTCCAAAGTTATATATTTTACAGTCAATATTAACCTAATTATATATATATATATATATATATATATATATATATATATATATATATATATATTTAAGATATCTCGACTGGTTCAATAATTATTTAATTTGTTTTATTATTGGGGAAAGCAGTCAAATTTGATGGATTAATAAAATACTCATTCAATCATTCAAGCTTTCGATAAATTTATTATCTTCGTCAGGAATCTAATATATATAAAATTAATTGTTGGAATAGTAGTTTAACATTACTTACGGTTATGAGTTTTATATATACATATAACTACAGATATCGAAAAAATTTTTAAATGTACAGAGTATGAAATTTTGAAAGACATTGACATGTATTAACAGTTACTGACTATGTAAAAATAATTAATTTGTGTATGAAAATTTACATATCTCAATGTGTTTATAAATATGTATCAAATTAAAATTAAAATTATAAATAAATTTAAACTAATTTTTGAAAAATTAAAGTGAATGATTATTACTTTTAATAAGGGATATTAGATAAGAATAAATATTGTTCAAATTTTGCGTATCTGTTTTCTTGTTTAGTGTGTTGGCATTTATTGATATTGCAATCATTTCTAAAAATAAACGTTTGTGATAATTTGGTTCTCTGAAAATAATTTTAGTGTCTGTAAAGTTCATGGAATGTCCTGTTTCAATTACATGAGTGGTAAGAGCACAAGAGTTAATTTTCCTCTTACAATCACTTTTGTGTGAAATTATTCTGGCTGAAAGCCATCTTCCTGTTTGTCCAACATAACAGGTTTGACAATTCTGACAAGGTATTTCATAAACTAAACCAGACTCCTGTAGTTTTTGAGTGTTATCTTTTACTTTAGAAAATATTTTATTTATAGTGAGTATAGTTTTATTGGAAATTTTTACATCTTTAAATTCTTTAAATATGTTAGATATTTTATTTGTGACGTTTTGTATGTATGGAAGTGTGTAAAATAAAAGTTGTGTTATGGAATTGTTATTACTATTGTTGTTTTTTATTGTTGTATTGTTTGTTGTATATTCTGATTTCGAAGAATTATTGAATAATAATTTATTTATTAATCCTGGAGGGTATGAATTTTGTATAAGTATGTTTTTTAATTGGTTTAAGTTATAGTTTTTTTGTGTAGGGTGTGATATTAGTTCAATTCTATTTTTCATTTTTCATTCCATATCACAACTTTTATTTTACACACTTCCATACATACAAAACGTCACAAATAAAATATCTAACATATTTAAAGAATTTAAAGATGTAAAAATTTCCAATAAAACTATACTCACTATAAATAAAATATTTTCTAAAGTAAAAGATAACACTCAAAAACTACAGGAGTCTGGTTTAGTTTATGAAATACCTTGTCAGAATTGTCAAACCTGTTATGTTGGACAAACAGGAAGATGGCTTTCAGCCAGAATAATTTCACACAAAAGTGATTGTAAGAGGAAAATTAACTCTTGTGCTCTTACCACTCATGTAATTGAAACAGGACATTCCATGAACTATACAGACACTAAAATTATTTTCAGAGAACCAAATTATCACAAACGTTTATTTTAGAAATGATTGCAATATCAATAAATGCCAACACACTAAACAAGAAAACAGATACGCAAAATTTGAACAATATTTATTCTTATCTAATATCCCTTATTAAAAGTAATAATCATTCACTTTAATTTTTCAAAATTAGTTTAAATTTATTTATAATTTTAATTTTAATTTGATACATATTTATAAACACATTGAGATATGTAAATTTTCATACACAAATTAATTATTTTTACATAGTCAGTAACTGTTAATACATGTCAATGTCTTTCAAAATTTCATACTCTGTACATTTAAAAAATTTTTTCGATATCTTTAGTTATATGTATATATAAAACTCATAACCGTAAGTAATGTTAAACTACTATTCCAACAATTAATTTTATATATATTAGATTCTGACGAAGATAATAAATTTATCGAAAGCTTGAATGATTGAAAGAGTATTTTATTAATCCATCAAATTTGACTGCTTTCCCAATAATAAAACAAATTAAATATATATATATATATATATATATATATATATATATATAAATACAATGACATCATCATTTGTATTCGTATAAGAAAAGTAGGTTTAATGAGTCTTAAATTAATACAAAGACTCATTAAACCTACTTTTCTTTTAAATTATAACTTTTGGCTATGGAAAAATGTAGTTGAGCCGGGTTTCCTCCGTGCCGACTGTTGCTAAAAACTTGCGATGTCAGGTGAAACGACACAAATACACAAATTGTGAGCTAGGTGATGCTGTACTTCCCATAATGTGTCTGTATTAAATATTACAACTTTGCTACTCCTATCCTGATGAGCCCAATTAGGGCGAAACGCGTCGACAGGATGCCCTCGTGGCTGAATTAGAGTCACTTGCCAAATAATTCCTTTTTACTTTATATATACAGGGTGAATGAGGTCACCCGTATCGGTATTTTTTTAAGGAACGGTGAGTCGTAGAGAGTTGGGATAAAAAATTTATTAAAAAAGTCACACTAAAGAATCGAATGGTAATATTATTTCTCGAAAAAGTCAGCATCACGAATAGTTTTGTCCACAATGTCCAGAACACCAAAATCTTAAATGGCACCATAAGTCGAAAAACGTATTGTTCAAAAGATCGCTAAAAAAGAAGAAAGTTTTTTAGGAAAAATTATTTTACTACTACCACCCCTTTTAGTAATATTCGATTAAAGTTATTAAATTTGAAATTCGTTGTTAACAAACAAAATTGAAAAGTCGGCTCTTAAAATCTAGTTACCGAATTAAACACGTTTTAATGTCAATAATTCCATGTGTTGTATTAACCTATCGTCAAACCATCCATTGTTTAAATTGATAACTTGTTGTTGGTTAGTGATGTCTGTTTGGGGACAGATTAAAGTTAAAAGTGAATTCCGTTAGAAAGTGAATTAACTTAACATAAATTAGTGAAATTATGCCTTTCTCAAATTTAGAAGCTTTCGACATGTTAATGGTTTTGGGAGAATGCACAAAAAATTACAGAGCGGCTGAAAGAATGTATGCTGAAAGATATCCTCATCGCGTCCATCAATCAATCCTTCGATGTTTTTCGGAGATTGGCAGCACATATTTGTACCACAAAGCAGGTGCAACCAACGTACAATCGCGGAAATAGAATTACAAGACATGTACGTAATGACAAGGAACCTGATATTGTTGATCCGCATATTTCAACGAGATCACTTGCAAGAGATTCTGGAATTGGCCAATACCACGTAAGCAGAATTTTGAAGGATCACAAATTCCATCCATACCACATACCCATGCATCAAGAATTAAGTGTGAATGATTTTCAAGGTCGAGTCATTTTTTTTGTAATTGGTTACTAAATAAAGGTCCCCACTTTCCTAGGAGAGTTTTATGGACTGACGAAGCTAGTTTTAAAAGCACCGGAGAAGTCAATATTCACAATGCGCATTACTGGTCGCAAACAAATCCTCACTGGCTACAAACTATTAACAATCAACACCTTTGAAGTGTAAATACGTGGTGTGGTATTCTTAGTGGATCTATCATAGGCCCTTATTTTTTCGAAGGAACTCTGAATGGAATACGATATGCCCAGTTTTTAGGTAACGACTTGATCGACTTACTGGAAAATGCCCCTCTTTTAATGCGAGCAAGAATGTGGTTTCAGCAAGATGGCTCCCAGCTCATTTTTCCATAGTTGCCAGGAACACGATAAATCAACTATTTCCTAATAGATGGATTGGCAGAGAAAGTACAGTGGTGTGACCGCCAAGATCACCAGATTGTACGCCTCTGGATTTTTTCCTTCGGGGTCGGATCAAGGATATTGTTTATAAAGAAAAACCGGCAACGAAAGATGATATGAAACTGAGAATTCGGAATGCTTGTCTTTCATTAAGTAATGAAGAAATACTTAGATCCACTGATAGTGTAACTAAAAGAGCTCAACAGTGTTTAGAAGTAAATGGAAGACATTTTGAACACTTGTAACTTTTCAATTTTGTTTGTTAACAACGAATTTCAAATTTAATAACTTTAATCGAATATTACTTAAAAGGGGTGGTAGTAGTAAAATAATTTTTCCTACAAAACTTTCTTCTTTTTTAACGATCTTTTGAACAATACTTTTTCGACTTATGGTGCCATTTAAGATTTTGGAGTTCTGGACATTGTGGACAAAACTACTCGTGATGCTGACTTTTTCGAGAAATAATAATATCACCATTCGATTCTTTAGTATGACTTTTATAATAAATTTTTTTATCCCAACTCTCTACGGCTCACCGTTCCTTAAAAAAAATACTGATACGGGTGGTCGCATTCACCCTGCATATGTAAACAAGAGTAAGCAAATTTGAATAACTAGAAGTATCTACTTTCGTGTACCCATTTAACTCTAATTTTAATATAACACATTTATTGTAGGATACAACGATTTCTTTAATGTAAGCTTTGGTGATTCTACTCATAACGAAATTTGTATTGAACTGCTAAAACCATTACCAGAAAAAATTCTCTCTCAACAAAAAAGTATTCGCCTAACAATTAGAGCAGAATTGAAAGACGATCCCAAACAATTTGACAATTGTACTTTCCGCATAAACATACTAACCGAACCAGCAGCGTCAACTCCTGAAAATGAAATTACATCCACAACAGTTGCTGAAGAAAATTCTATACAAGGTCCTAGTTATGATCGAACAGTTTACGAAGCAGATTATACAAACGATCATACATTTCAAATGAGACAAATTATACAATTACATTATGCAGATCCAACTAATACTACCGTAAATATTATAGGTAATATAAATTGCATCTATTTCGGGTTTATATTCAATGCATTCCTCTACACAAATATTTTTACTGTAGTAAAATCCTACAATAAACAACATTTATTTTTAGCTATTAGAAGTAATGGTTCAAGAAACATTTTTTCATTTCAAAATTTTAATTCGGCAGATTTTGATTGGCATTTTGATAAGTTTTATTCCATGCGTTTACAGTGCTTCTATGTCCTCTCGTTTAAGCGATCCCTTAATCTTTAACAAACATTTTGACATTAATTAAGAGTAGTACAAGTATTTGTTATTAAGCATGCTAAATTATTTTATTATTTAACAAACTGGACAAAAGCGCTTCCGACTCTAACGGTCATTTTCAATGGTCTATAAACATATCTTAATTATAACAAGTAAAAACAATATTGTTAAAGTTTACCCAAGAGAGATTTGAATTTAAAATAGTTTGTAACGAGACTTAAACCATTATAAAGCTTGCAATACGAGCTTTCTGGACGTTAATTTGAATCATTCGGAAGGCTACTCAATCGTTCGAGATTAACTGAGTTAAAAAATAAAGGTGTGCAACGTAAGGATTAAGGTTCTATTTGAAGTCTTTATCTATAAAGTAGTGATACGAAATAAATTAGAATAACATAATGTTAATGTTGAGGCATGAGATACGTCTACCATGAGACCTGGAGTTTGAGTATAAGCTCGAAGAAGACATTGTGGGCGAAGGCTACGTCGAAAAACTCAAGCGCAATATGCATTATATCGTAAGCAACCGGATGAAGACCAGATATGACATCAGGATGTTGAACCTGGTTTCAAGAAAGCGACCGCGTATAGCTATACAATCCCAGACGGAGGCGTGGGCTGTCACTCATGCTATAAAGACATTGAGAGTGTTATGAATTGGCGTCAATTGTAAGTTTCCGCAATCTTTTTAAAACGTAGAAAGTTCCCCGCATTTTCATTTTGTTTGCTTTCTTGTGGGAATTAATAAATTCGGGTGTGCGACAGTTACATGACGCGCTCTGTGAGGAAAACGCTTTCTAACTGTATCAATTATAATGACATAGCTCACCTCATGTTATTGTAATATTATTATTATTGTGTTTATTGCGAATGTAATCTAAGTGTATTAAAACCGTTAATCAAATTCAGAGTGTTTGAATTTAGCACCAATCTTTCGTGGTTAAACCTTCTTAAATGAAGACAGGGAGGGACCATATGAAGTTGTAAAAAGGATCAATCATGTGGTGTATTGGATTCGTAAGCTACCAAAGGGAAGAACAATAGTGGTGCACATTAACCAGCTAGCATCCAACGATATGCCAAAGAACGAGAAGCAGTTCTATGATTAAACAGTTACGCCCATAAAGACGAACAAAAGTCTTAATGGAGCTAAGATCAAAGTGCAGTGTACTGGGACAGAACAGCTTTAAGAAGGGGCGGTGTAACAAGTAAACGAAAAATGCAGGAATCCCAACTTAACAATTTGATTTCAGCAATAGTGTAATTACAACACAAGCAGCAGCGTACGATAATTGAACATTTCTGCCAATTTCAAGATTTGTTGTATCGATGTTAATGTAAAACATTGATTGAGAAAGTACTCAACACAGTCTGGCAAATGGATCAACTAATTTTATAAACCCTATAGTCATATAAAATTAATCAGTGTCGGAATTCATAAAGGTCGATTTTAGGTTCAAAAGTGTTTGTTTACTCATGTCAAACTAGCGTACAAAAAATTACCAAACCTCTGCTTGCAGATGCTATAGCAACCTGCTTGCATTTTAATCTATTAATCGTGACCAGTTAGCAGGTTCAAGTACCTAGGTCATAATGAAAAAATACTATAATATTGAAAATGGAAAATATTAGTAAAAACAAAAAAAAACAATTATATTTTGATTGAAAATTACAAACAATAAAATCCAACAATGCTGACATTCAGTAAACAGTGTGTAAATGGTTGGGTGTGCAATTAAATATACGTTTCCATTGTAAACAACACGTTAAAAACAAGTGATATCAAAGAATATACGCGTGTCAAAATACTGTCTTCTATCAACGCAAACCAGTATAATCTTGATAGAAAAATAAATAACGAAACTTCTTACGGTTTCCCGCGTTTCACGTTATTGCGCGATCGTTTATTATAACATGATTACGCAGCAAACCGTAAAAGTGGCGCTCCATGTTAGGCGCCACTCTTACGGTTTCCCACGTTTCACGTTATTGCGCAATCGTTTATTATAACATGATTACGCGGCAAATGTATCAAATACAAAACACGTTTAAAAGTGATACAATGATCAGATTTACTTTTAAAATATAAATAAAAGCAATGTACTCACTTAAATCGCACTTTACAGCCAAATCACAGGGCCATCTCGTTGTGGGTTACATCACGCCATTGTTGATTCAGATTCCAAATCCGTCCATCCTTTATGTTCGTAGGGGGGCGGCAAGGATAACCAGGTAGAAGGAACGATAGAAGGTAGAGATAAGGAACCTACCACCTGAAAAGAGAAAAGACACACGACACAGGTAACTGTTCTCGACTTCAGGCCTCGTAGTCTAATGGTGTCGTATCACACCGCGCGCACTTGCGCCATTCACTCCGCGCCTGCGCATTCTTTTGCGCAAACGCAACTGTCCGGAATGACGGAAATTTACAAGTTCATTCAAAAATATTCGCGGAAATTTATCTACATATTTAACAATGTACAATGACAATTTTGGCATGTAACAAACTATACATCGATTTTTGCCGCAACCAAAGCATGCATTCGCATTTCCTACAAAGATCTAAACAAACACGGGTATACAATAGATGCACATTTTCCCTATACTTTAAGTGCATAGGTACAAACGTCACTAAGAAAAAATGATAATTCAAGCATTTTATGCAAAGCCTAAATGATTATTTCAAATCGAGCTAGTAATTGAAAGAAGGAACAAAGACCACAGAGAGGTTTTGAATCAGTGACCTTCCGATTAATAATAAGATGCTTTACCAACTAGTTACCGTAATTGGTAATTTAATAGCTGAACCGCACAAATTTAAATCCTGGGCGAATTACAGGTTGGGCCTTGCTAATTGGTTTTTTAAAAAAGCATTTATAGTTTAATTCCTAAAAGAAATAATACAATTAACAAGCACTGTACTGTATTTATTTATTAAATCACAAAAATGAACATTTGTATTTGACAGAGAAGTAATATTAAAACTTCAGCTGTTCGTACACATCTCCCGCCCGTCCGTTGCATACGGCTCGGTTTATATAGACCAGGACCCTCCTATCTTACTGTTATTAGGTAATTTATCCATTCTCAACAAACACCTTCACGAGTCCTTGGTGTTTTCATACATCAATCAATTTTATTTATTTAGGATACATAAATATTCCTTAATTTATTGTTGCAACCATTATGTAGTTTAGTTGGGTTGACAAGTTATAATTATCATCTGTCTTGTACCATATGTCGCCCTGAGGGATCCAACATCAATCAGTCATCTCTATGTTCCTTTTGCTTACCCTTATAGTCTAAGAAGGTATTTAAGTTTAAATTTATATTTACTTTCGTTTTAGCATTCATCTTCATAAAATAATTATTACACAGTCTCAAAGGCACAACTTCTACATTATCTTATTTATTACTATCCATACTGAGAGGTTGTAAACTAAAGGTTCTAAATTGACACTTTCTGTTTTACATTAATCTTTACATAATATCGTATTACAAGTATCTATGAATTAACCTTTCGAATATCCTATTATTATTTCTAAAAATTTTGTATTATTCTAACTAGAAATTTAAGCAGTAGTACTCGTACTTGTTAATCCTAGTTATTGAGAGATTGTAACTTGCGTCACTATAATCACAACCTCACCTTTCATGATTGATAAAATTTTTATATTAATTGAAAGTAATGTTAACATTATAGTCACATACGGAGTTTAAATTTATCCAGCCCTACAATTGAATTGTCTTATTACAGGTCACGATAGTTCAGTTGGTACAGCGTCTGAGTATCAATAGGAAGTATAAAGGCTCAAATCCTGTCGAAATCTTGCATTTTTCTTCCTTCAATTATTAATTCGATTTGAAATAATGATTTAAGCTTTATAGAAAAGTCTGAATTTAATTTTAATTTAATAACCAATATTGAATAACAAAAATATACTACTATCTTTTCTTACCGTCACGCTATAAATTCATATCTTATCAAAGCCGAAATTGATACATGTTTAGCATAATTACAAGAATAAATTGTTTTCCAACAAATTCTCTATTTCGTTTCTTTCGGTGTGAAGCATCCTTTGAAGGACCAACAGACTAAAAACAAATTAGATTTGTTTGTTGGTCTATAATGCTTAAAATGCTCCAAAATGCGATGACGGAATTTAATACTTTTATCTGTCAAAAAGTGAACAAAGCATGATTTGCATCGTTTAATTTAGCATTCATTGTATATTTTTAAGATACTCAAGTTCTTTTGCGTTTCGGACTTACGTTTTGTTTAAATAAAATGCGAGTAATGCATGGACAAGATAACCAACCAAAAAGTGACGAGTTAGCAGCCAACACCTCCAGTGATTTGAAATGTTTGGTGTGATATCTCCTCGAGTATCTAGATAATGCAAATATTGTACTAAATGAATCTATTCAATTGTTATAATTTTTGCAGAATCATACGAAGGCAGAGGTATTTCAATTTAAGACGAATCCAACGTCATTATGTTTGCAAAGCAAAGATCGGTTAGTAAAAGTTCATTATGTACAATGAGGTATTGCAGTTTTCAGACATCAGTGGCGTCAAATTTTATTATCGACTATAACGCCATAATCGTTCATTTATATTTATACCATCAGCATAAGGTCGTCATGTCAGTAAATTCTGTCAATTATACTCGGCTGAGATCTGGAATTAATTAAAATATGCACCATGTGTATGAGCGAAAACTTATAAACCTCCTTATTATCACTGTAAAAACTCAACTACACCACTGATATTACGCTTCAACGTAATCTGTCAAATGACGCTGAGTTGTTAAAGTGAAATGCCTCTTTTAAATATGGTTGTGTAGAGAGAGGGGGAGAGGGAAAGGATTATATAGAAGCACTGGAAGCACTGAATATGACAATGCCATAGAAAAAAATATATGAACTTATATCACTCTTCCAAATTTTCACATAGTCAAATTTCATAATCAATCACTATCAGTCTATCAATTTATATTATTCAATTATTGTAAATAGCGTTGCAAAATATAACTCCCGAAATAGATACAGTAGTGTATAAGGAATAATAGTTTTGTACTTCTGTAATCGCATTTGGCTTTCCCAAAACTTGCCGTTTCATGTATCATTTTATATCATAGACTTATAAAACTATTCTTCTTACAGTAATATATAGGCACTAGTACATAACTAACATTGTAGGATATAATGACTTCTTCAGCGTAGATTTCGCTGCTTCGAAAAATGAAGAAATATCTATAGAATTGATAAAACCTCTAACGGAGAATATTATACTTACCCAGAGATCCATTCAAATAAAACTAAGAGCAGAACTAAAAATGAATAAGTCAAAATTTGATGAATGTACTGTTCATATAAGTATTGCAAGGCCTGTAACTGAACCTCCAGAAAATAAAACAACTATGGATTATGAAAAAGGATTCTATACAACTAAACCACCGCAGAAAACTACTTCCACTGTTTCAGAAAGCAAAACGACTACAACAAATCACCAGTTAGTGGATGAAAAGCTTTACAAAATATTTTTATACTCTAACGACGATACCTACTACGGCACACTCGTTGCGATATTATTTATTATACAGTTCCTATTCGGGATTGTAATTATTATACTAGTTGGTTTATATATCAAATTACATTTTTTTGTTACCAAACGTTGCTCTTTATAACTACAAATAAACCGTTTGTGTTCATTTCATACATATAGGAAAATATTCATAAAGTGTATAAATATCCCGCATAATTTTCTATTATCTTATTACCTTTACATCCATGGCGGCTGGTCCTTTGCTATGTAACGAAGCATAGAGAGACGCGGGCTAGGAACGCCAACAAAGTTTGCTATCTAAACAACTTCAACCATTATTTTCGAATCCGTTTGGGGTACGCGACTTCACTTAAAAACCAATGCTTATCTAAAAAGTCTCAAATTAGAATAATAGCTACGTTTAGTTTAACATCAGCAGTATATTTTGAGTGCATAATATTCTTTTTGACTTCTAAACAAAATTTTCGGCGGATTGTTGTTTTAAGGCAGTTCGGTAGATGTTGCATCTCAACAAATACTTATTCATAAATTATGCCAGAGCGATGGATGGTCTACCGACTTTGCAACGGCCTTGCAAGAATGTCTTTTTGTTACAAAGTTGACATATTCAGATTCAATGCCTCCTGTTGAATAGATATCTCTGTATCGACTGCAGGATCTTGTACAATATGTTCAGTAAAAATTTCTCCTTTTTGCGTAACTTGTATTTTGGTTCATGTAACTAAAAAATGTCTTTTTAAACCCACTCTACAAATTGTGGCAATTAAATAACGAGACTCGTGTCAGCTGAGATTTATTTCAAATAAACTTATATTTAACTTTCAACCCATATCTATACACTGCTGCATATGTTTTTCCTTGCTGAAAACAATGTAGTACTCATCAGTCATCAGCTTCTTCAACAACTCCGTCGTTTTTGCTTTTACATGTTAAACAAACTAAAAATGCGTCCCGTTTAATGCACTTCTTCACTTATGGAAATAGGTATAAGTTACACATTACGAGATCTGATGAATACGGAAGATAAGCCAGCACAGGAACGCGTTTGACCGCTAAAAACTGAATCACAGATAGGGCATCGTAAGCTGACGTTATCCTGATGCAGAACCTTCGAGTCGTTCTTCCAGAAATCCGTTCTCTTCTTCCATACTTTCTGTTTTAGCTCGAATTCTTTGTAGTATTTCTAATTAACGGTTTGGCCCAGAGGCACCCAGTCAGTCATGATAACACCCTTTACATCGAAAAAATCAGCATTGCCATCCATATACACTTGTTCATTCGTGTATTTTTCATTCCTAGCGATCCGTGGGTCTCCCAGTGCATCGACTGACGCTTTTTTTGTGAGTCATACTGAAACATTTAAGTTTCAGAATATGTAATGATTTTTGCGAGCATATCTAGCTGTTTTGGGAATCATTCCATGATGTCAGAGAAAATGTTCTTCCGATTATCTTTTTGTTTATGACGAGGTTTTTCAGAAACGTTTTTATACAAACTTTTGTCAAGTTTATTTCATTATGCAAAATTTGCCTTGCTGTCTTTTTGTTAGTGTTTACCATATCTACAATCATCCGATTGCTTAGATGCTGCTCTTTCCGCACAATTTCATTAATTTTCTGAATGTTTCCTTCTCTTTTTGCAGTTACATCTTAGACCTCTTCTCGAGTTTCAGAGAATCGTTTGTGCTATTACAAAACTCGCGAACGCCACACAACGCTATCACCAAATACATCCTTTAACATTTGTAAATATATCGTTACTGATCTTTTTAGTTTCACAAAAAAATTCAGGTAAATTTATTACTCGATTTTTATGTCGACCTCTCTTGTAGAGAATATTAGCACATAACTCATTTACGTGGAATATCTAAGACGGTGATATGGTCAAACTTTATTTAACAGTAACGGATTTCCAAATTATTTAAGAGGGCACATGAATTATTAATCATGTTAATTCGAAAACATAAAAATTAAAGATTCTAGGCTATTTGTTCTTCAACAACATATGGCTGCTGCAAGCGCACATTCGTATGATAATACGCACCATGAGAGCAGATTTTAGTTCCAAAATAGATACTATATGTACAAAGACAAATTAGTTCACTTTTTCCGAAATGTAGGCATCAAAGTACCACTCTGAAGGATGCTTCAGACATTTTAATTAACCCATATACTCATCTTGTAAAGGAGCGACATCACTTTGTTGGGCACGATAAGGAAAACCACAATATTCAACCTAGTTTAAATTTTTTAATAAGAGTATATTTCGAAATAGGGTCAAAGGAATTTGTTTAATCTTCATCAATAGCCAAGATGCAAAACCTATTCTTTAGAAACCCTTGTCCTAAAAGTACAAAATGGATAATTCTGCAATATTTCAAATTTTGGCCCCAAATCAATAAATTTTTCTTTATTTTATGGTACATCAGTGGTTTATTCGTTTGGTTGCTGCAAAGATTCTGTAAATAAACATCCTAAGGTTTTATAGCAAATTATGTAACTTTATACAGGATGTTGTTATAAGTGATAGGTTATATGCATATAGAAGACTAATGTTAGAAGGAATCTGAAAATTTGCAGTATAGGATTATAGAAGGTGTTCTACAAGACTAAATAGTTTCAATGCGTTAGCACCTCCGGTTATACCAGAAGTCACAATTACCATCGTTATTTTAAATGAAATGCCCTGTATATTTGTACATTTTTGAATTCCATTTCAAACTGTATGAGAACTTTTATAAGGCAACCTTATCTCTAATACCGTTTTCGAGATTTTTGGGTTTTTATAAATTTTTGACATTTACATGCGGTGACAAAATGAACTATCTAGAAACTGAACAAACCTACAAAGTAATTTTTTTCATTTTTATAAACAAGATTTTATATTATTTCAATATGCTAAGAAAAACTGAAAAACAGGATGTTAAAAAATCCATTTTATAATTTGACTATTAAAGTGTCAAAAATTGGGTTTTTAAATTGAAGCTAGCATATTTTGTTACATTAATCTATTCTATGGAAAAAAAACTTTAGGTAAATAATTACAATCATTCAATTATTGTAAACAGTTTCGGAGTTATTTGCATTAAAAAAAATGCACTGTTCAATAACATTTGTTACCATCAAGTAGCCTGTGTACGCTAGATTAACAAGAGTGATTGATTATTGTTACGAAACATCAAATCTAGATAATTCCAAGCCGTTTGCAATTCCTGTACGTTGTTTGTGATGGCTAATCGAAACCTTACAAATCAAGACTATTTCGAAATGATATTTATAGCGAATGTAATAAAAACATTCTTAAAACTATTCAAATAACGATTGGTTCGTTAAAAAACATAGCAATTCTATTAGATTTACCATAAATAATTATCATTTCCAAATAATCTTGATTTGTAATAGAATCGATTAAAGAAACAAAATAAGGTAAGTTCAATTTAAAAAGAATACGCAATTTTTGACATTTTAATAGTGAAATTATAAAATAAGTTTTTTAGCATCCTATACGCTACAATCAGATTTTCTCAGCACGTTAAAATAATATCAAAAATTTATAAAAACTCAAACATCTCGAAAACGGCATTAGATAGAGATATGGTTGTCTTATAAATGTTCACATACAATTTGACATGGAATTCAAAAACGTATAAATATGGACATTCATTTAAAATAAGGATGGTAGTGGTGACCTCCGGTACAACCGGAAGTGCTAACGCGATGAAACTATTTTAGTCTAGTAGAGCACCTTCTATAACCCCATGCACACTGCAAATTTTCAGATTCGTTCTAACATTAGTGTTCCATATACAGGTAATCCGTCAATTAATAGAACACCCTGTATAAATTACAGTAACCATTCTTTTCAATAAATTTATTATAGAAATTTTTAATTCGTAATTTACATTTACTAGCATTTCGCAAGTCAACTCTATAATACGATCATCTAACACAATCGGCATGCATCACATCCAAAAATTTTAAACATTGATAATAATTATTCTGCAAATTCTTGTGTGATTCAAAACTTTTTCAGAAGAATTTGTGTGCCAGATTAGACTAATATTTGAATAGCCATCTACAAAACAAGAATTTGATAGTTTCATAAAGGGAATAAACATCTATTAACTATAATAATAAATAAGTAAATAAAAGAAGAATAACTTAGTACTTTTTATCTTCACAATAATAAAGTTATTACAATGTCAATTTAATAAAAATACGACGAGCGCTTTCGACTATTAAGTCATTATCAAGTCTAACAGAAAACTAAAATTGAGCTAAAATATATATAAAAGCTAATCACATATAGAGAGGCAGGGATAAACAAGTTACAATCTTGAAGCAAAGTCAATTATTGGAGACGCATTTATAAATGTAATGTCATTAACAATATTTTGCCCAAGTGCCAACGCCTTCTTAATTTCTATATTTTCCAAACTGTCCAGCTTATTACCTTTATTTAAAATGTGAAGGATTTCAAAATTTGAATTAAAATCACAAGTATGATTATTGTCATTTAAGTGTCTAGCGAATGCACTAGAAGCCATATTTTTACCAATATCACGTCTGTGTTGGTCAAATCGTAGTTTAAAGCTGGTGCCAGTTTGTCCAATATAAAAACTATTACAAGTATTACATTTTAATTTATATACCCCAGTTTGATGGAGTTTGTCCATTTTTGGCTTACAATTTTTAATCATCGATCCTATTGACGACCTAGTGTAAAATGTAGGCTTTTGTCTTTACATTTATTAAATATCTTATTCGAAATAACCATGGATAATTTACCTATATATAGCAGTTTACAATATCTCATTTCTAAGGTTGGTACAACCTTAGGATAGATCAAGTTTCTAACCCTATTGTTCTCATGTTTTCTTAGGAGTTTAGTGATTAATTCAGGTTTATATCCGTTGTTCAAAGCTATTTTAGTTATTGTATATACCTCTTTCGTAAAATTATCGGCGTTCATAGGTATGTTAACAAGTCTGTGAAGCATCGAGTTAAAAGATGCAAGTTTATGACTAATGGGATGTCTAGATGAAAAGGGTATAATAGCGTCCGTATAGGTAGGTTTTCGAAATATTTTAAAAGAGTGATTATTGTGTACATTACTGATATTCAAATCTAAAAAATTAATATTATGATCTTCCTCTATCTCCATCGTGAATTGTATTGATACGTGTCGAGAGTTTAAGTATGTTAGAAATTGTGTCAATTGCCTATTTGTACCTCCCCATAAACATAATATATCGTCAACATATCTATACCAATATAAAATGTGGGTTACCAAGGTATTACCTGATTTCATTAAATCTTTCTCGAAGCGATCCATATAAATCTCTGCCAACAAAGGACTTAGGGGCGAACCCATAGCCAGCCCCTCTGTTTGTTTGTAGAACTTACCGTTCGTTGTAAAGTAGTTTTGTTGTATACAAATATGTAATATGTCCATATACTCTTTAATGATATTCTGATCCAATTTATTATCCATCAGAGTTTCATGTACGATATTAATTACTTCAAGCGTAGGAATGCAGGTAAATAGTGAAGTGATATCAAATGACACAAACTTCGCGTTGTCAGGTATAATCACATCTTTTAGTTTGTTTACGAGTTGTACCGAATTCTGTATTGCAAATTTAGAAGTAAAATTTGTAATAGCTCTGTATTCATTATTCCAATGTACCGCTATTTTAGATGTAGGTGCATTGATGTATGCTACCACTGGTCTAATAGGTGCCGTAGGCTTATGGATTTTTAAAAGGCCATACAAACGTGGGCAACTTGGATTCATTACGCGAAATTTATTAACATTTTCCCCTAAAATTGTTTTACATTCGTTAATAGTGGTTTTAACGTTCACTTGATAATTATTGGTAGGGTCTTTAGCAACAAACTAAATTTGTTATCGTCGATGAATTCAGTAATTTTCTCCATATACTCGTTTTTCTTCATAATAACAATACTATTACCCTTATCTGCTTTTGTAATAGTTAATTCATTATTAATGATTTTACGCCGAATTGATTGTAGAACGTGGTGTTCATTATTAATTCTACGATTAATTTTAATTTTATTCTTATTATCTTGCAAACATTTTGTAACAATGTGTTTATCCGTAACGTTGTTATTTAATGCTATCTCAATATCAGCGCATAAATTGTACACCTCCTGCCTTCTAATATTGTTGTTAATACAATATTTAAAACCTTTTTCGAGTAAACGAGATTCTTCCTTGGTAAATTTATTGTTAGTTCTATTGTCAACACGTTTGTAGAATCTAATATCGTCTAGATTATGTTTATAAACAACTTTCTCGACAGCTAAGTTAGATTTTTGTAAAATCTCAAGCTTTTTTAAATGTTTTAAACGCATCTGATATATGATTTCACTACAATGTAAGTAAATATCATCCAATACAAGTTCTAGTTCCACATGGTGAAGGAGGTACCAATAGGCAATTGACACAATTTCTAACATACTTAAACTCTCGACACGTATCAATACAATTCACGATGGAGATAGAGGAAGATCATAATATTAATTTTTTAGATTTGAATATCAGTAATGTACACAATAAGCACTCTTTTAAAATATTTCGAAAACCTACCTATACGGACGCTATTATACCCTTTTCATCTAGACATCCCATTAGTCATAAACTTGCATCTTTTAACTCGATGCTTCACAGACTTGTTAACATACCTATGAACGCCGATAATTTTACGAAAGAGCTATATACAATAACTAAAATAGCTTTGAACAACGGATATAAACCTGAATTAATCACTAAACTCCTAAGAAAACATGAGAACAATAGGGTTAGAAACTTGATCTATCCTAAGGTTGTACCAACCTTAGAAATGAGATATTGTAAACTGCTATATAAAGGTAAATTATCCATGGTTATTTCGAATAAGATATTTAATAAATGTAAAAACAAAAAGCCTACATTTTAAGGTCGTCAATAGGATCGATGATTAAAAATTGTAAGCCAAAAATGGACAAACTCCATCAAACTGGGGTATATAAATTAAAATGTAATACTTGTAATAGTTTTTATATTGGACAAACTGGCACCAGCTTTAAACTACGATTTGACCAACACAGACGTGATATTGGTAAAAATATGGCTTCTAGTGCATTCGCTAGACACTTAAATGACAATAATCATACTTGTGATTTTAATTCAAATTTTGAAATCCTTCACATTTTAAATAAAGGTAAGAAGCTGGACAGTTTGGAAAATATAGAAATTAAGAAGGCGTTGGCACTTGGGCAAAATATTGTTAATGACATTACATTTATAAATGCGTCTCCAATAATTGACTTTGCTTCAAGATTGTAACTTGTTTATCCCTCCCTCTCTATATGTGATTAGCTTTTATATATATTTTAGCTCAATTTTAGTTTTCTGTTAGACTTGATAATGACTTAATAGTCGAAAGCGCTCGTCGTATTTTTATTAAATTGACATTGTAATAACTTTATTATTGTGAAGATAAAAAGTACTAAGTTATTCTTCTTTTATTTACTTATTTATTATTATTATGGATCTTCACCAAGTCAACGCTGATTACATTAATATGAATCTATTAACTAGTTTTGATCTCTTGGATCTCATCAGAATAGAGTAGTTTATAATCTTATGGAACAACCAAAATCTTTAACAATAATAAACCCGAAAAAACCTTTGTATAATGGCGACAGTAAATTAAAAGCGCTATCAGGTGATTAGCACCAACACTAGGCTAGTGAATATACAAAAGTTAATTCGAAAATAAATCGTACTTTCATAAATGGCTATATACGAATACGTTTGGCCTTTGGGATTTTAGGTAATGTTACATGCAAAACTATTTTGCAAATAATAACACACCGTCCCGTGGCGACGTCTTCTTTTAATGCCTTGATAGGGCAAAATCGTAGTAGAGTTCTTTCTGATGAAATCCAAGAGATCAAAGCTAGTTAATAGATGCTTATTCCATTTATGAAACAATCAAATTTTTGTTTTGTAGATGGTTATGCAAATATTAGTCTGATCTGTATGGGTAAATACACTCTTTTGGTTTTCATATGAGGGTTTTTACAGATGCATTTAGTTTATATACAATAATTAACTTGCAAATGCAAATAAATCATTTTTCAATAAATACTACGATTTTGCCCTATCAAAGCATTAAAAGACGCCATCGCCACGGGACGGTGTCTATTATTTGCAAAATAGTTTTGCATGTAACATTATCTAAAATTCCAAAGGCCAAACGTATTCGTATAGCCATCTATGAAATTACGATTTATTTTCGAATTAACTTTTGTATATTCACTAGCCTAGTGTTGATGCTAATCACCTGATGGCGCTTTTAGTTTACTCTCGCCATTATACAAAGTTTTGTTTTATTTTATTATATATATATATATATATATATATATATAGTTTATTATTTTTTGCTAATGTTAAAATGTAAATTAAATTTTTTAAACGTTAAGTTTATAATTTTTATACTTACTTAATGTTATAGATATTGAAATAAATTTCCACTAACAAAACAACCAAAGTATTTATTCTTTGTCCATAATCATATTTTAATAAATATTCAGAGCATCCCACAACGAGCTTTCATTAACCGTATCTCAAAAACGAGAAAACTGAAATTTTGAATGCAGGGGTTATCAAACAAAGCAAGTCCAGCTAAGATATTCCCAACTACGTGCAACTTCGGATTTGAGAGCAAGAACTTGAGAAGTATAGAAAGAATGAGTAACAAGGCAACATTTTAAATAGCACACCTTATATATTATTACATATTTGAATAGTGCCTAAGCAAAGAATTAATTTGATACAAGGGTTTATATAACTATCTTCAATTGTTTTGCCTTCAGGAAGTTTCTTGTTTTCAAAAAGGGTGCACTTTGGAAGATTATAAAACCTAAACAATAAATATTTTTCCAAAATAGTTTATACGCTGTTTACATAACTTCTTAACAAACGTTTATTAATAAAATTGTAGGGGGTGTGAAAAAACGCGAATTGTCAAATTACATGATTTTTTCAAAAAGAATTCCCCAATTTTTGTATCATGACATGAAAGAATATTAAATTTCCTTTCGTTTGATACCAAACTAATATAGTCGATTATTTGGAAAATCCAGTCTTCACATCTCTTGATTATGCGCAGAGAGTGTGACTTATGTACTTGGTAGTTGGCAGTTAACAACTTGACACCTTTGAGTATGATGTGTGAATAATTTATGCGCAATTATTTAAATCTGCTTGTTTTATTTTTCGGTCAATCCTACAGCTCAGGTGAGAGGATACGGGTTAAAACGCATTGAAGTATAAAAATGTAAAAGAATATTTCTTCAAAATTAGGCGGAACTTAAACTATAAAACCATGTTTTTATATTTCCAATAAAATTTGCATATTTTTATTTATTTGATTGCACCGTCCTATTTTTCGAGGAGATATAAAAGGTAGGTGTACTTCAGAGTATAAAGTAAATATACTCTGGCGGAGCTAACATCGGTCGGCTGCGGAGTTTGCATGAAACTATACTGGGGGAGGTTA
The DNA here is from genome assembly GCA_036346225.1 of Platerodrilus igneus. Lineage (NCBI taxonomy): Eukaryota > Metazoa > Arthropoda > Insecta > Coleoptera > Lycidae > Platerodrilus > Platerodrilus igneus. Next base: position 760,485 of record JARFIW010001119.1, on the reverse strand, counting down.
TTCACAGGTAAAGCTCTTAAGATCCTTGATTGGATTACTTTCATTTTCTTTTTCACCTTGCGATAAAAAAATTAGACATCAAACGCAAGTTGGAGCAAGAAAAATACAAAACTTGGTATATTGACATTCTGGTTCAAAATATATTAATAGGTGTTTCTCGCAAGTGTAATAACGATTAATATTCACTCTGTGGAAATCACAAAGTCTTAATACGATGTTTTTATAAACATTTAGACAACCTTTTTGTAAACACAATAAAATAGTTCCGTTTCAATTTTTTAAACTATTTGTTTGTTAACCTTTTACCATAAAAGTTTTATAAAATTTCATGTTCACACAGTTAGGCTATAAGCAGTAAGAAATATTTAAGAGCACATTTTAGCTAAGTGAAAATCAGCAGAAGGCAAAATGACTGTTATGAACACTCACAAATAATTTAGATGTGTAAAAAGTTAGGTTATAACATTTATGCATTGCTTTTTACACTAAGAGTACTTTAAGTACAACTCATACCTGGTGAGAGTAACCACTTAGTATAGATTGTTACTCATATTTTAATTTCCTTTGAGTTCCACACGACATCCTGTAGAAACATCTGGCGGGGTCAACACCTAGCCCTAATAGAAACAGCTGACGAAGCTCTAGACTTTTAAGTAGACATTACCACTTGTCCGCCGAATATGTGCAGTTACAGATAAGTTGGTACCGTCAAAGATAAACCCCGGCATCCGGATGTTTTATATTACGTGGGTACTATTGTTGCATCAACCAAACCGTACTTCCGTTCGTTTCTGCATTCCATTGCAGTTCAAAAGGTATACAAAACATTGAACGAAGTTCATGAAGAATGTAACGATATTCAATGTAAAACATAAAATCAAAGACATGATCGTACATAGGTATAGGTATAAGTGTATGTATAATTCCTTGCAATATCAATTGCGTTACCAAAGTATAATACAAATGGATCGACGAAACAATCAAAGATTATCCGCCGACATGTTACGGGACGGTTTTGAATATGAAAGTTCTCATCTTGCACCTCAAATAAAACAGGATAAGTGACTTCATGGAGACCTTTGCACCAGAGGGCAGTTCGATATCAAAAATGACGAACGTTACTCAAACGCTATTGATAACCAAAAAAAAACAAAGGAAGGGGCGAGCAGTGAAATAGATGACACTCCTCGATGACATGGATTCAGATTCACATTAGTTGTGTTTTGAAACACGTGCTTCAAGGACTCAACCAATAAGAAAATTTACTTATAAACTTATTTATTTGTATAACGTAAATAAAGAAGAAAATTTGTAAATAAACTTAATAATTTCTGTGTCTAGTTTTATTTTCTAGTACAAGAGTAAACGTGAACATATATTCAAAATCAAATTTAATTCCTAATGGTATAAAATGCATATTCAGAGTAGGAAAAGCAAAAGAATTATAAAAAAAGCGGAACACGTGGTAACATGGCTAGGCCTCTGCCAAAAGACATGTTACATGATATCAACTAATTATTATGGAAAACACAAACAAGTCTAGTTATAATTTAAAAGATTTTGAAACATTTAATAATAATCAAACTATGGGAAAGAGCAGTGATGGTGAACCAAGCAGCAAATTCCAGATCAAGAATAAAGTTTCAGCATTGCTAGACACAGCTATACAACTTATATGAAACAGAATTCTCAAATGTTACAAATGTTGCAATCCTCTCAGCAACCTGGTAATAAAGTGAATGCAACTAGTACTATTAACGGTTCCGATATGAGTGACATTAGAAATTATAATATTATGCCGGATCTTTCAAAAACAATTGCGGATTTTGAAGGTGATAAAGATCTGCATTTAGCAAAAATTTGGTTTGAAAACCTAAAGAGGACAGCGTTGTTACATCGATGACATGATGTGTTTTTATTTAAAACGGCCCAAAACCATTTACGTGGTGCAGCTAATTATTGGTTAACAGGTCGCATTAGTGATATCTCCGATTGGCAAACCTCTTAAGAAGCATACTGTAAGACATTTGACATATGTCAAACCAAAACTGAATTGTGGTAAGCCCTAAACATTAATTTGTGATTGCGGTTCGTGCTTTATTTAAAGAAATTGTAACCAATAATAATACCGAACACATCCTAATTGCATCAAGAAACCCTAAAGCAAACGGTCAAATAGAAAGAATGGATCGGTTATTAACACCCTCGTTAGGACAAATTAGTGATGAAAATCAAGTATCATAGGATTCTGTTTTGCATTATGCTGAAGTTTGCATCAATAATTCTGCAAACAGATTCACTATTCACTAGAGAATCCTCTTCCAAATTATTATTTGGCCAATGCACACATTTTTTTTTAGCAAACAACTTCTTCCTTAGCCTCAATTAAACAATTCAATAATAAATTATTCACTTCCATCTCTTAACCTTGGTGAAAATGATTTAAACTTAGATTGTCTGCTTTCAAGTCGTTATCTAATTAATAATGTCATTGTCGATGATAATCCGTTTGCTCTCGCATTTAAAACAATTCTTACTCTTCCTATCTATGAGATTCATTTCCATAACACAATCTATTTTTAGCATTGCAACAATTACAAATACACGATGTCTTGAAGCATCTCAAAAACTATACTTTACAATTGCCAACCTACTTATAGCTGCAAACATTTATTATTTGGGGCGATTAGACTACTCCTCTTGACAGGTAGTTACTAAAATATTATGTTTTCGTTTATGAATTTTCAGAAATCAAGTTGATTCAGCCCCAGTATCAACCAACGCTTTAACCGATTTATTTTCAATTAGAATATTAATTAAATGTTATATAAATTTGATGTTTTATATTTACTTTAAAAGACTTACTTGATTAGTCTTGACTTCAAATTCTGCGGGAAAAATGGTTTGGGTTGATTTACTGTTTCAGAATATGTCGGACCAGTATCATTGTTAGTTCTGGTATTTTGAATAGTATAGTTTGAATAATTGTTATTCGAAGTCGTTGTCGTATTTCCTCTTCCAGGGTATTTTTGTTCATCAAGTATTATTATGGATAACTGGCGATATAATGAGCAAATGATTGAATGACTGACAGAAAAATTGGCGCACAAAAAAATATCATTTTATTTCTAGATAATACAACTTCTCGTCCAAAGGATCTTAATCTTAAAAACATTAAGTTTTGTTTTTATTTATACTTATAAAATCAATGATTTTTTTAAATAGAAAACTGACAAGTGTTATCTTGCATATGTCAGGCTAACTGTCAGACTGACAGATGCCTAATTTGTTAGTATAATACAATTTAATTACAAATTACTAAATCCGTTCATAAAATAACAAGTATGCCTGTGCCTCAAGGACCTTTTTTCAGGCACCTCTAACACACGGGAGTCACTAACATGATACCACTTTTCCAAAGGAATTTCAATGTTGGCTTCGTTCGTTTTACACTGCAAGAACGAAATATGTTTTTCATTTGTATGTAGAAATTGGCAATTGTCACTGTTGTTTTCTAAAGGATATCTTATTTTTACGTAAGCGTCATAATGACCACTATGAATTGCGCCGCTATGTTGTACAACACCATATAGCGAATTAAACGTTGCAATGTTTTGACGTTGTTTTGGGAAAAATTGCGCTAAATCTAGTAACATTTAACTAGGAATGTCATTTTGAATGGTAAATTGGGTAAAACTGTGTGTAAAAGATGATCCATGGTTATTTGAGCTACTATGGGCGAGAGTGGGGACCCCATTGTGGTTCCAAAGATTTGTAGATAGTATTTTGATTGGAAGACAAAATAAATATTGTTAAAAATTAGGTTAATAGTGGTTATGAACATTTCTTTGCTTAAATTGCAATTGGATTTAATAGTATGCCAGTTATTGTTAATGATGTCTATCAGTAAGTCTATTGGAATGTTAGTAAAAAGGGATGTTACATCTAAAGATTTAAAATACGATTGTTTGGTAACTGAAGGTTTCTATAAGTGTCAACAAATTGAAATGTATCTTTAACCATAAAAAATTCAATACCCGGTAAATACCACAGACTTCCAAAAATACATAAAAACAATACCCCTTACAACCAAATGTAACATCGATAAATAAAAAGTATAACTTCCTCAACACAAATCTAAGATACTAAAAATAGAGTCCAAAATCTTCACAGCAGCTTTGTCTTACGAACAATATCTCAAATAAAGCATCAAAAAATATTTAACTTCAGGATAATCAGTGACTTATTCTACACAAATATACTAAAAATAGAGTCCAAAAATCTTTTCAGAACTAGGACTGTTACTCACAAATCTTAATCTAGTAATTATCATTCATACACAACTCCCTAATTTAATCTTTCTTATTATGTACAACATTTATCAAAAAATGTCGTATAATTTAATATCAGTTAAGTTCAATTATCTCCTAGTGTAGGAATGGTAAGGTGATCTAGATATATGTTAATTATAGGGAAGGACCAATTGCTTTTTGTAGCAATACCGATGGCAGTGTAGCGGTTATGTAATAAATAAAGCAACTACAACAAACTACTTAATAAAGGGTATAAATACCTTTATCCTGTGCCGCTCGGGGCAATAAAAGTCACACACAAAAGGTTAGCGGACAACCAAGAACACGCATGTTGGGTGTGGTGTCGCTTCCAAAAGCTCTCATACAACTATCTTCTGTAACGGTTCGAGTACGACTGTGTCACTTCACGCACTCCCACTGCCGGCATAAATGTTTCACTAAACTGTAGGGTACCCGCACTAATTGTATTTATTGTCACCAATACCAAATTGTTCGATGATGACGTAACATACCGCCCACCAAATTCATAGAATTTTGAAAAGGAGGGAAGTAGGTTGGGTGAAGGAAATCACATGGGATTTGACCTTGCTAGGAAAACAGGTAACGAAAGATAAGGTGGTACACTACAGCGAGCGATATTACCAACTATGCAAAATATAAAATATATATATATATATATATATATATATATATGAAAATAAACAAATATTTAAAAATAATATACTGCCATACATGTAAGAAATGTGTATATACATCTAAACATAAAATAAAATTAAAATACCGGTAGCGGTGCTAGTTTGACCAAAGGTCATTTTAATGTGCCATGTGCAGTTTTGATCTCAGCGACACGTATAATACCGTCCGCACCGGGAAAGGTATTAATAATACGATCAAACTTCCATTGAAGTGGAGAAAGCTGGTCGTCCTTGATGAGGACAATAGTGTCCTTTTCAACTTGTCGGACACCTACCTTAGAGTGCCATTTAACTTTCTGATTCAAAGTATGTAAGTACTCATGGCTCCAGCGAGCCCAAAAATCTTGATGGAGTTTTTGCAGGAGTTTCCACCTGCTCTTTAATGACAAAACGTTGGTTGAATGGTCCTCATCTGGTGGTGCAGAAAGAGGCTCCATAGTTAGGAAATGACCTGGTGTTAAGCAACGCAAGTCATTTGGATCCGAACTCAAAGCGCAGAGTGGCCTTGAATTTAAAACATTCAATTTGAGTAAGAACTGTGTAAAGTTCCTCAAAGGTAAATTTTGCTCGCCGATTACGCGAGCTAGGTGTGTCCTTACCGACTTAACACCGCTTTCCCACAAGCCACCGAAGTGAGGGGCGCTAGGTGGATTAAAGGACCACGTTATCTTTTCTGAGGTTACTGCACTATGCAGATGACTCGTAAGCTGACGATAAGCACCTACAAAATTAGTACCGCAATCACTAAATACTTGAGAACAGCGTCCTCGACGTGCTATAAATCGTCGCAAGGCGGCAAGAAACGCGTCTGCCGACAAATCTGAAACAAGTTCAATATGTGCTGCCTTAGTGGCAAAACAAACAAAAATGCAAATATAGGCCTTAAGAGTTTTAGAGCCTCGTAGGCGGCTAGCCTTTATAAAAAGAGGGCCAGCAAAATCAACACCAACAATACTGAACGGTTTGATTTGGGTAATACGTGCTACCGGTAGGTCTCCCATAGGAGGAGTTACCAGGACCGGTTTGGTACGAAAACATCTATGACGTGATGATAAATAATTTCGGATTGAATTTTTAATAGAAAGGATCCAGAAATTCTGTTGGATAAGATACGCTGTAGTATTAACACCGGGATGGCAATACCTTTCATGAGTTGACCGAATGATAAGTTCGGTTAATCGGTGCCGCTGAGCAAATAACGCAGGAAACTTTTCGAAATAGGAAAGCGAAGAATGTGTCAAGCGCCCACCTACTCTTAAGATATTTTGTGGATCAACAAATGGAGAAAGTTTTCGCAAGCTTTTAGGTAATTTACGGTTTGCCTTGATCGAAGCTATTTCCTTTGAAAATGTAACATTTTGTACATGCCGAACGATAATCATGAGAGCATTGTGTAATTCAATGTCTGTTAAGGGACCCGTATGACGTTGAGCCATGGGTTTAGAAAAATAAATGTAAGCCACGATGCCTTGGATTTTATATAACGATGAAAAGCGACTTAGTAAAATGTCAATGACGTTTGGATCTGTTTGAGCGACAAATGTTAGGATCTTCTTTTCCGTAGTTACCTCAGCAATTGAGGTTGACAATGTTGGTTGAGGCGGCCACGAGTCACTAGAGTAGTGAAGCCATTCAGGCCCCGCCCACCATAGCGAACATGAAATAACCGCGTTTGGCATTAATCCCCGAGATGCAGGATCAGCCGGATTATGCGAAGATTTAATATAAAACCATCGACTAGGTGCAATGATTTGTTGAATGTGGCTAACACGGTTTGCCACAAAAGTTTTCCAACGAAAAGGTGGAGAACGTGTCCAAGTGAGAGCGACCGTAGAATCACTCCACGCTGAAACATCGGAGATTTCAATCAAGCCTTGATAAGACCGAATGGTAAAACAAAGTAAATCGGTTAATAAAACGGCGGCACATAATTCCAAACGTGGAATTGAAATGCGCTTAATTGGAGCTACTTTTGTTTTAGCGGTTACAAATTGTACAGTTATTTCTCCAGTAGTTTGATTTATGAACTGGAAATATACTACCGCTGCATACCCTACCTCGATAGCATCGCAAAACCCATGCAAATGACAAGTAAAAGGATCCGAAGGGGGTAAACAACGTGGTAACTTTAATGACGATAATAACGGCAACTCTTCTTGATACTGCTGCCATTGAGACGAGATGTCTGCTGGTGGGATGTCATCCCAATTTAAACCTAACATCCACAGATGCTGGATTAGGCGTTTTGCAAAAAGTGTTAGTGGGGCTAAAAACCCTAATGGATCATATATTCTGGCAACTTGCGAAAGTATGGTGCGCTTTGTACATATTGGGTTTAATGGTTTAACCCGAAATGAGAAAATATCTTCTGTAGGTGACCATTGAAGACCTAATATTTTATTGATTCGTCAGAATCGAAATCGAGTGAAGTATATTGGCAAAAATTTGACGGAATGCCTTCCAAAATAGAAACTGAATTAGAACTCAATTTTCGAAGTTCAAAACCAGCCAAATGTAAAAGTCGGATAAGTTGATCTTTAATTTCTCGGGCCGATTGTATAGAATCTCCACCAGCGACGAAATCGTCAATATATAGATTTGACCGTATAGCCTCAGCGGCTAACGGAAACCTTTTGCCTTCGTCAATGGCTAATTGCTGAAGAGTTTTAATGCTAGATAAGGCGATGACTTAATACCATAGGTCACTGTATTAAGCTGATAAGTCTGAATGGGTTCTTCTGCGGAGAACCGCCACACAATTAATTGAAACCTTCGATATTCTTCGGTAACCAAAATTTGTCGATATATTTGGCGAACATCACAAGTAAAAACGAAACGATGAGAGCGAAATTTAAGTAAGATTGACGAAATGTCATTTTGGAGACTAGGTCCAGCCAATTGAGTGTCATTAAGTGACACGTTGTTTTTAGCCTTTGCAGAGGCGTCAAAAACCACACGAATTTTAGAAGTATGACCTTCCTCTTTAAGCACAGGGTGATGGGGTAAAAAATAATTATCGTTCCCAACGGGCGGAGAATCGAGTAATGCCATATGACCCGCATCAAGATAGTCCTACATGAAATTGTTGTACTGTGCGCGTAGCTCCGGTTGAGCATGCAATTTGCGCTCTAACGAAAACAGTCGTTTTTTAGCCATGTCAAAGGACTTATCAAAAATGGGCAAAGTATCGTTGAACGGTAACGCAACAATAAAACGACAGCTCGAGTCACGAGAAAACGTGTTTTCAAAAATCAAATCTGCCTTTTCTTCTTCCGGAGAAGTATAAGGCTTGGATGGCAACTCTTCTATCTCCCAAAACCGCCTTAGGGTCTGGTCGATAGGATCTTCTAGAGAAGTAAAAAATGCTTGGACAGTATCAGACTGCAAGCTTTTTGTGGGACCAATAATAGTCCAACCAAAAATTGTATTTATGGCGGCAGGCTGAAGAAATTTGCCATGTATAACACCGCCATTGATGATGAACGGATAAACATCTGCTCCAAGGAGCATGTCAATAGTTCCTGGAGAGTTCCAGGTCGGGTCTGCAAAGTGCAGGCCGCATAAGTGTTCCCAATTATTAGGAACTTCAACGCTAGGTAATTTGCCAGATATTGACGAAAGCACAAAAGTTGTGACTTCTAGAGATTTTTCAGAGTCTAACATAGAGCGAATGGTGCAGCTGACGGCACCCTATTGACTGCTGAAGTTGTCTGCCCAAGTCCATAAATCGGAACTTGAGAACGTATGCGTGGAAGCCAAAGTTTGCTCACGCAATCGTCTCGAATAAAGCTAGCTTGAGAGCCAGGGTCTAAGAGTACCCTGATCGGTTTGTATCTACCAGAACGATCTTGAACTTCCACAACAGCAGTGGAGAGTAAGACAGTAACCCCAAGATTTGAATTCGTCTGTGAAGACAAAACATTTGCCGGAATAGGAGAGGCTGACTGCGTCCTATTGGCAGTTTTATGCATGTGTGTAGCGGTCGGTTCAGCTGAGCGGCTAGAAGCAGGTTGCGGTTCAAAATGTAGCAAGGTATGATGCGGCTTGGCGCAAGTTCGACAAGAGTTATAGGATTTGCATTGCATGGACGCATGGTCTGTTCGTAAGCAATTTAAACAAAGGCGTAAGCGTTTGACAATGTCGAAACGTTCCGTCGGAGTTTTCTTTAGAAACGATTGACATCTATAAATTAAGTGATTGCCTTTGCAAGAAGGACAATGGTGCGAAAATGAATTCTTTGAGTCACTGGAGCTACTTGGTGTATCCAGTGAAACTACGTTAGAAGAAACTTTTGGTTAAAATTGAAACGCTGAGGATTTCTTAGGCACTGATGTGTGAGATGTATGGACAGTCGTCGAATAAGAAACAGGTGCGGTTGAAGAAAAGGTTTCCAACGCTGCACATTGTTGAGTTAAAAAATATCTCAAATCATCGAAATTGGGTATTTGCTTCGGATCCGATTGGAGTTCAAAGCGTTTTCTAGTGAACGGATCGAGTTTTTCTAAAAGAAAATCGACTAGAATAAAGTTCCAATGTTCAGTGGGAAACTTTAAGTTAGTTAGAATAGCAAGGTTCTCTGAAAAACAATCAATAAGTGCCCTAAGTTTCTTAGGGTCTTCTGATTTTAAAGGTGGAAAGTCTTTCATAGCTTTCCAATGCAAAGTTGCTAATAAACGTGGATTGCTAAATCGCTCACGCAAGGCATTATATGAGATAATAAAATTATCCCCCGAAATGGGTACCGATTTAATAATTTTCAAAGACTCCCCGCTACAGCAATTGATAAGGTAATTTAGCTTTTCAATATTGGTCAATGACGCATTATTATAAACCAGACTGTCAAATAAATCGATAAAAGATGGGAATTCAGTTCCCTCATTATTAAAATGTGGGAGCTTTAACGGTAACAATTTTGATCCCGTATTGCTTGGAGCATTTTCCGTAATTTGTGCCCGCATTTCTTGCATAGTTTCAAGATGCAGCAGTATGCAATAATAAGCGGAATCCACCTATTTCGGTAAAGCGTTGTAATTCAATAATTCTACATCGTTACATGACGCTAAGACATCAATTAGAACTCTATTAAAATTGGAGTAAATGTCATATACTCCCCTTGTTTGGATCTGGAATAACGTTTTTAAACTTGAATCACTTTGTATAGCGTTGCCAAGTTCCAACATCTCCATAATGCGTACCTTAAATAACTCAAGTTCTGCCAAAAGTGTTTTTTCGGAGCCATAATGACTGTTATTCTGAAAGACCTACAAAAAAATGCTGTAAACGGTAACCGCTCAGCTGTGCGCTGAGAAATATTAAAATATTATGGGTTGTTCAAAGCACGAAAAATGTAAAATAGCGCATAAATCAATAAATCACGTTTATGACTATTAGCCTGCAATGAGTCTTAAGCAACACGTGGAAAACTAAGGGTTTGTCAAACAAAGCATTACGATAAAATTTACAGTTTACGGGCGGCCTTTACATCAAAGCTCAGAGGGTCCACCAACTTCTAACATGTGGTTATCATATTTGCAAGAAAGATGCAGCTTTTACATTCTATTACTCCTGCAAATGTGTTCAATATTTTACTGCAAACCGACTGAAGGGTTGTATGTGATACTAAAAACGCGCAATGGTTTTTAATGCAAATTAGCAAATTTTATATTAAGAATTTGTTTGTAATTAAACGCTTGCTGGTTTAATTACGGCGAAATCGCTTATTTTAGTTTAAAGCCAGTATAAATAATATTTACACATTTTAACCCGCTAAATATGAGCTTTGAACACAAATTTAAAGCTATAATAATTGATTCAAAACACGCTCGCTGAAATGCAAAATAATATTTAATTTAGGACATGCGTATAAAACCATAGGACTATTAAGTTCGGATCGTATGGACCAATAAATGTAGGGATGGTAAGGTGATCTAGATATGTTAATTATAGGGAAGGACCAATTGCTTTTTGTAGCAATACCGATGGCAGTGTAGCGGTTATGTAATAAATAAAGCAACTACAACAAACTACTTAATAAAGGGTATAAATACCTTAAAGCCTGTGCCGCTCGGGGCAATAAAAGTCACACACAAAAGGTTAGCGGACAACCAAGAACACGCACGTTGGGTGTGGTGTCGCTTTCAAAAGCTCTCATACAACTGTCTTCTGTAACGGTTCGAGCACGACTGTGTCACTTCACGCACTCCCACTGCCGGCATAAATGTTTCACTAAACTGTAGGGTACCCGCACTAATTGTATTTATTGTCACCAATACCAAATTGTTCGATGATGACGTAACACCTAGCATACTCACGAAATTCTGTACCGCGGGCATGTTACCCTTCTAATCAAATTATCGACTTTTACACACACTCTAAATTCAAAAAATTTCACATAGAAAAATCTCATCATACAACTATGTAACTTCAAAACAAACTGTACTTGTCGTTTTAAAAATTCAAACAAAATATAAATATTTTACCGTTATGGATCTGCTTGTTGTTGCCCTTTTCCACAACATAATTATCATTCCATGCTCCCAAAAATTGTTCCAATCGTTTTACAAAGTAAGCCTTTACATACAGATTGCTTCATATACAATATAACAAACCATTTCAATCATATATACTTTATTCCATTTAAGAAGAATTTCTTAGGATAACTTCCATTAGTTTTTAATTATTTATTTTTCATTTTTAAAACCATTGTACGTACGTTTGTGCATCGATCAATACTTTCACCACTAATACAGTACATGCTAGATAGAACTTTAAATGCGTAACGTAATATCTGCTTATCATCGTGATGTTTGAATCAGAACTGTCCCTCTATTCAATATTCATTAGCTTATATAACAGCGGACCTCTCTGACATAACAACTTCTAGACTTTCTAGCTTTTTCCTGTATCTTCTAATTGGTTTGTTCTCAAAGGTGTGTCATACAATATTCGAAGATTTATCGTTCTTTTGTTTCGATCTATATAATAATTGAAGTCGTTTCAAGATTTTATCGTTTTAACTAGCAATAGTTTACTTTTGCGTTATCTTATCTCATCGCTTTCACGAATTTTATCGTCGCTCAAGGCTACTCCCGTCATTCAATTTGTTTTATTTTAGCATTTAATTGTTCTAGAAGATGTGTCAATAAACACGTTTCTCACTACTTAGAAATACAATCACTTCAATTGAAATACAATCGTAAATTCTTCTTAATATATGCTTCTGATGTTTAACACTTAATTGAACACGCTGCCATCTAAATACTAACGTACGTTTGTTATTAAATGAAAAATCCATCTCCACAAGAAAATTACAATATTATATACAAGAACCTTTTATTAATTGCAAAATGAAAACATTTTAGAATATGTCCACGCATTAACACGTAATTTATACACACAGCTTTGAAAATAAAATGTGGATTAAAACTGAAATTTCTCTTAATACACTTGTTTTGCGCGTTGAACTATCTAACACACGATCCTCTCGTTATTAATTATCTGATAATTAAGGATTTTTATGCATTTATACTTTTTATACCGGCACTTCAAAAATACGTTTCCCAAACAAGTAAATACATATGTAATTGGGGATTTTTCTTAAATTTTCTCGAATGCTCTCGGGTCTACGACGTCGTTTGTTTATGAGATGATGCTATATGACCTCACCATAACCTCTAATCACATCAATATATATATATATATATATATATATATATATATATCCATTTCGAATGGACCTGCACCGTGCCGAAGTTCTAAATTACTAGAACAGGTGAAATGGCTTGCGTGTTCTAATGAGCTAAAGAGCCAAACTACAGGTCCAACCAAAGTAGTAGAGTCGTTAGTGAGGAACCAGACTAAGACAGGTCCCCGAAAGAGGGCAGCGGCTCTTTCGGTACTTAGATTGGCAGAGACCATAGGGGTCGGTATGGCAGTCTAAGACACACTACCGCGATGTGGAAGGCAACGGAAACCACCACATTATCTCCCAAGTACACAGCGTACCTAAATTATAATAAAATGATGGCATTCTCTGGGGTAAAATATTCCGAGTTAAAATAGTCCCCAGTCGGATCTCCGGGAGGGACTACTTCGGAGGATGCGATCGGAAAGTTAAAATAAGAGTCGGGAACATTCTGCGAGTCGGAGCGTGGAATGTTAGAAGTATGAAGCAAGTAGGTAAGCTAGAGAACCTAAAAATCGAAATGAATAGGTTATCACTAGACATAGTAGGGATCAGCGAAGTTCGGTGGCCAGAGGCGGGGATTTTGGAGTGGAGACTTCAGGGTAATTCATACAGGAGCAGAGGAAGGAAATTTGGGCGTGGGGATAGTTTTGCGGAAAAGATAGGATACTGTGTAGAAAATTACTTACAAAAGAACGAAAGAGTACTTATGGTTAGATTAAAATCTAAACCGGTAAACACAGTAATAATACAAGTATACATGCCCACCTCTAGCTACAGTGACGAAGAGGTAGAAGCCATCTACAAAGATATCGAAGACATATTAAGATACGTAAAAGGACATGAAAATTTAATAATTACGGGGATTTTAATGCCGTGGTAGGTGAGGGTAGGGAAGGAGCAGTAGTAGGTTTATTTGGTTTAGGCACGAGAAACGACAAGGGGCTGGTAGAATTTTGTGACAAGAACAATTTAATCATCACAAACACATTATTTCAACATCATGCTAGAAGACGATATACGTGGAAGATGCCAGGAGATATAGGAAGATATCAAATAGATTACATTCTTGTTAGACAACGGTTTAGGAATCAAGTAAAAGACTGTAGAAGCTACCCAGAAGCAGATATAGATACTGACCACAACATCGTAATTATGAAGGCCGCACTTAAATTTAAGAATGTGAAAAAAAGAAACGGAAAAAGGCACTTGGACTTAGAGAAACTAAAAGATAAAGATATTCAAGAAAGATTCGAAAAAAAGTCAAATGAATTGCTCAAAGATATCGAGAAAATATCTGATACTAAAGAGGTAGAAACAGAATGGAATAACATTAAATCCAGCCTAGACATGGCGGCCAGAGATATTCTGGGGTATACACAAAAAGAAAATAAGAAACCATGGATAACAAAGGATATCCTGAATTTAATAGAAGAAAGACGAAAATACAAAAATAAATCAGACGAAACAGGAAAACAGAGATACAAAGCCATAAAATGGGAAATTATTCGAAAATGCAGGAAAGCTAAAGAACAATGGATTGATGAAAAGTGCAAAGAGATACAAACGAAGATGGAAATAGGAAAGACAGACGAAGCATACAAATTAATTAGAATGAATTTTAGGGATATAAAACCGTATAGCAAAAATATAAGGGACGCACAAGGAAACGTCATCATAGAAAACGTAGAGAAAGTGGGTAGATGGCAAGAATATATAGGAATTTATATGCAGGAGAGGAACTAACTGCATTAGAACAGGAATCAGACATTGAAAATGATGACTTGGGATATCCTATACTTAGAGATGAGTTTGAATTAGCATTAAAGAGTCTGAACAATGGTAAGGCGCCGGGTACAGATAAGGTGCAAGCAGAAACTCTAAAAGCCGCTGGACAAGCAGTAACAGAACGTCTCTTCCAACTTGTAAGCTATATGTATGAGACAGGCGAGATACCCAAAGATTTCAAACGTAGCATCATAGTAACTATACCAAAAAAGAAAGGCGCGGATAGATGTGAAAATTTTCGAACAATAAGTTTGACAGCACACGTGTTAAAAATATTAACTAGAATTGTGCAAAGACGAATGGAAAAACGGGCGGAAGAAATACTAGGAGAAGACCAATTTGGGTTTAGACGAAACAGGGGAACACGGGAGGCTATTCTAGCTCTGATAGTGATAATGGAGAAAACAATAGAAAAAGGGAAAGCGTGTATATAGGGTTTGTAGATCTGGAAAAGCATTCGACAATGTAAAATGGAAAAAATGTTTGAAATACTAAAAAAGATTGGAATGAGTTATAGGGATAGACGAATAGTACATAGCTTATACAAAGAGCAAACGGCAGTAATAGAATTAGAGCAGGAACGTAGAGAAGTAAACATTAGGAAAGGGGTGAGACAGGGATGTGCCCTATCCCCATTGATTTTTAACTTGTACATAGAAGAGGCAATGAATACTGTCAAATGCAGGAAGACATTTGGAATTACTATGCAGGGACAAAAAATTGATATGCTTAGATTTGCAGATGATATAGCGGTATTAGCGTCTAGCAAGGAAGAGTTAGAAGCTGCTCTTAATGAAATGGAAATGGTTCTAACAGAGAGATACGGTATGAAAATTAACAAAACTAAAACTAAAGTTCTACTATGCAAAGGTGGGGAAAATAAATCAAAACAAGAATACAAGTATGTAACACGAACTTACAAGAGGTTAAGGATTTCTGCTACCTAGGAAGCCAAATAACGCATGATGGGAAAAGCACAAAAGATATAAAACAAAGATTAGCACAAGGTCGTGCTACATTTAACAAGAAAAGCAACTACTGTGCTCAAAGACCACAAACATAGAAACAAGGAAAAGATTGCTTAAAACATATGTGTGGAGCACAGCACTGTACGGCTGTGAAGCCTGGACAGTAGGAGAAGCGGACAAGAAAAAGCTAGAAGCCTTTGAAATGTGGTGCTACAGACGTATGATGAAGATATCATGGACAGACAAAGTTAAGAACGAAGAGGTACTAAAATGGTAGGGGAAGAAAGAAATATGTGGAAAACGGTAAAAATAGGAGAGATAGGATGATAGGCCACATACTACGGCATGAGGGAATAGTGCGGAATATATTAGAAGCAGAGATAGGAAAAAAGAGAAGAAGAGGCAGACCTAGGCTAGACTACTGCACACAGATAGTAAAAGATGTAGGCTGCAGGAATTTCAGGGAGATGTGTAGGCTAGCCCAGAATAGAAATCAATGGAGGTACGCATCCAACCAATCCCAAGATGGATAAACTAATGACGAGAAAATAACTGTGCTTAAACACGATGATTACTCTAAGTAACTACAAGAATTGGTTGGACAACATTCTCAAATAATGTTAAGTGTTTGAAAGGATTTACTGGAAAACCATTATTTCGGTAAATATCTAAGTGTTGGGGGATCTTGGTAGCCACAGGTTGCTTAACCCCCTTCACTGAATCTCGGTGAAATAAGGCATAAAATTAGAAAACAATAGAAGGGGAACGAGCTGTATACACAGTCTTTTGAAATGCTGTGCTTCAGAGGTATGAGGACGATAGCATGGACAGACAAAGATAATAACAAATAGGTTATAGAAATAGTAGGGAAACAAGGATATCTGGGGAAAAAGATAAGAGAAATAGAAGGGCAGAATACGTTCTAAGGGATTTTTGGGTAATAGTATGGGATATATTACAAGCAGAGATAGGAAAAAAAGAGGTAGATGTTGACCTAGATCAGATAGTGATAGATGCAGACTGTGCAAATTTCAGGGAAATCTGTAGGTTAGTTCAGAATAGGAAACAATGATGGTACGCGTCTAACCAGTTCCAGGACTGAAGACCTAATGATGATGATATATATATATATATATATATATATATATATATATATCCGCAAATCTCAAATGGCCACACGTACTTGTATAGCCATCTATAGGATTTACTATATAGTTTCGGTTCAATTCTGTACTTCCACACTTTAGTAGTGTTAGTGTTTTATCACCTGATGGCGGTTTTATTTACTTTTGCCATAGTACAGAGATTGTTTCGAAATTATACCAGTATAATAGCTTCGATTACTTCATAGGGTTCTTGGAGACTATTTCACTCTGAGAAGGCTTAATAAAGCCGAAACCGTCGATCAGTGGATGTTTCCTCCCCTATGAAGTAATAAGCTAATGTTTTGTTAATGGCTATATAACTACCAGCCCGATTTGTATTCGTCAATAGAATCTATTATTTTCATAGAGTTTGTTTACAGATACATCTTATTTTATATATTGTTCTACACAATTTCTTATTGCGGACTGCAAATAACCTGTCTTTATATATATATATATATATATATATATATATATATATATATATGATCTTGAAAGGGTTATATTGTGAAACTGTACATAGTGTAATTGGATTTGCCTTTTCATGTAAAAAAACTTTTATTTAAAATATTTTTTTCATATTCCGTTCCGGAATATATATATATATATATATATATATATATATATATGTATATTGACGTGATAAGGAGCTCACGTCATTGATACCCAAATTCCATAAATTAAACCCACCCAAATAAAAAGGAAACAGGAAAAGTTGAAATTTCCGAAGATTCATTGTTCCATCCTGTATAATACAAGCATACTTCTTAGCCATTAAAGTGCAACGCAAAACACACTTCCCGTGTATTTAAAAGCCCCAACTTAATAATACAGCTTTGTGTACAAATTTAAGTCGTACATGTAAAACTAATTAATCGTTGAGAAATACTGTAAAAATGAATTTCAATCTTTAAGATATTAAGCCATTTATTTTCATTTATTGTAAAAACAATTATTAAATATGTGTGTAGAATTTACAATTATTAAGATTTAAATTGTTTGCCTTTGAACGTAATTAAAAGCGTAGGTTATTTATATAATAAATAATTACCCCGTGTGTATAATATCCGTGTAAAAACAATGCAAATCTTATGGCTTCTTCAAAGGAAAAATTAAGCAAATAAAGCTTTAATTAATCATATAAATAGATTTTCGTGTGAACCGAAATAGTATTTTAATTTACTCTATGAATTTTTAATGAAACAAGTTCTAGAACTCTCTGGTACTTTATTAATAAAGACAAATTCGTCATATTTGCCAAGAAATGTCCTATAAATTAATTAAATAAACAAATATTTAGTCTAAGAAGCCGTATGACTATTAAAAATGTAAAGTCGATTTTATCTTTCCGCGTTACTACAGGATAGATTGCGACGCCACGGTCAACTCGTTGTATGGGACAAGGACAAACAGCACGCGTTACTATGAACATAAATCACGCCATTCGACAATAATGAGGTAATAAACAGTTATTCCCAGATATCTTGCATCATGTAGGTGAGTAATCCTTC
Organism: Platerodrilus igneus; assembly: GCA_036346225.1. Taxonomy (NCBI): domain Eukaryota; kingdom Metazoa; phylum Arthropoda; class Insecta; order Coleoptera; family Lycidae; genus Platerodrilus; species Platerodrilus igneus. The sequence goes on along the minus strand of JARFIW010001119.1, from coordinate 742,381 downwards.
GAATTAAATCGCCTAAAATCTAGAAAGAGTGAAGTAGTCCAGATAAATGTATGTAAGTGGGAATTTTATTAATGAAATTCATTCATATTTCAGTCCTAAACCTAGTAAAATATAATGTTGATTATAAAGCCAAAATAACATGCAGAGTTTACATATGAAATTTATACGTTTCAATAGTTTGATATATGGAAGTTGTTAAATGCAGATATTTGATTTTGTAATATACTATGAAGATGGAACATTCATCGATCCAAATAGCTACTTTAAAACTAATTAAATAATTAAATTGAAGATGCACTTCTGGTAACGAATGTTTTAAATGGAGATTTTAAATAATATGGAAAAATCTTATAAGCTGAGTTTTTAACATTAATTTAAAATGGAAGCAGGAAATATTTAATACAGTTAATTACAAATTGGAGAAGCGTTTTTGGATTTCGCAAGTATTCATTTTAGATTGCATTGTTTGTAATTGAATTTTGAGTATTTTGTTATTTGTATTTAAGATAGAATGTCTTAATCGTATAATTTTTTTGTAATGATATTTACCAGAGAGTTTTGTGGTCAGGGTTCCAAACACTTTGACTTTTAAATAGACTATCTGTCAAGGATTTTTGGCCAAACAACCTTACAAGCGTGGGAGTAAAAGATAGGTAAACCATCCACAAGAAAAGAGATTTGAGTTCTGTAAATTTTAACCAAGATTAGGTGAGGAACATTTTAATAATTAAGTAAATAGGTACTTGTTAGAAATGTTTAAAAAAAATATGCTGTAAATGTTCTGTATTCTTTTGTATGAGAAAAAATTGTTTTTGAATGTATAGATGCTTTATGATTTTGTTGTGTTTAATTTCATTTTGTAAATTCCATAACTTTCGTTGAGCTAGCCAGGCAAAAAAAGTTAGAAAGGAAAGTAAGTTAATAATTTCAAATTTTTCATTTTTGCAGACGTATCACAGCAGTCTTAGCGATGACCAACGCGAGGCGTTGTCACATCACTCTTTTAGCAACACCCAACGCGAAATTAAAGAGGTTGTCTAGAGCGTTAGAAAAGGTTAGCGATTGCTACTGTAGTTGTTGGTTAAGGTAGAAGAAAAAGTGGTGAGTATGATTTAGAATGGGTGAAGGAGATGATAAGTTTTCAAAGTTCTAAACACCGGTTATACAAAAAGGAAAGGTCTGGTGATAAAGGTAGGTTTTATACAGCACATATTACTTAAAGATGGATTAACAATCAGGTAAAAGGTTGTAAAAATTACCAAGATGCAGATATAGATAGTGACTACAATTTAATAGTAGCAAAATGTGACAATGTTAAAGAAAATAATTTAAAAAAATAGAAAGTTTAAAAATTAAACGGCCTCAAAATCAGGGAGATTATATAAATATGATCAATAGTAAATTTGTACAAATTGGCAAAAATAGAAAAAAAGTGGAAGTAATATTAGAAGAAGCACGCGTCATATTTGGCGCTAAAAAGTATGCAGCTAGAAAAAAATGGATAACGTAGGAAGTCTTGTTTAATAAAAAGGAAATATGTCTCACAATAAAGGAAGGCGAAAAACGGAGAGCTTTGTGAATAATAAATTATATTGGCAAGTTAAACAACAATGTTGCCGAGTAAGTGTGAGGAAAAAGAATCTGTACTAAATAGCGTCGGATCCGACATCGTCCATAAAAAGATTAAAAAAACTTCTGCAAGAGAGAGAGAGAGAGAGAGAGAGAGGGTAATAGAAATAAGATAATACAGAATGAAGCACAATATAATATTAGAAGAAGCAAAAGATAAATAGGCAGATAAAAAAAAGATGCACAGAAACCAATTATTTTACTGGATAGAGATTAGGAAATTTAGAAGAATTATAAAGTGAAAGAAACTTTAGACCGAGATTTAGGCACGAACATTAACAATATCGAGACAAAGATAATGCGATGTAGTAAATATGAAGGTGGTAGAAAATGATGGTAAAGCTAAAGTCAAAAAGATTAGAAATGTGACTGAACCACAAACGGCTATAGATGTAAAAGGGATATAAAAAGTAGAATAGTCCATCATCATTAGCTCTTCAGTCCTGGAACTGGTTAGACGCGTACCCTCATTGTTTCCTATTCTGAACTAACCTACACATTTCTCTTAAATTTGCAGTCTGCATCTATCACTATCTGATCTAGGTCTACATCTACCTCCTTTTTCTTATTTCTGCTTGTAATATATCCCATACTATTCCCAAAAATGCCTTAGAACGTATTCTGCCCTTCTAGAATAGTCCAAGGAAGTAAAAAGCGTTTGAGATTGAATGCATAATACTAAAATCTATGATAGTAATGGCTGTTAGAAGATGACTATTGAAAGCCCTTGTTTGGAGCATAGTACTATACGGCTGCGAAGCATTAGGCGAACACGTTGGAAGGCTAGACGTATTGAAAATGTTGTGCTACAAGAAAATGCCCAAGACCAGCGGCACAGACAAAGTTAATAACAATTAATAGTACTAGAAATAGTTCCGAACCATAGAAGTATTACAGGCGTGATTGAAGGAAAGCTTGACAGAATGAAAGCTTGTCTTTAGAGGCATGAAGCAATAGTTAGGATAGTTACAGAGGGCAGAACAGAAGGTGGAGTACGTAGAGAAAATCAAACGTCTAAAGTATACGAAGTAATTTAGGAACGACGGAGATACAGATAATAAGACACTGGAAGAGAGCTCAGGATGGAAAGTAGAGGAGAGCTGCGTCAATCCAACCTTGAGGTTGTGACTAAGACAGCAAGAGAGGCAATTGTGTTAACTGGTTTTAGGGTGTTTGTTAATTCGCAAAGAAATAAGTTTCAGGCACTTGCCCTGCAAGCGATAGTTTTTATTATAAAACTACATCCTGCGTTCTTGAAATATTACTTACGACATGTAGACGTAGGTTAAACCCCTACTGACATGTGCACCTCCTATTTGAGGTTTAATATACATTTTAATATGCAATCCTAATGATTGAATATTAAGACAAAGTAATTCAATGTATTTACGTATTGTTTTGACTAGATACACAAACAGATATCAATCTCATGCGCCTACGTCTAAGCTTAATGCATTGTTATGCATAATGTATTTGAAAGAAGAGAATAGATTATAATGAATACATTGTAATAACAATATCAAAGATTCATAAATTGCAGCATCCGCTACACTTAACGGATGCTACAGCATAACTAGTTTTGGTTTTAAAAATAATGGATGAAGGAATCTACTGTTACATTTCGGTATTATGTACTTACCGCATATGCCGGGATGTGGTAGCGAAATCCATAATTAATACTTTTAAAACGAATGAAACTACATATGAATAACACTCGAATATCACAATTAGCATACAGTAAAGAAAAAAATTATAAATGCTAGCAAGGAAACTCCCATTATCACTAAACGTTCACCCAAGGTAAGTTTATCTTATCTTGGTCAAACAGTGTCGCATTGAAAATCATCGCCACAGCTCAAAATAGGATTTCGTGTAGGTGACCCGAATATTGTGTATGAAACTTCTTACCGTTATGCCAATTGCAACAACTAACACACGGTACTATTCAACGGATAAATTTAATACTTAGTTTAGGTTCATTACTGAGAAAGTACCTCGAAGTAATGTAACTAACGATTTAGATTATAACGCATTTCCGAAGTTCATTAAAGTTTTTAGACTTTTTATGCAAAAGTTAGGACGTCTCGATACATTATTCTAATGGTAACCTATATTTTTGATCGCGTATTTTAATAGAGTTGATCTCGTTTCGCCGGTAAGAAATTGTACATAGGTTGCACAAGAAAAATTAAGAAAAACTACCTTTAATTTCGATAGAAAGAGTAAAAGAATTTGACAATGTAATTTGACTTGCGTTTCAAAGAAACATAATTACTTTTTGACTTGAGAATTGAAAATTTTGAATGGTCACATGTTACGCCTTTGGCTGCACAAATTGTTCATTTTAATTATAGGAATAGGGAATTTTTTAATCCGAAAAAGTAAATCTTTTTTCTCATTCTTAATTAATTAGATTTATTACGATTAAATGGTGGTTTCCAGTTCTCACGCATTGCAGGGGACTAACTTATAATTTTATTGTATGTTAAATAGGTCGAAAAGTCGACTAAATCGCCATTTCGGAAAAAAAGAACAAAGGTCTAGAAAGTGCATACCACACGAAGAACATCGAAAATTCAACGAAGTCAGCGTGAGGACTGACAGTAAACATCACCAAATGAGTATGAGGAGTGAAAGGAAAAAGAAAACAGCAAACAAAATAAAAAAATATTTAGAGGCGAGCACAAAATCCGAGAAGAAGATATTAAAAAGGACAGTCACTATGAACTGGGGACGTGAGGACTAGGAACGGGGTTTACGGCATTTGCGTCACCAAAAGGAGACAAGGCGAAACCAGGAGTATCAAGATTGTCAGGATAGGCGGGTTTAAGGTCTTTGACGTGCCAAATACCTACAGATGTGCCGGAAGGATCGGCGGGTTCATAGGTCCAAGGAGAAACAATTTAACGAATAAAAAAGGGACTAAGAACTTTAGAAATGAGTTTGGCATTAAAATGGCGCGAAGCGTCGGACAGCGAATTTATGGCGCCAAGCAGAATCGCCTAATTGGTAGGAAACAGAACGACGACGGAAATTATAACGGTTATGGGTAGCATGGTAAGCAGCGGAAAGTTTCTCGAGAATATGGAACCGGATATTTTTGAAATGTTGGGAATCACGGGAAAGATGTTCAGGATCAATATATATGTCGTTTATCTCGGACAGTTGTCCGAAATAATCGCCGGAGAGGATGTGTTCTCGACCAAACAAGGCACAGTTCGGATGGCAAAGAAAATTTTAGGAAGGTTAACATTCCTGTGACGCTAGTTGTCACTGATATAGGAAGCACGTTCGACAGAATTGGCTTGAGGTAGTTACTCCGGTGTGCCTCCTCGTTACTAGACATTTAATTCAAAAGTTACTTTTCCAACATACTGAGGGTCGAGTAAATTTTGTAAATCTATTTGGATCCTGTGAAACTGATACGGCACGTTCCTCCTGCACATCCTACTGTCTTGAACCCAACACCACAATTTTATCCCATAGCAAATATTTAAGTATTCCATTGGTACGGTTTCAGAATGACCGAGAGCCGATGTTCAAGATTACAGATGTTATAGATGGATTCAATTCTGATCATGTTGACGTTTTTGGGATACCACATGCCTGCACTGTTGTCGTTTCCCATCACGGTAGGACTGTTTTTTCTAGACAATATACGGCCACAGTACGAAGAGATGACGGCAGTTATTTACATTGCAGTCAACTTCACCTCATTCGAACACTTGTTGAATGATGCTTATGTTTAGTTTTCAAAATGTTGTAATAAGTACATAATATAACCATTTTTGCTTCCGAATCTACGCGCGAGCGCACGCGCGCGCGCACACATACACACACGAACCAACGCACGCACAGCACATACACACCTTGGAGGAAGCTATGTGCCATACCTAATTGGCAGATGTTTTTAATGTTGTAAATAGAAAGTGTGATTTAATGTTTGCATAAAACACATTTACCGAAAAACTGTCAACCAAGTAGAACTGCCACAATTTTGAAAAAATATCACACAGTTATCTTTTGCCTTCGTCAAAGCATCTGCCGTCAAACTCTAAGGGTGAAACCAGGTCCTTTGCGTGTCAATAATAACCCGTTAAAACGATGGTTCAAAAGGTTATGCTTACTAGAGCTCGGTAATTTTGACTTCGTTGTCACATAATTTTTAGTTGTCGCAGTTGCGTCAATTACAGATTGTGGGAGATACTTGAAGTCTGTAAAGGTTTTGATCAGTGATGTTTTCATAAAATCTCTTGCAACAGAACCATGCATTCGGAAATTGAATGTAATGCAGTTAAAAGCCAATAACCCATGTGTGTAAAACTGATTTTTATTTGTGTTCAGATTATGATAGAGCTGTCGTCTCTTATCAGAAGTAATTATGCCAGTAAACTTCAATATGACACGACATGTTTCGTTTTACCAAAAATTATAATAACTTTTGTGCTGTTTGGGATGAACATTCGATCAGATATACGCTAAGTATCCTTTGTTGATTCAAATTTTGATCAAATTCATACGTTATGCATGTTCGTAGGCGCAGATACTTTCGCCCAAATCTTTTGAATGTGTCTCTTCAGGATTGCCTATTTCGATCATCACCTTTGGAGGAATTTTAATAACAAAGATTGAGTTGCCTATTCGTTTGTTCGTGTCATTGTGTGCTTTTGTACGTCATGATCAAGCAATTGGTAAATATTCAAAGCGGCCTAATTCATTCCAACAAGTGGAAATTAATTATTATTATATAAAGGCAGCAAACGTATGCATGAGTTTTAGAGGTATACCTCTTATTTAAGGGTATAATGTATCTGTTAATGCCATTTGTGTAGCCGTTTGTATATTAAGCAAAGCTCAAAGTTATTAGTTATTTGGACGTAAAGTGAAACATTGAAGCATACGCAAAACGCCCGAGTGTTTATATAAATCCTGCCAAAAACATAGATCATTACTTAAATGTAAACTTAACACTAATGCAGTTTCCAAGTAGTTCTTTAAAGAAAAACATTGTTACATTGATACATACATTAATGTCGGAAAAGAATGCGTTTAATTTGATATAAGTTCTGGTCTGAGAATTTTAGATATAGATAAAGAGATTTTATTGTTACATATTCGGCTAACTCGTTTCGTTTAGCTTTTGAGATTATTCGTCTTCGATTACTTCCTTTTCCATTGTTTTATCGTGTCTTAGCAACTTTCGATTCCGCTGCTTAAAATAGGTTTAAAAACTTACAATAAGATGCTTTATTTAGCTTAGCGCTTACTTAAAAACAAAAATATACAGAGTTAATTAACGATAACATATAGTGAACTTTTTGTGGACCCGTCTGTATTTGTCAGAATGTGTTCGACAGGCTAATATGGCACTGCTATTTATTCTAATAAACTATACATATAATTAAAGAAAACCTATCATTTTTCAGTGCTTACTTTGAGTTTTTAAACCCATCCACAAGTCTTACTTTAAAATTTAAATATAAATTTTCAGGTAAGTGAAGCTAGCGGCTAGAAGTAACAGCCATGCCCGTCCCTTCTACAAATTTGCGGTAAGAATTACGCCTACTTGAGTTTAACATTACTTAAGCCCACCTTCTTTCTTTCTTAAGATACAACCTGCTGTAAATCACTGTGGTCACAAGGAAATAACTATGAAGCTGCCTAAACCAGAAGTTATGTAAGTGTTTATAGTAAGTTGTGCTCAATAAACCTTGTTGCTGGACATCGCACTTTTCTGCGTAGTCTCAACACAAGTTATTATTCTTTTAGAATATATATCTAGTGGTACTTTTAAAAAAAGAGGATGAGCCAGTTAAGTTAAAAGTGGTGTAACTTTTTCTGCAGATATGTAAAAGGGGGTTACTATTTGAAGGGACGAGAAAATAGCTGCTATTTCTAGTCACTAGCTTCACTGACGTGATGGTTACGGCCTTTTTACATCTACGATGAATCGTTAGAGAAAGGACACTCGAACTACTAAATTACCTCAAAAACAGACCCTACTTATCACTTTCCATACATACAGATACTCTAAAGCACACGTACTTTTTACAATCAATCGAATGTTGTCGAGAACATCTGCAAAGTCGGTAGCCGCCAGGTGTGCGTCCCACCCCACCCCAGACGATTGTGATACTGCAGGTGGCAGGTCACAGACGGTTAAGAAACGTGATTACCTAGAAAGTAAGATTGTTACATTGAATCATGAATAGTATTAAGAAATAAGCAGACATGAGCTCTGCAAGTTCCCACAGACATGTGAGGGGCAGGGACAACATAAATACCCCGGGAGCTCCAAGACCAGTCAGTCAGTCTGAGTATTTCAGCTTTAACATTGTTGTTTACCTAGACTACTCGCCCGAATATTAGTTCAATTATTAATTATATTTTTCGACTTGGAATATTTACAACAGTTTGTCAAAATTCCATATTTAATGTCTGTTTAAACTAATAAAATTTGTTACAAGTTTTGGAAGTAGTTTTTAAAAACACCGCTCCCAAGGCCCGAAACGTAACTAACGTAGTACGCGTCTTCTATGCATCAAAAGGCATTTTCTGCTGTACAACATAAACTTTTATTCTTACCAGTGACGTTTGTGTGGGATTTGCACTAGATCATTTTAAAGAGAAAAGTGATACGCCACCGCTTTTGCTTAAAGTATAAATTATTTTTCAAATCCTCGTTTCTTTCTGAGCAAATGTGCTCGCTTGATTTTTTCGTTGGACCTATCTACGGTTTTCGCATAAAAAAATAAAATTCGTTCATTTGCACGTTGTTATGAAATTAGGTATTAACAAGGATTAAAAACGTATCTAGTAGATAAGAAGCAAATTTTGTATTGTAAACATAAACAGTTATTTCAATTTATTTAAGAGAATAATTTTTAAGCGTTAAAAATTATGAATTTAAAGTAATGTAAAGAAATGCTAACAGAAAATTACCCTGAATCCACAAAGAAATTAATTAAATCAGATGTTGAAAATGTCCACAACTTGCAAATATACATGCCTCTACTTTTCTCATGGACTCGCGTACTCTTTGCAAAATGCCGGGACTGTTTCTAATAGTTTCCTAAGAAACTATGATGCCATCTCTCAATATGAATTGGTGTGTTGTAAACCAATGTTTTAAGATGACCCCACGGAAAATAATCTAAACTATTGAAGTCCGAGGGCCTAGGTGGCCATATTATTGTAATTTTGGTTTAAATATTCGTGCGCTGAAGCACTGAAGTGCGCTGACGTCCCGTCGTACATAAACCATAGTCGATTTCTTACTAAAATGGGAACATCCTTCATCAAAGCTGGCAATTGGTCTTCGAGAAACTGCCTGTTATTACGCCCATTCAACCTCTCAGAAGAAACTAGGGTCCAATTAAATAATCACCGCATATTCCAGCCCAAACGTTAACGGAAAACTGCTCCTGATGACGTGATTCCAAGATTGCGTGTGGGTTTTCTTCAAGCCAAAAATTATTATTGTGGAAGTTTTGGATGGCGTTGCTGGAAAAATTGGCTTTATCGGTAAATAAAATTTCATTGTTAAACATTGGATATTCATACATTTTTTGAAAGAACCATTGGCAAAAGTTCATCCGTAACGGACAGTCGCGAAGGAGTAAAACCTGAACCCCTTGGATATAACCTCCTTAAATATTAGCATGTCAGTAACAAACACCCTGTATAGACATTTCGGAGTATATTTTCCAGTCTTCCAACAAAAATTAATTTTAATGGACAAAACACATTTTCTGTCAGCTTCGAGCCGCATAGTAATATATTATTGCTTCTCGCAACGTAATACTATTTTCCTTAATCAAACTACATCTAAATGTAGCGTATAATCGAGCACCCTTATCTTTTTGCTTTTTATACGTTAAGCAATAGGGCATTTTCGTCTAGTTAAATAGCCCGACCAAAATCTCAAACCTTTTAATCTCGTGATTTAATCTTCGTTTACTCAAGTTAGACATGCATTTAATACGCTAAACGATTATTAATTTTTCAATACTAAACCTATGTGTCTGTTTCTACCACCATCGAATACTAACTTACATAGAATAGATGCTATCTATACTCTAGAGCAAGAGTCGAAGGATATCGAAGGCATGCGAATAAAGATGCAGATTACGTTAGAAACGAAAATATGGGGTAAATCCACTCGATCACAAGCACAACAATGTATCGTCTTATACATTTTAGAAGAAACCGAAGGATGTCAAAGACATCCGAAAACAGTCGGGGATTGTGCGAAGAAAAACGATAGTAATAAGACGAATTTTGCGTGTAAACACGTAAGCGTCACAAAAATATTGTCCTTTGCAGATTAGAATCTATCGGACAGCTGTCGAAAAACATTCCGATCGCAAGCGAAGACTAAAACTAAAATAATACACTTTTGCATGGTAAATACACAAGCACAACAAAATATCGTATTTAACACACTTTATACAAATCTTTTTTATTCGAGCTGGTAATTTTCGGTAGTCCTCTAACAAATGTTCTAATTAGCATCTGTTAGTTGCACCCTGCACAAAACATATGGAATGCCTATACTTATGGATAATATTTCCCAATTCTTTTATCCAATAATCTAATTACATGCTTTCGATTTTACGCGATGTCTAGCAAGTACACATTTTCGAAAACTTCCCATGTAGACTACTATTAAAAATCCTACACATCTTTCTTTCTTAACACGAAAGTTACCATTTTTGAATTAATTTACCCCCATACTATCCACAATTTCGATGATTTTAACAACCTTTTTTCCTAGATGTTTACCATATTATGAACCTAATTGTATTTAACGTAATTATATTTATTTTTAAACAGTGTTTATTTTCTGCATAACAATCTTTTTATTATAGAAGTATTCAAATTATATAATAAAATAAATTTGGCTATAAAACCTGCCGAAGACACCGACCTAACCTAAAAATTTTTCTTCGAATAATATAGGCCTAATCTAACCTAACCGGAAGCAGTCGCGGCTAACTTAACCAACTTAGAAAAATGTCGTCTAATCTAACCTAATTTAGAGATATGTCACCTAACCTAACTTAAGTTCGAGAGATGTCGTCTAAACTCTGACGTCACACTCGTCATTGTGGAAGGTAGAATGTGGAAGATGGGATGTGGAAGGTAGATTTACGATAAACTTATTTATGCGATATGAGAGAGAAGTCGTTTGATCTAACTTATAGAGATATCGTCTAATATCCAGGAACCGAGATAAATGTTATTGCAGTTCTAACATATTTTTTATTGTATTACGAACGGATTTTAAAAAAATAGGGTAAATTGGTTTTATTAAATAGGAAAATGCCCCCCGGCCACGTGCACGTTTTAAATAATATGAGTTGATTGTGATGTATCGTGCAACATATGTACTACATACAGAGTTTGATTTTTAATTTTAAAGCATTAGTGTTTATAGTTACAAATATTATTAAATATAAAATTCTAACAAATTTATTTTTCAGGTTGACAAGTAGTTAAACAGTTTTGACATAGTCGATGTCATGGGTATCATGGAAGTCGTAAACTTATAAAGGGTAGGAACTCAAATTCGTTTGAATAAAGGGTAATAGTCCCTTTATTCTAACGACTTCTATGATACCCATGACATCGGCTATGTTAAAACCGTTTAACTACTTGTCAACTACAGAAGATGAATTTTTATTTAGAATTTTTTATATTTAATTAATATTTTGTAGCTACTTAAACACTGAAGATGATTTAAAATTAAAAATCGAAAAGCTCTGTATGTAGTACATATTATGTTTGCACGATTACGCACATCACAATCCCGACTTCATAAACTGGTTTTAGTAGCGGTACGAGTTATAGCTTTTAAAGTACTATAACACAATTGATTTTATTATGTAATTCGAATTTCTTTGTAGAGGTCTTTCAAAACCTCATGGGCTGTTTTGATTATTATTTATGAGATTTCAGCCTTGATTCAACTTTAACCAGTTTCTTCAAAACTACTGCAACTCAATCTAGTTTTTTATTTGTAGGTATAATGAAGGTTTCGATTCGATTAGAAAAATAATGTTTGGTTTTACACAGGTTATTTTGTTATTTCTGAGCTTCTAATTTTACAATGAGTAACTGCAAGAAAACAGTTCACAGTCAAGGAAGAGAAATTATTTATAGTGTGTAAAAGTTTACGAGAGAAGAAAAGAATGGAATGCATGTTATTCCTATGAATAATTTACAAGAACGAGTAGCAACTGGAGTTGGATTAAACACAGTCGAGCGAATTATTTCAGAAGCGAAGAGCAAACCGGAGGGTGGAAATTTGTATCACCACGGAAGAAAATTAATAAGAGAAGTCCTAAATCTAATATGGGCCAACTTGAGGATTGTGGTATTAATTTTATGATTTTTAGATTAAATTTTTATGAAATATGCATTCTTAAAAAATAATAAGAGGACTGTATTTTGACCGCCACGAGTTGTGAAAAATTTAGCCTGTCTATTTTTATCTACACATGCACGGAAACATGACACACGAAAAGAACAATAAACAATATACTAAAAAAGTTATAGATTCCGCATACAAAATTGTAGTTACATAATTTATATTATGTAAATAAATTACTGGTTATGTAATCAACATTGCATAGCAGTTGAGTTAATTCAGAATACGCATCCGGAAATTTAATGTTTTTAGATTTTACTTATATTGTATTGTTCTTTCTTTTTATACGATACCTCTCGCTTCGTTCATTGCGCATCTCACAGCCCATGAGATTTTGAAAGGCCTATAATAAGAAGATTGTTATGTAAAAAATAAACGAACACATAGGACAATACCCCATCTTTGGGTGGAGGAAATACAAGGAGTAACAAAACTTGATGTTTGGGGAATTAAAAAATCTACATGGAAACAAGATCGGTTATATTTGCAGATCACAAATCTGGACATACTGCACATATCCAATTACTGGCTAAAAAAGGATGTGGAAACCGAACTCCTAGACATAAATTTAAAAATAAGAACTAAAATAGTTAAGTTACAACAACTGACAGTAACATAAAGAATTTCGACTCGTTCGCTTGGAGAATGGAAATAAAGATGCATATTATTTGTTAGCGGGCTTTCCTAAAAAAAAAAATTTTAATGGTGTTATCATACAGAATGAGCGCAAAATGCATCCTAAATTACCGAAAATGACCTCTAAACCCGGACCTACGCTTCAAATCATGGGTCCAACCCCGGCGTAAACCGACTTATACACTTATATTCTTTTGATAGGAAATGGAAAATTATGTTTTCGAAATGCGGCTATGTATTCGAAGAAGCAGCGAGGACATAGTTGATCCCTGCTACTGTAGCGCATGCATTAAATCGATGTGATAGAATTAGTAAGTAAACGAAGTTTTTACGTATTTTTTATTGTATGTTGTATACATTTTTAACAAATGGAGTAGCGTACGAGTTAAGCCGTTAAAGAATTACAGTCTGATTCATTTTATTACATAATTCGAATACCTCTATAATAAGAAGATTGTTATGCAGAACATAAACACTTTAAAAATAAGTATAACTGTGCTACATATAATTATGTTCAAAATATGGTAAAAACCTAAAAAAAATGATTTTTAGAATGATTGAATTTGTGGATAGGGGATAAATTAATACAAAAAAATGATAAATTTCTTGTCAAGAAAGAAAGATGTATAGGATCCTTAATAGTAGTCTGCGCAGAAAGTTCTCGAAAATACGTACCTGCTAGACATGACATAAAAGCTAAAACATGTGTGTATAAAACTGATTATTTAGGCAGAAGTGTTGAAATATTAATGAGAAGTGTACACATTCCATATATGCTTCGGGTAGGGTGCAACTAACAAACGCTGATTAGAGAATTTTTTAGAGGAACTACCGAAAATGTACCACCTCGAATAAAAAAGATTCGTATAAATTGTATTAAATACGAATTTTTGGTGTGTTTGCGTGTTTATTTGAGAACAAAATTACAAAAGATTGCACCCTACCCCTTTTCAGCTAACCTCAGAAAGATATGTGCACGACAGCGGGTTGAGTTTCACTGGGACAGCTAACATCAACCGTTAGAGGTCGCGTTGAGAAGTAAAACACTGACGTACCAAAAAATATCTCAGGGAGGTATTAACACAGCTAAATTTTTTTTATGGAAACTGTAAACGGAATGAAATACTTAACTGGAACAAGTCACATAATTCATTAAATAATTTCACTAAAAGCGCATTATAAATTTCAACAAAACCAAAATAACTGTAATTGTAAATAAATTCTAGCTTTGGTACGTTATTATAATTTGATATTAGATCCACTAAGTGCAATAAATACTAAAATATAAGTTGACTCTTACTAATTAAAGTCTTTGCAATTAAATGCCATAAAAACTGTAAATGCACCTTAATCATAAATATCTAAAAGTATCATTTTAATGCTACTGAAACAAAATAACCAGTAAGTAGGTAGTACTTTACGAAAAATTTCATGAAGCCTTTGTCTTACATCGATTATATTTATCCTTAAAACTTTTACAAATATTAGTCTTAGTCAAACGTAGTTCAACTTGCTGCATATATTATTAATGGATAATATCACTGCCAATGAAATTAAAGAAATATACACCATAACCAAATATATGTGGTTTATGCAATTTTAATTGTATTAAATAGTTAAATATAATATAAATTAAATCTGAGGACTTAAAATATATTTATATTTAAGCAAATTCAGAAATGTTGTGTATAATAAACTTAGGTAAGAAAGAAATATCTAAAGTAAAATTGGAATACAGGAATACAGCTTGCCCTTGGCAAAATAGCATGTTGCAAGATGATCGTAGGAAGGAAGCTACAAAAAGCAAGATGGCAAAGACAAAAAAGGCTTTTTAAAAAAAACATCCATAATGTAATTAAACTGAAAATAGATATAAGTATTAACCAAACGCTACTATTGAAAGATTTGTCTGGAATGTAGCTTTTAGGATGCGAAAACTGCACTATAGGCAAAGAAGCTAAAAGGAGGTTACATGTCTTTAAAAATGTGGTGTTATAAATGATGAGGGTTGACTGGATCAATAAGCAAATAAATGAAGCAGTTTTAAGACTAGTAGAAGAAGATAGAACTATAGAAATAATTCTACAAAAAAAGAATAGCGAGATTAATAGACATATTTAAGAAATCAAACAGCGTATGTGTTCGGTCTCTTTGTCGCACGTTGCGTGGTTAATTTAAGTTACTTCAAATTCGTAGTTGTAAATCTAATTGTAAAACTGTCATCCCTTGTTCCCTTATATCCTGCCGTAAAAATTCCTCCACAATTTGACGAAAAAGAATTATTCATATTTTCCACCTTTGGCTTATTTTCTACCCGATCTAATTCGCATTGTTCAGCGATAATACGAATATCTAATAGATAATCATCGATTTTCACCCTAAGAGCAGAAAATTCATCCAATTGTTCACTTTCTTCAACAGAGAAAATATCCTTGCAAAAGGATTTGAAAAGCGTTTCAAACTGTTCGACACTTTTAATCGACGCTCTAATTAAAGCAATCGATACGTTTTCCGGTTGGTTGATTTTGCTGTATATATGGTCCAACCTTTTAACTACAAATTTAGCTTCAAGAATAGCTTTATCAATTGATATAACCATATTTAATTAATGATTAATGAACGACAATAAAAATTAATGTAAAAACAATGCGTGACTCGAATACGCTAAATTACTAATTCATCTACGAAATTAAATTATTAATAGAAAAATGCAACTAACTACAGTGCTCGCCCGACAAAGTTTTTAAGGTTTCAAATAAATACCAATAACCCCTTTGTTATACAAGTTGCATGAACCCGAATGGTTGCTCCAACTTGAAGTGACAAATAAGGTAAAGATTTAGGATACAATAACCCTCATAAATAGTTTACATAAAAAGATACCGACGACGACCCTAATCTTTGCCACAAAGGATAAGGAATGTATTGCAAAATCTACCGTTATGACCAAATGTTACTAGCATTAAATGTGTAAGCAAGATGTTCTTTTCTGTGTAACACGTTTAACCATAATAAAAACTACGACAATTTTATAAATTTAAGTATAAGGAGCTTAAAGGATAGGAACTAATTATTTAATTAAAGATCCGGTGATGAAGGCCAAATTTGTTTACGCGCGGGGGGGTCTTATAAATTTATACATCGACTTACCTCCGCGGTGTTTTGTTGTTCTAAGCTGCAGTTCCTCTTCCTTCAACCAAGTGGACTGTATGCGAATTGAGTCTGTGTTACGTTACACTTGCACTGTGTTTTTTAGGGGTTTAACAACTAAAGTCTGCGGCACTTGACTAACTTACGGTACCGAACGAAGAAACCGACGACCGTTCTGCTTCGATATCCATAAGAAACTGTTTGTTCATTGCTACCCTTAGTCCCACTTATTCACACATGCACCAGGAATTTTTACGGCAGGATATAAGGGATCAAGGGATGACAGTTTTACAATTAGATTTACAACTACGAATTTGAAGTAACTTAAATTAACCACGCAACGTGCGACAAAGAGACCGAACAGTATGTGCGAGGAAGGGTAGTTAGTTGGAAGTAAAAAGAACAGAAGAAATGAGCGGCCGTCATCAATTGCCTAAAATACGGTATACTAATATAGTCATTGTCGTCAAATAGGTAATTAAGTTTATGAATGTTCAAAATCGAAAGTCGCAAAACCAATCATAAAATCGAATATCTAATTATAAGAATTATCTTTAAATCACTTGTATAAAAAGAAACAATCAGAAGCAAAATAATTATTCAACTTTATAAATAGCTAGGTGACCATTCGTACTGGTTTTACCAGTACAGTACTGGTTTTCAGGACAGGAGTCCTGCGTAATCATTAAACATAACCAGTACACAAAAAGTACTAGTTTTGAAACAATGAGAATTAACTTAATATATTAAACCTGGCAACCCTGGTCTTGCAATCCGCACCGCACTGGTTAGGTGGGTCGACGCGGCGGGCAGGCCCGTCCAGTCGGACGAATCATTAGTTTCTCCGTTCTCGTAACTCACCTTAGTTTCACTTCGGCAACAAGACAAGCGGCTTAATAATGCAATAATATACCATGGCGGCAAAACGACGGACGTGCGTATTCAATGATAAATTCAAATATACATTTAGTAAAGCAAGTAATAGCAATGATCCTAGTAAAGTATGTTTTCTATTGCACATAGTGGAAAATCTACATTGAAAACCATATAAAAACAGTTACACATAGATGAGGAGTGGCACCAGCAATTGCAAGTTCGAGTACGACATCATATTTTAAGAAAAGACAATTTGAAACTGCCGAGCTAAAAATACCTACAGCTGAAGGTTTGTGCGCATACCATACAGTTATGCATAATCAATCCTTTCTATCGATGAACTGTACCTGTAAACTTTTTAAGACATATTTCGATGCTAAATTTGCATGCTCTAGAACTAAATACGAAGCTATAATTGATGGTGTACTGGTTCCTTTTGCTAATCAAATATTGACTGAAGATTCAGGAAACTTAAGTTTTATATCAGTGTATTCAGACGCCTCAAATCACAAAGAAATTGAACTTATTACTTTATTTGTCAGATATTCTTCATACAACGATGGAAATACAAGCAAAATTTATTGAAATAAAAGATTTGCCACGAGAAACATCTGACATTGTTACTGAATATATTATAGAAGTCCTAATGGAAAGGCCATTTTGAGGGAAACGGGAAGTTTAATTGGATTCCATTAAGCATCACATTATTGAAGAATGCAGTGATAATCTACTTCAACATTATCCGGAAATAAATTTAATTGAAGATAAGCTGTAGAGTGTAGACGAAGAAGTCTGTTTCAATCAGAGCTACACCACATGAGAAACTTGGCCTTTGGAAAGAAAATCGTGATTCAATAACAGATATAAGTGGATTGAAATGTTTAAAGCATTCAATGACAACGGCGTTTCCTATAATTATATTGACAAATTAGTAGAGTATTGCCTCTGTATACCAAGAACTAATGCACCTACCGAACTGGTTTTTTTTTATTAAACAACATCTGAACCAGCGACAAAACCCACTGGAAGTGAAAACCTTGAAATCACTGTTGATTGTCAAAAATAATCTAAATTATAGCTGCACGGAGTTTCGTGAATCAAATCAAGAAAACGAATATTTCTCCTCAAAAATATAGAAAACCAAACTAAATTTAATAAACGCAACATTTTTTGATATCTAAGTTTTTACTATTTAAAAGTTACACTATAAAGTAAAGTAAAATCAACAAAATGTCAGATTGAAATGTGCAGACAACTCTGTTAATGATTGTCAAATTTACTTTACTCACTGCAAGGTAATTAATTCGCACTTTTTACAAAGAACGCATTCTAAAAGTTTTTGGGGATGCGTAAAGTGACTTCGCACGGACGCAGAAAATTTTTTGCATCCTGCCTGCCTGCTACGCTTTCTCGACGTCAACTGGTTAATTATTATTTTTCCAGATGGCAACGCTACTACCTGTTCTGGTTGCAGATTGGAAGCAAATGGTCACTTTACTATTACATGATTCAGGTACACATATAATATTCATGGAAGAAGTGCATTTATTCCTACTTTATGTTGTGTAACCGTCAATGGGAGAAATTTTATAATTTTATTGACTTAAA
This sequence comes from Platerodrilus igneus, assembly GCA_036346225.1. Lineage (NCBI taxonomy): Eukaryota > Metazoa > Arthropoda > Insecta > Coleoptera > Lycidae > Platerodrilus > Platerodrilus igneus. The sequence continues at coordinate 724,050 of JARFIW010001119.1, read as the reverse complement.
CAATGTAGAACATGTGACCAATTGCATCAAAGGATATATGATGTGCTCGTATATATTACCACTGCAATAATTCCCACATAACCACTTTGTTTATTTTCTTAATTATTCAGAATAATAAGATTTGTACGTTTGATAATTATACCAGATAGTCCTCGCAAATGTTTTTTTTTGTCTTAATATAAAACGCAATGCTTGGAAAAATTTCTAAAAACGAATTGTTTCAGTGTGATTTGTTAGAACAATAATATGGAAATTAATAGTAAAAACAATGGACTGTAAACTACGAAACATCCCGTAAAACAAGCAAACTATGCATTTAAATAATAAATTTATTGACTTACCTAAGACTTCACCTTCAAATACAATGGCAAAATCATACACTTCATAGACAACTAATTATTAAAGAAATTAAGGTCGTTAAAATATGCGTTACGTTCTTGCTAGAATGCGCTACAAATATTGATATATTGCATGGTTATGAGAAAGTTAAGGTTAGTAATTCGTTCAGAAATCCGATGTTCTAATATCCTCATATCATTAAACAAGCATCGAAATTTACTTCCTATTGTTATATGTAATAATTTTTCAAAAATGTAATTTTGACGAAGTCTGTGGAATGTTTAAATCAGAAAATTTTGAAATTTAACCACTTTTTAGTACCTTTTACAAGTATGTGGTTATATCGAGTCTGGAACCACCACCCTGCTAATACTATTGGAGGGCGATCTCCGTGCATTTAATTCCTATTCGGTGAGTCCGGCAATCGAAACTAATTAACCGCGTTGAAACGTCGGCCATTTTGTCAGTGTATGTCTTCCATGTTTTATGGGAAACCAATAGGAATATCTGACGTCTCCAGCCTAATTATTCAATCCTTTCTGACATTAAGTCACATCATGACAGTTAGACTACAATTTTGATAATCGCACATATATATATACACATGTACACCACCAATTCAAAGAGAGGTGCGAAGGGAATTCTCACGTACAATTCTTCCTTCCACAATTTTTTCGTCATAATGTCTCGGTAAATAGGCGTCGCCTTCTCTCATAAACGCGCTGAAGAAATCTCTTATTACCTCCTCCAACCACTTTGTCCTTAAAGGCCAACCCAATAGATTATACTCTTTTGGACATCCAATAGGAATGCAGGAATATTTAAATTATTTATTCGATCGTTTGAATATTATTTAGAGTAAAAGAGTAATATAATAAATTGACTATTCAACGAACTTCGTTCGTTTATGAAATCGATTTGTCGTCCGTCTGTCCGTCCGAGGCCTTTCTAATGGTCGGACATCAATGTGTGATACATCAATCGATTCAGCTCGGTGTCCTGAGCTTAAGTTTTGATGTCAGTTGAAATCGGGCCACGGGAACGCCGTGCCCCCGCGATATTCCGTCGGGAAAATTAAAATTTCAAATAGGTCCAAAATTAATGTGCGATACATATTTGGACTCCCCTAACATAGCCGAGTCGAAATATGGTACCCCCCCACAAAATCTGACCACGGATACCCGACCCCCCCCCGGGAATAAATTTTTTTTTTTTATCTGAATACTTATAATTATTACAACATAATAATTTTAATTTCTTTAAATTGTTTTAAAGTAAGTCTACATTTGGAAGTTCGTTGCGACAATGCCTTGCATTTTCAACTTGTTTTTTATCCAACCACAATAAATTAATGTTAAATATTAAATTTATTACATTCTAGCATTTCATATACATATACTGAACAGTATTCTAGTTACTGACAATTGCATATTGATATTATATTCGATTTAGTTTAATGTGCCCGAGGGTATAGAGCGTTCCATATAATTTGTATCCTTTTCTTTCAAAATGATCGGCCTCATACCTTTTAGTTTGTCTAATATTTGGGTATGGATATATTTTAAAAAATGTTTTTTAATAAAAAAATTTATTACAAATAAAATTACATACAAATCAGGTACACACAGAATTAAGCGGTAAAACCAACAAGTTGATCAATGTTCCGTCCAACCCTGTATACATTCATTTAGTTTCCTTATATTATTACTATAAAATTTAAGTTTTTTTGTTTGTTAATGGTAATATCTGCTCTTTTATCTAAATTTAATAAACCCGGTCACGTTTCACTTTCAATGTTCTATCTTGTTTGCCGTATGTTTGGTGATTGCGCGACCTAACCCAGTCCATTGTCACAGCTTGAACAATAAGTTTCTGTTTCGAAGGTCAGTCCCCATATAGGACTACCTCACCGCTTTATATTAATTTTCGAGTGCAGTAATAAGTGTTCTGGATCCAAGAATCTCACTGCTCTAACTGGACATCAGGTAAGAATATTTAAGGCCGCATTTGTTTAATATCTGTTTGGTTATACATCCGCTTTTCTCTCCTAAGTATCCTTTTTATGTACTAAACAATCCATTTATTAAGTTTTTCTTAAGGGTAGTATATTAATTATTAGCTATTTGATTGCATCGCGGCAAAATTTGATTGTGTGTTTCTTGGTTAATGTAAAATTAACTGACGAATTAAAGGACTAAAGATGGATAGTAAGTAACACAATTTACATGCAAAGAACCAAATTAACCGATTTTGAGAATCGTAACTACTAGGTTATATAATATACATGAAATTAAGGTTACAAAAATTAATCACTCACCTGCTAAAACAGTTCGATATTGTATAACTTTCTAGTTTAATTACATTTATGTACCTAAAAAGTTTAATAAGATTAGCTTTTTGCAATATATAACAAATGGTATTAGTGAATAAATAGTCCAAACCATTATTTAAATAAATTATTATATTTAAAGTATACAAATAAACTTTATTAATTTTTACAGTGTATTTATTTACGCATGTGTTATTTGCGAATTTTTCACCAATCGGCGTGTAACATTGTGAAAGGGTCAATACAAGAAATAGTCATCTGAAAATCACATACATCATATGTTCTTTGAAAGGATTTACGTGAAGCATTTTTATTTTATTAATGCATAAAGTGGTTTAGAAAACATATAATTTGATAATTATTGGTATATCACCATGTCAGCATTAAAATTTACTTGTTGAAAATAAATTTTGTTTTCATATCCAAATGTTCCAGATTAAAATTCCTTAGAATTGTAAAAGCTTTAAAAAGTCACCCTCAAAATTATTTATTGAAACAGAAAACGTCGTTTGACTATAATACACCTATGCTTATCTGCTTATAAGTAGTAAAATCACACCTGCACGTGCCGTGTCTAGCGCTCGTAGTTGAGATAGATGGCTTTTTCGTAAACGGTCAGTCGTATTTGAGCCATTATGTGAACATGTCTTAGAATTAATAAGTTAAATGCGACCTTCGCATTGACCTTTAAGGTATTTCTGCTAGAGTCCTCGTCAATGATGTTCCGAACTGGCCAATATGGTTTGTAAAATCTATTTGTATTAATATATATCTAATTGATTTTAAATATTACAGCACAACATTTATATTATGATTTATTCTACGATTTATCTTACGATATTTTTTATAACTAATTCTATGGACGATCCTTAACACTCTACAATTTAAAGATTATATCAACGTAATAACTTTATAATTATGTGATATTTCGAAATGATGCACATAGAAGTTTTTGATTGACAACTTGGATGCATATGGAATAACGCAGTTTCTGTCTTACTTGTTGCTTGAACAACAGCTGTTCATATAAGAGCCATGTTGTTAGTATGATTTCATACATATGAAGACATGGTTAATCAGGTTAAATCGTTACAGTTTGGTAACACGTTTTTGTTATTTAGAATTATTGACATGTTGATCGGTAGGTCGAATTTTTATTTATATAAATCTCATCATTTGGAATTTTTATTTTTATTATGTTTCCACTATAATTAATTATTGTTATCTACAAAAATATACGGGTACGCTTTTGTAGAACATAATTATAACAGTAATCATACTCTATAAAAATTTTATGAGTTGATAAAATTTTGATTAGATTAAAAGCTAATGTAGAATACTTAATTTACAATCAGTTTTAATATCTTATGCAACTATCTTGTTAACAAATTGAAAATTCAAATTTAATATGAAATATTTTAAGATCTCTTAAACTCTATTAAAGATTATGTGTACATTGTGTTCAGATCTGAATATAATAAAATTTATCAAATACAATAATTATCATTATTATAGAACATGGCAATTTGATATAAATTCCAGAGGTGACTATTTATTATACCCTCTATTAGGGACAGAAAAAGAGAGGAAAAAAAGAGGTTATAGTATTCTGCTACGTTCCATTTCCTATTTGAAAATTTACTGCCTCCTTACTTTAGAACCATTTCAGTTTCTACTTATTTGAATATGCGGGTTGCTACACTTTTATTTTTTCAAGCCGCACAGTTAGGTAGCCAACTGTGCCCAATTCTATTTGCTTTTATCAGTTTAGGTTAGCTTCGTTAGGCAATCAACGTTGCTAGTCCTGTATTTAATTTACGAGTTCATTTGCTTATATTCATCCTAGTTCATTATCTAGATATCTATTTTTACCAATTAGGAATTTCCTTAATGTTATTAGTTTAATGGTAATTAGGTAAAGCAACCGTGTTGTCTTTAAAAGATAAACATACTAAACTTCATTTCTATTCTATGTGGAATTTCCGTGATTATTTCTTCAGAAAACAATTTTATAACTACATTGGTTGAACGAATCCATTAGATATTTAGCATTAGTACGCGTTAGCTGTTCTATGCTAAATAAAAGAAACCTAATCGGGTAGTTACTATCGTTATGCTGAAAAACATACTTTCTCTTTTTACGTGACTGGTAGGTAATTGAAGAGTAACATTTCTTTAACAGAAATGTTAATATTTTTAGCCCGATTTATGCCCAATACTCTCCGGTCCCTCGAACTAATGTTTGCTCGGTCATACCACAAAAACTTGCCTTATCGTTACAATACATTTTATCTTGTTGCCGTATTGTATGTAGATCAAGTTAGAATGAAACAAGTATCTCTTGGTGGTTACCCATACCCCGCACAGCCTGCTTGAAAGAATAGTATACGAAGAGGACGAAAAGTTGTTTGCTTTACGTTTGGACGGTACGTAGATTGCCTACATTCTAGCAATGTTAAGAACACTGTAGGCTATAAAATGTATCCAATAATTTGGAGTTTTGTATTTAAATGCAGTATTGTAAATGTGTTTTTGTGTATTTGTATGTTTCAGTAGCTTCTAGTCAGAACGTATTCGGTCTGCATCAATATAGTAAGTAAGTGTTTAGTATATGTAGGTTTCTACCGCTGTGTGTATATGATTATTATTAATTGGTTGCTGTGCCAGTACATATTATTAATTACAGTGGTAAATTCACTTGGTTTTGTTATCCTAAATTATGCGGCAATATTTAAGAGGTGTATACTGGCGTAGTTCATTTGTTTACAAAACCTCCTTCGATTTAATTATTACTAGATATAATTAGTATTTAAGGAGGAGAGTAGAATACAGATGTTTGTCCTTAAACCTGCAATTTAATATTGTTCTGCAATCCAAATTCCTAGAAATTATTTACTATTTATATTTTACGTGTGTTTAATTATTCTTTCAGGTGCAGATGTTCGAAGAAAAAGGCGAATTGATTTGTTTATACTAGCGTTTCGTTCCTTAGGACCCCCCTCCATTTCTTTCTCACCCTTCCTTTGTTATCCAGTAATCCGGACAAACATTCCGTTACTGGTCCGTTCGTATTACTGGTAACAAATTTTGGCGTACCCAACGTGGGGCTTCACTTTTTATACTCACATTTCCGTCCTGATGATAAGTTTCGTTGTGAACGTTTTATTGTTTCTTTTCCGTTACATGGAGATTTTCTGTACATTTTTGATTAACGTCAAATACAGGAATTGCGCTTTCGCCGATAATTTTAGTGCTTCTCCGTAGAGAAGGTTGTAAACTGTGGAGACCAAATTCTTTTCTACTCCCTCTATTTCTATTACGTACTATTTTTACCTACTAGCATATCTTATTTCTATTCATACTTACTGGCCATTCGCTACTTTCTTTTGGTACTTAAAAGTTTTTATCAGGATTAATTTCTTTGTTGCTTTAGCTGATCGCTTGGTTTTGCTATAATTTTGCTAGAATTTAGCTTGTACTCTTGGATTTATATCGGGTATATTACTTTTCCTTTACTGGTTGCGAAGATTTTTTGTTGTGGTTTTGTTGTTTAAAAATGGCAGATTATAAGATGGACATCTGTGGGTTTCGTAAAGACAAATTCGCCTTTCAGTTATTAATTCACGGAGTTAATATCTCCTGTAAAAACTGGATAGCACGAGAGCATGCGTACGGTCGTTACTAAAAATAGAACCACCTGGCCAGACCTCTTTTACTGAGGAACTCACTATTATAGCCGGAAAAGTGGTGGAACAACAGTCCGACTTGTAGAAATCTGACCCGCCTTTTGCTACTATTCGTTCTCGAAAGCTATGTGTGTGGAAAAGAATTAAACTTCTAGTACTAGGTATTTTACCGCCAGAACAAGCAGAAGTGCATCCTGATATTTTAGTTAAAATTCTTCTTTTACTAGATACTTAAGACTCCCGTTTGTCGAAAACCTTGGCGCCGCTTCTCCGAACACCTCTTTGAATACTTCTCGTATTTCAAATCTATACCGGTGTCAAAATGGAATTTGAAAATTTGTTATCCGTAATATGAATGGACCAGTAAGACAAGAACAAAATCAGCAACGGAATGAATGCTCGTTCAATTATGGGGTAAAAAAGAGAGGGAGACAAAGAGCAGGAAAACGAATGCCGCGCTAAACACAGTCGGCGATGAGGGAGAGGGTCAAAAGCACGAAACAACAGCAACACAAACCAATTCGCCCTCTCTTCGAACATCTGTACCTAAAAGAATAATTAAACGCACAGAAAATATAACTTATATGCAGGAGATGAACTAACAGCTTTAGAACAGGAATCAGACATTGAAAACGATGACATGGGACATCCTATACTTACAGATGAGTTTGAATTAGCATTAAAGGTTCCGAAAAAAGGTAAAGCGCCTGGTACAGGTAAGGTGCAAGCAGAAACACTAAAATTCGCTGGACAAGCAAGCAGTAACAGAACGTCTCTTGCAACTTATATGTTATATCTATGGGATAGGCGAGATACCAAAAGATTTTAAATGTAACAACACAGTCACTATACCAAAAATGAAAGGTGTGGATAGATGTGAAAATTTTCGAATAATAAGTTTGACAGCACACGTGTTAAAAATATTAACTAGAACTGTACAAAGACGAATGGAAAAAAAGAACTGAAGAAATGTTAGGAAAAGATCAATTTGGGTTTAGGCAAAACATGGGAACACGGGAGGCTATTTTACCTCTGAGGGTGGTAATGGAGAAAACAATGGGATTTGCAGATCGGGAAAAAGCATTCAACAATGTAGAATGGAAAAAATGTTCGAAATATTTAAAAAGATTAGAATGAGTTTTAGGGATGCACTATTTTAGTATTTGCCAGAGATTCATTAGACATACCATTCAAATGTTGGCTAGTTGAATTGTTTGATAAACTTTTTTTCATCTCCTTGACAACTTGTTCTAAAATTTTCATATCATGTAAAGATATAATTCTTTCTCCGTTCATTTTTATTACAATGTTTACTTATCAAAATGCAGATGCAGACTATTCCAATTTTACAATTTTGAAAAATATGTATAAATATTTACCCCCATCTAACTTTGTTGTCGTTCTATTCTATAATTCCTTTTTGTCGAAGTTTAGATATTATAGAGATAATTTCATTTAGGTTATGCATATCTCGATGGTTGTGATAATCAACAGTAACTAGCAACTGCAGTCTTTCAATCAACCCATGTACATTAAAGTGAATATATGCATCATCTGAACTGTGCTCAGTACGATGTGTATTTTTAAATACAACACCCCTTTTTATATACATCGGTATTTTCGTGCCCCGACTATTGTTTTCCTGTGTTGAATCCTCATCTTCAGAATTTGGGGTGTAATCCATTGAACTTGATTCATTTATTATTTGCTCTGATGGTTTATGACGAGCATTTCCATTATTTTTTGCAGAGTTCATTTCCTAAATATTAAACTTTTGTTTTTGCATCTTAAAACTTATTTTACAAACTTCTTTATAATCTTTACCATCTGAGTAGGTAGGTGTTGCTGTACATCTTAGAGTACTTCCTGTGCACATTTCCGCAGTTTGTAAATTAGTTGTTTGTATATCAGAGATGTAACTGTCTACACTTTTATCTCTTTTACTCTGCGATCGTATGAGATTGTCGCGCAATGTCGACTTTGGAATCCTAAACTTCTTACTAGCAGAGTACATTGTTGCAACACCTCGTTTAACCACATTAAGAGCTTCTTGCAAACATTCCTTGGTATACGTTTTTCTAGAAATCATTTTCAAGTTACAATGCTTTACGGTTCAATATCTGAGATAAACTAAAGTAATAATATTGTAGCCAGTGAATATAAAACCGATCGAGTTTAACATAATTCGATCTATATCTGTAGTTGAAGTACAACAATTTAGAAACGTATAAGAGAATAAACTGTAAAATGCAGGATTATAGTGACAGAAATTTCTCTAAAATCTATGGTTTAAAATTTAAACATCGTCCCGGAATTCGACAGACATCTATTATTTGATTATTACCCAATTTGTATTGAATTTCCTCAAACAGTAAGTAGGGTGCATTTCTAGTAATCTAATTACTTGGTTCAAAATCGCATTTAATTACGCGCGTCACTTATATTCACTAAAATGGTACCTGCAAACGTTTTTAAATGCAACTCTTGCGGTGCTTCCTATACCTGGAAAAACCGCTACTGGCGAAGATAGTGTAGTAATGGTTAGCACAGAGTTTAACAACCGTATGGATAGCTATCGCATAAAGAACACCAGTGTCGACGATGGGGTGTCCGAGTTTCTTTTGACACAAAAAATATGGTTATAACATCTTCTAGTAATCTGGAGAATATGTACGAGGTCTTAAACGACACTATGTAAACACCGACTTTATACCCCATTAATTAATAAAATTAGTTTGTCGGGCGAGGATGACAAAAGGTTCATCATTCCTAATAGTACAGCAACCTACGCATGGATATAAAATAGTTGCTATATTTGTATATATTTTATTGTGTTTCCTTGTACAAACAATTAAGGTAGGTCAGTAAACCGTATTAAATTGCTATTAATTGTCATGCATTCAGCATACTTTCCCTCTGTAATTAACGCATTTGTTTGGAGAAGATATACACTTTTAAAAATGAAGTTTGTATTTCCCTAAATACGTAGTCCAGGACGTACTAGAAAGTACATTGTGTTATTAATAATCTACAAGCAATTATACGTGAATTTTCTAATGCACTGTATTCAAACATAATTAATAGAAAGTCCAAGAAAAGAAATTATACACAGCTTTCACATGTAATTTGGGTAATCCATAATCGTAAAGCAATTAGTTTTGGAAGCGAAATGTATTTTCCAAGTACATATTTAGCATTGAGCATGTAATTATTTGTGACGTACTTAGTAATTAAGAAAATGTTAAACCAGAAAAATGATAAATTTTTACTGTTAAAAATTTTAAAAAGCCGCGGTGTTGAATATTCTAAAAAACAGTACATTACTGTTTGAAAATGGTTTTAAATATTAAACACTTATGGCTTATAAAGAACTCATTTCTAAAATTCCCGCGGTTTTAGATTTCTCGGGAAATGGTTGTTTAAAGCATGCAAAAATTTTGAGGTTTGGGAGCCTTTAAAAGTGTAACTTTGTAAGGGGTGGTCGGATTATAAATGTGTTTGCAGATTCAAATTCTGCGTAAAATTCTAGGTTAGTTTGATGTGTCGTATGTCTAAAAAATTTATAAGGACGGTCAAAAATCGCTAGCAGCGAAAAATCTTAAAATGAGGGTAGCTCCCTGGGGGATGGTGCTATCTAAAAAATTCTTAGAAATTCGGGTAGCTGAGAAAAATCTAATATTAATTGATACCAAACAATATAGGTTTATCTCAAAAGATGCAATGGCTAGTCGAAGAAAACTGAGATTCATCTCCACATTTCCTCCTTATGGGATTTACATCTCCACATTTCCTCCTAGAAGATTCATCTCCGCATTTCCTCCTAGGAGATTCATCTCCACACTTCCTCCTTATGAGAATTTACTTGTAAATGAGGGAGCAAATGAGGGATTCGGTCGCAAATGAGGGAGCAAATGAGGCATTCTGGAGCAAGGGAGCAAATGAGGGATTCTGGAGCAAATGAGGGATTCTAGAGCAAATGATGGAGCAAATGAAGGAGCAAATGAGGATGCTGGAGCAAATGATGGCCTAGAACCCCCATAACCATCTACTATAGTCATACATACACAGCGACAGAAACCTACATATACTAAATAGTTACTAACTATATTGATACACACCGAATTCGTTCTGACAAGAAGCCACTGAAACAAACAAATACACAAAAACACAATATTTACAATAATACATTTGAATAAAAATCCCCAAATTATTGGATAAACCTTGTAGCCTAAATGTTGCTCTTAACATTGCTAGAATATAAGTAGTAAACATACCGTCCAAGAGTAAATCAAACAGCTGTCGATCATCATCATAAACTATTCCTTCACGCAAGCTGTGAGTGGATTTGGTAGTTTCAATAGATACCCATCTCATCATAACTTGATCTACATACACTATGGCAGCCAGACAAAATGTGTTGTAACGATAAATCAAGTTTCTGTGGTATGACCTAGCTAACATTAGTTCGATGAAGCGTAGAAAATTAGTTACAAATAGGGCTGAAGATATGAACCACTCTTCAATTAGCTACCAGTCACGTGGAAAAGGATTTGCAACTGCCCGATTGGGTTTCTTTTATTTACATTGAAGAACCAACGCGAACTGGAGTTAAATATCCATTAGATGCGTTCAACCAATGTAGTAATAACATTGTTTTCTGAAGAAATAATCACGGTAATTCCACATAGAGTAGAAATGAATCTGAACAGATGTTTATCTTTCAAAGATAACACAGCTGCTTTACCTAATTACCATTAAACTAGCAACATTTAGGAAATTTCTAATTACTAAAAATGCAGATCTAGATAAGGGACCAGAAAGATATAAACTAGTGAACTCGTGAATTAAAATAAGGGCGCTCACATTTGTCTACTTAACTGAACGAATTTGAAACAATAAAAGTGTAGGAACACGCATATTCAAATAAGTAGAAACTGAGATGGTTTTTAAAGTAAGGAGGCAGTAAATTTTCAAATACGAAATGGAATGTAAAATGGGTGTAAAGAAGGGATTTACAGATGCATTCCTAATGTGTGTAAAGTTTGATAGTCGTTTTGGTTAAAACCATCTACCTACATTTCTACGTGTTACTGTCTTTCGAGATAAAACTCATATTTGGAAACTATTTTCAAATGCTCGGACTTACAATATCAGCAACTGCAATCATATATTCTTTAGTATAGTCGCCATTAGACAATGGTTTATATTCTTCTTTGCAATAACATGAACAACTCCATAACTTGTATTTGCACTATTTTCTTGTTTTTAGTCATCCACGTAGATGTATTGTGTTATAGATTAAAACTATGACAAAGTTTATCTCTTGCTTATCGATAGAGTTTCCGGAGTTAATTCCGATGCATATCCGTAATACTTGGAACCGAAATGTTGTTTAGTAATATACGCTTTTAACACTGTAACATTATCGTGGCAGATAAGATAAAGAACTTTATTGTTCAATTAAGCAAAAAATATTTTGTTTCCCATTCTTCGTTAAAAATACGGTTTTCTAGATCGATTTTTCTTGTTTTACTCATTTTAGGAGTATTATTTAATATTTTTAATAATTTTTACCTTTTGATAATTAAGTACAACATCAACAGCAAACACGCACTTAATTTGAGAGACGTGTTTAAAAACAATTATTTCTAGAAGAGCAAATTTTAAATAAGTGTTAACTTTATAAAATTAACGAACCAGCTGGTAAACAAAAAGAGAACCTGTACCATGTGCCAGAAACGTATTGAACATATGTATATGTAACTCCGAATAAGGAGATAAAATTTATAACCATTGAAAGTTTATTGGGGTTTCTCGTGGTACGGTACAACATATTCTACCGCTTGTAAAACGAAATGTTACCAGAAAACACTCGTAAAAATGTACAGTGGAACTGAATACAATAGGTCCTTTTAAAATTATGCCTCAATTCCAACTTTCGCATGCCGTTGGCGTACTTTTGAAAGGATACGCTCACAAAGGCGACTTAAAATGTTTTTATTATAATACAAATACATGTATTTTAACTAAAGTAATTTGTAACATGCTTTACAAGTCGGATGAAATTTTGGCGCGGATTGGACCCATCTCGGGGACCGCATTCGCCCATGCCTGTTTTAAATACCCAATTAAAACATCGCAATTAAAGTTACAAAAATAGGATAATATACAAACATTATTTTTGAGCGACAAGTATGTAGGCTTCCACAAATTGATAAAATTGACCATTATTATTTTCTTGATCCGTTATATATAGCAGTAATGTTTAAATAGGGGCGACAGTAATTTGGTAGATTGGAGAAAAACAGTTATCGTTTAGTCATGTGTAGTAATTTGTATATTTAAACGCAGCTGCTGATCAACAAACATTTCAGTAGTTTTTAAGAATAAGCTACAGGTGGTAAAAGCCAATTTTCAACTGTAATTTAAAACTAAATTAACATAATGTTAATTATTTCAAGGTTTTACAGTAAAACAGCTGTGCTGGAAAAATTAAATAAAAAAAAAGCATTTGTTCTTACACAATGACTAGCAAGACCTCAATTTCCAACACCTACGCCAAATTTGTATGCAGAAACTGCATGAAAATAAAACTGATTTAGATTCAGGTCGTGATTGCGACATTAAATCATTACTTTTTGTACAAAATGCTTAAAAGAATTTGTAACAAAATATTACCATATAGGAATGCAAATTAATTACCTTTATATCTTTGACACAACGACTATAATATATTATTACATAAAACAAAACCTCCGGCGAGGCATTTAAAAAACGAGACTACCTTGAAAGGTCAACAACATAAATAAGAATTTAACTGTAAATTTAAGATGTAGAAAGCATCTTGCATATGAGTCACAGTTGCTTGGTAATTCATTTATTTAAAAATGGTTTTTATATGTGTCTAGAAGTGCAAATGTAGCTGCACCTATGCAAAATGCAACTGGGGCAAATGGTAGGAGTTTCGCACTCTACGCTAATGCATTCAACCAGACTTTTAGTTAAACTATGTTTATTAATTACAATTTTGGTAAACTGGTTTATTTTTGTCATTATTAATTTTTAATCTACTCTACAGAGACCGACAAAGCTCTTACATTTTTGCGACTATAAAAGCGAAAAAAAGTTATATAAATGTATGAAAGCAACGTGCGCCAATTCGTACGTAAATTCCTATACGCAACGAAATCGACAGATACACGTTTTTGAGATTATTTTTTCATGTTCGGTAACGGGGTCCCGCTCGCTTTAAAAATTCACCTCCGACCCAAATCTCGAATTTTATGCCAGATTCTAACTGCAATCGAACCTTTCATCTATTAGAGACAAACATCCGCCTTAGGATTTATAATATTTGACTACAAAGCGCTTTCTGGTTCTTCTTAGGACTGGGTTTCTCTCGTTGGGAACTTATTCGCAAATGTTCCCGTCACGAAGTCATCACGGGCAAGGATGTTGATAGCAACTACTCATAGGGTCGACACCGACGACTTTTACTTAATCCCCTAGGGAGAATGTTTCGGTTGGTGTGTGAGTTCTCACGACACGGTACGCTTAAAAAATGTTAGACAAAGATTTTTCACAAAAATACGCCCTCGTTCAGATGAGAGGTGAAATGTAGGTCCCGTGTGTGAGTATCGTGACGTACATTCAAGATCCCTAGCTTGCTTGAAACAGTAAGGGTTCGGCAAAATTCATAATTTTTTCTGAAAAAGTTGACTTCGTTCAGATGTACTAGGTATCCGGAAATATGAGTAAGGAATGTGGAAAATGATTCTAAAAGGAACACTAATGTCTGTCCTATAACAGTTTTTGAAAAATTCAAGAATAACGGAGCTACAGGTTTAAAGTTAGACTGTAAAAATCATTTTTTTTAAATATTTTATTTGCTGGTTAAACAATTCATTCAAATTTGGTACACTTAGGGTGGGTGGACCAATGCGAGTTAACTTCAGTATTGTTAATTCTGGATTAATAGTTACTCTGGTTTAAAAACATTTTACATTGTATCAAAAAGAAATATTTTCAAATAGTTTAACTCGAAATTTTTATTTGTTGATAGTAGTGAAATGTAGACTTTTGCAAGTTTTAATTGCGTGCATGCTTATTAGCTTATTGCAACCACGATGCTGTGGAAAAGTATGTAGATTTTCTGATTTTCTCATTTTGTTGCTACTATAATAGATTATACGCTTTTGCATCCTTTTTTTGTAAAATGTGTTCAACCGAAAAACGAAAACGCGCTGAAGATTTTTTAGAAAAAGAAAATATCTTTCTACTAGAAACAGTAAACCAATTTGCTTCTGCAATTGAAAGTAAAAAAACGGATGTTGACAATAATAAAGGAAAAAAACGATGCATGGGAGTAGACCCACTGCCTCATTTCCACCAGCATCCTCATTTCCACACACATCTGGACCAAATTTACATGTAAATTCCCATAAGGAGGAAATGAGGGAGATGAATCTCCTCCTGCTCCCTCCTTGCTCGGACACCCCCACAACCATTTTGATTACGTCACACCCGCATTCTTTCCACCCGCGAGATAAATCTTTCTCCACATTTCCACCCATGAGATAAAAAGAAAAATTGATAGGTTAGGTCAGCACCACCGCGCTGACCTAACCTATCAATTTTTCCTTTTATCTAACCTAAGTCCACACAAGTCCAACTAACCTAACCTAACTCCGGACAACACTAGCTAACCTAACTCCTGACTAGTCCACATCCAACCTAGATCGGAGGCAATTTCACCCTATGGGGTAATTTCACCCTATGGGGCAATTTCACCCTAACCTAACATCCTACATATATCCGGACATATGTCGATGCGCATCCCTGCCGACCTAGGTTGGATAACAAAACAGTTCCTAAACAATAGAATGTAAGCGATATGGTGGTGTCCGACATATTTGACTATCTTCGGCAATATACGCCCCCCACTCTGTAGGATACATAAGAGAACAATTTTTTCGTATTCAATTTAGTATTCGACAGTAGCTAGAACGGTAAACATGAGCGTCTCCAAGGTGATTAACGTTTCTCAACTTCTTGGGAATAAAGTGAAACCGACAAATGAGCGATTTGGATTATGGCTGTTGGCAGAAAATATGTGCAACAATAATCTGGTGACAGATATTGGTAATATTTGTTATGTCGAAGGCTAACAGATGCTGACTGGCGGACTACACACACCAATTACAGAACCATTTTGTGACAATATAATGTTGGTTAAAATTTGCGACCTTTCTGACGCCGAACAAACATCTGCAAACAAAAAGATGTTTATCCTAAAAAAAGAAATTTGTGGTGCATGTAACAGCTATCTACGAAGAAAGTTCGACCGATTTGTTGTACGAAACAACCACGAATTATGTGTAAAGTATGCGATTTCGAAATGGAAAAGAGTACCTATGCCGCACACTTGAGAAGCAACAGACATAAAAATGCATCAGTTACCGCTACTAGCGACGATGGCGTAGAAATGGTTAGCACAGCGTTTAACAACCGTATGGCTAGCTACCGCATAAAGAACGCCAGTGTCGACGATGGAGTGTCCGAGTTTCTTTGGAAGCAGAAAGAGCGATTTATTCAATTAATGAAAAAAGAATACATCATACAGCAATAAAAGTCTATTGCGAACTCTACGGCGTCTACACAAAAATGGGAAAAAAGACTACCGATGTGAAATCCTTTAACACAAAAAATATGGTTATAACATCTTCTAGTAATCTGGAAAATATGTACGAGGTCTTAAGCGAAACCATGCGAACAAAATCAGAGGAATTTGAAACATGTGGGTCCGGTTGGTCTTTGGAAAAGGTGCTCTATTTAGAAATAAATATTAATAAGTATAGACCGATTTGAGAAGTTCTAGGTTAAGAATAAAAATTGTGAATATCTATTTAGAAATGTGGTTTACAAAATTTAAACTGTATTAGTAAAAATTGTCTGTAATAAAAAGTTTTAAGAATGGTTTTTGGATTTTCTTTTACGTATGAGCTGCAGGAAATTTATAATTTAAAGGGTGTGTGTAAAATGCTAAGGGGTGGTTCGATTTCAAATCTATTTGCAGATTCGGATTCTACATAAAATTCTAGACTAATTTGATGTACTGCATGACTAAAAAAATTTATAAAGACGGGCAAAAATCGCTACCAGCAAAAAATCTTAAAATAAGGGTAGCTCCCTGGGGGATGATGCAGTCTAAGAAATTCTTAGAGATTCGGGTAGCTGAGAAAAATCTAATAATAATTGATACCAAACAAAATAGGTTTATCTCGAAAGATGACCTAACCAGGATAAAAAGTATGACATTAAAAGCGAGTAGTGGTACGGTCGCGGTATGCTCGCTAGAAGGTATGTGTGTAACTTTGTAAGGGGTGGTCCTATTTTAAATCTGTTTGTAGATTCGGATTCTGCATAAAATTCTAGACTAATTTGATGTATTGCATGACTAAAAAATTTATAAAAACGGCAAAAATCGCTACCAGCAAAAAATCTTAAAATGAGGGTAGCTCCCTGGGGGATGATGCAATCTAAGAAATTCTTAGAGATTCGGATAGCTGAGAAAAATCTAATATTAATTGATACCAAACATGATAGGTTTATCTCGAAAGATGAAAAAATGGCTAGTCGAAGAAAACTATTTGGTTCAGAATGTTAGCGGTAAAAAAATCTTAAAATGAGGGTAGCTCTCTGGCGATGATGCAATCTAAGAAATTCCTAGAGATTCGGGTAGCTGAGAAAAATCTAATATTAATTGATACCAAACAATATAGGTTTATCTCGTGGGTGGAAATGTGGAGAAAGATTTATCTCGCGGGTGGAAAGAATGCGGATGTGACGTAATCAAAATAGTTGTGGGGGTGTCCGAGCAAGGAGGAGAGCAAAGAGGGAGCAGGAGGTGATTCATCTCCCTCATTTCCTCCTTATGGGAATTTACATGTAAATTTGGTCCAGATGTGTGTGGAAATGAGAATGCTTGTGGAAATGAGGCAGTGGGAATCTTACTAATGGTCTACTCATAAGAAAATTATTATCTATTATTATTTCTAAAATACCAAATATGGAATAATTGATTATGATATGTATTTTACCTGTTAATTTTTGAAGTTATTTCTTTTTCAATTTTGGTAATTATATATCGTATTAAGTCTGTAGAAAAACGAAGTTTTGTTTGAATTCACCATCATTCCATTTTTGCAAGTGATTCACTCTCTCACGTATAGTACGTGGAGTCCTTAAAACAATATTGACAAGTTCAAGAAATGCTTCATCATCAGTAAGTTACATTCAGCATTTCTTGAAGTCATTATTTAATAAATATATTGGAAAAGAAACTAGACAAAATGCAGGAACCAGAGAATCTATCAATGAAGTAAGGTTAGGAATGCTTAATCCGAGTTTATACCGCCCAAATGGCAGGTTTAGTTAAACCGGACTTATAACGACCGTAACCTAGGATTTATCTTTTATACAACGTATTATCGAGTTTTAATCCAAGGTTAGGTATAACTCGGGTTTAACTCTGATGGGTACAACTCGCCCTAAGCGGTCCCTTATATAGCTGTTTTGGAATTTGAGATTCATCCTCCAATGACAAGGGTTTGCAATCGCCCTTGTTAATTGATTAAGAACTTTCATTTTTTATTTTTTGCTTTTTAGTAGTTATGATATGATCATACAAATAGCATATAAAAAACTGTATTTTTTGCAACTCCTGCAAATCAGCCATTTTTGAGAAAAACGTCTTGTCTCACCTTAATTTTTTTTTCAACATTTTAACAAAACATGCCGTGGTAACAATGCTATTTCTAGGAAAACCCAAGACCTCTACATGGCAATAATTTTGATAGGTTTTTAATTTTGTGGGTTGTGAATTTTTGTTTCAAAACTGAATAAAATGAATACTCATGTTAATTATTCAAATGGTGAATTACGCGATTCTCAATATTAGTGTAGGGTATTTGGTTGCAACAACATGTGCCGCAAGACGTTTGTGTGGCGAAACATTTTCAAAAGAAACACTCTATAGATGCAAATATTCAGGCTTACCCGTACCGGGCTTGGGAATTCTAAGTTCTTAACAGAAACGGACGCGACCTCAAACAGTCGATGTTCGTATATTAAATTCTATTGGAAAAACTGAAAGCTTAGCGTAAGATTAATTTTTAGTCTCTATGTACAAATATCAGACAGGCTTAAGTTAAACTATTCTGTGATTTGAGTAAACTTGTGTAATGGGGTTATGGATCTCCACAATGACCTCAAAAGTTCTTTGAGGGTTTACCTTTCATGGATGCCGCTAAATTTGGACATGGTAGCTTAATATATCTGCATCATGGGCATGAAGATCTGTCCACTCTAGTCCGCAGGAGTGCAATTTTTAAAATAAGTCTATGACAACCTCTTTTACTTGATAGTTTGGCAAAACGTTTCAGACAAGGGTTTTGTTAAAAGATGCCAAAAGAACGTCAACAGGAAATTTGCAGTAAAAATAATTGCCACCGGTCACATAGAATTGGAAATAATGGTCACCAAGGTTTAGAAAATATTCCGTGAGAGGTTATGGCTAGCTAGGGTCAAGTCCGCGGAGGCATGAGCGTAGGGATAAGGAAATTAAATCTAAGGTTCACAAAAACAATGAGCGCCACCTAACTAGAAACGTGATCAAAGAAAGTGAGGTTAGGGACTCTTTCAGTGTAAGAAGAATTTTTATTTAAAGATACTTAGCTATCAAACAAGAGAAATAAGTAGACACCATTAATGGTTTACTAATCTCTATCAGTACGTATTCGATTAAAGCCTTAGCTCGGGAGAAAGAGGCGATAGTCTGCAGATAAAATTGGCGCTAAAAATATAGTCACCAGTTGCAGTACTAGATTTTAAACCCTAGGACAACACAAACAGTAAAAAAATATATGAATACACTGGACAAATACGTAGAGACCTGCATTTGCTGTACAGAAATATCGTAAAATTAAAAATATTCCTTGCCTATACATTAGATCCAGCAGCAACGTCTGAGGATCTAGACGATCATGTTGATTCCTAAATTCGTCTTTAAAAGATAAACGATAAATAGGAAGTTTTACTAATTTAATACATGTACATAAAATAAATTTGGTAATAGAACAGTAAAAAAGGTAAAGTGAAGAATTAAGTGTGGTTTTCAAACAGTATTCAAAAGTAATTTAGTACTCTACGATACTTGTAATACTAGTGAATTATTTAAGCAAACATTAGGTAATAGGAAAGAATGTATTAATTTTAGTTAGAGCTGTACGCGAAAATACCCTGAATAATTGATACAATCTTCGGTAGTTTATTTTGATGACGTGGCTATTTCAAAGTAATATTTAAGTGGGACACACAAATAAACAAGGAGCACCTAATGTGTATTAAATATAACCAGCAATAAAGATCGGTTTTACACCTTTCGTATTAATTTAAAACATAACAATAGATTTCGGTAAATAATCAGCCTAGGAAAACGTTTTTGTAAATATTTCCACGAGTCAAAAAGCAAACCATTGAATCATGGAATTGGATTAACACGCCCTCTTCTGAGGTTGCCCACAGAATCGTTAAAACATAGTCTCAGATTATTGGTGAAGAGCTGATATGACCGACAAACTACTGATATAGTTTCTACAATGTTTGGAGGTTCTATGGGTCAATAATTAAAATTATTTCTAATATTTAACGATACTGTTTCAAAACGACTATCAGATGTTTCGGAAAATCTACATGTAGTAGAGAAGGTGAATCATAACTATTCTGCTCCTTAAGTTGATAGAGGTACCGATTTCCATAGATATACATATTTAATCGCATACATAAGATTTATTGTTGGTAAAGTGTTGCGTGAGGACTATTTTTTATTAGCTCTTTTTAGTCCAAACAGCTGGAGAAAACATTTTTGAAATAACTAATGGTTCTTTGAAGAAAAATATATCCTGGAGCAAATGTGTAGGGATCTGTATTGATAGAGCCCGTGTAATACCAAGAAAATATACTGGTCTGATTAATAAAAGTAGCTCCAGACACTATATAAATGCACTATATTATGCATAGATAGGCTCTAGCATCCAAAGATGTGAGTCCAGAACTTGATGATATTTTTCGTGTGGTTGTGAAATCAGCGAACTCCATAAAATCATAAAAAGTTTTGAATTTTCAAAATTTTATGTAAAGCTATGATATTAAAGCATACAGCAGTGTTTCTTCACACGCATGCGTGATGGCTATCGTGGATGAATGCATTTAGCAGAATTTTTGCTCTAAGACATGAGATTTTCAGATTTTTACTGGATGAAAAACATCCCGATTCAAATCTATTATTCGACACTAATTTTTTTAGACTAGCCTACACGGCAGACAAATTTGAAAACTTAATATTTTAAACAAGCCTCTACTGCAGAATGATGCACATATTTAGCAATGGGCTGAAGAAGTACAAGCCTTTATTAAAAAAAACTTAGCTTGTACGGATCTAGTATAAAAGGCGACAACTTGGAGCTATTTACAAACCTAAAAGTCATAGCTAAAGAAATTGACGTTGATTCAATCGCTTCTAGTAAGAAAATCTGTTTGTCGCTCGGATAAACGTTCTCAGATCCTGTTTTACAGAGTATTTTATGAGGATCTTGATGACCTAGCATGGATATGAAATTCATTTAAAACTTCAGTTGAAACGTGCTCGCTGAACATGACTGGCAAAGAACAGATTATCGATAACAAACTGAGACTATAGCGGAAACAAAATTTAAGGAATGCTCGCTCCATTCCTTCTGAATAAGTATCTAAGAAGAATGCCAATTTTTTAAGTGCAAATGCCTTAAAAGTGCTTGTTTCTTTAGCTACAACGTATACTTGTAAAACTGGATTTTTTTGCTCTTGCTGCTATGAAGAGCAAATATCAGATTAGATATAATAAGAGAACGCAATTGCACTCTCTCAACTGATTCCACGCTTCAGGGGAAAAAGAGGTTCATCCATCGCAGTAAGTTTCAGTACAATTTTTTGTAACTTATTAATTCCTAGCTTAAACAACTGATAAGTTTTTAATTATTTTAACATCAAACACTTTATCTATGATCATAGACCTTTAATGTGTTAGGTGTATTAATGGCATACCCCTCTGATGCAGGAAAAGTGGGAATAGTGACATCACTAGACAGCCACCGGAACTAAATAGGGGAAATACCTACAAGCTATTAATACAAACAGTTGGGGCGGGGAAGGGGGGAGAGAACAGAAAAAAGGTTTTGTTTGTCGTAAACATCCCGTTGATTATAGAATAATAAATGAGGGTCCAAGAGATTGACCACGGATTTTAGACATAACCTATAAACACTGAAATAGTTTGGGACGGTTTGCTTCCTAACAAATTAGTTTGGAATTCAATGCACCGAAAAATGAAATAATCACTCTTGACTTCAATCGACTTTTTGTCATTTGAAGATGAAATTGTAGGTTAACTGTTTTGTAGAATTAGACGTTGGTTCTGATGATATTTACATATGTGATGGTTGTTGTTTAAAGTATAGTTACATGTTTAGTGTTATTAGAGGTGGAAAAAAAATTTGTCAGTTGATGGTAAGGTGAAGGCGTATTGTACATTATTATTCTAGTTAGGATCAAAGTATAAGGAATTGCAGATGAACGGATTGCTTTGTATGTATTTTGTTATAGGAATATCACTAGGTCACTAACCCGAATATTACTGTAAGTACATTTAAAATTATTTTATACCTATTTGTTCCCGAAATGCTCAAATAATGTTATTTTAGGTTAGATTGATTGAGATTTGATTTATTTGTTCAAACATAAGGTGACCTTTTGTAAGGAAATCCATTTCACCAAGAGAATACCCTGTAATTAAAAATCCCCTGGGCTACTCGTCGTCCAGATTAAATCTCACATTACTAGACGTAGTTGGCGCTCTTTAAACCTGACGAATTGAAAATCTAACAGGGTACTAGTAATAACGTACTTTGAAACCGCAGCTACATAGAATTTTGATCATTTCTTAATTTGGTTCCATTTGCTATCATCTATTGCTATAGAGAACTACTCCCGCGCCACTGTAGTTGACCGGTGCATCTTTATTTTGTTACAGGATTCCCGCCCCTTTCGGGCAATGTGAAATTTAAAACGTAATGCTTCAAATACCCGTAACAGTCTGATCAACTAGATTAAAATAAAAACTAAGTATGAGTCTTTAAGAGCTTTATTAGAGAGATTTTTAATAATCAAAACTGCGTCTCTCAAGGCAACGACGTATTATATTGGTTCAAAAAATTCTAGATAATAATTTCGATTTCTCACAACTACTTGTTTAGAAGAAACTACATACTGCTCAAAACTATCGTCATCTCTTCTGTTATTAAAGTAAACAATATCAAGTTTATAATGTTTAAGTTTAATTTTGCAGCATTTTACTTACCGAATTAACTTTTTAACAAAATATCGTGCCGTTACAACCGAAGCTAAAAATTTTATTTTTTGAGCTAACACTTGTGCAATTTGCTTAGTATTCATACCTTTGCTAGTATTTTCTACAAATTCTACTAACCTGTCGTAAATATAACCTAACTGATATCGTAAAGGTGGTATAGATTCTACTTCCTACTCGTGTCACATATTTTAGTGTAAACTGTACTGTTTTTTAAGCACACTTCATCCGTATGTGGAGGAAGAGAAACGAGCATATAATTCTTGGACAATATTAATAATTCAATAATTTCGAGTGTAATCTTAGAGGCGTCCTATATAAGGTTGTAAACTATATGCAGCACAAAGAATAAATATAACCTATGGATGTATATTCAAAATTAACTCGTGCAAACCTATATTTTTCGGCGCATGTTAGATCCATTATCATACCCTTCACCCCATATATTGAAAATGTCAATACCCAATTTCTCTAAACTGTTCTCCACAAAATTATACTAATCCTCTCCTGCTGTAGTAATAATAAAATAAAAACCTACGAAGTCCTCTGAAATTTTATCATTACCATCTTGTATCGCGACAAAAAATAATAACGTGATCTTGAATCTAAAACAACTGCATTGCATTTTGAACGTAACCGGCAATCTTTTCTTTCATTTTATTGAACAAAATAGATATTATTTCGTTTTAAAATTTGTTACCTAAATAATAAGGCAAGCTTTTTTGTCGTTTTTCGATTGTATGCGCATTACAATTTTTTTTAGTGTTCGGAAATAAGGGGATCAAAGTTTAACGTCATTTTAACGGTCTTTAGGAAAATTCCAATATTTTTAAAACATTTAGTGCATGAAATGCCAAACACTGGCCGACTAAATACTCAATATCTAATTACCGTAACTAGTTCAAGATCGTTTCTCAATATTTTGTATTCTTTTCATAAAGACGTTGCAAAATTTTTTAACCTTTTAACTAGATCGACCCATTTTTCACAATTCTGTGTCACACCTCGTTCTTGTCTGTTTAAATTCAAGGAAAAGTGTTTCCAATCTGAATAACCATCTACGGTCTATTTACTTTGTGCGCTATCAAACAACCTACAACAAAAACAAAGTAATATAAAAGACTGGTATGAGCATTGATTCTCCATTTGATAACTCTCTTGTAATAACTACTTGAAAATTTATCTGATTCACTTGAAGGACATACAAACTTGTACAAGTCCTCGTTCTACAATAACATCAATAATGTTGTTTGTAAGCACAGCGGGTCACAGAGCAGGAACCTCAAATGTTCAAAACATCAATGGTAAACCGTCTATTGGGAAGTTTTCTTCGGTGCACCTGGTAAGAGAAATATCCTCAAAAGCATTCTGAACAAACTTCTTTGTACTGAGTTTGACCACTTAATAGTAGGATACGGATTTGATTTTTAAATTAGTTTTTGATTTAAACGTTTTATTATTATGTTAAATTTAAACGTTGTTTAAGTAAAAAATAACAAGAGGTATTGTTGCTGAACATTTTTAAATAAACTACTTGAAACTACCAAATTCAGTTAATGCAGTTCCGACCCGTATTCAGAGATCTATAATTAATTACTACGCTTTGACAGTTAATCAGTAAATAATTAAGCTGATGTTTGTATGTCGTATATCTTCCGTCCATTTGGTGATTCTAAACTACACACCCTATCCGCATGTACAGTAAAGAATAATAAACAAAATGTACGGAAATGCTTTTCAAGTTGAATAACCCATCTATTACCGACATCCATAAAAGTAACTACATCTACGTGTTCAATTAAATGCGTGCGTATAGCGTGGGCGTTTCTTTTAATTAAAATCAATAGATAAAACCTTGAATTACTATTATGATGTCTATAATAATCGAACATTCACTATTATCACACAATAAAAGCTAATTTGAAATAAAATAGTTATAATTATCCTAAGCCTTTACTGTGAAATTAATTCTCTTGCGTAGGAAACCAGTGAACGGTAAAAAATAGATTTGATACTTAAATACTTCCGACGCGCTACCAGCTTCCAATAGCATAAGTGTTCAATCAAAGTAAATAAAATGCAAATATGTATGTGAATATACCAGGTTACATGACCCTATATACAGAGCCGTTCCTGGATCTTCTGCGGCCCCGTGCAACAAATTAATTGCCGCCCTACTCTTGAATCGAATTTTGAAATAAAAATATTGGTTTGACAAAGTCACGTCAAAAATGGACTCAGTCATTTTATGATATTTGATAACGAATTTTTCATTACACAAACTTATTTGTTTAAAAATAAAAAACCTGTGGATTTAGATTCATATTTATTTACATGCGATTAAAAAAACTTAAAAATAAATACACAACAATCGAAAACTCACAAAAATAAAATAAGTCTGTTCTGCTATAACCACCTACATAGGCTATGTATGTATACTGCATACTAGTATATTTAGAAAAGAGTAATATATTAAAAATGAAATTAAAGTAAAACCATTCCAGTTTTTTTAGACGCAAAATCGTATACTATATTTGATATATCTAACTTTTGACAAATTTCGTGTTCAATTGAAATAGTGGGAAGTTTTGTCAATATTGCTTGGGGCATAGTAAACTTTAAGAAATTTTTGATGAGTTTTAATTTACTAAAACTTCCTTCCCCAAAGACGACGGTCACAGCAAATTATTCTTAGAGCTATTAAGAATATATATATATATATATATATATATATATATATATATATATATTGAAGTGTACGTAATAGCTAAAAGGGTATAAACAGTATTTTGTTGTTTGAAGGTTGTGTATATGCCAAATGAAGCCAATGATCAGATCACGTAATTGAAAAATTTGTGTTTGCCGTACTTTGCAAATGGCAAAGTATTTGAAGTATATTAGTCAGAGTAGAAGTGCCAATACGAAAAACAATGACTTGATGACGTGAAAAAGCACAGTATTCAAGGATTTATACTAAGTTGTACGTTGATAAGCCAAAGAGTGTAAATTTGCTGATCTAAAAGCCGGTTGCGTCTGTAGAAGTTCCACTATTCACAACACAGAGCCAGGTTTATATGTGAAACATTTCGGCACTTATTTATTAGAATCAACCTTTGGACAAACTTGTAGTATCAAAATTATATGTGAAAATATTGTATCAAAACTGATTGAAGTGCGACGCGGTCATATGAACCAATGATTGAACAGTTAATTATAAAATTGTAAAGTGTAAAAGATGAATAATAGGTATTAGTGACACAAACTAGTTGGGACGATTTAATTGGATGTTGGGTTTGTAAAAATGTATAAAGAGTAGGCATAAATTTAAAGGTGATATCACCTAGGTAAACATAATAATAAGAGATCGATTTGAATTATTTTGGTAACAAGACGTGTTTTGCATAATTGCGCTAATTTGGATATTTAAAAAGTTAAAATAAAATAATTTGGAAAGTTAAAGCCTTTGATTGAATTGAAAAAGAAGATAAATAGTCAGACGGTATAGTAATAGTCAAGAAGAGTAGAAAGGTACAAGATTAGATATTGGAGCGGCATTGAGACAGGCGTTAATAACAGTGGATATTTAGAACGAGTTGGATTAAGGGAGAAAGGATTTGGATTGAAGTTATTAGACAAAAGGAAAACGAATTAGAGTGATTTGGATAGTACATTGCGGATAGATTGGTATTGAGTGGAAAATATATATAGCAGCACAGAATTGGAACGAGCAGGTTAAGGATCGGATAGTGTTGGATTAGAAGGAGTGTTATACAGAACGAAGGCATAATTATAGGAAAATTAGCGCGGGGGAAATTAAAATTTAAAGTATTCAAAATTCTAAATTCAGTCATTATTTATAGATTTGGGTGGATATCAAAATTAAATTAATCAAAACCTGGTGTCTGGAAAGCAGATTAGTCCTAGTGATAGTGAAACGCAGTGTGAAGACCCATCCGGTGATTGAGATCTTGAGCCAGAGTTCAGAAAGGCCTACAGCGAAGAGTAAATCGGGTGAGTACTGTGTTTTTGATGCGTCAAAGTCAATTTGGTAAGATTATTTGATTTGGCACAAGGCTACGTGGATCTGTTTATAAAATTTGGCATATACGAATATAAGGTTACGTATACTAAAATAAAGGTAGTGCAGTTTGGTCGGTGTCGTGACCATCTACCTATCACTGAACCCACGGTAGGTAGGTGTAGATTCCCTGAGAAGGAGAGTTTCAGTAGTTGAGGCATATTTATATAGTTTTGTTTTGGATACCGACCAGACATAGTTAAAAGCACGAAATATAAGAGTCAAAATTTTCACACTGTCAAGTATATAAAAATAAATAAATAAACCACAGTTTTAAAGTAAATCTCAAAATATCTTATAAAAATAAAAAGGGGGGCGAGCATAAGAATATATATTTTAAATAAAAATATATTTTTTAAATATATATAATTATATATATATATATATATATATATTTAATATATAATGCTGTGATAATGGGTTGTTTAGGGGTGTACTGAGTAGCAAAGGTCGTGTAAGTAACAATAAATAGCAATATGGATCAGAAAACTGCATTTATTTGGCAGAGAACTAAGTAATTCGAACATTATGTAAATTATTACGTAATTAACTTTAAACCATGCAAGTAAGCATATCTTACAACAATAGAACGCGTAGTTAGCAGAAAAATAGGTAATTCTTACATTATGTAAATAGCAAGCATTCAACACTCTGTATATAGACCGTTATTAATTTTAAGTAATGCCAGTAAGAATATCTTTCAACAATAGAACGCGTATTAAGACGAAATAATCGTACATGTAATTAAACATGCGTTGAGAAGTGTTCTAATTAGTTATAAAGCAAATACGCAATACAGTACATAAAAACTAACAAAGCTTTATGCAATTACGCTGAAAAGATGCGCATTTTGATAAGAAAACGCAGTTTCAAAGATGCGTAAATACACAAACGAAAACAGCATTAGAGTTACATCATTTATTTTGTACAATTATTCATAAGGCGATATCTATACAAAACAACGTATGGCAAAGATAACGAATAATAAGGTATCAATAACATAAACACTATTACATGGAAATCCAAATTAATTACATCAGAAACCACTTCAAAATGCAGGGAATGTTGAAGACAGGGCCTGGTTGGTTGAGATAATCTGCAGAACTGCTTGAAAACCCAGCCCACATGTAGTGGGAAAATGCTATTTAACACCCATTCTGTGATAAGACGGGTCAGTGTTACGTGCCAAAAATTTGACACTAGATATTTTGAAAGTGCGGGAGTTTCACGCCATAAATTTGAAAGACTTGTTGCGCGTATTTCCGTCACTTCAGAAGTGCGTTGCGCGAGACTTCGCGCCGGCGTGTGGGAGAAAAAAGTGGGGAGTTTCCGCAAGACGCTGGGACTTGGACTTTGCTTTTGAACGTCGAGAAGGGTGGTGTTGGGTCTGGTATCGTATCTTTATCTTTATTATGTAGATCCTTTTTTCTGCGTTATCTTTGTTTATCGTTCCCTATAACCCGTTCCCGTCGTTACCCCTACATATAGGTAGAAGACCAACCAAATCTGGATACAACCTGGCCTAACCGCAGTCCACGCCCTGAGAACCATCTTTAAATAATCGCGAAGGACGCCCTGAGAACCGTCTTTAAATAATCCCGAAGGACGCCCTGAGACCATCTTTAAATAATCCCGAAGGACGCCCTGAGAACCATCTTTAAATATTCCTGAAGGAAGCCCGCAGCCGCCATCTTTAAATAATCCGGAAGGGAGCCACGAGCAACCCTGAAGGAAGCAATTCTGTGAGACGCTTATCTATTCACGTAAGTTCACCGTGTGTGGGGTTTTTTATAATACAATTTAGAAATTTGCATATTTCGTCATTTACGTGTAATAATTTGCATAGTGTGTGACGTCACTGACAGATGGGCGCGCTAGTTTCCACATTATAGATTAGCGTTACCAACTGTCTTTGTGTCGCATATACCGAGTTTACGGTAATATAAGATCAGTTGACAACTGATGCACGTCGAAGCTGCGACACTGTTAACCAAAAATCCACGCGTAAAATAAATAAAGTATAATAGAATATCAAGTTCAAGTTACAGTGAAAATCGTGCAATAATTATGAAGAGTTTTTGCCGTTTTTTTATAGAAAACGTGAGTAGAATTTGGGTAATTGATTTAAATTAAATATTTATAATGATAGGGCTTCAAGTATATGTCGACAATAATAATTCAAGTCTGGATACTTCAAATCTGGGTCGATATAATACTTCAAATCAGCGTCGACAATTATATTTGTGGTATATTTCTGGACAATTCAAGTCTGTGTTGACAATAATACTTCTGGATCCTAAGGGGACAATTCCAATTGAATTTTGGTACAATTCTGGTACAATTTTAAGCTGCGTCGAAAGTATTTAAGAGAAGAAATTCCAAAGCATTTGTAGACAAATATAAAATAAAGAAGCACGAGGCAATTTTTGGGAAACAAAAGGTAACTGTACTCAAATATTAGTTCAACTAAGCAGAGCATTGGTAGACGATTGGATTAACAAAAGGGTGTTAATCCGCAACACGAACAACATATCACAGGTAAGATCTATTTATTTTAAGATATTTTTCTATTTAAATTTTAATTCTGAATTTATTCAATTTATACAAAACTTGTAATGAAGTCAACAAGAAACATTTGCATACGTTAAACTTACGTATTAAAGCATAAAGAGGTCTAGAACGTTCCAGATTTTTTTGTAAGGGTGTAGTTTTTGGTGACTTTAGATTGAATTCAAAGCATATCAATTTTGGAATAAATGATACATATGATATTGATTGATTGAGGAGTGTATTTAAAGAATTTCAAAAATTGTAAATAATATTTCTTTTCATTATATGAAATTAATTGACTTCATTTTATTAATTCAAACAAGTAATCATAAAGGGGTGAAAAAGAGAAAATTGATCATCGTAACGTTGTGCACTCTGTGTAGATTAAAAAGGGCTAGCCGTGGCATAATAATAATAAAGTTAGTAAGATTGAAGTGAGAACACAGAGAGGTGGCGTTAAGTATAATATATAGTGTATCTATATTATATATTTAATAAATAATAGTTGATACTTTTTAATATAATTTGGTTGTAGTGATATTTTTTGTGTTTTGCGAACACGCCTGATTTATGGCAACGTTCCCACGAATTTCTCGCAGAATTCGTTGAACTGTACAAAAGTTTTCCTTGTTTATGGCAAGTAAAAAGCAAGGATTACAGTGATAAGCATAAAAAAAAACTTGACCTATGATGAACTTATTTAAAAATTTCAAGAAGTTGACTATTCGGCAAACAAAGAGACAGTTAGTAAGGAGATTAATTCCTTGAGAACGGTTTGTAAGAAGGAGCTTGCTAAATTAAAAAAATCAGCCACCTCTGGAGATGGAGAAGGTGACATATACAAACCGGTCTTGTGATATTTTGATCTCTTCAATTTTTTAAATGACCAAGACATTCCAAGAACACCTCGCGAAACGGTTCATGACGAAGACGCTGTGTCTGTTGGAATAGACCAAGAGGTAAGTGAACGATTTAATATTTAGTAAATAGGCAATGTATTGTCAAAAGACAGGTGATACTTTTATTTTTATAATAAAAATTTAGAAATATGAATATCCTAACCTTTAATAGCCACCGTTGTATTTTATATAAAATACCACCACTAATATTTGTAGACAACTGCTGAACAGATGTATTTTTTTCTTGCCATGCTACGGATCATTCTTGATTAAAATACTTATTAAAGTTCTCTCTCACAATCTTGACAGTTTCTAATTGTTGGCCCCTCATATTACGTTGTAGGTTATGCATCCTTTCATGATCTCATCTTTCTCCTAATTCCACACAATGGTCGATAATATTTACACTGCCCATACTTCCAGGAGGGGTATAACTTTGGGGTGATATTTCACGCAAGAAATTGTGTAAAGCACAACATGCTAGAACGACAGTCTCTATGTTTTCCACTTTTAAATTAATTTATGTGTGGAAGTTGCGAAATCTTGAAGCTAAAATTCCGAAAGTGTTCTTAACTACACGGCGCGCCCTAGACAAACGGTAGTTGAAAATTCTTCTTTCCTTATTTAGAGAGTCTCGGTTATAAAGTTTGATAAGATCTGATCGCATCGCAAGAGCCTCACTACTTACAAAAAATATACCCAAGAATCCGATTTGATTGCGGAAGCTGTGTAGGTTCTGGAATTGTCAAGGCGTTGTTAACGAGTTTTTCATAAAATTTTGTATGATTTAGTACACCACCATCAGAAACACGGCCATTAGTACCTACACAGCAGTAAATAAATTCACAGATTGCATTCGCTATAGCCATCAACACTATACTGTGAATTTTTTATAATTGAAATAGTAAGATCCACTGTCCTTGGGGGGAATTATTTGAACATGTTTTCCGTCAATCGCACCTAGGAATGAGGGAACTGCCACTTGTTTTCGAAATCAGCTGCAATGTCCAGCCAATCCTTAGAATTTTTACGAAACTAAAAAATAATAGAATGGTATAGGTATTTAATTCAAATTTTAATGAACACCTAACATGTGTCTTTCAGGGAAAACATTATACGGAATTGTTCAAAACTAAAATAATATAAATTATTTTTAATTTTGAAATGCACGTTTCTTATCAACAAATATTTAAAATACAAATATTTCTGTACGTAATGATATGACGTTTTATAGAAAATTATGGGGAGGGAACATAGGTTTTAATTTGAATCTGAGTGTGCGTAATCAATATGTTTCTCAGAATAATGTTTTTTATTTTTATAGTGTGACGAAATAGAGAATCAAAGTTATCAAGAACATACTGACAATCCATCTACTCCAGCAGAAAGTTCAGCCAATAGGAGTACTTCGTCGTCCAGTGCATATCATTCACGGGGATCATCTCGAAAGAGGCAAGCACGTACGACTAATGAAAAAGTGGAGGATGTGTTGACAAAGGCTGAGAAGCGATTAGAATCTATCACTGCCGATGATTTATTTGACCAATATGGCAAACACATTGCTGATCGACTTATGCAGATCAGTCCGAATCAAATAAAATGTATTCAAAAATTGATAGGTGATGTTTTATTTAAAGGTGAAATGGAGTTCCTTAACAGAAACTGCAAAATAGTTGATATGGGGGAGAAAGAGTCTCACTCCCGTCCATCTATACCTATATAGCACACTATATCACCTCGATTTGAACAGTATCCGTTTTCACAGTATAATGTACCCCAGTCACTTCAATATCAACAACCTCAAACTGAATTTTCTCGGCAACTTAGACATCTCCATACTGGAGCACTTCAACAGACTACAAACCAGCTCGAAACAGGATCAGCCGTCACTAACACACCACTTGCTTCTGGTTCAGCCTTGGCGGAATATGTATAACCATTTTTTCAGACGAATTTTTAAAACCTGGTAGATTACATTACATGTTTCACGAATTATCCTGTTCAAACTTAATTTAGATACAAAGGTCTTGAACTCCAAGTCTTTATAGCTTCTCCCTGTAGCAAGGAACCCTAAAGTTGCCGAAAGCCTTTCGTGCGGTGAAATAGCTTTTCTCATACAACTGTCATCTTTCCTTATGTATAGCGTTACCAATTCCAACAATCGATTGTAAGTCGTAGCGTCCATACGCAAATAATTGCGCCAGTCATTATTATCATTAATACTCAATTCTTTCAGTAAATTGATATGGGAGTACTGACTTCTTTTTAAAAGCCATTTCCTTGACCACTTTCTTCTATTTTTCCTCATAAGCTGATGCACCCGTACTAGGGATATTATGGTAAAAAACCGTAACAGTGCTTCTTCCATATCGTCAAAAATCACTAAAAAACTGAACAGAAAGAACTGAACTGAAGAGAAATACAGTTGAAACTGAGATGGAAAACTGAGTAATAAACGGAATGTGTAGACACTATAAAATGTACGTTAGTTTGTCCGTTTTTATTGTCCCATAAAACGTACAATAAGTCGTTGCGTGTAAACCGGCCTTAACAATGGCTTTGAAACATAACATTTCATTATAGAGTTCATTTCCATCGATATCTCGTTGAAGGAAGTCTCCATCCCCTTGTTGTAAATAAGAATCTAGATTCAAACATGAGTTTCTCAAAAATTATGATTCCAGTTCGTGAAACTTGTACAAACATTTAAATAAATTATTAGATACTTCTATTAAAGAAAATCTATTCGTAGTGAATTTTTGGTATCTAATATACTATAATAAAAATGTACTTTGAAATTTTGTTTTTGATCAACAAAGAGCTTGTCTTTTGAATCTTATGAAAAATGACATAGAACCTTTTTTGGCGAGCAAGAGGAAATTAGGGTAGAATATTAACTTCTGCAGCTATTGATTCAGCTTCTTTTATAAATAAATTAGAACTTTCTTCAGTTCCTTTTATACTAAGATAGTTAATTAAATTTTTTGAAGCAGTTGCACATTCGGACATATTAATTTTAGGATTTTGAGACACTTTGTTCTTTATTTTCAGCACAAATTAATTACCCCTTTTCTCCCTTGTTAATTCATTCTCGGTTCAAATAAATTCCGTTTTTACCGTTAAATAAAATCGTTCATTCATAATTAATAATAAATACGCGGTTTGAAGCAAATAAATAAAAGGTTGTTTACGGTTTACCTTTAAACAAAACTTTTTTATTGGACCAACGTTTTGTGCTCTTCTAGCGTCGTTCTTTTAGCGTCGTAACGGTCAAGTCGTTGCGCTGCGTTTTAGGTGTCATCCTTTGTTGATAGTTTTGTCAGCATGGTGGTCCACCGCGACGAGGAGCCGTTGCCCAGGAAGAAGAGGGGGGATAGGTCGGAGGCTGAGGGCGCTGTTGGGGGGAAACAGCTGAAGGTAGTATTGAAGGACGTTATGTTAGGGATTCAGGAGGAGGTAGAGGAGCCTGTGTCTGCGGCGGTCGTGTCGGGGGAGTCGGGGCCTCCCGTGGTGGTTGCGGAGCCAGAATTGCCCTCTACTTCGAGAGCCCAGCGCACAATGTCGACTAGTAGAAACGTTAGCGTTGATGCTAGCGACCTCGATGAGCTGGAGCTCTTGAAGTTCAGGGTGAGGAAGGCGCACGCTGCCGTCTATGGGAAGGTGCCGACGACCTCCGCCAGTATCGTCGTGGAAGACAGAAAGATGGTTCGGCACGCCGTGGATGATATCCGCGACGTTACGAACCAACTTATAGGCATGGTTAGGGCGCTTCGACTTTGCTTAGATAGTCCTGGGAGAGCTGGTGTTGTCGGGGGAAATCCAGCGGTGCTTGCTTCTGTTTCAGGGCAGCAGAGTTCCCGGAACCAGGAGGTGCCGATGCCGCGGAAGGTGTCGTATGCTGCAGCTGCTGCAGGTGTAACGCCTACTTTTGCTGTTAGGGTCGACGCCAGGCCAGGGGAGAAAGAGGACGTCATGTCGACCCTGAAGAAAAAGATCGATCCCGCTCGTGATGGGTTTGTCGTGGTCGGAGCTCGTAGGACTCGTAGAGGTGGTGTAGTAGTTGAGTGCGCAGGACGAGAAAACGCGAAGAAATTGCAGTCGAAGGTCGGCGGTCACTGCAAAGAGCTCGTGGCGAAGACCATCGAGAAGAAGCGTCCACGGGTCGTTCTTCCGGGGGTCGAAGCGGGGATGAAGGCAGAAAAACTGGTTCGGTTGATCGCGAGCCAGAATCCCCGCTTCGGCGATTTGAAGATCGAAGACCACCTGATGGAGAAATTTAGGTTTGGCGGAAAGGGCCCTAGGGATCCCTTCGTCAACGTAGTCTTCGAAGTGACCCCCACACTTCGGAGACGCATATTAGCTGACGCTATAAACCTCAGGTGGCGAAGAGTCTGGGCCCGGGACCACTTCTCGATGACCCAGTGCTACAGGTGCTACGAGTACGGCCATAGATCGATGGAGTGCAGGGAGAAGGTACAGTGGTGCGGTATCTGTGCCGACGTCGGACACGAGTTCAAGAATTGCCGGAGGGCAATCCCCTGCTGTGTGGTTTGCGATAGGGCAAACGACAGAACTGGCGGTGGTGCGAAGGTCGATACGCGCCACGACGCCAAGTCGAGTAGATGCCCCACGATGCTGAGATTGAAGAACGCATTCACACGCAACATCGATTATGGACCGTGAAGATAAAGGAAGATTTAAAAGAAGCAAGAAGATAAAATTCACGCAATTAAATCTCGGGAAAGGAAAAGGGGCTACAAATAACTTCGTAAAGTTATTCAGCGAAAATAATATCGACATCGGGCTTATACAGGAACCGCACCTGTATAGCCACAAAATAACAGGTTTTGGGAAGAGGGTTACCGTTTTAAACGCAAACAGCGAACGACCGCGTAGCAGGACAATAATAAATAACGGGACGTGCGCCGGAATAATCCTAAACAATCTGTCATAACCACCGCAGAAATAAAAACGGGATTGCATACGTTTTACGTGATAAGCACTTACCTTCCGCCGATCGATTCCCGGCGGGAGAATCCTCAAACAGAGGATTTAATAAATCAAATTGAAGGAATTCTTCGTAAAATCGGTAGAAATAGAAATTTAATTATCGCGGGAGACTTTAATGCTAAGTCGCCATTATGGGGCAGCCCTATCGAAGACGATAGAGGCTCGCAGGTTGCTGATCTTTTTACGGGATGGGACCTTAGTGTGATAAACACTAATGATTCACCTACGTTTGAGACGCATAGAGGCAGCAGTTTTATAGATATTTCTGCAGTCTCGCACGAAATGTTAGAAACGATTTGTAATTGGAAACTAAGGTCGGACGAGGAAACGCTGTCTGATCATAAATTTATAACATGGGACATTGAAACCAAA
Source organism: Platerodrilus igneus (assembly GCA_036346225.1). Taxonomy (NCBI): domain Eukaryota; kingdom Metazoa; phylum Arthropoda; class Insecta; order Coleoptera; family Lycidae; genus Platerodrilus; species Platerodrilus igneus. The sequence continues at coordinate 688,325 of JARFIW010001119.1, read as the reverse complement.
ACAAGCGCAAACGAGCAGCTAACTATATTTCCGCGGTTCTGTAATAAAAAAGCAAATTGGGAGCGGTTTAAAGAAAAATTTGGCGAAAGTATCCCTGCGCTCGAAAATGAGCTATTTAACTGCCGAGAGGCAGACGAAGTAGAAACACTCGTGAAAAAATTGAACGACGCGGTGGTAGACGCGTCGTCGTATTCCATGCCGCAAAAGAAAACATTTAAAGACAGCGTACCCTGGTGGACCCGGGAACTAACCACCAAGCGGGCAGAAACGCGTAACCTAAGGCGCCGCTATCAACGCGCCTCGGGAGAAATAAGAGAACAACGGAGAATAGAATATAATCAAAGTTACCGCGAATATAAAATATTAATAGAAGAAACGCGAACGAATAAATTTAAAGAATTCGGCACGCAAAACTCACAGAAAGAACCCTGGGGAACCGCATACCGCGTAATTAGAGGAAAACAACAAAAAATCGCGCTCAGTCATATAAAGAAAACAAATGGCGAATACACGGAAGGTTTTAAAACCCCAGCGGAATATTTACTAGAGAAATTTTTCCCATCGGATAATCCCGAGGGGGATGAAGGGTCGCACGATTTAGTACGTCGGGAAGCTGCAGAGGCGCAAGGAACAGGTGCCGATAAGGCAATTCTAGTTCACGAGGTCGTCAGGGCTCTTAGGAGGATGAACCCTAAGAAGGCACCGGGGCATGATGGAATCCCCTCAGACGCAGCTCTGCAGGCGTGCCTGTTAGCCCCGTGTATCTTTGTTGGGTTGTTTAATCTTTGTTTAGAAAGGGGCGTTTTTCCGCGTTGCTGGAAAATCCAGAATGTGAAATTTATACCCAAACCTTAAATGACGGATGCGTCAGATCCGGGCAGCTATCGTCCAATTAGCTTGCTACCGGTGCTGGGGAAAGTTTTAGATCGCGTTATGACTACGCGTGTTGAGCAGCTAGTGCGAGACAGCGGCGGTTTTAATAACCGACAGTTTGGTTTCGTGGAGGGCAAGTCGACTATCGACGCGTTAGAGTTTGTTGTCGGGGAAATTAAGCAGGCAAGAGATGCTAAAGAGTACTGTGTCGTTGTTGCTTTGGACATTTCAGGAGCATTTGATGCTGCCTGGTGGCCATTAATCGTTTGCGAGTTAGATCGTAGGGGTTGTCCGCGAAACTTGATGTCTTTGGTCAAGAGCTATTTCTCGGGGCGATTGGCACAGGTTGAAATTCCGGGTGAAGTTCTGTCGCGTGAGGTGGAAAGGGGATGCCCGCAAGGGTCATGTTCTGGTCCCACATTTTGGAAGTTGTTGTATGAGAGCATCCTTAGGGTCAAGTTGCCCGCAGGATGCTCAATCGTTGGGTTTGCAGCTGACACGCTTTTAATTGTAAGATCGAGATTGCTAATGGATATGCGCACAAAACCGAACGAGGCGCTTAATAAATTACACGAATGGTCGCAGGCAGTAAAATTAAAATTTAACACGGCAAAGTCAGAGGCGCTTTATTTCGGCACGAAACCAGGACAGAGACCTCCTAGGTTAGAGCTAGGAGGGGAGAAAATCCCGTTTAAAGATTGTATTACCTACCTCAGCGTCAAGATCGACAATAAATTAAATTGGAAAGCGCACGTACAATACGTAAAAAGTAAGGGCGGCGAAATATCAAATAAAATGATGGCGGCGGCTAAAATAAAGTGGGGTTTCAGGGGCGAATCGCTGAGGACGGTTTATACCGGAGCAATTGAGCCGGCAATACTGTACGCAGCTTCTGTATGGGCAGAAGGTTGTAAAGTCCGGGAGATGCGTCAATTAACGAGCGTACAACGCATAACCGCGGTAAAAGCGGCGAGGGCGTACAGGACCACCTCCACGGAGGCTGTCCTGGTGATCAGTAGGACTCTCCCTATCGAATATGTCGTTAGGAGATTAGAGATAGGCGATTAATAAATATAGGAAAAGGGCGCGAAATTATCGAAGATCTTAATCTTGGTAATAGGGAAATTGCAAGAAAGATCGTTGTATCTGAGTTGGGGCACCCGGCTGATATTAGAGGAATCGAGTTTGTCGAAGGTGATGAGGACGCGATGGGTATCAGAATTTATACGGACGGTTCACGTATGGACGATGGGCAAGCAGGCGCGGCGTTTGTCGTGTATAAGCAGGAAAGGAGGTGTTTCGGTTTCAAACCAAACTCGCGAACTGGTGCACTATCTTCCAGTGCGAATTGGTAGCCATACGAGAGGCTATCGATTACGTAATAAACCATACGGGCAGAGACGAGTATTATATAATCAGTGATAGTATATCGGCGCTGACGGCTTTAACAAACATGAACACCTCGACAGAGCTCCAAGCGGACGTCTGGAGGATAGCGCGTACGGCGCTCGAGTTTCGACGTTTAAAGTTCTGTTGGGTCAGGTCGCACAATGGTAACGTAGGAAACGATAGGGCTGATGAATTAGCTAAAGAAGCCGCGACGGGAGACTTTCGAATATCACATTCGTCAATACCGAAGTCTTTGATTAAAAGAAAGCTGCGCGAAAAATCAATTCAACAATGGGAAGAGAGGTGGAACAACGCTGTCACGGGCAGGTTGACCCACAAATTCATACCGAGCATAGAAGCTAGAGGTAGGATCGAGGTTAAGCTCGATCACAAAATGGTGCAGTTGATAACAGGGCACGGCGCCCTGAAGGCGTATTTACAAAGGTTCGGTCTAACCAACAGCGACCGCTGCGAATGCGGCGAGGGCGCGGAAAACGCAGAGCACGTGCTCTTCGACTGCCCGCTTGAGGCGGGAAATCGAGGGTTGGCTGATAGCAAACTAGCTATCCTAGGTCTAGCATGGCCAAAGAGCCTAGAGGAAGTCAGGGAAGTGGTTAACCAGAAAGCGTTCTGGACAGCCTTAAAAGAATTCGCGGGAAGGGTCGCGAGACTAGAGAATGACAACCGCGTGTAAAATTCGGTGGGGTTGGTGGGAGGATTGTAAAAAATTTAAATTGACTTGGCGTGAGTAACAAATAAACAATAACAAATAAATCAGAAACCCTCATTAAATTAAATCAATAAAATAAACAAACATAATAAAATAGAGTGAAACCGCGCATCCCTCCAGGACTTGAAAGTGAATTGATAGTGATAGTGATTGTGATCCCCCCAAGAACATTTAGTGCATACCCACCAGGACTTTAGCAGTGCACCCCATCCCCCACTTAGAAGTAAGTTACAGTTAGATGTAGGCAGACGACCAGATCTTCGGATGCTGGAGAATTTTATTATCGAGGTAAGACCTAAATTGTGGCGGCTGTACTCGCACAAGCATTGATTTACATTAATTAGTAGTTTTCGAAACAATTTAACAAGCACGTTTGGTGTGTAAAGGCGCTAGCCGACATATGCTTGTGGGAGTGCACCTGATAAACAGGGTGATGCTTTTTGCTATTTGTGCACTGCTATATGCTTAACGCTTAACGCTTATTAAACATTTATTTATATATTTACATAGTTATATTTATTTATATTTTATATTTACACTATATTTATTTATTTCTTAGCATGTATTGTAGTATTATATGGAATATTTGTTTTGTTTGACGTTCTGTTGCCATTTTGGTTGCAGTATATATTTGGGAAGGAAGAGTATAATTGCGAAGATTGTAATCATAATATAAATCAGTTAGGGAATGATAGGGAAAGCTAGGGTTGGATTTAAATTAGTTAGCTAGATTTGGATAGTTTTAAGACGACCCTTCAGGTCGCACTGGTAAGCAGAGTCGGCGTCTGCTATCCGGCATTACGGATCCCTCCCCCTCTCATTTTTGCTTGTGTCTTGTTGATCGGGTACACTCGAAAGTCAGCGCTAGGGATACCATTATTTACAACCCTGTTTTTAGTTTTTGTTTTTAGTTTTTGTTTCAGTTTTGTCAGATTTTTAGGTTTGTTAGATTGTTAGAGTTTGTTAGGTTTGTTAGATTTTTAGGTTTGTTAGATTTTTAGGTTTGTTAGATTTTTATTAAGTTTTTATTTAGGGTGGATCAACTATGAAGTTAGTATAAATTAGAAGCACGTTATTTTTCGCGTTTAAACCCAATGTAGTACCTCCGGGTGGAGCATTGGGGACGTGGCCGCAAGTATAGCGGCCGTTATTCAAATTATAATGTCTAATGATTTTCAACTTAAATCCCTTTTTGCTTTAAGAACGAAAATTAATTCGGTAAATTAAAATAACCCTTTCCCTTGTTAATGCATTCTCCGCTCGTATAAATTCTATTTCTATTGTTAAATCCTACCGCCTAATTAATAATAAATACTCTTTCTCAGAATTCCTCAACGTAAAGTTTAAGCTATAATTAACTAGTCAATAACTTGTTCTAGGTATCCGATAATTGATTCTTATGTGTTTTCCATCGAAAGTTTCGTCGAACTGAAGCCGCGTACTATCCGATAAAACCGTATTTTTCCCGTTTTAATCCTTAGCAACAATATTACGTTGAGCTCTGGTCATTAGTTAAACGAAATTAATATTCATTTGCTTTTCAACTCACACGACGAAAACATCCGTTCTGGTTTCCTTCGTTTCATTTTTCTTATGAAAATTTCGCGCACGCCTTACAGCGTGGTAAATATAAATGGTTTAGTAAAATTGTACTTTTCGACATCAATAAATTAATTTTACTTGTACTTACTATATTTTCCTCCGGTGACCCTTAAAGCCACGATGGATGGTCGCCCTTTGTTGTAATGGGAGGACAGCCCCAAGGTGGGATCACGCGCCCCTCTCCTTTGCCCCGTAGTTAGATACGGTAGGAGCCGGTCCGACGGCAGCAACCCGAGGGTGAGTGCGTAAGTACTAATTGACACCATTTGGTAACCACACTTGGTGGCCTTAAACGGATTACTGTAAGTAATCGTAGGCGTACGAGGATAAGTTATAACTGCTGGGTTACCATGTGCTTTAAATTTTTTTGTGCTAAATTTTTATTAGTTAAGATTTTGTCCTGCCAATGTAGCATGTGTACTTTTTATATTTACAACCATTAAGAGCTGTGGCTTTTAAGTGTTCTTTTTGGGTTTTGTTGTGTTACAAAATAACGTAAAGAGTAGGCAACTAAAAACGGCAGCTCTACATGTTAAGGAGGATTTCTGTTGATCTTGTAAATATGTGCAACTTGTAATTACGGATGGTTTATTTGGTGTTTTTTTTTGTTAATTACAAATTGTATGATTATGGTTAGGAGTGTGTTATTTGTTTACTTTTATTTCAGGCCTGATTTAGTTTGTGTAGGTATTCTACCCCGCCCATTCACCGATTGAGCCCGGTCAATTTCTCTTTCTTCTTCCTTGTTTCTTTTGTTTGACTACGTCATTGTACGTAGCAACTTCATAATATCGTTAATTTTTGATAGAAGATCGTCCCAGATAAGTTTAAATGAAATAAATTTCCCCACTAATGCTTGTGCTGTAATTCGTTTTTAAATCTATTTTTTCGTTTTCGATGATTTCATTATGGCTTTTTGTAAACATTCTTATAATTTAAAATTAAAGGTCTAATTGCATTTATTATACTTTTCCAACGAGTTTCGTTTAAAGGTTTCAAAGTCAATACAGTATATTTTGTTTCAAAAAATCCAACCTTACAGTTGATGTTGAAAAAAGTACATTAAATGGATTACTGGAAAAGCATAACGATAATCTTTAAGGCGTTTTCAAGTTACTTTTACAGTTAACCCTTCAACATTCCTTGGTTCCGTTTACCTCCTCCTTTCCTTTCCTATATATAGCGTAAGGTGCGGTATGGAACAAAAAAAAACAATCATGAGTTTGGTGTTCAAGACTCTGGTCAAGCAGCAATTGCATCTGCAGTCAAAAGACGCGCGTTCGCGGTTTTCTCATAGTGTGTGTGTGTGTGTGTGAAACAAAACATTGCACATCAACATTATACAGTCCTCTATAAACACGTTTGGAATGGTTCATGACCTATCGTACACGTCAAGGTAACAGATAAAACAGTAAGTATTAATATTAATTTATTATGCGCTGTATATCGTAAAATATTGAACCTTCGAATTCCGGATATCTTATCCTTTATAATGTGATTATTCAATTCATGAATTTTCCTTATAATTAATCCTAATCATTTATCGTGCTTTGATCCTCATTGTTTCATTACATTTTTGTGGTTACCTTCGATAACTACTAACGCTTAATGTAGCTATCACTTTATTCATTCAATTAATAATAATTATATTCATTCAATCAAAGTTGATGGATTAGTATTTACTATAAACTGAAAGCTTTAAAACGTTGGTATGTACATAGTTTGTCCCTTGGAAATAACGGGATATTATAAAATAAATGCTTAGTTTTATCTTACCTATTTCAAAAGAATGTTTTGGGTACATGAAGTTAATTCTCAGGTAGCTGTTGATGGGTTTGGGGCTTTATAATTGCATGGGCACCAGACAAACAAATCACATCGCTTGTAAAATTCATATCTTGCTATTTGGGAGCTTTTAACGAGGTGAACGTATTTTTACTGGTTGGTTTGGTTCTCAGGTATGTTCCTTGTAAGAAAGTTTGTTTAGAATTGTATTAAAGGCAATTCTACGTCAGCAGTGTTGCAAGGTTTGGTTATTGGTATTTAAATTGGGGTCGTGTCATTCAGCATAATGACTCAATTTAGAATTTCTATGAATCGTCTAATTTTAGACATGAAGGATGCTGTCAATAGCATTTCAGAATTCTTGATTAGTAGTGGTAAACTGGAAAAGACTCGCGAAAATTTGGTGGCAATAAAGTTGTTTACAATAGCCACCAAGGATATCAAACATAAAGTTGATGTGTCTTACCATTGATTGATGTGTCTTTAATGAAGAAAATGCAGAAGGCATTCAGGAAATTCGATCGCTTCGTATCGAATTGGATAAAATGCTACTGTCGATTAAAATTTGTAATGCTCAGTTTAAAAGCATGTTTGATTCAATGAACAAAATTCATTTAAAAAAACGGTCTGGATCGCCTACTGGTTTTGGTGGTGTTACCAATATTCGATTGCCGCGAGTATCAATAAGTAAATTAACTGGAAAGTTTTGTGATTTTAACGCTCATCATAGCATGTTCAAAAATTTAGTTTATGATAACCAGAATTTATTACCCACTGAAAAATATTTCTTCTTACTGGATTCTCTGAATTCAAATTCGAAAAATCTTATTCGTCATCTGGAGGTCATAAATGAAAATTTGGAAACCGCTTATTCAATTATCGTTGAGCGTTACGAGTGTCGTCGTTTATTGGCAAAAACAGAAAAGATTTCTAAAGCTCAATCTAACTCACATGTAGAATTAAGAGAGTTACTAAATTGCTTTGTAGAAATTTTGGCTGGCTTGCGTCAAACGAAAATTGATTTGTTGGATTTGATTCTTCTCAATATTTTATCAAAAAATTGGAGATAGACTTGCTAAAAACTTTCGAGTTGAAAAATACTCAGGATATTCCAACATTCGAGCAATTGAAAGCGTTTGTTGAAAAGCACTGTAAAGCGCAAGAATTCAGCAGTATGGTGCTAGTAGATAAACCTCCCAAGTCGTCAAGTAAGAATGTGGACTGGGAAAAGCGCCCTAAGGCGTGTTCAAAATCACAATCTCATACGTCTTTAGTGACTACATCAAATATGGTGTGCGATGCGACTCATTATTTATATATTAATGTAAAATATTTCTCGGGAAGTCACCGCAGGAACGTTATACTTTTGTTAAAGGAAAAGGGTTGTGCATTAATTATTGCATGGACTCACATCATGCTAGCAATTGTAAATTAAAGAAGTTGTGCAAAAGGTGTTCAAAACTCCACAATACTTTGTTGCATTTTGGAAACTCAGCAGTGCAGACTGAGGATGTTACCTCTTCTGTGCCTGTGGTTTCATGGTCACCAATTTTGTCGTCTTCATCAACCCCTCAATTGGAAGCTAGCTACACTGCCAGTAGTAGTTTATTTTCGGCAAGATCCTCCAATACAGTCACTTTGTTAGCTACGGATAAAGTATCCGTTTGTGATAGGTTTGGAAGAGTTCAAACTGTAAGAGCTTTATGGGATAATGGCAGCATGGAGAGTTTCATACCTGACTCATGTCGTCAACGTTTGGCTTTAAATAAATGAAAAGTTTCGGTAAAGGTGCAAGAACTGAGACTAACGGCGGCTCAGGTTATAGGTACATTGTTATGTAAAATTCGTCCTAGAGGATAAAGAAATCCTCAATACGATGTGGATGCTTTTGTTCCCCCAGAGATTTGTGGAAAATTACCTACGATACAGTTGCCATCAAATAATTGGTCGCATACGTCTGACTTAAAATTGACTGACGAAGATTTTGATAACCCCGGCAAAATAGAAATGTTGCTAGGTGCAAATATTTTCGCTCCAAACTCTTTTAGAGTGAGCTCAGCGGAAGAAGCGTGCGAAAAGCATTTAGTTGAAACTCATGCTAGAGAGGATGGTGGTCATTTGTGGTCCGGTTGCCGTTCAAAGGCCCGGAGCCTGTTTTTGTCCAGTCTCGGGAGATCGCCATTCGTAGATTTCTTTCATTGGAGCGACGTTTGGAAAATGATTTTCATTTATATACTTCATATCGTGATTTTATGCAAGATTACATTGGGAGTGGTCATATGACACTTTGTCCGAAATCGTGTCAAAATTCAATAGATGGTTCGTCAGAATACTACATACATTGAAGATTCAAATAACTTGTCAAAAAAGATTTTAGGTTTGTAGTGGAAACCCATGGATTATTTCTTTTATCACGTTAATCCTATTTCAAAGGATTCTACGAAGCGCAGTATGATTTCTGAAGAAGCCAGAATTTTTGATTCGTTGGAGCCAACTTACTCCTTTAGTATTTGTGGATATTGGGTTTGAATTCGGACGAAAATCATCCATTAAATATTGCATAAAAATGGAAAATTTATTTGGAACAATTGTCAGAATTATCGAAACTCGAGATACCTCGATGGATTTTACGCGTTGATTACAAAAATATACAGATTCACGGTTTCTGTGATGCTTCGGAAGCAGGCTATGCAGCCGCTCTTTATTTTCGAGTCGTCGACATATTTGAAAACATTAAAACGTCATTGATGTGTGCTAAATCTAGGGTTGTTCCTACTAACCGCATTTCTTTGCCTCGTTTGGAGTTATGTGGTGCACTACTGTTGTCAAACTTAGTAGATTTTGTTCGGATTACTTACAAAACAAATTGCCATTCGATAATATTTATGCCTGGTACAATTCAACCGTTGCACTCGCTTGGGTTAAATCATCATCGTATAATTGGAAAACATTCGTCAGCAATCGAATCTCACATATCCAAGACCGCATTCCTCTAGCACAGGGATGGGCAAACTTTTTTAGGATGCGGTCTACTTCTAATTTTTTTACAATGTGTCGGTCCACCAGATATTTATTAAAATAATTATAATAAACAATGTGGTATAAATGTACATAGGTAACTAAAAAAATGAAAATAGAAAGGAACTTAGGTATATATTTTCAAACAAAATTTAAAGATTATAAAAGTATAAAAATATCAAGTTTATAAAAAATATTCCGATTCGAATTATTATTTAAGATAAAGTCATGTGAAATTGTCCGCATTAGAAGATTTACACTGCATATCCTCTGCTAATTTAGTAAATCTTGGTATATAATTACTAACTGCCAGTCTTGTACTGCATTCGAGGTGATTGTCTGTAAGACGGGAGCGATATTTTGATTTAATTATATTCATTGTAGAAAATGCAGATTCACATAGGTAGGTAGAGCCAAAGAACGATGTTAAATTTAATGCGAGATTTTTTAAATTAGGATACTTAACTTCGTCTATTAAATTCCAAAAATATTTGTAGGATCTGAACTATGTGCTTTTAAAATTATGTCATTTTGAAGAAGAAGAACTTCATCTTCCTCAATAGTTATAGAAAACAATTCGTTTATATTTTTGGTTATTTCTTCCACATCAACATTCCCAAATGGGTAAGACATAAATGCAACTATTGGTTCTAGTTTTGTAAATTCTTGAAAACGATTCTCAAATTCAGAGCTAAGATTACTTAGTTCCCCATAAAATTTTTCCTTATTTAAAATACCTCCGTTTTTGCAAAACTCGTCAGAAATGTTTTGAAGTTTTTAGTTCATTCTTTATTAACTGGAAGGAAAGTAGCTTTAGCTTACTTTTGAAAATATTAACATATCCGATCAATTCTGCTATTGATCGATTTTGTCCTTGTAATTGCAGGTTTAATTCATTAAGATGATTTGTTATATCCACAACAAAAGCTAAATCCATTAACCAAACGTCGTCACTAAGTTCAGCATACTCTTCATCCTTTAATTTTAAAAATCTTAGATCTCTGGAAGTAGCTCCTGAACCTTTGTAAAATATATTCCGACTTAACCAACGAACATCAGCATGATATAACAATTCCCCGCATCAGATTCATTTTCTTCTAACTGTGCCCTAAACATTCTTCTTTGAAGACTTTTTCCTCGAATCGAGTTGACAATTTTCATACAGATTCCCATTATATGAGACATATTTAATACTTTGCAACACAAGGCTTGTTGATGAATTATACAATGATAGCTCAAGAAATTTGGTATATCATCATCGCGTTTGCAAATAGCCAAAAATCCTTTGATTTTTCCTGTCATTGCAGGGGCCCCATCGGTCGTCATTGATGCTATTTTATAAATTGGAATTTTATTTTCAACTATATACTTTTTAAATGCATCGTAAACATCTTCACCTCTGGATTTCTTTTTTAAAGGCAATATGGTTAACAATTCTTCCTTCACGCTCATGTCCTTGAAAACCATTCTTATAAAAATGCATAACTGAGAAGTATCTACTAAATCTGTAGATTCATCAAACTGTAAAGAAAAGCAAATACATTTTCTACATCTTCTCTCAGTTGATTAGATATATCAGAATTCATCATTTCTATACGCCGCGTAACAGTTCGACGCGAAAGTTGGATGTCTTTAATTGCCGAAATGATTTCTTTTTTGTTCTTAAAAGTGTCAAATAATGAATCCCCGGGTTCCAGAAAGGCTGTTTTTACCAAATCTCCATCTGCGAAAGGTTTTTGTGTTTTGCTAACACTTGACACACACGAAAAGATGCAACAGTTGCAGCTTTAGTAATGGTAATCTATTTAGTAAAATATGATTGTTGACCGATTAATTGTGATTTAAGTTCTTTTAACTTTCGTTTGCGCAATTCGCTGTTTAACTGATAATCCTTATCAAAACTACCGTGCATGGTTTTGAAGTGTCTTTCAACGTTTCCTTTTTTGGGAGTGCTACACTTGCACTGCATATAAAACATACACAGTTTTCTTTCACCATTGTAAAGAAAACTGTTCTTCCCATTCTGAATTAAAGTTGTATGTTTTCCTTTTCTTGGTACTTGTGCTTGAAGATTCCATATTTAAAAAATTTAATAATTATTTATATATGTTAACAATAAAAATACTCGGTATAAAAATCTTTTTAGCTGAGTACTTGGTTAAGAATCGAACGGCGATGAGAGAATGTAGCTCCGAGCGCGTAGAAAGCTTAACGCTATCTAGATACGTGCATACTAGAAAGAATATAAATACGACCTCTGCTTTGCGTGCGTTAAGAGCTACATCGTCCCGCATCGATGTTCAGTTCTTTAACCCCGAGTAATGGAATTTTTTATATTCTAAGGAGTACTTTAAGTAAAAAAGGCAAATATTAAAGGCGATCACTCTAAAATGACTCGGCGGTCCACCAGTCGATCGCGATCGACTTCATGCCCACCTCTACTCTAGCATCATGGTTTCATAATAACCCAGCCCTCAAGATATTTGTGATATAGCCAATGGTAAACCAGTTAATAAATCGCTCAGACCTGTGACTCCCTTTGTGAATACACATGATTTACTCAGGGTCGGGTGGTCGCCTTCAAAACTCAGACCTACCTTATGGAATAATTTTACTCCCATCATCGATCGGTTAACAGAATTAATCATACTGGATTGCCATAATAAGCACTTACATCCTGAATTTCGTGCTACTCAATTTTTGTTGACCCACAATTTTTGGATTCTACCTGCTAAAAGAGCAGTTCGTAAATGTTTGAAGTCATGCATCCGTTGTTTTCGCATAAACCCTATTGTTTACTGCCCTCCCATGGGCGATTTACCAAATTCGAGGGTAACTCCCGGAAAGGCATTTTTGCATACTGACGTGGATTATGGCGGCCCCCTTGCCGTTACAATGAGTAGAAAGCGAGGATCTAAATCATTAAAGGCTTATATTTGCTTGTTCATTTGTTTTAGCACTAAACCCGTTCATTTGGAGTTAGTGTCTAGTTTTTCAAAAGAGGCCTTCATCGCCGCTTTATGTCGCTTTATTGCTCGTCGTGGAAAGTGTGTGATTAATTCATAGTGATTGTGGCACCAATTTTATTGGACCGTCTCGTGAATTATCGGAAATGATGAAACACTCTGTGGCTGCAGAAGGTATAAACAATTATATTCAACCCCACTTCCGCTCCTCATTTCGGAGGTTTATGGGAAGCCGAGATTAAATCAGTCAAATCTCATCACAAAAAGATCATTGGAAATCAAATATTGTCGTATAAAGAACTCAATATTGTTCTTGTTCAAATTGAATCTCTACTTAATTCAAAGCCTTTGTGCTCGTTAGGTACTAATTCCAAAGATTTTTCGTATTTAACGCCGAATCATTTTCTTGGTTTGCAACCTGTGTCGGTTCTACCAGATCCTGATGTTACTGCGTTAAAGATTTCCCATTTGGACCGCTGGCAGCTAATTCAGCGCATACAACAAGATTTCTGGAAACAGTCGAGTACAAATTATTTGCATACCCTGCAACAAAAAACTAAATGGTTCACTTCATCTCCTCAAATCCAAGTGGGGACATTGATTTTAATCAGAGAGGATCAAGCTCCTCCTCTGTCCTGGCGACTAGGCCGCATCGATTATTTATACTCTGGAAGCGATAGGGTTATTCGAGTGGCTAGTGTAAAAACTATGCATGGCACAATTAAAAGACCTTTAATCAAGTTGTGTCCTTACCGGTAGACAGCACAACTCAATAGTTTAAAGACGAATATTAAATGTAGTGTAGTATTCGTTTTATTTTAATTAGTACATAGTTTAAAAATAAATTAATCAATCATTTTGGTGGGCGGTATGTAAAGGCGTTTTTAAGCTGCTTTTACAGTGAACCCTTCAACATTCCTTGGTTTCGTTTACCTGCCCCTTTCCTGTCCTATATATAGTGTAAGGTGCGGTATGGAACAAAAATATAGTCGATTGTGGTGTTCAAGATTCTGGTCAAGCCGCAAGTGCATCCGCAGTCAAAGGACGCGCATTCGCGGTTTTCTCACGGTGTGTGTGTGTGTGTGTGTGTCTGTGAAACAAAACATTGCACATCATCATTATACAGTCCTCTATAAACACGTTTGGAATGGTTCATAACCTATGGTACACGTCATGTGGTAACAGATAAAACGGTAAGTGTTAATATTAATTTATTACGCGAGTTATGTATCCCCCAATTGCTATATGTATTATAAAATAGAATAATTAGGAAATTATTAGAAAGTGTTAAGGATACGCTAAGTGAAGTGCAACAAAGTAACACAAGAACAATTTATAAAGTTTATTAACAGTTCATGAGAACGGATGCAATACTTTGTATTGCAGACGATAGTGACACTGCAGATGCCAGGTCACAGACGGTCAAGATACCGTGATTACTTCGAAATTAAGATTACAACATTGTATTTATGAATAATATTAAGAAATAAGCAGACTTGAGATCTGCAAGTTCCCACAGCCATGTGAGGGGGTAGGGGCATTATAAAAAGCCCGGGAGCTCCAAGACCCGGCAGGTAGTCAAAGTATTCAGCTGTAACATTGCAGTTGCTTAGACTACTCACCATAGTACAATTAACTAGTGTAATTTCGACTTAGAGTAATTTTAAATCAACTTGTCAAAATTCCATAGGTAAATTCTGTATTAATTAATAAATTTGTTAAGAAGTTTTGGAACTGGTTTTTAAAAAGGCAGCTCCCAAGGCCCAAACTCAACTCGCGTTGTATATCGTACAACCAGATTACCAGTAGTGCGTGTTAATGACCACAAACAAGATCATATATTCAAATATTCATTATATCTATAAAGTAAATTAATTCAGTTAATAAAATTGACTAATTACATGATTAACACGAGGGCGTGTTAGTGAGCACAAGCAAGAACAAACGGTTGTCTATCCATATATATAATAAAAGTACGAACATACAGGTTACAACCGCATTATGGCAATTGAAAACAAATGTAGTACGTACAGGATTAACACGGGTGCGTGTTTATATATATATATACAAACAAGAGTAAATGCTAAGTTAATTAATGCAAGTACAATATAAATACAAGATTAACACGAGTACGTGTTAATAAGCACAACGAGAGAGAACACACGCGAAATAGACGTATAGTCTATTTCGCATACATATACAAACTTAACCTAAGGAAATGATATTACGACCTAGTAAAGGATTATCAATATCCCAAAAGAAAATACAGGCACTTAGGAAGTGACTGTCGGCGATGGTAGCGGAGCTAGTGCTTCCACAACTCATTGTGGTACGACGTGGATCTGCTGACAACACCTAGCTGGCTGACGGTGTTGGTAGGGTGGTGCTCTGAGTTCCAGGTGTATGCGAGTAAGGTGAGGTCAGAATGTAATTACCGACTGTGTAAAATATGATTTTAGGACATCAGAATACAAATCATTGGCCGTGTGATGGTGTAGTGCAGCCGTGATAAAAATCACCAGCGTTATAATGGGAAAGTGCTGTATATTAACCACGATAAAAATCACTGATTGTGTGTAGAATGCATTAATTAGCGTAAGCTTGTAGGTAGCGTAATACTAGATTGCTTAGATAACCATCATGAGCGTGCTCGTAGGTATCGTTCCTTAGATAAAAATCGACAAGGACTGAATTTTTGCTCGATTCGGAGCTGTTTATATATGTTTTCCGCTTCTGATTGCACGCGTGGTTACTGCGGTCGGAGCAAAATAAATTACATTCGTCTGAGCTTTTATGTCTGGTAATAGTATATTGTACAACGAGCATGGAATGATGCCCATTTCTCACGAGTATGATAAATTGCAGCACGAGCTGAAAGCGAGTGCTGCAAATCATACGAGTGAGAAATGTGCATTCCATGCGTGTTGTACAATATACTATTACCAGACATAAAAGCTCAGACGAACGTAATTTATTTTTGCTCCGACCACAGTAACCACGCGTGCAATCAGAAGCGGAAAACATATATAAACAGCTCCGAATCGAGCAAAAATTCAGTCCTTGTCGATTTTTATCTAAGGAACTGTTAATCAGTGTACCTTTGTAAGTAGATACACATCGTCAGGAGCTTTATGTAAAAATTGATTAATTTTTTCGGTTGTGAGAATTTTCGATTTTTTCCAACCTATCCCTCAGATTTCCTCTTGAGAAATGCGCGTAGTTTTTGTATGACAATGTCGATCTAAACATTGAGTACATTGACCACATCGTTGAAGAAGATTTGAAAGATTTACATAGCTCTGCGAAGTATGCCATCGAAACAGTTTCTGAAACCGAATGCACTCTGTTCTTTTGCCGCCACTCCATGAATCGCGAATACGTCAAATTGTATTTATTTAAGGAAGTTTGGGGTAATATCTCTTCCTTAATATTGTTTGCTGCGGCTGAAATACGAGAATAAGGTGAAAAGTTCTCCGCATACAATGAAAGACTGCAATTTTCAGTAAAAAAAATGATTTTATTTTTCGACATAATCCCCCTTAACTTCAACACACTTGGTCCAGCCTTTCTCCAACATCAGTATTGCTTTCCGGAAGTGAGAGTCTGGAAGGTTGTGAAAATATTCGTCTACGGCCCTCTCAACTTCTTCATTGGACATGGAGCGCTTCCCAGAAACAAATTTCTTCAAGTTTGGGAACAGATAGAAATCTGAGGGCGCCAAATCAAGGGATTAGGGGGGATGACCGAGCAAGTCGTACCCCAAATCAGTTAATTTTCCCATCGCCAACGCAACCTTGTGTGCAGGTGCGTTGTCTTGGCGAAAGATGATTTTTTCTTCTTCAAGCTAGGCCTCTTCTCGCGAATTTTGGCATCTAACTGGTCAAGAAGGGTGGAGTAATATTGACTTGTAATTGTTCTGCCTTTTCAAGGTAATCTATTTACAGGATCACCTTCGCATACCAAAACACGCTGGCCATCACCTTTCCGGCAGATGCGATCGACTTCGCTTTCTTTGGCGCTGAACAACCGGCATTCATCCACTGCTTTGTTTCTGGCGTGTAATGGTGGACCCATGTCTCATCCATAGTGACAAGTCGCCGCAAAAAATCGCTCGAATCCTTATTGAACCGGGCCAAACATTGCTGCTAAACTCGTATTCGCTTTTTTTATAGGCATTTAGCAAATGCGGCACCCATCTTGCGTAGAGCTTTCGCATCCCTAACTCTTTGTGTAAGATGTTTCGCACCCTTTTGTCCTATATCCCTACAGCCTCAGTTATCTCCTTCACTTTCACTCGCCTATCGACCAACACGAGAGCATGCACTTTCTTCGATCGCTTCCGGTGTGGTTGCGGTTTTTGGTCGTCCTTCATGTGGGTCATCTTCGAGTGACGTGCGACCACTTTAAATTCAGCTGCCCACTTTTTAACGGTTGACAGGGAAGGGGTAGAGTCCCCGTAAACTTTTGTCAACTTCGGATCAATATCCTGAGGGGTTAATCCATCCAAAACAAAGAATTTTATGACCGCCCGATATTCAAGTTTATCCGTCTTAAAAAAACACGCATAAGACGTCTGCTTGAAAAAATTCGTGTAAACAAACTACTTGAGATAGCAAGTTGAAACTTGTCATTCGAACTAATGACCTGCGCACGCAGGCAGGAAGTACAAATTTTGCTGATTGGAACGCCATCTCTGTGTCAGGCCGCGAACTTTTCACCCTACCCTCGTATGTGGAGGAGTATTGCTATCACTACTGCTCTCCATTTTTGTAAATAAATTTACATCTATAGTTGACACTTTCAATAATCTTGAGCGAAATAGGGTTTGAATTCAAGTAACTAGATTATACAATAATAATTTATCGGTTTGTCGTTGATGACTAATGCGCATACGTCGAAATAAACAAATGGAGATATTATGGATTGTCTGTGTTTATGCTTTATGCTTTTTAAGAATTATAGGACATTGATTTTAAACACGTATGCACAACAGTGCGGGAATGACAGTGTGGAAAAATATTTCCGCACAGTTCCGTCAGTGAGTTCAGTGCATGTGTACTGAATTGACAACTTTGACGTTTAAAAATTAGTACAGAATATGACACTTTCTGTGTTGATCGTAGAAAAACAAGTTTTTCTGTCCGGTAACAAGCTCTCATATGAAACTTGTTCAAAATATAAAATTAACCCAGTATGCACCCCCACTGCCGCTCGTCCAAGTTTAAACATACGGTGGGCAACAGCGTGTATCACGCCGGTATTCGCTATCGCCCGCTGCTGTGTAAGAGCAATCAATTCAAGTAAGGTCTTATGTTATTTGTCACGATCCGACCCGATTACTTCTACAAGACCCGCCTCAGTACTTAACTGAAGATATTTAGCAAAATTATGTGTGAAATTTAAAATTACAATGAGAAAGCGCATATTTCACGTTAGACAGCAAAGGAGTGAAAAAATTTAATTTTATTCATAAGTCGCCAATATTTTCTGATTCCCCCCTCTCTCCCATGACATTGAGATTTCTATAATTATTGTTATACTTGAGATTTTGTATGACAAATGAAAAGTGTGCTAAGAAATAATGATTAAAACCTACAACACTTTCCAAATAGGTTCTTATTTTAAACTCACCGGATATACTACTTTTTCTAATTTTTAGTATTATATTATTAATTTTAAACGTTATACTACCAAAAAATATAATGCTCTATCATTCCTCCCATAATTCTGGATGATCACAGATTTGGACTGTGACATCTTACCTAATCCCCATATTTTTAACAAAGTAATACTAGTTTAATGCATCAGATTCCTTCACATAAATACCGAGCTTCAGAAATTCTAACAATTGGGAATGGAATGTAAAACATACAGAAAGATAAAAGAACCTTTTATGCTATTGTAATGTTACTGGATTAAGTATGACACTCAAACTACCCTTTCTGGAAAGGATGTAATCGCCTTTTTCAAACCGATTGGCAACAAAAAAATGTATTGTTCGCACAGGTTTCTATGTAACTGACCTAAACCTAATTCATTTCCTAAAACGACGGAACTTAAAACGGGATCTCTTAAGGAAAATTCTTATGCACAGTTTTGCTTTCTCTCCATTTATATTCCTTTTAGATAGTGAGAGGTGTGTTTTAAAATACAGTCCCGGTAATTCAATCTTAATGAAAGCCTGACCAGGGCGGTTGCACAAGGAGTACTAAAAATAAACGTTCATAATAAGAAGGTTCGATAGTCCGACCACACGTTGGGTTTGGTAAAAAGGGACGTGAAAGTTTGTAAAAGAATGCATTTTGTGTACTAGCGTTCTGCTAAAAGTTGAATGCTTGAATTAAAGAGTGGATGTTCCAATTAAGCTAGTATAGGGGCGATCTCAGAGCGCTTTTATCCTGATAAAGAATTTAATTGATTAAAATACTGGAACATTTGAATACCTATGCAATCGAGTATTTTTTCCAATAATAGGGTTGCATCGCGTGTTTATCCCTATACAACCGATGTCCTTATAATGTAAAGGGATGCGCAGTTAAGGAAAGTTAGTTCAGAAGAAGATTATTTAATAATTATGCTATTTTAAATGGTGTCATACGGAGCCGGATTGCGTAAATTTTCCTTACCGAATTTCTGTTTGTATCTGACCTGGGAAAAGCGGTACTAAAAAGCCGGTGAAGTGACTTTAAACATGAAATAATATAATGGTAGCATATAAAAAAAATTTAAAAATAGTAACCCCTTGTATACGCACTAGTTGTTGCACTAGTTCAATGCACAAAATGGAATATTAGTAGGACTTTATGTTGATTGAAAATAATACCAGGGCATTCCCGCCGTGAATAATTCTTGACAATGATGTTGGCAGAACATAATACGCAAATTACATTCTTGAGTGTAAACATTTACTTAACCATAAGTAAGCATTATGTGCACACGATTGTACAATAAATCGAACTATTTTATAAGTGATTAAACGTAATTAAACGCAATTGTAAGACAGCATATCTTGTGCTGTTGACATGTTGAATTCGTACGGCATCTGTAGGTACTAAAATTAAAGAATGAGAGCAGCTGCCCATAAAGTTAGTAGAGACGATAAAACCCGCTCACTTCAAATTTAAAAGTGTACAATTCTAAACCCCCTCCCGCCTTGAAATAAAGGTATTTCAAAATAACATCAATTTAGATAGTACTATTAAATATAATGCATAGCACAGAAGTCTAAATAAATATCTCGGAATTCGGTACGATAAGTCTGACGAGCTAAGCGGACGTCAGTGAAGCTAGCGGCTAAAGTTGGCAGCCAAAACCACGCCTCTGCAATTAGCCACACCACTTTAACATTCAATGTTAAAAGCCCCGCCTATTTTAGCCCAACATCGAATACTTCCACCCCTTCTTTCTCAATACAACCTATTGTAAATAAGAACGAACATCTACAATAACCATGTTTAGCAAACAAATCTAAATCAAAACTTTGTTAAATAACTATTGAAAATTGTGTTTTTTTATGAAATCTCCAGAAGCGCATATATGATCTTACTAAAACTCTAAGTTTCTACATATATTCAACCATTACAGCAAAAGTTATTAGGTTTTCAGTGATGTATATCAAATGGCCGCTACCTCTACTTTAATTTTTTTGGCTTTCTATGAATGCAACGACTTTATCAAGAAATCTCCATTTAGGTATACCAGCGCCCAATACGTGTGTGACAGAGTTTTAGATTCCAAGCCCAAATAAAAAGTTATTAACTCTTACGTGATATACATCAAATCGCCGCGACTTGATATACAGAGTGGTAGAAAAGTCCCGGAACGGTCAAATATTTTGGGAAATACTCATCGCATCAAAAAAAGAAAAAATACGTGTTCAATATTTTTTTAAAAGCTATCCAATGACACCAAAATTAAACCCTCACCCCCACCCCCGGGGGTAAGGGAGGGGCAACTTTAAAGGTTTAAGTGGAAACCCCCATTTGTTATTTCAGATTCGGATTCCGCAGGATAAATTACCCCAAATTGACCTACGATACAAGCCATTTTGGATGATAGAAGGCGTTGTAATTGACAAAACCAAAATAGGGTACAAAAACATTTGAAATCGAAAAATGTCAGAATTACATTCATTTTTAGTATTCATTTCGCTACTAGCTTTTGATATTATTTCGTGATGTCTCTGTCTGAAAGAGAAAGAATAATTGTCCTGATGATGCGGGGGTATGGAGATAAAGAAAGATCATTGCAGCAAGTCACAGATTTATTAAATGAAGTCAATGCGGAACGTCAACCGATTTCTAAATCTACTGTGAGTCAAACAGTGAATCGTTTTCAGCGAACTGGTTCGGTGAAGGATGAACCAAGATCTGGAAGACCTAAAAGTGCGACGAGAGGTGGTCAATTTGAACACCTTCGGCGGTAATTTCGTTATGTATGAAATAAATAATTTATTATTTTACTTCTTTTATTTTCTGATCCATCAATTCTTCTAGAAATAGTTAATTTTTGTCGATTGCAGCGCCGTCAGTAGAGTATAATCAAGGATCCCACCCCCACATTTCCTCCAGAATCCCACATTTCCTCCCAAATTTACATGTAAATCCCCATAAGGAGGAAATGTGGTGGAGTAAC
This sequence comes from Platerodrilus igneus, assembly GCA_036346225.1. NCBI lineage: Eukaryota > Metazoa > Arthropoda > Insecta > Coleoptera > Lycidae > Platerodrilus > Platerodrilus igneus. Next base: position 667,328 of record JARFIW010001119.1, on the reverse strand, counting down.
ATTTCCTCCAGAATCCCACATTTCCTCACACATCTGGACCAAATAGTTTTCTTCGACTAACCATTTTCATCTTTCGAGATAAATATATCTTAATTTATCACTTTCCAACTCGACGATTTGTCACGATACGATCAACATCAGTCAAGCACATTTCACGTCCAGAACCAGCATGCACTTATGCACAGACACGCACATCAACCCACATTCTTGCGACGCCCAGTGTTTACAACCGATTTTAACTGAACACATATCTCATTACACAACGCATACAGCGACTAATGTCTACATACACATCTTAACAGTTATTTAGAACAACGCACGCAAACAGCCAGCAGATTTCTACCTGCGCCAGTCAACACCCTCACCAACGTCATTACGCCGACCAGCTGATTCTGCAACATTCAATTACCAGTATTCAGTGTGACATTTGAGCACGACATCAACACGCAACATTCGAACACAGGCAACACCACACCCATGCTTTAACTTTACGAGACATTCCCACGACTTTAATTTCCGAACTTATCCGCACCATCCTTATGAATGCCGCATCCAACGTAGCACCACGTTTTTCACCATCATGAACCTTTTATCGCCGTGTCATAGACGCCACAAAACACACGTTCATCATACTTTATCCGTTTATATTTCGCACACTTACACAACCTGTAAACAGACAGCCACGTTCATTAACATCGCGACAACATAAAACAACACTTGTCAGACCATTTAATGAAACGCATGACAATATTCGACTAAATTTTCGCACAGATTAGCCAGATTCAACATTTAATCAGCAGCATTGTTCAGCCATCTGATCGAATGAAACATTCAACATCGTCTTCAATTTTCAAGCAACACAGACACAGTCAACATGCTCACCATTCTTAACCCTTATATCCGTTATATCATCACTACCATCAACACATCAACAGTTCACCATTTGAGAACACATCTCTCAAATGTATCACACGAGCACCACATTCAACTTCAACTGTCCATACATTGTTCACCATATTCTGCAGCCATGAACACCTTCAACATCAGATCAGTCAAATGTTACATCGAGCCACGTCTGAGCAACATTTGACCCACGAACACACATCAGCCAATCGTATAGCATCACTCAGCTACAACCAACTGCAGCAAGCATGGTTAGCACCATAACAAATCTGGTATGACAGGAGAACATCTGTCACAAAACGGTTGACTGTCAACCATTGCCGCATCTCAGCACACATTTAACGTAACACAGAAATGCCATCTTAAATGATTATACACCAATCGAACCATGAAGCCGCATTAACGACCATGTCAACCGCATTACGATCAGCGCTCAGCCTCATTTAGCATAACCTCGTCTGACGGAAAGTAAACGTTCATACATTACACATTGAAATCATCAACCATTTTTGATTATAACAAAATTACTTCAGCGAGCATCATACGAAGATTACATTCACGGTTATCACTAAACGATTTCAGATCCGACATCCACGATTCAGCACAATTATAAACAAATGTAACATCATTTGATACGGCAGTACCTCGATAACAGCTTTTCACGAATTGACGCATTCACAGCACCACGCACAGTTCAACATACCGTCACCAACACTCGCATACTTAATTTAGTCGATAACGTTAACCACAATATTAGCGGACATTTCAACACGCATCAACATATGGATTACAACGATCACACATGAATTCGATCATGGCCGAACAGTGGTTATACAATAAGTTCAATCAGACCGCAACAGTCGACATAGCCGATCATAATTCACGATGACCCGACACACATTTCGACAGACATTTCATCCCACAGTGACACATACACCACTGATTTGCAAACGTAAATTGACAATCAACCATATTTCCCACACAGCATTTATCCATCAACGGACCATACACTCATGCAGACAGCATATACCGACAACTGCAGTATTATTTAATCAACACATATAAGATCATGAGCGAATATATGATTGCAACTAGAGCACAACTATTTGCTCAATCTCAACCACATCATAAAGAACACGTAAAGGTTAACGCATACAGACTACGTTATTCAATTCCGTCACGAATAAATGATCTAAACGACACAGTCAACAGCAACAACATCATAACGATCATATCATCCCATTGTTTTGAAACGAGACATTTGGTACACAACAGTTCATTTCCACGAGAGCGATTCCGGCATCTTGCCGAAGACCGACTTGCAACATCCACACTGTTTTCACGAATTTCAAACTCGAGACCACAACGACGCAAATCATGTCTATCAGTTTTACAATACTACCTGAACATATTTACGAACATTACAAACCACATCTCTTTCAATTCTACCAGATAAGCCTCTAGTTACAGCATTTGAAATTAACATCAAATGTAGCTTTATTCTAAACATCAAACTCATATCACACTTAATAACATCATTCTGCACAAAGTTCGCAGTTAATTATCTAAACCGATCGACCATACAATTCATTGACGCTCAACAGTTTAACATCCCGATCCAAAATCCACCATGCAGTCAGCAGCATCGCATACCGACCACATTTCCCAGTCGACACACTACCAGCTACCATGCACACCCAAACCCATCATATGTCTTTGAACATCACAACACATTCGCGAAGAATCGCCCTTTATCACATCGACTACACATTGCCGAACGCAGTCAAGCACCGGATACGCATGAAATCGCGATTTCAAGAACCACATGGCGACCTAACCATTTAACTAGACTTGTCTGCAAAACGTCATGTTTTCAAAATTCACTACATTAACCTTTCCCAACCATGCAACACCGACGTACTAACCGACTCAATCGTTCCACACATACACAGCATGAATCGATCATGAACAGTCCACACATTTGCAGTCAACTCGACATTCAGTAACGATTCGTGGCGATCGATCAGCACCGGACCATGTGTCGATTGCAGCCAGCATCATGCGCATCGTCACTCAAAAAAAAAAAAAAAAAAAAAAAAAAAAAAAAAAAAAAAAAAAAAAAAAAAAAAAAAAAAAAAAAAGGATAACAAACCCCTTTTTAAAAAATTTGTTCAAAAACCAAATCTTTGCTTTTCAGCAGTTCATATTTCATTGTTTGCTAACATCACAACATTTCAACAGCGATATCATCCATCTGGTCATGAATGACACGATTCAAACCATCCGCATCATCGCTTTGACGATCAACATTGTTCGACCTCATTCGATGCGCATCGAGATTTGATATCAGTCGCATATGACGACATATGATCCAGCTTTAATATCAGACATCCAGTCAAAGATTTTCACGATCCAACACCTCGTAACACATCACCTAACATTTCATAATTCACGTTTCATCACGACATTCATCTGATCAGCGTAAATGATACCGATGTCTTATCGATCGAATCATCCGACTTGTGCCTATTCGAAACATAACCGATCTCACGTCCGATCAGAATCGACACCGCGATCAAAATTCATGCAGCCCAGTATCGTGACGAACACAGTAAACCACCCGCAAATTCAGACAACGTTTCAACGTCGGTCCCACGTACCAGACGCTGAACGCGACAGCATTCTTGACACAGCACGATCAGTCAGCAGTACACTTCACATTTAAGTCCGCATCTTCGCAGAATCGGTTTCATTATCGCATACCGCTCACAGCGAATACGCAGATTCACGTCATCGACCGACATGACTATTTCGCAGCTCACGAACACTACAGCGATATCAGCGACCAGCATCGCGAACGATTCATCCGAAAACCATCATTCATCTGTCACAAACCACGACTCACACGATGATCCATGACCACACGACCATGACACGACCACATGACACACGACCATCCGAACGACACACACGCACACGACCACATGACGACACGACACGAGCACGACCATGACACCACGCACGATGTTTCACACACCACGACACATTCACAGCTAACGAGTCCACAGACCCGGCACTGACAGCGAAAATTACAGGTTAGCCAGCGCGCGGCCTCCAACCTATTAATTTTTCCTTTATCTAACCTAGGTCCACACTTGGTTTTTAATGGAAAAACTCGTTAAAAAGCAATTAGTGCTAATGGGTATTTAATGAGAAAACTCATTAAAAAGCAATTAGTGCTAATGGGTTTTTAATGAGAAAACTCATTAAAAAGCAATTAGTGCTAATGGTCATGCGGTCATATGGTCATGTGGTCATGTGGTCATATGGTCATGTGGTCATATGGTCATGTGGTCATGTGGTCATGTGGTCATATGGTCATGTGGTCATATGGTCATATGGTCATGTGGTCATGTGGTCATATGGTCATATGGTCATGTGGTTATGTGAGCAGGGAGATTAAATTTGGTATATAAGGAAGTAGTTTTGGGTTGAGCTTAGTTATAGTAAGACATTTTTTCGAAAGATGTCGCATTCAAGCAATCAGTGGTGCTCCAAACAATCTATTACAAAAGCAGCAGAGGATATCCTGGATGGCTCGAGTTTCTACGCTGCTAGTAAAAAATATAATATACCTAGAACAACGTTATGCAGATATGTTAAAAGGTTGCAGAACGTGAAGAAATTACATAATTCCAACGATGCATCCGGAGATGTTATACCAGAAGTTAAAATACCTATACAGAATTATGATAACTTTGCTATTGCTAATGCAAAAGAGGATGGTAAACATGGTCCTTGTTCTGTCTAACATACGAGCTATATTCGTGGGACCATCGAGTTGTGGGAAGACCAACGCTTTAATATCTTTGATCTTGCACGAGAACGGTCTTAGATTTCAAAATGTCTATGTATTTTCGAAGAGTTTGTATCAACCGAAATACGAATTGTTAAGAAACGTTTTTACACCATTAAAAGAAGAAATTGGTTACCATGAGTTTGAAAATTACGATGATTTGATCGAACCCGGAGATACCAAAGAAGATTCAATTATGGTTTTCGATGATATACCTGCAAACGAGCAAAGTAAAATCACTCAGTTTTTCTCGTTCGGTCGACATAAAGCAATAGATTCGTTCTATCTATGTCAAACTTACGCTAGTGCCTTAAAACATAGACTCAGAGATAACGCCAATGTAATCGCATTATGGAAACAGGATGAAACCAATCTGACATATCTTTTCGGATCATATAAGTGGTGACATGATATATCCGAAATTTAAAGAAATGTGTTTACAGTGTTGGGGTGACTCAAAACATAATTTTATAACTGTTGTTAAAGATTTTGATTTGGATAATGGTCGATATAGGAAGAATTTCGACGAGTATATAAATATTTGATATTATTCAAAAAAAGTTAGTTCCCATCCAAAGTTTCATGATGACGGACGTTAACAATTTTATTGCGAATAAACGCAGTCTTCATCTTATGCAGGATGCTGTACGAAAAAAGTTTGTAGCGTACAAAAAGGGAGACGCTACATCTCAGCAAAATTCAAAGAGGTGCACAAACAATTGATCGATCCACTGCAAACAACCGTTCCCAGTTGCAATCGATCACCGAAAAACTCATACCTACAACAAAGATTAAAGTCGAAGACATGGACGTACCTATAAAGAAAATTAAGCAACTCGTTCCAGAAGAACCGTTCCATCTTTACTATGCGGATGTGTTAGCTAGAGACGAAGACGAAAATATATACAAGTCGGTTATGGAGTAAAGTATAACCGTCAATTGATACGCATAGTTTAGGAAAAAGTATGTAGGAAATTGATTTAGAAAACAGTGACACAACCTAAAATAATAACGTTTATCTAGAGACTAGAGGTCTAACAAGAGTTATAATTATTTTAAAGTCCTTAGCATTTTTCTTAAGAAATGTAATGATTTTGTTCATAGAATACATTCCATACCGGTTGCTTCGTGCGTGCACACAAATCGGGTGCAATCGGTACATATCCGAAAAGGAGTAGCTCATATAAAAGGACTGTTCGCGTAGAAGTTATTATTTGTTGATTGTATGGTTCAAAGAGACAATATAACAAATATGTATAAAGACTTTGGAGAGGTTATTCGAAGATTTCGCAATGCTCTACGAGTAAAAAAGCAGAATGTGGGCAACGCTTTTCGATAGAAGGAGAAAAATGTCTTATGTGTCAGTCATACGAGGAAGCGATACAGCACTGTACTGCAGTGTTATCAATGCCGAGGATCTGATGATTTTATGGAAATAATCGAGGAGATGGGGTTTATAAAACTGTTGGCAGATATTCAAATGGAATATATACTAAATTGTAAGTTTTAGATAAAAATTTAACTACCACAACTTTTATCATAAGAAATGAATTATGTGAATTTAGAAATTATTTTTGTATATATTAGCTTGTTTATGTTTTAAAATATAAAGCATACATTGGTATTGTTTAATTTTTCAAATGTCCACGTAACTGAAATGGGTATTAAGTAATTATGAAAAGAATTATAAGGAAGATGTGTATTATTTTTTTAAAAGGGTGTTATAAACGTTTTACAAAATTATTAATCAGAATTGTTTTATTTAAAACTATAACATAATTTTATTGACATCTATTAATATCTGTAGTTGAAATACAACAATTTAGAAACGTATAAGAAAACAAAAGTGTAATTAATAGTGTTACAAAATTTTCAGTCTTCGGCTTAAAATTTAAACATCGCTCGTAAATGCGTGGAATGGAAACCTGTTGTATTCTTCCATATACTCAACTTGTTTACAAATACTGTTTTCAAACAATCTTTGGTAGGTTCTTATAAATTGATATATGATCCCAATATCACTATTACTGTATTTGCTTTTAATTACATCATGTGCGAGATTCTGTAGACATCATTCCTATTATATCTTTCCATTGATATCTAACAGAAACAGATCTATATTAGAGTACCCTTTTCCGTTAGTTCTTTTAAAGTATTAGCATGGTTGAGAACGATCTGAGATACCCTAAAAGTGCTCTAAAGTTCCTTTGGTAACATATCATAATTCCCATCAAATGTCATCATCTTCACTAAACAATTTTATTTAAATAAAACGCAAGTTGTCGAATTTGCATATCTGATTTTGCATGCCAACTTCCATAGTGTATAATGTGCGGAAGATTTGATATAAACTTCCTAAATACGTTGAGGGAGAAAGTATAAGTATAATTTGTCCTTACATTAACCCAATTTAAATCAAATTATAGAATGTGTATTCCCGTATATTAACTAGAATTGTGAAAAGTGCTTTATTAAATTAATAGTCAGACGTCATCGACAAAGAATGCAAGGCTAATGATCATACATTTCACTAAATTTATTTAGAATATACGTCTTATGTTGAACTACATTTAAAATAGATTATCGAACCACTTTCTAGGTCACCGTACAGAATTAATATATGTATTATACCTTTTGGTTTAATCATTTGTATGTGGATTCACTAATTGAAAATTTTAACAATTCTAGCCACTAATAAATATTTTTGAGTTTAACTCTATTATCGAGCTAAATCTAAATAAAATGCAAAGGTGTTTTGGTTGATAGGTTTTTGAATATTAATACAATATATACAGGTCTTTGTTGGAACTAATTTTAAAAGACGTGATAATTAATTTCAATTCCCAGGAAAATTTATACTAATTTATAGGTTACACCAGGATTTATCTCAAAAGACAGAGCGATACGGTTTAGAAATAGATTAAAGATGAATTATTATACTGCAAATCAGTAAGGTGTCATTCGATTTGAAAAATTCCGAGGATTTGAAAACCTGAGGAAAACACAATAATAATTGAAATCTTACACGATGGTATATTAAAAATACTGCTAAGAGTAATTTTGTTTAATAATTCTAAAATGGCGTTGGTGGTTAAATACATACAGGTAAAACCCAATATAAAACAATTATAGACGTCACTTTTCCAGTCAAGACTTGCATATAACGCCAACTAATATAATAAGGAGCTGCGCACGCTCGACCATCGGATAAAAGGCGAGAGCCATGTTCCAGTGCATTAATCGTTAAAGTATCGTCGAGTTTGATTAAAATTATAAATTAAAGATGGATTTTTCTTGTGTTGACGTTACAAGTGATGTGCGAGTACCACAATTAAATATCAACCAACTAGTTGGTAAGTCAACCATAGGTTAGGCGAATTTCCTCCAAATTATCACCACCATATATTAGAAGTTGGTTTTGATTTATATGGTGGTCTTCAACCCACCATCCAAGTTATTTGCTGTAGTGGTATGTGCTGATTCTACGATAACATTCTCTTACTTGATTGGAAGAAATTGTGTACTTTTCAAGTGGAATTTCAAAAACCAATTTGCTCAAGACGTGCTAAACATCGATTAAATGGTTTGACTACTGGAATCGATGTTGTTGAATACAATTGGATCAAGATTTCAAATTGCAGCTGAGCACAGCCTTTAATAGAAGTATAGGTTTTTGAACAATTTTGAAAAGAGAATTTATATAATATGGAGATTACGAAAGATGGGAATGTTATTGTGCTACCTGCGTCGAGTGCATCAAGCTATTAAATTTGGAGAATTGATCTGTTTTAAAATGGCCGAGTTAAGGTGTAGAAACTT